>JAHDVF020001325.1:1253947-2507895 GCA_022606425.2 Lepidostoma basale | reverse complement strand
ACATTAAGATTAGATGTATTTCCAAACATTCTATACATTGTGTTTACTTGGCCATAGTATTAAATTTATAAGGTTATTTATGCTAATCTTATATTTATAAGGTTTTCTTTAAAAATAATGATTGGAGACAAGAATTTATCAATGATAACGAAAACGACCGTTCACAATGGATTTCTGATCCCAACCTTTATGTATGGAAGCGAAGCATGGAATTGGCAGAAGAAGGATGAGAGCATAATAAATGCGGTAGAGATGAGGTCTCTAAAACGAATGTGTGGTAGAACGATGTGCGACAGAATCTCAAATGCTGATATAAGAAAGGAATGTAGAGCGTAAAAAGGTATTATGAACAAAATAATGAAAAGATCGCTGCGTTGGTTCGGACATATGGAGCGCATGGATGGATAAAGAATGGTTAAGAACGTATATGTTAACGATGTAAATTGGTGTACGGAGTTGAGGTAGACCGAGGAAAACACCGTATGATCAAATTAATAAAATTTTAAAGGTTGGTCACGTTAGAAGTCGGAAGAATCGACGTGGGTGTATGACTCGTTGTATGAATGTGGAGGAATCTAGAGAGGTGTGTCAGGATAGAGTAGTTTGGGGGTCCATTCTCTCAGCCTACCCCTGCGGGGAAACGGCGTGGTGGTTTGTTTGTTTGTTTGTTTGTTCATCAGCTTTCATCGACATATATTTCTGTAATCAATATTTTTACGTATCTATGTAAGCATTCTTTCCCCGTCCATGTGCTAGAATTACCAAAGTGAATTATTCTTAATTTTATTAATAACACATTCATTTGATTTCTTTTAGTTTTCGATAAGTCATCCTACATCTTGTTATATACTGCCATTTTTGCTTCAGTCGATGGGCTTATATTATCAGTGATGGCTGAGAGTAAAAAAGGTTCACTGTGTTCCTGGCACCAACCGTCATTTTAATGTAATTCAAAATGATTGTATCGTGAACAATGCGTAAAAATGTACATCCACCTTACAGTTAGAAGCGCGTAGTATCAATTACATTTATATTTATAAGCAGATGCTTTAATTATTATAAAACATTATTCCGCACAGATGTAGACGGTGGCACGCGCTCTTGGTGCACCTTGCATCAAAATAATTTGGCGGCTATATTTATGACATCATTAGCCGACGGTCGGGAGTTGGTGAGAGACAAGGTGTTGATCTGGCAGTCAACCATCGGGCACCAGGCACCAGCTCCAGCCAGGAGCTCGCGGCGCGGCAGCCGGGCAGGTGGCCCCGCCCGGCCCGAGCAGATGAGCGCGCACAAACGGTTACTGTAATCGTCCTGTTTATCGCGCACAGATGTGGACAGTTGCGCGTGTGCCGTGAATCCATTATCGGCGGGAACCGGGAACAGATGGCCATAATTCGGCGGGTGATAACGAACAACGACACGTTTCATCTGTCCCGATATAAAGGTGTTCCGTAAATACGCTGAAATAAATTACCAATTACCTTATTCGCTGTATCAATTTATTTGTCCCCCAAAATATAACAAATGCCTTCTGTCCAACTGCCTGAATGTTTAGTCAAACGCGCCTACCCACTCTTATGTACCATACTTACCATACATACGAGTATGTGCGAAAATTTGGTGTTTACATTTTCTGCACATGCCATTTTTAACGTTTTGTGAAAAATAATATTACTTTACATTAATGACTCAAAGCAATATTCAATATTAAATGCTCACTAATTTCAATTATGCAATAGTAAACTTTATTTTTGTAAGTTTGAACTAATTCCATATTTAGCCCTTACGTTATTAAGAAGGACCTGATACATATCTAGAATCTAACAAGTATTTAAATATCTGTTGCGTAGAACAGCACAAAGACACTTGGTGCATTTGCATTTGCCGTGTCAGGTCCCCAACGTTGGCGATCACTGCAGCGAGAACATCTCTACTCTCTGCGCTACTTGGAACAGGTCTTCAATTCTCCTCGTTCCTGTCCAATCCCATATCTTCCGCAGTCAGGACAAATGCCTTCTTTTTTCATTTGCATTTATACAATTTACACATTTCAAATTCAAAATTAGATACACGATTCACACAGGTTATGTAATAATAAATTTTTTTCTACATATTTTTTATTGTTGGCATCAACACTGTGGTCAAACATTAATTCGTTTAAGTTTATACGTTATTTTTAAATTTAAGCCAGAATGCATTAATTTTATTATTTAATTAATTTAAATGTGTTTAAAAAATCATAATGCAAGACAGATATTTTCAATATTATGGTTGTAATAATAAATACATTATTTTATAGATTTAAAAAAATCTGTTTTATTGTAGGTACTTCTATTGGATTGATAAGCCTGTTTGGATTTTTATATATTTTTTATATATTTACATTCTATTGACGTGGATACCAATCAAGGAAGGAATGAACCAGAACAATTGTTACAATTCATACTACTGTAGTTGTATTTATGATATCATACAAGATCCATCGCGAACATCCAGCAGTGATGCCTTCACGTGGTACTATACCTGTTTAGTACTATAATATTACCATACATAATAATAAAATATAAACATTAGGTAGCCTGTACACTTATTGATCTCGGACATACATAGAACAGGTGTCTATACTATCACAAAAGAGCAGAGCGGCAAATGATGTTAAAATTATAAAACTATTTTGTGAAAAATTAATATTTTTAAGGTTAAGGAATAATTGATTTTAAGTGTCAATTCGTCGACAGCCATTAAAACGCAATATTATCAAGTTTAATTATCTATATTTTTATATACCATTATAATTACTAATGTGAGTGTTAGAAGCCTAAATAAGAAATATGTTAGTCGTGAAGCAACTGTGATTAAATTTGAACTAACAATCAAAAGGTATTACTGTGAAAATAAATAATTGATATTAATAGGCACCTACAAACATTTCGTCTCTGGAGGTACCTACTAGGCTAACGAGATAGCTTCTGATTCGGGTAATTAGTGTACAAGAAATGATTTCCGAGAATTTCGACAGTCGAAGTGTGTTTTTAGAACATTGATTGATACATAATGCTGATTGAGTAGGATCGGGGGCGCCACTGCCGCTGGCTCTAGCGCCACTCGCGGCGCCGGCGCCCGGGCGGCGGGCCCCCGTCCGCGTTTCTTCTCCGGCCGACCTCCTCCACCGTACTACATGTACGAGTATAGAGGTGCTTCTATAACAAGTGGGAGGTATTAGTAAACTCTGCTTGTCCATACTCTATACGGGCATTGTGTACAGGTACGTATGTAGAGTACCTACACATATGCTATTAATGTACATTCAGACGGCAGTCTAGCCTCCGAGATTAGACATTAAACAGAACGCGAATAATTTACATTAATGACGTGAATGCAGACGACTTTCAACATTACGGAGACCCCATATCTACAATATTAACAGATGATGTAGAAGAAAACATTACTATTTAGACCAAACAATACTAATTCTCGCGTTTTAGTACTGTTTAAATCGTTATATCTACAAATATGTTAAATAAGTTAATTAAATTTACGTAACCCGGTATTTTATATGAATTCCCAAATTTTGCGAAAATATTTAACACGCCAATTATGTAAATACATTTCATTACAGTTCACCAACGTCGGAAGCTGTTTGGTTATATTATACGAGTAGGTACGAGTATATTAAACTGGGAAATATTGCAATTTAATTCCAACTGAATCTTACATTTTTTCTCTCTATAACGATCGCTAATAAAATGTTTTCATTTAAGGGTGGCGTCTATTAGGAGAAAAAAACAATATACTTTTAAATCTGGTCCGTACAAGGCTTGATTTTTTTTTCCTATTAAATACAAATAAATATTAAAGTAAATTAATAAATATTATGTGCGATAACTTTGATATACAATATTTATGCTACAGTAATACATGATTACAAACTTAGTTCATATTTAAAACTTTTAAATGTGAATTTGTATAATATACTCGTAGTATATTTTCAGTGTGCGTGCAGTTGATTGGAAATATAAACATTATCATGGTGAGGGCAGAGGGCAGAGGGCAGAGGGCCGAGGGCAGAGGGCGGAAGTGCAAGGCGGGCGCGCGCCAGGCAGGATGTCGAACACTTGTCCTATCCCATCCCCAACTATAATATTTACCCTACTATAAATAAACGGTCGCTCAACATAAGATAATGACTCTCATCATGCCAAGTTAATTTATCTTATATTATATTTATCATTCCATACTTTATTTATTTATTTTTATATTATTATTGAATTTTCTGCAAGTATAAATTCAAACATACATTATTTACGTAAGAATTTTAGCGTTATTTAATCGAGTCATTGAGATATCGAAATAGACACGTAAATCGTATTTAAGATACATAAGAAATAATTTAAAACCGATTGTACATCATAAATTCGTCTACAAGAACATATACACAGGTAACGAACCATGTGGATCGGCGCTAATAATACCTGAGATTTGTATGATAACTTTTGAAAATGGGAAGTTTTCACAAAGCTTTATTAATCATTTTAATTTATATTAATCATTTTAAAAACAAGTCAACTTCATAATTTATATGGTGAACCATCGAATTTGCATTAATAAACCATAAATAACATCTGGTCCACATGGACGATCAAGTGTCAAAAATGCTGAAAATTGGTTAAATCAGGTGACAGGGGGGTGATGTAATGTATATGTTAAATATCTTATTTTTTCAGAAAAGTGGCGAGAGATCGTATTGACGATTGACTTACCCATAAACAAAATAAATCAACTGGAAAGTTTGATATAATCACGGTATACGATAAGTAATGGATGCTGCGATACATCACTACACGAGGTTATCTATTTTTATAAACTATGGTATATATTTATATTCGGACATGCACGCATAAGCATTCACTGCAGCAGACAAGTACAAGCCCTTTGATCAAAGCGCCCGGTATTGACGCTATAATCTGAAAGAAGAATCTTGGAAAAAACTTGTTCACGGTCCCCAGGAACTTCAAGAAGATCGTACCTTTAAAACAAACAAACGCAATAAACTACCTAATAACATTCGGAGTAATGAAATGACAAAAAAGATTAACCATTTATCTTTAAAAATCTTAAATTAGAATTTCCTAGACGCTGAACTCTGTAGAATGGAACCCCTCACGAAAATGCCAATATCGTATATACAAATTATCATACCCGTACGTGTAAAAATTATCATCATCGAAGAAGAAAACTAACTGTACTCAGAACAAATGGCTGTATATTTGCAATGATTATAATGTCATCTTCCCGGTGTCCCTGCGATCCGAGTCCAGTGTCATCGCACTAGGGTCCCGGTAGGTGAGCTGTGCACTCGCTCACATGTGCACTAGACAAGAATGTGTGAACATAATGTAGTTATAATAGCCGTGGATTATTTTGGTAGCGAAGTACAGTGTGTTCGTGCGGAGAACCGAGTAAATAGAAACAGGCGGACCATATGGCGGGAAGTCGGGAAGCGTTCCGTTATTTATGGATTGCGACAGGGCCGGCATTCAAAATATATGCACTTATAAAGAACTACTCTCCTAAGATAATAATTAGTTTGTATAGCGATATTTACGCGACTCACTATTTTACTGCCACAAAATTCTCATGTTATCTCTATCATTGTCTTGACTTCGGATATAATATCAGTTGTATATTCCGGGTAGCTCGCCTAGATTATGGAGACACGATTTACGAATATTATGCCTAGACGTCGCGGAACAAGAAGTGCATTTCACGACGATTGCAACGTCGACTCTCTGAAGTTCGAATAAATGGGCTTGCGAAGATCCCTTAGAGAGTAGGGTGCATGTATGTTACAAGTAGGGCGTTGTAGACGAGTAGACACAATTTATATATGTTCTCTGATGTAACGTTCGCCATATTATGTTGATTGATGATTGAGAATTTTAATGCACCAAAAAAATTGTTGAATTATATAACTACATTTTAAAAATCATTTCAAGGCAGCTTTGAGGGCGTTTTTTGAATATATAATCTTTATTAAATTCTACTGGGGGTCCATTTGATATTGGCGATCTCTGCACTTGCTTTTTTTACTGTGATTTTTATATTGTCAAACAACACCCGTTGGTTGGCAATATAAACAACACTTCAAGATTCACAAGTTAACCCATAAAATTTAAATTTTTAAATAAATAATTCGAATACCTACTAAAACTGTTGAAAAACTTCATAGATATTATTTATTAATCGTAAATATGTAAATGTTGAAAAAAAGACGATTGTGATAACTTTTTGGTTCTTGGGTATGATTGTGTCTAATGGTTTCTTCTAAAACTGACATTTTATATATCATTGACTTTTCCAAAATCAATTAGAAAATTTGTGTGGTTATTCAATTTGTTGTGCTTAGGTTGTGCTGTGTTGCCGCCAATGCCCAAGTAAATTGTATTTGGTCGATTATCTATGCATTTACCTACCGTAAATAAATCACTGATCCTGATAATGTAGACTGCGTTTCGAAACGTCGGGAACGTAACAATAAAAAATGATCATGCCAATCGGTGTCATGCATCCTATTTAAGCAATAAGCCGTGCTGAGTCAATTTTAAATTTAAATAATATTTTAATACACCTTTATTCGATGTAAACAATTGTTTAAAAACCGTGTCATTAATCTGAAATAATTTATCGTTTGAATTATTTGATAATGCCCTAGCAGGCAAATCATGTCACTCCCTCAAAATATACTAAGTTTTCTAGAAAATTGATGTTTGCACCAATATTTAATGCTTCATTTCTGTTGACAACTATGATAAATTATCCATAATAATGAAATCAATATAAATATGAATGACAAGACGAAATAAAGTCCCTAAACATAAAAGGATGAACACTGTGTGGACTGGCGAAGTAGCGGAGCAGATGAACAAGTCCATATTTTGACAAAGTGTCCGTATTCTCCGGCGCACCTGTAACAGTTCCGTGGCCTGGCCGCTGCCAGGTGTAGGGGCGAGTCAGGTGCGCCACCTGTTCCCCGCCACATTCCTCCCCTAATCAGGGGCGCATCTGCTCGGCCCGCGCCCCGCGCTATGCACACCGCGATAGGGGACATACACACCACTCGCTAACACAAATAGGGGTTAAACGACATATGCTCGTTACAATTCTGTCGGATCTCATTAACAGCCAGACACCATTTTAAATTAACAAGCTGTAGTACAAATTTCACGATCACCTTTATTTATGGCATATTTAACTCACAAAATCGTAAAAAAATATTTGATAATTTACTAATATTAATGTAGTTTCTAAAGAAATATGCTAACCTCTAAATTGAATTAAGGATGACTATAGTTAGTTGGTCACGGTTAACTGCCATTATCAACATTGTCCATATTACTTAAGCTTGCCATTATTATAAACTTCATCATCTTCTTCTTCTCCTTATTGTAGATCTTGCAATCTGCATATGCAGTTTATTAAATTTCTTCACGTGATTAAGACGACCAGCTTAACCTCTTTCCTTCTCTTTGGTGATCGTCCTGGAGGTCGGCGGCCCTTTGGAGTCTCGTTCATCACGATCTAAGCAGTGGTGATACTCCCATAGAAGCCCAGAAGCCCGGCTTGCGTAAGAAATTTTAAATCAAAACCTCTTCTGGCTTACAGAGGTTCAGCTTTTGTGGCTATTCGTCTTATGTTACATCTGATGGGAACATTGTTGGAAGGTGATTTGGTGGGTTATTGGTTTATGCGGGGGCATGATTACTAACGCCATTGGATCTTAGGAACCCTTACTGAATCCATCCACTCAAGGTGGTCCCTCCAGAATCGTCAGAAATGTCATTAATTTTGCAGGAACTTATTATAAATTTGTTCAAATTAAATATTAACCATTTAGTTTCATATACAAATTATATCAGCTGGGTAAGATTAATAATTGATAATGTAATTCGCGTTGCCTGGACAATGGTATAAAACGGTATAATCTCAGGGCATACATTAAAAACACGCTATATGAACATTTTGATATTGCTTTAATAATTCGTAATACGTTAATCGTAAAAACATAAATAAAACGAATTGATGATAATGCGAAATTCAATATATCTGTCTCGAATAGTCCATACACAGTGACTTATAAATACGTGTTGTATTATTGTTATCTGATTGTGTTCTGGACCACTCTCAGGAGGCGGGTTCCGCTCTATAGCTACACACTGCGTGCTCCAGCATCTCTGGACTCCTCTGTGGCGCCAATTTTTTGTGCGATGATCATTTAGACGGAATAATGAACCATTTTCCTCTGTGAAAGCCGAGAAGAGGTACGATGAACAAAAAAAAAACAAAGAAACGGTTCATCATAGAAGTCGATAAGGTGTAATCAAGGCAGGTTGGTAAGGGAACTGAATGGGCAGGTATCTAACATCCGAGCGGGCGGGATAAAGCGAGTCAGGGAGCGAGCCGAAAACAAATTTAGAAATACCTTATTAAAACTTAACAACATCCTCTTAGTCAGGTGCACATTTTTTTGCCAGAAATAAACTAGAAAAATACAGGTGTTTCGGCTCTAGCCAGGAATAGAAATAAAATTAACCGCAAGAGATTGGGAAAATGATCGTAGTATTTTATTCGTAGATAACATTTATATAGGTAGATAGTGGACACTGACAGGGGAACTTCTCGAACGAGAGACATGAAAGAAATGTAAATATTCGTTGAAGACAGATAACTTGTAAACAAAATAGATACCGAATGTACACTGCTTAAAGTATTGGAGTAATTAATTAGTATCATAAAATAAAAGAGTCTGCCAGCTGGCCATCGCCAGTACTTACTCGTGACTACTAGCCTTAAAAAATAAGTGGGTTAAGGAGGATCTTAACTTTTTATTTACGTAACTGAACTTTGCACAGGAAATGTTAATCACATTTTCACAGCTAATTGCCGCGAATGCAAAGTGGCCATTTGAAATATTTAGAAAATAAAAAGACTTGATTAGATGTTTAATTAGAAATTTCATCAGTAAGACCATTAAGTGATACATGAATATATTAGTAGGTGCACAAAAGGTGACCACAGAAACAGTCGACCTATCGACTTTACTTGGGGCTGGTTTCCGGCATATGCGGCTCCATCTGCTGAACACCTTTCCTTTCTAACTGCCGGCCCGCCGCGGCTAGGGCCCGCTGCCAGTTGCCAGTCTTGTGTCCAAGATTACCCGATAATTTCTTTTCGTTACCAAAAGAACACCTTTCGGGAAACAAACGTCTTTTATAAAACCATATTTACTTGGAGTTTGCGCACACAACATAACGTGTATACCGGCAGCGACATTTATGAATACAATTTATTATTCATTTTTCAGTAGGGGAACACACATGTACATTATATGTATTACATGACTGTGTCAACCTTTAGGTTCACACCTGTCATAACAGTCATCAACGATGTACCTAAATAATTAGTCCGTATTTATTTAATGTTAGCGTAAATATATGTATTCCATTCATTTCAAAATAATAAAACAGTAATTGTTATACTCGTAGTTGTCTGTTGAGACTATAATTGTATATTTGATATACTTATAAAGTGAAGCTTGGAGCTGGCAAAAGAAGGATAAACGCCGTAGAAATGAGATCACTAAGAAGAATGTGCAGGAAAACGTTTTATGATAGAATACCGAACGATGAAATAAGAAAGAAATGTAAGGCACTGCATCATGGATAAAATTAAAAAAGGATCCCTGAGATGGTTTGGACATATGGAACGAATGAATGAAAAAGAAGCCGAGGACGACCGAGGAAAACATGGCATGACCAAATTAATCAATTACTAAAAGGCGGTCACATTCGAAGTCTGAACAATCGACGTGCGTGCATGGTACGAAGTATGAATGTAGAGGAAGCCCGAGAGGTATGCCAGGACAGAGCATCGTGGCGATCCATCCTCTCTGCCTACCTCTCCGGGGAAATGGCGTGATTGTTAGTTAGTTAGTTATATACCTACTTATAATAATATGCTAACTTTATAAGCGTCGTTTTTATAATAATAAAATAATAATTGGGCGAATTTGTATAGGGCCGTTTTCGTAAATAACTCACCTCTAGGGCTCTTTGACAATGTTTTTAGTCTTAAGAGCCGCATTTGACACCAGCAATCAGATAATTTTTTTTTTTTTTTATATTTTATGCGATATTTTGAAAAGGTGGGTTTTTAGATAATGTGATATAATCACCTCAAGGGCGCATTAAGGCGTGTTTTAAATATAAATATAAAGTAAAATATGTCGGTTTTCGTGTAAAAATGGGAGATGCAAAATATGTATTATGAATTACGAAAGATAATTTTTATAAAAAAAAAACATTATTGATTCAAGATGTTTACGCATTCCTGTCTAATTTGAAAACTAAAGATTTTATGTAAAAGTACAAATGATCGCGCTTCCGAATGATCGCGCGTAAATATACCGCCGCTTAAGAAAACACGCTGCACCGCGAGCGAGACGATTGAAAGGAAAATGTTTACTTTAAAATAATACAAGTTGGAAACAAACAGCTGTGGGCACATGGCGGTGGGCAAACAGTAGGCTGATAAGGGCGACAGTTGGACTGGGAACCGTGCCCACTGCGCTCGGCTCGGCACGCCATGCGCCATGGCGGCTGGCGACTGCGACTGCGACTGTTCCCACTTCACTCTACACTCTACAGCCCGCCAGCACCGCCAGCCGTGGGCGGGAAGGAGACATGGGAAACTAACTGATATATTGCTATACCATAATTTTGTCTATCTATTATGTGAAAAAAATATCTATCTTTTTAACTAACTAACTAACCATCACGCCGTCTCCCCGGAGGGTTAGGCAGAAATAATGGAACGCCACACTGTTCTGTCCTGACATACTTCTCTCACTTCCTCTACATTCATACATGTAGTCTTGCACGCACGTCGATTACTCCGACTCCTCGCGTAACCGATATTTAATATTTGATTGATTTGATCGTGCCACGTTTTCCTCGGTCTTATTTCTAGCTCCGTTCACGTTGTTTACATATACATTTTTCACCATTATGTCTTCACTCATTCTTTCCATGTGTCTAAACCATCTTAACGACCCTTTCATCATTTTGTTCATAACACTTTCATTCGCACCTCATTCACTTCTTATACTTAAATTTGACACTCTATCATATACAGATTTACCACACGTTTCATGTGTTTTTTGGATAACACCGTGTGATAACTCCTTCTCGACCGACGTTTCGGAGATCGTTGCAGTCTCTATCTTCAGGGTAATAAAACGTCGGTCGAGAAGGAGTTATCACACGGTGTTACCCAAAAACACATCAAACATATTGCTGCCAACCGTGAAAATCTACGCAATTATTAGATTTACCCCACCATAGTCTTAGAGATCTCATTTCTACTGCATTAATTCTACTTTCATTCTTCTTTTTCCAGTTCCATGATTCGCTTCCATACATAAGGGTCGGTAGAAGAACACCATTGTGCACTGCCATTTTAGCTTTTTGGATAGGGTTTTGTTTGCGATGACAACTTTAAGTGTACCATATTTCAAACGTTTTTGGCGAATATAAATCCGAGCCCTAACATATTGCTTTCAGAATGAGTCATAATTTCTCAGTAACATTTATTTCACACGATGTCGCGCAGTTAGATTCTAAAAGTTCAAATAGTGACTTCGTGACATATCCACGTGACCACGTGTAGTTATTGTGTAGAACTGAAGCTGAAGAAGATAATAATTGGTCTGTCTAGGTGACGGCGTGACGGTGGGAGGCGACAGGTGTCCGCGCGAGATTGTGCGCGGCTAACGATGGCGAAGTATGCGGAGCGGAGAGCCAAGAGGGCGCCAATTGGCTCTAGTTATTTTAAACTCTCAAACTCAATAATAAAATACAAATAATCATTTGAATTTAGCGTGAATGGCGAAAATTTGGAGCAAGTAGATGAGTTCGTGTATTTGGGTAGTATGTTTACGAAATATGTGGAGAGGGATATTGAAAGAAGGGTTGGGGGCAGGCAACAAAGTGAATGGTGCACTTAAAGTTGTCTTCGCAAACAAAAACCTATCCAAAAAAAAGCTAAAATGGCAGTGCACAATGCTGTTCTTGTAACGACCCTTATGTATGGAAGCGAAGCATGAAACTGGCAAAAGAAGGATGAA
Source organism: Lepidostoma basale (assembly GCA_022606425.2). Taxonomy (NCBI): domain Eukaryota; kingdom Metazoa; phylum Arthropoda; class Insecta; order Trichoptera; family Lepidostomatidae; genus Lepidostoma; species Lepidostoma basale. Next base: position 2,495,711 of record JAHDVF020001325.1, on the reverse strand, counting down.
AGTAGCATAAATGCAGTAGAAATTACATCTCTCTGCGGAATGCGAAATGCGGTGCGAATGATGGTGTTATGAACAAAATAATGAAAGGATCATTAAGATGGTTTGGACACGTGGAAAGAATGAATGAAGAAAGAATGGTAAAAAAATTATATGTTGACGATGTAAATGGAACTAGAAATAGAGGAAGATCGAGGAAAACGTGGCACGATCAAATAAATCAAATATTGAATGTCGGCCACGTGAGGAGTCAGTGAAATCGACGCGCGTGGATGACACGATGTATGACTGTTGAGGAAGCGAGAAAAATATGTCAGGAAAGAAAAGTGTGGCAGTCCATTCTTCCTGCCTACTCCTTCGGAGAGACGGCGTGATGGTAAGTTAGTTTTTTTATAATCATTTGAAAGTTACAAAAGAAATTTGTTAACATATTTCGTGGAATTTTTCTTAAAAGCGAACTAAATAGAAAAGCGGTATCGTAATATCGAGATACCCTGTTGAAAATATTGAAAAATAATACATTTATTGATCATGATAGGATACTGACGATCTCCGTGACCGAGTGGCAAGTGCTATGACTGTCACGCCGAAGGTCCCGAGTTCGATTCCAGGCGATGGCAGTGTGATTGTTGCACTGTCTTTGGTCTGGTTTAGAATTCACGTGCCAATAAAATGGCGATGAATTAGCTACCTATCACATGTCACGACAATCAATTTGATAGCTATATTCCCTTTACATCGATTTAGCTCGCGCTGTAATGATGTAAAGAGCGATTCAACAAAATAATAATTATAATAATAATAATAATATTAATAATAATACGAGTGTATAGTATATTTGTTTTATATTTTTAAGCGAAGCATGGAACTGGCAGAAGAAAGATGATAGCAGAATAAATGCGGTAGAGATGAGGTCCCTAAGACGTACGTGTAGTGGGAACGATATACTCGTACAACAGAATCTCAAATGCTGATATTAGAAAGGAATGTAGAGCGAAATAAGGTATTATGAACAAACTTATGAACGGATCGCTGCGTTGGTTCGGACATATGGAGCGCATGGATGGAGAAAGAATGGTTAAGAACGTATACGTTAATGATGTAAATGGTGTACGAAGTCGAGGAAAACATCAACGTGCTTGTATGACTCGTTGTATGAATGTGGAGGAAGCTAGAGAAGTGTGTCAGGATAGAGTAATGTGGCGATCCATTCTCTCTGCACACCCCTGCGGGAAAATGGCGTGATGGTTTGTTGTTGTTGTTGTGTTTTTATGTTTCCCAACAAGATTTTCCTATTATTTTAGGCAAATAAATTAATAATATAAATTATTAATAATGTCATGGATCTCGTTGGAATTATATTGTGTGGGTCGATGACGGTTTTGGCTCTCTCGGGAAGATGGTCGTAAGAGGTCAAATCATATAGTATTGACACTGATAAAGACTTTGGTAATTATCTCCTCGTCTCGTATATTTCATGTGTTCTGTTAGACACTCTGAAATGGTCTCGCGATTCTCAGATAAGAAAGGGCTATGTAAAGAATACAGATAAGATGGTACGCTGCCTTGAATAAGGGTGCTGTAAACAAAATAATGCTTACAGCCGATATGCATTAATCTTAAAGGAATTTGGATATTAGAAAAAGGCGTGGTTCAAAGTTTAAGAGATAATCTCCATCCGCCATTTGGGACACTCAAGATGAATCAAAGTACATTACGATAATGTTATTTATGATTTGAAATATTTTTTTCCAGTTTTAAATTTATATTTCTGGACATGTGTCGAAGATACTGTGCCTTCATCATCAGGAGGACGACATAAACTTGAGTTTAGCGGTTATTTTACGACAAGACATGCTGAGAAAAATAAACTGAAAAGATTAAATAACAATATAGGTATTCTTCCGGTATTCGGGTAACAATATAAAAACTTCCTCAATTCCACAAAGAATTCCATAATGTTAACGCCTCAAGTTCATCAAGAATAAATAATATTATAGAATCATCTCTGTGATCATATAATGTCACATTTTGTTTATTTTGGATTACACCTTGTTTAAACAGTGACATATTTTACCAATCTCCAATCTGACTATTTTTTTTATGAATTAAAACAGTGTTTTAATTCATAAAAAAATCGTCATTATCGAATTCCACAGTGTTAACGCCTTAAGTTTATTTAAAATTTCCAATCTGTTTTGAGACTTCATCATATCTTCTGCTAAAAAAGATTGCTCTGTAAAAGTTATACTGCTTTATATCTATCCTGTCGACACGGTTGGTATCGATGCGGAATAGTATGAAAAATGTTACTGATGCCGATGAAGGATTGTTTGACATATTTACTCATTTACCGGGATGTCTGATTTTTGTACACAAATGTTCAAATGAACTGTTTACGTTCAAATGAACTGTTTACGCATTTAGTAGAAGAACCGGCGCGATAGTGGTGGTTGTACTTGTCGGTGGTATAAGAGTGACCTGCGTTCCTGCTGTAGTATATACCTACTTGTATGTATGTAGACTTGTGACGAGAGCCGCATGTGTGTGCGCGTGGTTCCCATGGAAGGAAATAGCTCCCAGCGCTGCATGACCAGAATAATATACGAGTGTTGCCAGCGTGCAGTGCTGGAACTATAATTTGCATCGATAACTTCGTATTTAATAGGAACACATTTCGAGACCGATACAGCTTCTTTTTTTGCAAATACACCGAGAAAGTATAAAATTATTCAAAAAACATGTATTTAGGCTGTATTTATATAGGTATCATACAAAAGAGCAATACTCGTATATGACAGATTTCCGAATTTGACAGAATACCAATCTTAGGTATCGTAATTGCGTCATTTATATACCTACTTACCGAAGAAATTATAAATTTATCAGGGAAGAACGGTTAAAGTGTTTTGAACGAAATAAAATTCATGGGAAGGGAAATTTTCAAATACTGAACGGCAGGTATGTTCAGAGTAGGAACATTAGATAAACGAGCTTGCCACGGAATGTGGATGAAGGTATATAATCTCGAGAGGTACGTCAGGACAGAAGTGTCTGACGGTTCTCTGGGAATATGAAGTGTGCTGTCTAGGGCGTAGTGCACGAGCGGTGGTCGACTATTTCTGTCTGTCGTGAGCGATCCACCTCTGCAACAATAAATCAGATCGCGAATGAGTTCTCTATATTGTACGGTGGCACCGCGCACCGGTGAGTGCCAGCGATCTGCTGCCAGAGCAGCCAACCCGCCAGCTGGTCACTCAGTTGCGTGCTGATTTGTGTTATATGCACCGAAGATGAATCTTATACTGTTTTTTATGTAACCAGAAAAATAATCTATTGAATGAACTAACTAACTAACTAACTATTACGCTGTCTCCTCGAAGGGGTAGACAGAAAGAATGGACTGCCACACTTTTCTTTCTTGACATATTTCTCTCGATTCCTCAACATTCATATTGTGTCATGCATGCGCGTCGATTTCTCTGACTACTCACATGGCCGACATTCAATATTTGATTTATTTGATCGTGCCACGTTTTCCTAGGTCTTCCTCTATTTCTGGTTCCATTTACATCGTTAACTTATATATTTTTTATCATTCTTTCTTCATTCATTCTTTCATGTGTCCAAACCATCTTAATGATCCTTTCATTATTTTGTTCATAACACCAACATTCGCACCGCATTCACTTCTTATATTTTCATTCGACACTCTATCATATCTCATTTCTACTGCATTAATTCTATTTTCATCCTTCTTTTGCCAGTTCCATGCTTCGCTTCCATACATAAGAGTCGGTAGAAGAACACCATTGTGCACTTATGGTGTCTATTGAATGATTTTAATTAAACAGCCAAAGTGAAATACACAAGAATACCTTAACTCTACCCACGGTGCCCAATAATATATTTTTTTATGCAGAACAGTTGATATGACAAATAATAAAAAAATTAAATAACAATATACATAAAAAATAACATCACAGTTATTACCAATTTTGAATTTATTTTTATGGACATGTTTTAGGGAAGCAATAAAGAAATATAAAAATAAATGCAAGAATAATTGATAAAAAATCTTAACAGTGAAATTTGATATTTAATTTATCAAGTTAATTAACTAGAAAATACATAATAATATATTTTTATTCTATTGTATTGTACTTCATGTTAATGGCAAACAATTCTCTTTTGGCCATATTGTTGACCCAGAATTCGATATTTAATTGAAATAAATTTTAAGTATTTTTAAATAATTTTAATAAAAAAATGACATCTTAAATAAGATAACCTCCACTATTTACGCGTGAAACTGATAAAAAAATAAGGTACATTGGAAGTGATTTCATGCGGGTAGTTTGCGATGAAACCAAGAGAATTTATCCAATTAAATGGAATGAAAAACGTCGGAATGTTCGCGTGTGTGTGGAGAGTGGCGGCACGTCACAGTCTTCACCGCGCTGGTCGCCAGACTATAGCCGCAGCCGGTATAGGGATACAGACACGGCGCACAGCAGCAGCGGTACAATAATCCCACGGTGTAATGGCTGGCGAGCTCCGGAACAGATGGGCGCTCGGCATCTCGCCGGCGGCGGGCGGGGGGAGGCGCCACTCCGAGCGGCGCCGCCGGTCTGCCCTCCCCCGCGCCCCCCACCCGCTGCAAGCGACTGCCATCCTCTGTTCCCACTTCCCGCGGACACTGACCAAAGAGCGAGTGAGATCGATCCAATTCCGAAAAATAATGTTATAAGAAGTTAGACAACATAACGTATACCACACATTTCGCATTATTTTTTATGAGTATTGTAATATGTGTCGACTTCTATATGCACATAAAATTAAATCAGTCTAATTTAATGATTTTTGAAAATAAATAAAGCGTGACATTCTGCAACATTAGCGAAAATGGCTAAAATCTGGAACTAGGGGATGAATTTGTTTATTTAGGTGGAAAGAGATTTTGAAATAAGGGTTGGGGCAGGCGATAGAGAGAATGGTGCACTTAAAGCTGTCATCGCAAACAAAAATCTATCCAAAAAAGCTAAGATTACACAGAGGTGTGTTTGAGTCGACCTCGTAAAACAGTGTGGCGGTCCATTATTTCTGCCTACCCTATCGGGGAAACTAGGTGATTGTTAGTTATTTGTAAAGTATTATTAATGCATAGAACTACTCGGTATCACGCTGCCGGCCGGCTGTATTTTCGAACATCATTCATATAATAAAAACAGATTTCATTTATTTGACATTTTTCTCATGAAGTCAACAGGCTTCCAGAATTCATTGATAATTTGTAGAAAGTAAAATATTATCATGTCAAAAACATGGCGGTGAGTTGTCTAACATCTGATGTAAAACATTTTTTCTGTAAGATGTCAGGTAATGCACGCAATTTATCAATATTAAACTAGTTATTATTTTAAGTGAAATATAGTACAATATAATACAATCTCTCAATGTGTAACTATTGTAAATAATAAATATGTATGCTTTATAATACAGTTCCCGGCAAGTGTGACGAGTTTTGTTTAAATTTATTGCCATTATTTTAAACGTTTACCTTTAATAACACGGTGTCGGTTAAAAAAACAACATAATTGAAAATACATCACACTTGCATAATATAATAATAAAGAATAAACATACCAAGCATTGATATTACGATGGACGCTACAAAATAAAAATAAAAACCCGTCGGTTCCCAAGCAGAGGGTGCGAGCCGCGAGCTTACTGTGTCGTCATGTCAGGTGGAGTGTGGGAACTCGGAATAATCCATCTGGCTCCACCATATAAAACTATCAATTGGGATAATTAAATACAGAGGTTATAGAAAGATATAAAAGAATAATATTTTCATATTTTATTAATTATTTAAAATTTGAATATATTTTTTAAAAACTATACTGGTTCACAAGCTTTCAAATGCAAACCCCATTAGATTGAATCAGTGATTAAAAACTCCACACTAAATAATTGATACGAATGAAAACGTTGTGTTTTCTAGAAGTTTTATTTTATGGGAATGATAATATGTCAAATATGTTTATTTAAGGTTAAGTCGATAACACTAAAATTCAATGAAATAGGTACTGTACTTTTTAACTAAGTTAAAATTGTTTATACTGTACTTTTATTGTGCATAAAATGTTTCGTTTAATTAAAATAATTTATATAAACATGGATTTCGGATATAAATTAATGTTTGTCTGTGTCTTTGATTTTCACGAAAATTACTAAACCGATTTCCCTGAATATATTATTTCATTATATTACAGTTTGTTCGTATTAGTCCCAGGAAGGTGGACTTGGACTTGGACTTGGATCTTCTGGCTTATAGAGGTTCAGCTCTAATAGCTATGCCTCTTACGTCTGTAGGAAACATTGTTGGAATGCGATTTGGTAGTTGTTTTATGATGGGGCTAAATGTATGGCCCGGAGTGTCCTTCCGAAAGAGGGCGAGGGGGGATTTAGGGTCTATGATAAGGTTTTGAGATTAGTTTGAATGAAATCCAATATGTAAAACTGGGGCAAATACGTTTTAAAATTAGTATGAAAAACATTAAACCTGTCAGGTTGTATTGAGCTTAGCCTATATACAGGGTGTCCCAGACGTCGACGTCAACCCGGAAATAGATGATAGGGCAAGTCATACTGGTTATGAGAAAAATGTAAAAAATCTAAGTTTTGTGTTTTTGAAATTAAAGGCATTTAAAAAAAATCGAAAAAATCAACACCCTGTGATGGTCTTTTAACTCCCGTTTCTACAAATCTTTACTTTTTATAAATTTTATTTTTATTATGTAATCCTGAATAATGCTTCTACAAATTATTGCCTAAAATTATATACCACTCTGAAATTATACAGTATATACCACTCTGAAATTATATAGTATATACCACTCTGGTATAAAATAAATAAAATCGATATCTTAGACGCTGATATATCAGTTTCGAGTATACACCGTTATTAAAATTCAACTTAATATTGTTCGGAATTACCAAATAACATATGTACATTCAATCCAGCTAGAGGTTACCGCAAAAACACGAACATCCCATTCCTATAAACATCCCTGAAATAAAAGTTGTCAGATGGCCAGATTTATTCCCATTTCTCATCCCCGAATAGCACTCTGCGTGAGTGGGCCCCATAACCTGACGGAAGTGGCGCCCTGTGTGGCGCATGGCGCTCACCCCCGTCCTCCTGTCCTCCCGGCCGGTACCAGTGTCCCCGACACTGATCGCTAGTGATCACGGCGGTAAACAGTAAACAGGTCCATTCCGAGAACACATCTGGCCGCCAGCCGCCAGCCGCCGCCGTTTCCCGCTCGCCACCCCCCGCACATGCAGAGTAGTCACGTGGCATTTGCGCAAGATTGCAACACCCTAATGATGTTTTCTATGTTAGTCCCTGTGGACTAGGAAGAGATCTAATCTATGGGGACTGGATTCCGGGTGTGATTGCGAGGCGAACACAGAATGTTTACGAATTTTCGAAATATGCATAAAGCCTGCAGAATCAAGTATCATAATTTATTAGCTTAAAAATCTCAATTTAACTGCCTATCTCTTTATCGGGCTATTTCTCTGAAAAAGTCAACATAATGGAAGGGATCGCCATACTCTTTTATTCTAAAAAGAATGTATTTTCTTTTTCTCTAGATTCGTGTCTACACGCACATCCAGTTTTTCGACTCTCAATACAATGGATTTATATATTTTATTGTTACCTCAAATTACATTATTAAAGTGTGCATATTAACCATTCTTTTTTCTTTCATTTTATCAATGTGTCGAACCTTCTCAGTGATCCTGATTTTATTTCATTCATATCGATTTTGCCTACTTAGAAGTTTATATTAATACAAGTATGTACAATAATATTCATACAAAGATTGTTCCGTGAGTAATACTTTACGTCAGATGAACTGATTAAAATATTAATCGACGGTTAAAATATGATCAATTAAAAAAAAGTGTTTTTGTGTGATGGAAAATGTTTAGTGAGTGAAATCTCCTGACGCCGCCCCTGGTGTAGGGCAACTAATCACCCATCAGCTCCGTCAGCTTAATTCCTGCAATAATAATATATGACTGCCTAATCCTAAACAAACTACAACTTGTGAATCCTTAACACATGTGGCACGGAACCATTTAACCCAATGGATACGATTTTCAAAGGACGCATACAAATGTGGAGTTAGCGCGCCTAATATGTTTTTTTAAATTTGTTTAAAATAATTAGACATTTATTTTATTGCACACTTTTAAAAAAATAATGCGACGGACGCCATAACGTCCCATAAATAATAAATTCTAACTAACTAACCATCACGCCATTTGCCCGGAGGGTTAGGCAGAGAGGATGGATCGCCACAATGCTCTGTCCTGGCATACCTCTCGGGATTCCTCTACATTCATACATCGTACCATGCACGCACGTCGATTATTCCGACTTCGAATGTGGCCGCCTTTTAGTAATTGATTAATTTGGTCATGCCATGTTTTCCTCGGTCGTCCTCGGCTTCTTTTTCCACTCACGTTGCTTGTGTACAACTTTTTAACCATTCTACTCTCATCCATTCGTTCCATATGTCCAAACCATCTCAGGGATCCTTTTTACTCATACCTATAATAGTCATACCTATAATACTCATACCTATAATACTCATACCTATTATACTCATACCTATAATATAAATATAGAGAGATAATACAGAGAGAGTTAGGGAGTTTTCAGCCGGCTAAACGTTTAGTAATTGCTCTCGTGATCCTGGGCTGATATGTTGTTATTAAGCTACGTATTCCTATTGTTAATTAATTAATATTATTTTTTAATGCATGCAAAGCATGTTAACTAACCAACCATCACGCGTTTCCCAGAGATATGCAAAGAATACACCGCCACACTGCTGTACCCTGATATAGTTTTTGAAATTCCTTGCGTCGTCACGCACGCTGGTCTAATGTTTCGATTACCAACATAGTCTTGTCATAATTTCCCTGGCCTTCCTCGACTATTTTTACAATTTCATTGCTTACCTACATAAAACTTTTAAACAATTTAATGGTTGTAGTATGATAAAATAGACAATAAGTACAAAAAAAAATACAAAAACTAAGTATGCAGTTTCGTTCTTTACGTCATGTAGAACGAAACTGCATACATCGTTTTTTTTCTTCTTTTTTTTTTGGTACTCAGTCCCTATTTTACTTCAACCATTCAATTATTTCCCCATCCACTAAGCACACTTAAAGAATTTTATGGTAAATCATATGAACATTTTAAAATCGGATTTAAACAGTGATTTTTTTTATTGACGGAATTAATTCGATTACAATGAGGGTTCTATCCAAACAATCTTATCTCATGATAGTTTTTGGTTAATTCACTTTGTTATTGAGGTGCTAGAAAAATCCATTGATTTCGATTTACAGTTTTAATTTCAGCCTAGTTCTAGCCTAGTAAGAAAATATGTTCTAGCCTAGTAAAAACCTATAAAGTATCATTAATATATGTAATATAATGCATTATTGTATAATACAATAGAGTAGACAGCGAAGGAGGGACTGGTACGGTCATGATAAAAAAAATGAACACCACCAGACTCCCCTATATTGCACTACATAACTAGCCTCACGGGACTTGTCCTCGTGGAAGACCTCCTAAAAGATGGAAAGAGCGCCGGATATCCACTTCACAAAAGGAGCAAACTTCTAGAGAACAGACCACATAGGTCTATAGAAAGAAAGGAGAAGAAAAATAAGAAGGAGATTGTACAATATATATGTGACATGGGAAAATTGAGAACGTAATGAATTCAAACTCATAAAATGTTTAAGGACACGGGTGACACAGGAATGCATTTTTTCCTTCTTTCAATTAACACGAAAACTTTAAAAATACACGCCAAAATCTCTATACCTTCAAAATCTGGTTTAAATTAACTGGGAACGTCTATGTATAAATATTTAATATTCATTATTACATCCGCTTTCTAACAGTTTTAACATATATTATATTTTGGGAGTGACATGTTTCGGCTAGCCTAGGCACTATCAAATGTTTTTTTATAAAATACATTCGATTATGTCAAAGCAAGGCGAATCTAATCACTCCAATATATAATACATTATATTATATAACTTTTATAAAACGGACGCTTCAATAATAACAATAATGATACACATTAAAAATAACAAAATAATGTTTTAAACACCCACATAATAATAATAATAATTAACATACTAGTATCTTGGGGAGACCACACTTGCATCTTAAACAACGAGTCGTGATACGAGTATCTTGCATAATAATAATTATTTTATAAATAATATTAACACACTTGAATTAATTTTTACACCACTTTATTTTTTTGTTAAAACCAACTGGTTACGCACCCGCCGGAGCTTTGTAAGGGCTACAAAAGACCCAAGAATTTTATACGAAACCGGTTGGTATAAACAAAAAAAAGTGGTGTAAAAACCGATCAAAGTGTGTTAATATTATATTTAATAATGCCACACCACAAATTAAGAGCTTCATGAAAAAGTAAAAGTATTATTTTCATTTGGTGGTCTAGGGAACAAAACGCTTGGCTGCTAATCAAAAGAGGTTATCCGTTGGAAGAAGCAAAATAGGTTATTGGTAATTCAGTAAGGAGTGATTATTATTTCAACGCATGAAAGGACTGTAAAAATCTATTGAATTAACTGTAAAATAAAATATAAAAATTCTGTATAATACAATATATTACTGATCTATATAAATAAGCTAAAATGCAATATCCATTAACACTCCTTGTCACGTCCTTCACATCCTTGCCGAATCCACCTGTACCCATATTCATTCACCGGGGCTACAAGTCATGTTACAGGCAAACGCCTACAATACTATACAAAAGCAATCTTTTTTACTTTTCGGTATACTACCAAATTAATCAAATCAAATCAAATCAGTTTATTTTCTCAAAAGATATTACAAAAAATTATAATATTATAGTTTAAGACATCTATTGAGAACAGGTAAAATATAATAAATATATAATACCAGGAATTCATGAGATATGGTTCGACATTAGGAATACATATTACTCTCCAAAGTCAAGAGTATTTGTCTTCTGAACGTACTTTCTCGAATATGAAAGACATCGATCTCCGAAGCGATCATGTTCAGCAGTTTGATAGCTCTCCCCACCGGCATCACCAGAAGCCAGGTTGGTTCTGCATGCTGGGATTAAACCGGGTTAAAGGGCATCAAAACTCTCTGCTACTGGATATTTCGAAATTTATAAATGGAAGTGAAACTTGGATCTGGCACGAGAAGGATGAAGGAAGGATAAATTTCATTGAAATGTAATCACTGAGAAAAATGTGCGGGAAAACGATGTATGATAAAATATCTTACGACGAAATAAGGAAGAAATGTAAGGCAGATGATTGCATCCTAAGTAAAATTATAAAGCACCACTTGGATACTTATACATATTATGAATGGATGAGAGAAGAATGGTTAAAAATTGTATACAAGTAGTGTGAATTGAAAAAGAATCCTAGGACGGCCGAGGAAAACACGGCATGATCAAATTAATCATCTACTAAAATGCGGCCACAATAGAAGTCGGAAAAATCGACCAGTGTGCCTGTTACGATATACGAGTATAAAGGTAGATGAATCTCGTCAGGGTATAGCAGAGGGGGTGCATCCTTTCTGCCTACCCCTTCGGAGAAACAACGTGATGATTATATAGTTAGTTAGATAATAATAAAATATGTTTCATATATTATATAATACATACTCGTATAATATATTATACAATAGACAAATATATATCTAAAAAATCCCGCTGTAACCAAATTTAATTAAATTACATTAAAAGTTAGTACCTATTTTATTTATATTTTATTTTATTGATATAATAAAAATAAATGGACTTGGGTCCTCTGGCATACGGAAGTTCACCTCTTTATGGAATGTCTTACATGTATGAATAACTTATATGCCTATTCAAAGTTAATTTCCATCTACTCGATTACAAAACGATAATTTATTTATGCGGATTACGTTATTTATAGCTGAAGGAGTGAAAAATATATTTAAAAATAAATCATGGTTATGAAGAAAGTATTTAAAGGGAAATAATCAATCAATACTCTGCGCCATAATACCCTTTTTTTAATATACAAAGTTTAAACCAAAACTGTCATAACAAGATAGCATAAATATTGGATTAAATAATAGTGTTTCATAGTTACAATTAAAAAATAATAATAATTACCTGGGGGCGCCATGACAGGGCGCTTCGCCCTCTGAACCCTGGTCTCCAGTTGCAGGCACATTCAGTGGCCTGACATCCAATCACTCCCGCTTCTTCAAAATCCGTCTACAGCTTCAACTACTCTTCACAAACTTTCGAGTACTTTGTCCAGTACAAACCACCAACAAAAACATAAACACGTGATTAAAATCAAGGAAATTGTGAAATTAATTTCAATACAAGCATTTATTATACGATATCACAAACTTCACTTAAAACTCAATTTTGCCGTTTAGCAAAAAATTAACGCGTGTATTTGTTTGGAAGATTTATTCGGTTTTCGAACGTTACCGCGCACCGATATGTCATCTGATCGTGACCGACGTGAAGTAAGCCGCGCTGCCCGGGATCGAGTGCGATCGGATCGGCAATTGAGTGTGTTCGTGCGTGGCCCGGCGCCACTGACTTACGCCGGTAGGTACTATTCGCTGCTCGCTGCTGCCTCGGATGTTCCCCCGCGGGAAGGGGGTCGAGGAGGGCGGCTGGCAGGCGCCGGCCGCTGTCGCCAGCGACTGTAGAACCGCCGCCATAATATTTCCTTGTACTGTACGTGTAGGTAAGTATATAGTAAACACGCTTTAAAAAATATAATACGTATCAAATCTTCTTTTTAAATATTTTCTTTATGCATAACCTTTAACATATTAGGTACATTATAATTTATTTGCTATGCATATATTGGCAGTTAGATGATTACATAAGTAAAGTACATTTCTGAGATATCTCTACATGAGAGAGTTTGGTAGCTATCCGTGGCTTTATCCCACTGTCTTCCTCTTGGGCATGCTGGGGACCAATAGTTTGCAGATAAGAAGAGATGGGTGCACACTTACCCATTTCTTCAGACTTATCAGGGGATTCTTTGAGAACTCCGTTATCTTGGAGGCTATCCATCTTTATGTTCCAGATGGTTATCTTCGACAGCGTCAGCACAGACTGTTTTATCTCCCAGCATGCAGAACCAACCTGCCTCTGGTGATGAAACTGCTGAACATGATCGCTTCGGAGATCGACGTCTTTCATATTCGTGAAAGTACGTTCAGAAGACAAATACTCTTGACTTTGGAGAGTATTATATATTCCTAATGTCGAACCATCTTTCATGCGTTCCTGGTATTATATATTTTCTATGTTTTCCTTTTCTCAATAGATGCCTTAAACTATAATTGTTGTTTGTAATATCTTTTGAGAATATAAACTGATTTGATTTGATTTGATTTAAACATTACTGGGTGTTGGCATTTCGCAGTAATATTTGTATAAATTTTAAATACCTACATATAACAAATATGGTAGTAAATCTATAAATTAGATGGTCACTTTGATATCGGGAGTAATATCTATATTATAATAATAAGTAATATCTTTATATATATATTTTCAAATAATAATCCATACTGTTAAATTGACTTAGGGTAGCGGTGGGGAATAAGATGTAAGAGCGAAGAGATGAGGGAGGAGAGGGGGGTTCACATTCTGTGGGAGAAAAAGTTTGGCCGTCCTCCGTCGTCCGGTAAACAAGTGGATGTCCAGTTGATCTGAAACTGTGGCGCACACGTCCATTTAATTTTGTACATCGATAAACTATAGGTAGACATAAAAGATGGAACGCCACAATTTCTATCCAACATACTTCTTTCACATCCTCAATAGTAATACACCGTGTACAGTAGGAACATGTCTATTTTCCGACTCCTCACGTGGCCGAGATTTAAGATTTGATTGATTAAATCATCTCATGTTTTCCTCGGTTTATATTGAGTCGTGATCCAATCACATTAATGTACGGCATTGACTGGTTATATCTGCAAATCACACTCAATCATATGAAGGTTTGTATATATTTCGTCTAAGAAATTTAATTTCCATTTGTTATATTTTCATCCCGCCATTGCTAATTTCGTGGAATTATTTCTTTCAAATAACATTCTTGTACATAATTTATTTGAGAATAACACGGATCTAACTTGACGAGTCAGTAAAATTATTTATTAATTATTTAATTTTTGATCAGTTATTAAGTTTTCATAGCTCCCATCTGGGGTAATTCTTCTAATTCTGGGTAGGAGGCATTTTTTTAGCACTATGTATACGATCACAATAGAATATAATCAAGAACCAGGACACAAAATATAACTAAACTCATATTAATCGCAAATTATTATTTTTTTGATTTTAGAAAAACTTAAGGTGTTATCACTGTGGAATTCCATAATGACGAATTTTTATGAATTAAAACACCTTTTTTCCAAATTGTGTCGTATACTTCACCATCACACATTTATATGTATTAAAATGTATATTTTATTCTTATCGCTATTTTAAAAATTGTTCTACCATCATGACCTTTTTTATTCCCTCAAAAGAAATTCGCTTTCTGTATTCTTATATTCTTGTATGTTTGTTGTCATTTCTGATGTCTATGGATTTATGGTCTCGGTTTCTTTGCGGTAGTACGTAACTGAAATATTTATTAAATATTATTCATTGAATTATATTATATTTAATTACTCATTCTGTAATAAATATTTCTCAATTAATATTATAATTGTTGAAACTGCAATAGTAAACGCAATATATTTGAATAAAAATAAAATAAAATATTATATGAAAATATTTTATGCCAATATTAAAAGTTATGGAACCTTTGACTCGACGGTAGGAGAAAGGGGGAGGGGAGAAGTCGTTGATTCATCGCGGCTATCACTTGCAGATTGCACCAGGGACCTTTTAGTGCTTCTCCACTACCCTGCGCCCCCAACATTTCATAATACATTTATAAACACACTTTACCTGATTTTGTATTACTTATGTAACTTTTTTTAAATATTATATAAAGTTGCTTTATATGTGCGTACAATGGATGCATCATAATGTTTATACATTAATTTTATTTACAATTATTGATGTTTTAATCATTTCGATGTTAAAATATATTCAATAAATCATTTTATTCCTAAATTAAACTCGGGATGTTATCAAGAGTTATCCCCGTCAGAATTCTTCCAACGTGGGGCGGCTTTCCAATTCCCTTACGTGTAAAATTATCTTTTACAGTTTTATACTTTTTCGGCATTTTCAGTCGTAACCATAGCGTCCTCTTGCAAGAAAACTTCTGCAAGTGTCTGTCTCTACCCTCCTCGAGTCGACACGCCCAGCTTGTGACAAGTAGCGCAAGCTAAAAACATGCGGATGTTCTATTAGTAGCCTTAAATAGTAAAAAAAATACGCCTTTCATAATTAGTTGGCATCATAATTTTTGCAGGTTTTATTGAAACATATAACGTATACAAGTTTGATAGAATATACTACACCGGTGATTTGATAATATTCATTTAGCACAGTATTCGTATTCTCCGTGTAGGTATCTTCTTTTCCAATTGGTCCATACATGCGACGCGATATTTTCCATTCCAAAAATATTGATGCTTTTTAGATTCGCTTTCTCGGTTTCCGGGTTCCCAGGGTTTATGTAAAGACAGTTTATATAAAAACATACATATTTTTGTAATAATAACATTCTTATACAACGAAGAAAACATACTTTTTAATCAGGTAAATAACGATGTAATGTGGAAAACTGTTACATAGAGTCTACCGCCATTTTTTATTAACCTGGACAAAAAAAAAATGACAAACATTTCACGTTAGCTAAATATCCCGGTGTTGGGGTTCGATTGGGCATCGGTTAACCATAAATTGAATATTACGAAGGATCCGATATGTGTGACTTCACAGTTCACGGAACGTGTTTGCCGTCCACGCCTGCTGGAGACGCAGGCAGCGTCAAGAGTCAACATGGCTTGGCGCCTTGGACCAGCGTTTATTGACAAATGCTTCACACTCTCCTTTTAGACATTATACCCTCCACATTCTTGCAAGTGTCAGAATTTACACCTTGACTTTATTCCTTTACTTATTGACTGAATCGACTCTACCGCTTAACTCGTGTATTTTCAGGTATGAGACAAGAGTACCTATATTAATCGTTACTGGGATGATCAATATCCACTAAGATGAAAATGCCTCGATAGGTGTCATTTTTGTAATCATATTATTATACGCGGTGATACATTACGAGATACTGACGTTTATAATTTTGTAAGAATAAATTAGAAAATTTTATCCGTTTCAGTTTTTTTTTCAGTTACTTAGGCGATTAAAAAAGATCTTAAATGCTAGATTCTTAATATTAATAATATGAAAACTTTTAAGACTGATCAAAACTGAAAATTTGTTTGATGAACAAAAATTTAACCATTAATTATTTTTACAATTACACCAATGAAGTGTGTTGGTCGACATTTTTGTGGCATACCTATCTATTTTACGTATCAAGATCTGTTTAGGTACTGAGAATAATTCATTGAAACAATATTAAATGTAATACTTTTTTTAAATAGAAGATACTGGGCCGATGATTCTGACATTATATATATTTTTTGAATTATTGATTTATTTATTAAAGGCGGCGTTTGTAATAGGTACCTACCGTCAAAGTAAAAAAAATATATAATACATATACCAATTACATTAGAAACAAATAGTTTTAAACAATGGGAAAAAATATGTATATTTAGATATTAGACCAAAACGAATTAAACTAAAAAATATAGGGGGATTGTGCTCATCTAATACTTATTGCTCTGAGGCAAAAAATAAAGGTGATAAAAATAATACTAAAGTTACAAATTTAAAAAAAATATTTTGGCAACACAAAACAGAATCCTGACGCTGTAGATAGAATAACAAACAAAATAAAACAAAAAAGACACACACACCTTCATGCTGGTAATATGACACAGGTCAGACTAAGTTGACATACTATTAATTTTAATGCAATATTTTTAATTTTCGGTGCAAAATTCACAATTGAACTGGTTATTTCTTGTGGCAATGCCAGCACACAGTTAATGGTAACATTTTTTTACATAATTACGGTACGTTGAATGTTGTCGACGCTTTATGCCACCCCATGTTCAATTGTTGAACATTTTATAAGGTCTGAGGAACACTCTGGGCCACACAAATCATGCCCCCGCATAAACTAACAACCCACCAAATCACCTTCCAACAATGTTCCTATCAGACGTAAGAGGAATAGCCACATGAGCTGAACCTCTGTAAGCCAGAAGATCCAAGTCTAAGTCCAAGTAGCCATGTCTTCTTGCGAATGTCACCCTTACTTCCTTTTATAGTTGCCGGGCATCCTAGAATGAAAATAAAACACGATTTAAAAATATTCTTGCATGTTCAGTACTGGGTAAGACGACATAATATGTAATCTTAAGCGGACAGTTACTATTTCATCTTACCAGACAGGCGATAAAATTATTTGAATATTCTACTAAAAATTTTAATTTAACATGTATTATGATTTCATATACATAAGCCATAATACACACACATTATATTAAAGTAGTCAAACACAGTGAAAAACTTACCTGACACAACTTTTTGCGACAAACACATTAACCGAAATAATATTTCCACCCGACAAAATCAAAATATTCCACATCATATCATAACAACGTCGTTTTGGCGTTTGTGGTGCACTTATTTTAGCTGATAGAGGCACTATGACATCTTACCTAACTATTTCATCTTAAGCACAATTCTCCTAATTATAATATAATCTAATTATAATAGAATCGTGTTTTTCAGAAGTAGCACACATCCAGTAACCTCAACTTTACAGGACGGACAAAAAACTGTCGGGTACAAAATTTTCCTACAATATATATATATTTTTCAATACACATTTGTCTATTTCACTCCCTATGACACTTCTGAAAAACACGATTATTATATTTTGAATACCATTTTAGTCATAAAATGTACTATTCTTACAACTAATAAATAACAGTCTATACAGGTAAAACAACAAAAAACGCACAAAGAAGAAATACACTTGAATAAGAAACTTAACACAAAAAAATATGATCAAACGTGCACAGCACATTACCTTTTTTTTTTAATTAACCCTTTAAAATGCCATATTAATTGTAGGGATTTGTAAAAAAAAATTTAAATAATCTTCGCCTATAAAACTGACGAATTAACCCGACGATCGCCGTAAGCACACATGTGCGCTCTACGTATACGATCGCCGATATTCGAAAGATGTATTTCAAATTTAATTCCGATTTTCTCACAACGACATCTATAAATATTTTTAAATATTAACAAACCAAAAAGGATCGATATTTTTCGATAGTTTGGGAGAAAATACGTGGCGTACCGGCGCGCTGTTTCTATAAACATGTGGCGATGAATGGGTTAAAATACTTAGGCACAGACAAAAAAATAATATTTATTTGATCGTTTACGAATATGTTGAAAATGCCGATTAACATACCTACCTACATAGATAGTCGGCTTATTCATATAGAGATAAATCAAATCTTATAAATAACAATTTTGATCATTAAAACTTATTATTTCCGATTTTAAATAATATTATACCAGATTTCATTTCAAAATATGAAAACGATGAAGTGTTGCTGTTTTTGGTGTTGCTTTTTCCCTCGCACCTGCAGAAACCTGCTTCGAGTGCTGCTGGCCAACGTGGCGGGTAGGTACTACCCAAATATTATGAAGCACCTGCTCGCAAAATTTAATTTTCTTCCTTTTTCACGTCTTGTTCTATATACTTTAATTGGAATTAAATAATCGTCAATGAAAAAGCTGTTGAATAATGATATGGTAATGGGCCTGTTTACAGTGACGTCGGAGGGCATAAAAATACCATACGACAAATTTAAAGCGATCTATTGATGTAACAAACGTTTTATCTTTTTAGATTATACAATATGTTAACGTTTATTAAGTAGAATAAATGCAGTAGAAATGAGATATCTTAGACGAATGTGTGGATACTCTGTGTATGATAGAGTGTCGAATGAAAATATAAGAAGTGAATGCGGTGCGAATGATGGTGTCATGAACAAAATAATGAAAGGATCATTAAGATGGTTTGGACATATGGAAAGAATGAATGAAGAAAGAATGGTAAAAAAATTATATGTTAATGATGTAAATGGAACCAGAAATAGAGGAAGACCGAGGAAAACGTGGCACGATCAAATAAATCAAATATTGAATGTCGGCCATGTGAGGAGTCAGAGAAATCGACGCGCGTGCGTGACACGATAAAATTTTCTATGAATGTTGAGGAATCAAGAGAAATATGTCAGGAAAGAAAAGTGTGGCAGTCCATTCTTTCTGCCTACCTCTTCGGGGAGACGGCGTGATGGTTAGTTAGTTAGTTAGTTAGATTATATATGAAAATATCGTAAACAAGAAGATGTAAATTATTTTCATACCTCGAAAAGTGTAAAGAATTTAACATTGTTAATTTTGATTATGATAGAGTAATAACGCGGAAAAATGTTTGATATTTAAAAAAAATTTAAAAAATTAAACATTAATCCGTATTTCATTATCTTCTTCTTCTTCTTCTTAGTTTAGGTCGTATGACCTGTTTGTGACGGATGAGATTAATTATTATATAGAGTTTAAGATATACCTATATAATATATTTTTTAATATGGCACCAAACATTGATTTAATCCTGATTATTTCTTACCTTGCCCGTTATCTAAATAATTTATCGTTTACTTCCAATGTATTTAATGCTTCAAAATTTTCGCAAATTATAAATAACTGATTTCATAACTAACTAACTAACCATCACGTCGTTTCCCCGGAGGGGTAGGTAGAGAGGATGGATCGCCACATTGTTCTATCCTGACATAGCTCTCGCGCTCTTCTACATTCACACATCGTGACATGCACGCTCGTCGATTGTTCCTACTTCGAACATGGCCACCTTTCAGTAATTGATTAATTTGGTCATTTTCATTCATTCACACATTCACACTACTTGGGTATATCTTTTTAACCATTCTTCCCTCATCCATTCGTTCCATATGTCCAAAACATCTTAGTGACCCTTTCTTGATTTTATTTATCACGCATTCATCCACTTTATATTCCTTTATTACTTCATCATTAGATATTCTATCATAAATTGTTTTTCCCGCACATCCTTCTTAGTGACCTCATTTCTACGGCATTTATCCTACTTTCATCCTTCTTCTGCCAACTCCAAGTTTCACTTCCATACATAAGGGTCGGCACTAGAACTAATTTTATGATAAATAATTTTAACACAGAACAGAATGTGGAAATAAAAAAATGTGAAATCTTATATATTCTCATATTTTTTGTTTATTTAACTTCGTAACTAGCGAGTGAGATAAGAAAAAAAATAGCGATCGCCTTCAGACCAAAATTCCTTCCTGATAGCCTATCACGCACTCCGTCAAACAAAATGGTCACACGCGGGATGCTATCTCTCACCACAACTCCATCCGAGTAGTTACTGCTCCCCCTCTCTTCCCTTCGGGAAAAGTATAATTTAGTAAATAACATTAACCATTCTTCCCTTATCTATTCGTTTCATGTGTCAAAAATACTTTAGTTATCCGTTAATTTCAGTGAGAACCTATTTATCTGTCTTGCAATATTTCCATATATCTCGATCGGTATTCTATCATACATTGAAATTTATCCTACCTTCATCCTTATTTCGCTAGCTCCAAGCGTCACTTCCAAACTACATGTTTGGCACCAGATCTACACTATACAAGTATTGCAGGTATGAATGCATTTTGCATAATTTTTACAGAAACGTTGATAAATTATCGTTTTATACCAAAAAAATACGATAGAAAGGATTGAAATTAAACACTTTCATTATAAATTTCAGTTTACTTTTATTTTATTCACTTATAAATTTCAAATATATCCAAATATAAAATATTTAACTACATAGACATAAAATAATATGACTGTTCCCATCATACTTTACAATGCCAGTGTTCACTGGTCTTCTGTTAACCCGATGATCGCCGCAAGCACACATGTGCGCTCTACGTAGACGATCGCCATAAGCGCAGCTGTGTGCGCTACGCAATATTCGAAAGATGTATTTCAAAATTATTTCCGATTTTCTCACAACGACATCTATGAATATTTTAAAATATTAACAAACCAAAAAGGATCGATATTTTTTTATAGTTTGGGAGATTATACGTGGCGTACCGGCGCGGCGCGCTGTTTCTACAAACATGTGCCGATGAATGGGTTAATGAAGACTCGTAATCCTCCTTTACTCTCCTTTGAAGGAGCAAGCCAGGCCATGCATCTGCATAAAACAACCCCCAAATCACACTTTAAACTATGTTTCCAACATACGTAAGAGGAATTGCCATTATTGTTGTAGGTATCTCTGTATGCCAAAAGATCCAAGTCCAAGTCCATGACATTCTAATGAGATCACCAGAAATGGTGTTTATTGCAGCAATCGATTAATAAAAATATGAATCAATGTAAGATTTTCAATTTTCTAACATATTTCTAAAGAATATAATATTTTAAATTAGTTTAATATTCTATGATTACATTTTTACTTGCCTATTATTAACAAAGCTTTGTTTACCGTTACTAACCATTAGGCTGTTATCTACTAGACAGAAGGGATAGATCGCCACACTTGACTTCTTTTCCATTCATATATTCATCGTGAGATAGGTAGTATCATGCGTCTAGGTAAATAACATTAACCATTCTTCCCTTATCTATTCGTTTCATGTGTCAAAAATACTTTAGTTATCCGTTAATTTCAGTGAGAACCTATTTATCTGTCTTGCAATATTTCCATATATCTCGATCGGTATTCTATCATACATTGAAATTTATCCTACCTTCATCCTTATTTCGCTAGCTCCAAGCGTCAATTCCAAACTACATGTTTGGCACCAGATCTCCACTATACAAGTATTGTAGGTATGAATGCATTTTGCATAATTTTTACAGAAACGTTGATAAATTATCGTTTTATACCAAAAAATACGATAGAAAGGATTGAAATTAAACACTTTCATTATAAATTTCAGTTTACTTTTATTTTATTCACTTATAAATTTCAAATATATCCAAATATAAAATATTTAATTACATAGACATAAAGAATTATATTAGGTCCTTACATATGAAATTGGCGTTTTGTATTGGAGGAACATAAAGTTGATTTTTTTAAAATATAATATATTTATTCAATCAAAGTATGTACCATTGCTATCTATGCACTTTTGCCATCTCATAGGTAGTTCATCGATCCCTTTACTAAAAAAACCATTCGGACGGGAATCAATAAAATCTTTGAAGTCGGTTTGGACTGCCCCATCGGAGTTGAATTTTTTCCCTTGCAAGAAGTTATCCAAATTTCGAAAAAAATAGTAATCTGTTGGGGCAAGGTCCGGAGAGTACGGTGGATGTCTTAGACATTCCAATTGAAGCTCTTCTAATTTGGTAGCCGTCTGTTGTGCAGTGTGTGGTCTAGCGTTATCATGAAGCAGCAGTGGCCTAGAGCGATTAACCAGCCTCGGTTGTTTAGCAGCTAGCTTTTCCATCATGGTTTACAGTTGCTGACAATAGACATCTGCCGTAATCGTCTGGCCAGATTAAAGAAAACTGTAGTGAACGACACCAGCACTAGTCCACCAAACGCTCACAAGTAACTTTTTTGGAGTCAATTTTCGCTTGGGGCATGGTTTGGCTGGTTCGGCAGGGTTCAGCCATTGCGATGAGCGCTTCCGATTATCATACAGGATCCACTTTTCATCACAGGTAATGATTCGATTCAAAATCCCTTCATTATTGTGCCGGTTGAGTAATGCAACGCAGCAGTCAACGCGCGTTTGTTGATTTGCTTCACTCAATTCGTGAGGTACCCACCTTTCAAGCTTTTTCACCTTCCCAATTTGCTTCAAGTGGATTAAAACAGTTTTATCACTAACACCGCAGCCTGCAGCTAACTCGGACGTGGTTTGCGATGGATCCGCTTCCACAATAGCCTTCAATTCTTCATTATCAACTTTGGTCTCCGGCCGTCCACGGGGCTTGTTCTGCAGGTCGAAATTTCCAGAACGAAAACGTTGGAACCAAAAACGCACTGTGTTTTCTTTTGCGGCACCGTCGCCATACACATCATTAATCCTTCGAGCCGTTTCTGCAGCACTGGTGCCACGGTGGAACTCGTACTCGTAAATAACGCGATATTTCAAGTTTTCCATTTTGTAAACTGAGTGACGCAAAGAAAAAAAACAATTGAGGAAAAAACAAATGAATTATAATTTTCGAAACACAAATACTTGAGTAAATAGCTGTATAAATTTGAATTAGGAATTCCTAACCAAAGAGAAGATATTTGAGATCAAAGTTGCCAGTACGGCAAAACGCCAATTTCATATGTAAGGACCTAATATTACATCAATGTCTTGGTACAAGGCAATTGTACTGCCAGTGTTATAATAATAATAATAATAATAATATGCTAACTTTTAAAGCGACGTTTTTAGTGAAGTAATCACCTCAAGGGCGCATTAAGACGTGTTTTAAATCTAAATGTGAATGCTGCATCTGATTAATATTCGCGATTATGAACTTAGTGTGCGAATTTCAATTTAATATTTTTCAATTTAACCTAATTGAGCCACTGCAACGCATGACTCAGTACTCAACCCTTACATTTTTACTCTAGTATTCAACGGTTTTATAAATAATGTTCATTTAAATTTATAGTGATTGAAGGAGGGATGGGAAATAAAATCATGAAACCTTTACATGTACGCACTATTTTCCAATATACTTATTTTAAGTTTTTACATTTAAATTCCTTTTTTTTTTATTTCCGCCATCTTCAAAACCTGGCGGCTGAAGCCAATCTTGCGCCATCTACTGATCGTATGTTAAATTAATAAAACCATAGATTTTGCAAGCTTAACGCTTCTCTATGGTTTGACATCTAAACACAAACCTAACCTATATTTTATAACAAAATTGTTCCAAAACTAATAGCGGGAACTTTTCGATTACATATTGTATAATCGTAGTTATTTTACATATTTAATAAATAAAAAAAAATCATCATGGCAGATGATCCAGATAACGTAAGAATTTATTCATCGTGTTTTTTCTCAATTACTATAATGGAACAAAATTTAATGATACAATTTAATTTTTAGATTCCTGTTATGACAGTGAAGGAGCCCTTGGATTTGATTCGACTTAGTCTTGATGAAAGGATTTATGTAAAAATGAGAAGTGAAAGAGAACTACGCGGGAGATTACATGTATGTGCATTTGTATTTAAAAATCCTTTATATAATTTTTCTTTAAATAAAAATTAATGAATCTTCACAATAACACGATATTGTAACTTTAATTGAACATTATTTATAAAACAATTAAAACAATTTTTTCTCCAGGATCATACCCTCATTTCTGTACCACCTCAATTAAACCTTCATTCTAATTATACTGGGAAAAATCCCAAATGCAGACCTGTGCACACTTACTGTTCAAACTTAGCCATGCTGATATTTTGACTTCTACAACTATTATACATTTCTACTTTCTTAACATTTCTAATGTTGTTTACATGATTTCCTTTTGATTCTAGGCATATGATCAACACTTAAACATGGTTCTGGGAGACGCAGAAGAAACAGTTACAACTGTTGAGATTGATGAGGAGACCTATGAAGAAGTGTATCGCACAACAAAGAGAAACATTCCAATGTTATTTGTTCGTGGAGATGGTGTAATCCTTGTGTCGCCGCCCATGCGAGTTGGCGGCTAGCTCACTAGTGCTCTACTATTTCAATAAAATGTTTGCAATTATATTTATACCCATTATTTTTCTAACACTCAAATGTTCATCTGTAATAAACTAGTATATACATATTTATTGTTTTAACTTTAATTGATAAAACAAAGTATAAAGCTGACTGCAGAACGTAGGCCTCTCTCAAAGCACGCCACTGCACCCTATCTATTGCTAGTTTCATCTATCCATATCCAGCAATCTTTACAAAATCGACGGTCCAATGAGCAGTGGGACATCCTCTCTCTACGGAATCCTGTATCCCATCTTCCCCATCGGTTCTCTGACAAATATGGCCAACCCACCGCCACTTCAGCCCGCATATCTTCAAAGCCACCTCAATCACTTTGATACGTTGTTCGACGACGATAAAAAAACTGGTTAAATGAAAAAGCTTTACTGATTTCAAGTAATAATTCTGTGATTAATTCAGCAAATGTCAAGTTGGCATGACACAGTAGCTTCGGCTTTTAGAAAAATATGCAATTAATTATTTAATGTGTTCTATTAATAAAACACACTTTTTTAAAGTCATGTTTGACTTTTATTGAAATTTCTTGGCAGGAGTTCATTGTAAATAATTTATAGAATTGTATTCAGTTTCATTCTATTTGTTTGCTCTACATTTCCTTCGTGTTTTAATGGCTCTCCACCATCATCTGGTGGGTGACCCAGACTATAAAGCAAACAAGAAGAATAAAACTAAATATAAGAAAAATGGCATTTTCTATAATTATTATAACAGAAAACATAAAATGTTTAAGACAACCAATTAGTGGAACTAAGACATGTATTATTATATCAATTTAATTTCACAGTTAAAGAAATCGGTGCTCTTCAAGCCTCCCAAAAATCATAACCCTAAAATGCTAAACAATATATCATTGTTACTAACTGCTAACCATTGCATAAATTTTATAAAATACTGTAATTAAAACATTTCCTGTATAATAAATAGTGTGATCATATGATCGCACAA
Organism: Lepidostoma basale; assembly: GCA_022606425.2. Lineage (NCBI taxonomy): Eukaryota > Metazoa > Arthropoda > Insecta > Trichoptera > Lepidostomatidae > Lepidostoma > Lepidostoma basale. The sequence goes on along the minus strand of JAHDVF020001325.1, from coordinate 2,469,685 downwards.
ACAAGCAATTGGGAAAGATATAGCAAACATCTTGTATATCATGGGTTGGCAACCAGCGGCCCGCAGGGTGCATACGGCCCGCGAGGCATCTTGGTGCGGCCCATAAGATTCTCGCTGCAACGCACGTGGCGGACAATATCATACACAACCGGCGAAGCGATGAGCGAAGGATAGTGAAGGGGGAGCGGGGGGAAAGGTAAGGATGGCAAAGACGTCACCTGCACCTCGTCACATTCCGTTATCAATCGCCAGTAACACCACTCTTGTCTCTACTTAAAATGCAAATTAATATAAAAAAACTTGCAAGCCAAATGAAACCACAAAAATCTCATTGCTTTTATGAACTACAATAAATGTCGTAAAAATATACAATAAGTTTTTCATTTTTAAAACTAAAACATTTGTACAGAAATATTGTAGGTATACTGAAATGACTAGGGCTCGGAATTGACATAAAAAGCATATTTTTTCCTAGGCTTCGCTTTCAAAAAGACTATATTTTGGTGTTCCAAGATCTATATAAATTCCAAAAAGATTGAGACAACCAACCGGTGAACACTTGCTGCTGAAACTTAAGTCAGCTGTGTTTTCTTGGAGCCAGGAATACAAGTTTTAAGGCACACAGTTTTGTGATAAGGGCTACAATATTTGGCAGAATATTTTATACTAAATTTAATTAGTGGATAATAAAAATATAATTAAAAAGTACATCATTATGGCATAATTCATTTATTGATTGCAAATAAAAACATTGTGGATTACAAAATGATGTTAAAACTAAAACCATTTTTTTGTTTTCTCAATTAGAGCTGGTTTTCCCCTTTTCATGACTACTAATTGGCTTTCATCCATGGGCTCAATTATAATACCAGTCTTCACAGTAATAGCTGGTTTAATCAATTTTTTATGTGCAGTTTCTGGTATGAAAGTGTTCCCAATAGGAGCCCTAATAGAGGCCTCGAAGTCACTAACGCTAGTGAAAGGGAAGGGCAACTCTGATACTTGATGAAGCTTCAGTTTTGAATCTTTAGATTCATTAATAATCACATTATCCTTTTTATCATCCTTTCGGGGAAGGACTATTGGAGCTTTGCTAAGAAATCTGTTCCGCCTTTTAGAAGGTTTTATCCCCTTTCCCACCCAGGAGCCCCAACCAGGAAGACTGACATCCTCGATTTGAGGTTTATTTTTATTAATCTCCATGTCTTTTTCTTGCCGAAACTCTGCAACAATATCATCATCCTCGAAAGCTTCGGCAATTGTCATCTTTCTTTCATTTTCTTCATCATCCAAATGGTCACCATCTATGTCAATATCAGGCAATGTCGACTGTAGATGTACAGGTTTAATTGCTACAAATTTGTTGGGATCAATTGTATTTGCATTTTCCATCTTTAGCGAGTTGTTAATGTTTATAACATTATTTGAATTTTCATTTTTCAATACATCGCCATCCGATAAATCATTTGAATTTGTAGTTTCATTTAATTCTTCATCAATTTGGGGTCTTAGTTTTTTCTTTTTGAATTCACTATTGTGCAATACATTTACAGATTTGTTTTTTTTTACTTTAACTTTTGCTTTGGATATAATATTATCTGTCTTTAAAAGATTTAATTTATTTTTAATTTTAGTTTCTAATCTATATTCAAGATCATCAAACATATTTTCTACACACAAATTTTCAGAATCAGTTTCAGTTTTTTCTTTCGACAGGAGAAATTTCTTTGGAACGCTTTCAACATTCCAATGAGTAGTTGATTGGAGACAAATTATTTCCAATATTTGTTCATGTTTTTTACTCCGTTTCAAAACAGGTTCACTGTTTTTTGGTTGTATATCTAAAATGCAACTTTCATCATTTTGATTTTCTTTGGAATCGACAAATTTACTTTCGATGATATCATCCGAAACATTCACATTTATGTCATTACTCTTCTGCAAATTGTTTCTAGTTTCCCAATATTTTTTGTAGCCACTTACAAAATCTGTTACTTCTTTTGATGGCATAACTTTACTAAGCCATGGATTTTGGGAATCTTCGGGTAGAATTGGTGTGTTGTCTACTTCTTCTTCACTTTCTGAATCTTTAACAACATTTTTCTGCGTTAAATCCCTACTTATAGCTAGTTGCTCGGCGAGTTGTTGTCTTGTCTAGGGCAAAAATGTAAATACACATTATTAATGGAATTCAAAAGTGACAATCTAAAAATCTTATATTTATATAATCTAAAAATCGTTTATTTGATTGAAAAAAAAAAGTAACCTCTTTATCATATTTAGCTCGGATGAGCTTATTTTTGGCCCAGTGGCCGGTACTCTTGTGGCGCAAGCTGACACGCTCTTGCGCACGAGCCCGCTCCAGCTGCTCCAATCGCTGAAGTGCCTGCTCCGGATCGCTCTTTTGTAAACTCTCAAAATCTTTTAATTGTTGCTTCACCCTTTCTTTTCTCTGTATTCTGAGGACACAAACAATATATATGATCTTTTTATCTTTTCTTTATACAAGTAACTAACCATCACGCCGTTTCCCTGAAGGGGTTGGCAGAAAGAATGGACCGGCACACTGTTCATACATCGTGTCATGCAGGTCTGTCGGATTATTGGGTACATGTAAAATATTATATACATACAGAGATGGTTCGACATTAGGAAGACAAGATGCTTTCTAAAGTTGAGAGTATTTGTCCCCTGAACGTACTTTCACTAATATGAAAGATGCCGATCTCAGAGGAGACCACCTTCAGCAGACTAATTGCTCTTCCCACCGGTGTCACCAGAGGTAGATTGGTTCTGGCAGCTGGTAGGTAAAACAATCTGTGCTGTCGCTGTCGGAGATATCTATCGGGGACAAAAAGACCAACATCCTCCAGCACGGCCGAGTTCTTGAAATATCCCTGATTAATCTAAAGAAATGGATTATAAGATGCCCATCTCTCGCTGTAGAGAATTGGTTCCGAGCATTTCCAAAAAAAATGCCGTTGGATAGAGCCACGGATAACTACCATACTCCCTCATGTAGAGATCTTCCTCTCTTTCTTGTTCCTTTTACATAATTTTCTTCACCATTTTTTCTTCATTCATTCTTTCTATATGTCCAAACGATCTTAATGACCCTTTAATTATTTTGTTCATAACCGATTATAAAAGTAGGTAAATTATTTAAGCGTTAGATATGCAACAAACCTGTGAAACTTTTTACTTTTAATTTTACTTTGTCTCCGGGATTTGGCTTCCTTGTAGGACTGTTTAGCTCTGAGTCGGGCAGCTTCCTTCCTGTGTTCCAGCAGCTCATTCATTGTCATCGGGAAGGTTTCCACAACCGGTTCTTCCTCAACGGGATTCAACTTCTCAAGTTCATTTTCTAATTCAGATTTTAATGTGAACTTTGATAAATAGTCTTTCGTTTCTGTTTTTTTGAAGCTTGCACTTTCAATTGGAAACTTTTGATACTCGATTGTCCTATTTCTCGATACAACGGCATCCCACTTTCCCAGCTTCGCTTTCACATCCTCAAAACCGGTCGAGCGCTTAATGGAAGCAGCTTCGTGTCTTTCTAATGGTTTCTGGAGAGTTTTGTTATTTTTTTGGGCCGTTTTTAATTTCTTACTAGTGGCAGAATGTTCAGCAGAATTGCCTAAAATCTTAATAATATCAGAAACAGCAGCGGTACTTTTTGAACAGATTTTTTTAGATAAGTGAAATTCTGATTTGGTATCCGAATATCCATCACGCGTGGGCTTCAAAATATGCTGAGTTTTATCAAGTGTACCAATGGCTTTTATCAAACGAATATGACTATTCAGATCTACATCGTCCTTTTCATCAAATTCTACGTTATTTTCACAGTCCGACATTATTATGTTTGTGTATAATGTGCGAATTTTTATTAGAAACAAAATTTAAGACACCGCTAAACTTACTGTCAAATAACCAGCATCTGACATGTGTCATAAGTTAGGTTATATTTAATGTTATCCATAGAAAAAAATCAATATGTCACGTGACGTAAGTATGCAATGCCATCTTGAAAGTATTTACCAGGCCGTAATCACATTGACAATATTTGCAATATGAAGCTATTATAGGCCGATAGTATGTGTCTCGTGCCTTGATCTCGTATTTTATTTCGATTATAAATGTGGAATAAATGTAAAATACGACTACGATCGTATTATTATTCCTTATATACGTGTTACAAATATTTCAATAAACTACATTTGTGTTTCCACAGGTCCGGTATGTAATTTTACTTTCTCCTCGTGCGGGCCATTTGTAAAGTATTTATATGCATTTTCCTCAGTGTGTTAACTTTATAAAAGTACTAGTAATAGATTGAACACATATTGAATTGTATAATATAGTTTGTGTACAACTTTGATATGTAAAATGTTCAAAATAATCTTTCGATTTAACCTCAAAATTCATAATATACTAACTTCAAAATTTGTAGCACAGAAAGCTCAAAATTCATAATAATAATGCCTAATGCAATAATATCGTTAAAAATGTTTATATTTATTAATTGTTTCGAAAAATTCGCGGTATTTTTACCAAAATTGTCTGACATTTGACAGCTGTCAGATCGATGGACCCAGATGAATAAACTTAACATTGCGGCTTGATAACATAGATTCGAGACGGCATTGGTAAGTATGTGATTTCAAACAATGCCGTCTCGAAATCTCTGTTTATACTTTCAAGATGGCGTTGAATTTTAAACGTCTTCGTGTGTATTCAGAATTTAACATAAACTGTGGAGGTTTTTGGATGTGGGAATTCAAATCTAATGGATATAAATCCAATGCCGCATTGAGAGTATTATATTTACACTTATTTCGAGACGGCATTGTTCAAAGTGCTAATACGTTATGTGGATAAATAACCAATTTCGAATTATTGTAAATGTCCTTATTCAGATCCCCTTCACGTTCATAAAACTCCAATAAAAGAGATCCTGCATATTTGTATTAGCCGGTTTTCTTTATATCTATATTTTTAAATACCCTTATTGTGTTACTTAACTTTTGCTATACAAAAGGCTTTAGTATTTTATTAACCCATTTTAGTGTGATAAAAAAAATGCCTGTTACGGTGTTGTGTAATCACTACACATTTCAAAATGAGAGATTTAAAATCGATTCTTAGACAATTGCTTTAATTAACTACAAACTGAACTGAAGTAAAAAAAATATAATATTTTTTTATCCAATTGCTAAATAACAAAAAAAAAACAAGCAAAAGTTCTCAGAACGATGGTTTGATACCAACCAGCGCAATATTTTAATTTTGTACACAGGATATTAAAGATAATAAAGATTAACGAGTAGTCTTTCTCGTACTTATAAATTTATAGCAAAAAGGACACAAACACTGTGGGTGAGACTGTCACTAAGGTAGTTATATCAGAAATATATATTCAACCTATTTACGAATATTTAATTATGTTAAAGACTGAAAAAACAAAACAGTTGAATGATAAAAGATAAATTTGTAACATTAAAAAATCATGTCACTTTTTTACATGTATTTTATAAACCTATCAATATGTTCAATTCAGATATCTGGTACAATTAGTTATCTTGGGTATATCTACTCCACTGTAAAGATGCTGCTCAAACTTAGGGGATACTAATCATTCCAGTCAACCAAATGACTTCATACAAAATTTTGAATTCACGTGACAATAAAATGGCGATAGATTAGCTACCTAACTCATGTCATGAGAATCAATTAAGATCAAAAAAAATGTATAGAGTAAAGGGGTTCAAATGACCTGTTAAAAAAAATAATAATAAGAAACAACTACCCCTGGTAAAAGTTCCATTCTTTGCCATCTGTAGCTTATAACTTCTGCAACCCTTTGACCATATAATCTCAAACGAACCGGTAAAGTATAATATTTACTATAAAAAAATATGCCCTGTACATTAGGAAGTTCTTGTTAAAATATTCATGAATTGAATTAGCTATTATTTTAGCTGTGTTAACCCGTGCCGCATCATTTCAGCTACATGCTTAAGAGAACCTATTTAATATTGCATATGGTAATGTGCTTCAGTTCATGAAAACATAAGAAAATTAAACATATTTCTACTTTTAAGGATTAATTGTATCTCAATAGAGACGAAGATGTAAATTGTTTTGGAAACAGAATATGGTGGTCGAGGCGTTTACAGGACTTATGACCTGTCATTGGTTGGGTTAAGCGATCGCTTTATGTAATACAACATTCCCCATTGCGCCCCTTTTACGACCGTCACGTCTGACAGATTTTTGAAAGATACTACTATGTTGAGAACCACTTCACATATTTTAGTTCAACCTACACTATGTTGAGAAACACTTAAAATATTTTACTTCAATCTACACTAGCGCCATCTATTAAGATTAGATGTAAGCATTAAGCAGAAAATCTTTATTAATGCAATGTGAAAGGCTACGCAATTATCATACATTGCTAGACAACGCCTGAAGAAAACTCTCCAATTTTTATGCTTTAAACTTGGACCAGTTTTTATACAACATTTTGTTTTGAATGCATACAAATACTGGATTTTACCCATTGCGGGTTAATCATTTAAGGATTAACAATTAATCCTTAAATGATTAACCCGCAATGGGTAAAATCCAGTATTTGTATACATTCAAAACAAAATTTTATATTTCTACTTTTTTTTTTGTATACAACAGGTCGCAGCATTTTGTATACAGCAGGATATGATTTTACAGTACTTAATTAGCAGGATTCTACATCCAGTTCATGTGAAAATGCTGCAAATTCAAAAGAGAAACTGTCAACTATGGCAGAGAGTGAACCATTTATTTTGAATCAAGGTAGGAAAGATTTCATATCTTCAAAATTAGCATCAGGATTATATAAGTATCAGTGGAGTGTAAAAGACGTTTTATACTTTCTACAAGCAATATTCAAGGCTCTTGGATATAACATAGACAATTTTCCAATAAATAAGTGATCTATCAAATAAATTCGTCCAAAAAAAAAATAAAAGGAAAAGGCCACTTAAGGTGATTTTCAATGTGACATGCCCGAAGTTACTACTCTTCGCTGGAATGGTATATTGTTACTATAGTTCTTTACATCCAAGGCACTAAAGAAAAATGTTTTTCTATTGTAATTTCATATGGAAACTTAAAACTTACCGTTGTATCGAAATTGGCTAATTCACCCATAAGGAGCAGTCACAAACTGTTCTTAATGTGATCAGCAATTGGAATCTCAATGATTAACTCCAGATTCTCTGTTATGATACCTTGGCTTCGAGAACACATCCTATCAATGACGCTTGTCTGCTTTTGGAACATAAATTAAACAGGGAATTGCAGCAAAGAAATCATATAAAGGGATTTTAAGAAATCTGAAATGGGGGTATTACTTTTGAAGGTTTTTAGATTTTACCAGAAAATATTTTAAAGGACAACTACCGAGAGAAAACAGAGTTTTCTTTCTTATTTTGAAGCAGTGAAGTTGATCAATGTAGATTTAAAATCAGGGCACCAGGCACCATGCTTCAAGCTCATTGAGTGGGGAGAAGAATTTACTCTCTTAAATTAACTAACAGTTCTCCTTGTCAGTTAAAACAGACCAAGACATACAAAGCAGCGCTGCAAGACATGTGATTCACCCTATATTAAGTCATGGATGCAATACATTTCAGTGGTAAATGCTACTTACCAAGATCAAGGGAAGCATAGGAAAACATCGACAAAATCATCTCGAAAGAGCCTTAAAGGGGTTTAGAAAATCATTATGGTAATTAACTTACGAAACCGCTGTTTTGTCACTATTTAAATAAAGTAGTGGTTTGCTACAGCTAAAAGAGCTATTAACTTGATGCAAGACATTTATGTAAATAAAAACAATGTTTGATTTAAAATTTGATACTCTATTGGGTGTTTCAGAAAGTTCCGTCTGTTTTTTTGTATGAAAATCGCATTTATTTGAAAGGTAAAATAAAAAAACATCAATCAAAATATTGTCCATCGTTAGCCACTACTTTTCCCATCTTTCTGGCAAAATATTAATCCATCATCGAAAAAACGTCTTGTCTTTTGAGGTAATCCAGGCATCGACCCAATTCTTGACATTTGCATATGAATGGCATGCATCATAAATCTGAACAAGTAGTAGTCCAATGGTGCCACGTCTGGTGAATAAGGTATAGTCTCCCAACCTACATTCTGTGTGTAGTTTTTGACCGCGATTGTGATGTGAGGTCGAGCGTTGTTGTGTTGAAGAATCAGCTTGCTGTGCCTGTCGCCCCATTCGGGTAGTTTTCAGACAGTGCCTGCTTAAATCCCATTAGTTGTCGTCAGTAGACTTCCCCCAAGACCGTTTAACCCGGTTTGAGGAGCTCATTTTTCAGTCAAACTTTTTCAATCTTCCAGGGCGATCTTTGCTGTTAACGCTAAAATCACTAGCTTTGAAGCGTCTATACCATACTCAGCATGATTTATCCGATGGGGCATGATCGTCATAAACTTCCACAAGCATTTTATGCACTTCAGCTGCACTCTTCCCCCAATTAAAACAGAACAGCAGAACTTCCCACAAATGCTTATTTACCATGAAAGTCCTTATTTTAAGGAGCGATGAAACAAATGTTGTGAGAATGACGAACATTTGCGAAATGAACTTAATTGACAGATGCTCAGGCTTACTATAAAAAAAAATGACCGTCAGATTTGAAGCAGCCAGAGGCCTCTGTTGTTAAACGGATGGAACTTTCCGAAACGCTTAATACTTTACCAATTAAGTACAATTTTTTTTTAAATATGTAACATGTTTTTGTTTTCACGGATGAATGGCCTCAAAAAGGACAAGATAATCTGATATTTTTAAAAGCATGTTTCATACTCCTCAGTTATTCGGTAAGTGAATGTCAACAATCTAGAGGAGCGGAGGCTCTCAAAAAGGTATGATGTGGTGATTTTATTTTACGGCTATCCTAGAGAGCTGCTATTTCAGTAACGAGTGTTTAGGATTAAATTGAAGGTGGGCATATTCGTATTTGTGAAAAATAAAATTTGACCACTAGAATAGGCTTACCTTACTGTTTATATTATATACGATAAAGAAAAGCTGCTAAAACACCAGTCTACGTTTCTAGGATAAAAAGAAATGTGGCGCTATCTTTCAATCACAATTTGGATTTGTCCGAGTTTAGTAATTTTATATTTATATACAAATTGTAAATAAGAAAATGCTAGTTACGTGTACATAAATAAATTTATTTTTTGTTAAAATAAAATTGTCCCCGAATCAAGAAATAATCCATGTATATTCAGAGATATATAAAAACAGTATATACAAATTAAAACAAATTCTCACAAATAGGTACACATACTTGAATTCTGTATTCTATCAAATGGACAGTGTATAGAATACAGAATAAAAATAAGCGATTGTCTATTAAGTCAATGTTAACAAAACATAATAAATTTTTTCACAATTATTGCAATAAATTGTTCAGCATACGTTTAGTGAGCGAAAGTCTATAATATTTATTAATGTACATATGGGAGTTTCACCACAATATCATTTCGTAAATGTGTTATAAACAAACAGTTATCAACCACACAGTTCCTTGCTAAAGTTGAATCATGTTCGGCATACAATATGTCCACTCCTCCATAGCAGTTTTTCACCATATATATTTACTTATCGAGAAATGTTCAATAATTGTATAACAAGCTTGCAGCGTGTTGCCAGCCACGTGAGAAGTGTGCCACTAATTGGCATCCCCATTAGCGGTTGTGAGCGAGTCGTCCACTTCATAGTCCAGCGAGAGCACAGAAGCGCGCCGCTTCTTGCTACGCGTCCCGCACTCGCCCCAGTCACTCTCCACACTCCGCTTCTTGTCAGAGCCGCTGTCACACTTAGTTCTACCCGCGTTTTCCTCCAACCCATTAACATTGTAACTTTTATCCTTTTCACTAGAGGGGTGTGTCCGTCCATTAGTGCTCTCTCGACTGTCCTCATCATCACATATTCTCTCGCGATCGGAAATTTTGAGAATGAGGTCCGGTTCCGAATCATAGTCCCCGTTGGTGAGCGCGGGGCGCGCCCGCAGAGTGCCCAGCTCCTGCTCCAGCGCCTCCACTCGCTCTCGCGATGTGCGCACTTCCTGCTGCAGGAACAGGATGGTGCTCTGCATGCCCTCCACATCCTCATCCAGCTCCTGAAGGAACTCATCCAACTCTGAAAAACCCTTTTGACTTAAAATTTTTGCGCTATCCTAATCTGTTGCAACTACACAAATGATTGAATTATACAATAACCAATGATTTTTCCTTTTTTTTTAACAAGTTTTGAAGAGGTGAACAAATTAATTATTATCATTAATGAATTTTTTATAGTGTAATATGTATATAATAAAAGGTAAATAAAAAATACACAAGTGAGTCAGAGCGAAAATGATCTCTATAATCAAATTTGAAGTCGCTATACACGGAAAGCACTGCTAGTGTCAGAGTAAATGGAGATCTTACAGCCTGGTTTGATATCAATAAAGGTGTCAAACAAGGTTGCGTAATGTCCCCGTGGTTATTTAATCTGTATATGGACAATTGTATGAGAGAGCTGAAAGGGTTGGATGTGGTGCCAAAATGAGCGGAGTGTCAGTAAGCTGTCTCTTGTATGCGGATGACGCTGTCCTACTTGCTGACAACGAGCATGAACTACAAGTCCTGGTGAATTGTATGTATGAGGTATGCATGCGAAATGATCTGATGATGAATGTTAATAAGTCCAAGGTAATGATTTTTGAAAAGGAAGAAACCACGACAGTCTGCAACATTAGCGTGAATGGTGAAAACTTGGAGCAAGTAGCTGAGTTTGTGTATTTAGGTAGTATGTTTACAAGAGATGGGAGAGTGGAGAGGGATATTGAAAGAAGGGTTGGGGCAGGCAACAAAGTGAATGGTGCACAAGTTGTCATCGCAAACAAAAACCTATCCAAAAAAGCTAGAATGGCAGTGCACAATGGTGTTCTTCTACCGACCCTTATGTATGGAAGCGAAGCATGGAACTGGCAAAGGAAGGATGAAAGTAGAATAAATGCAGTAGAAATGAGATCTCTTAGATGAATGTGTGGATATTCTGTGTATGATAGAGTGTCGAATGAAAATATAAGAAGTGAATGCGGTGCTAATGATGGTGTCATGAACAAAATAATGAAAGGATCATTAAGATGGTTTGACATATGGAAAGAATGAATGAAGAAAGAATGGTAAAAAAATTATATGTTAATGATGTAAATGGAACCAGAAATAGAGGAAGACCGAAGAAAACGTGGCACGATCAAATAAATCAAATATTGAATGTCGGCCATGTGAGGAGTCAGAGAAATCGACGCGCGTGCATGACACGATGAATGAATGTTGAGGAAGCGAGAGAACTATGTCAGGAAAGAAAGGTGTGGCAGTCCATTCTTTCTGCCTACCCCTTCGGGGAGACGGCGTGATGGTTAGTAAAGTTTTGATGGTTGGCATAGTTTTTTTGTTCTATAATGAAGGTGTACATAACAAAAGTCACAAATGACACAGATTGAGGGCTATTTATCTAACTCAAGTAGATATTTGTTGTTATGTTCACAATAAGATCGTAGGGTAATGTGTTTCGAAAAAATAAATCACCTGATTGAGATTTTTTTGCTTCTTCACTAAAAGTCTTTTGTAATGCCAAATCCCCTTCAAGTTTAGCTATCCTTCCGCTTGTTGTCATTTTGCCAAGTTCCTCGTTTTCCTGATGTAAAAGTCGGCATTTCGCCATAAGTTTTTTGCCGGTATTTGAGTCAGGTGTGAATTTCCATGCGGAAAACTCATTTTGAGTTTCTTCTAAATGATTTCTTGTACATGTCAATTCTTGTTTCATTCGCATTATTAAGAGATTTACGGCGGGGTCCAGCAAGCAATTTCGGGCACTGCTCGCTATCCCCAAGGAACCAGCCTGTGCGGACTTCAACTCTCCTATTTGGTTCTGAGGAAAATGGAAAAACATTTTACAAAGTGACAAAAGTTATTTGGCTTTCTAAAAGTAACGCATTTTTAATATTTGAATAGGTAGGTTATTACCATGCATTCTTGCACTTCTTGTTCCTTGGCGGCTAGGCGTCGCACCAACACCCTTTCGCGGTGCTGCGATTCAGAATACTGATGTTTCACTTTTTCTTCCAGCTCTTTAGATTTCTCCAGGAAACCTTAAAAAAAATTCAACCCAGTTTTATAGATCTGTTTGTCTATATTCAAATGAAAATGGATATTTCACATTTCATTTCATTCATTCGTTTACCTTTCAACAACTTTATTATATTACCTGACAATATTCACAAATTAAAAAGAGAAATAATATATACAGAAAGAAAAATACAATGAACATTATTATATTACATTGCATTTATAAGAGTGAAAGAACTAGAAATGATAAGAAATAGTTGTGTAAGTATTATTAATTGATAAGCCATAAGAATGCGTTCAAATAGTTTATACTGTTCTCTTAATAAAATAAACAAAACAAATTCTCATAAATGAAAAATAATAACTCCCACCGCAAGTTCAATGAATCCACGGTAACTCGGTATCACAAATCAATAAAAAAAAATCCAAATTCACTATTAAAATTAATATTGTTCTTTCCGCGTCATTTACTCGTTTTTATTTATGGTCAAAAATAAACCTTCGCATTTACTATATAAATTAGATTTCTTAATTTAGAAAGTGGTCACAAAGCTTTTTTATTTTCAAATAGGACTAGGGCTGAAATCTTGGTGTAGCAATCAACAAAAACACGATTGAAGACATCACAGAACGTAAACATTTTCATAAACAGAAACAAAAATGTGTTTTTAAATAATCTATATTAAAGAGCGAGACAGAAAATCTTAAAAATTATATTAATTATAATAAGAGATCAAATTTAAACAAATATAAAAAGAAGCATAAAGAACTATTCCACTATGTTAGTAATTTGAATTAACATCACCATAAAAATAGAGTGTCCGGATAGAATAGCAGATCATATTTATTTTTGAGGCCTGATCTTGTGCAGAGGTTATATATATGGAACATATTTGAATAAAATATTTTTGTGCTTAATTCTTATATAAAAATAGCATAAATAAAAATGTCCTATTAGTTTAACCCCTATAGTGCGGCTGGCTACATTCGCAGTAGAAAATTTATTCTTCCAACTGCGGCAGACTACATTTGTATCTTATATTTAAATGTATCTTACAAACCTTTTTACTTTGTTTCTTACGCATGAAATGTTATGTTGAACTGGGTTATTACAAACAACGATTATAGTTTAAGGCATGTTATGTTGAACTAATCTCTATCCTGTCAAGCTGCAAATGTAAACAGCCGCAGTTTGAAAACATTTTTTTTTTAGAATAAAATTAAATCTGCAGCACGAGGGTTAAAAGGATTTGGCCCAAATATTACAAGTGGAAATTAAGAAGTAGCAACATTAGAATATATGTTAATTACAGATCACCTTATTTGCATATTAAAAACAATGTATGAAATATATAATATTTACATTAACCCCATTATTATTTTACATGCTTCTTGAATTCCAGCTTATACCCAGAAGATTAAGATGTCAATAATTCAAATCTATATATTAAAAGGTTCAATTGGACCATAAAGACAGACAAGCCTATCCTAGTCCATGGGCTATTAATACTTCAATTAAGAATATAACTCAAATAAAAAGTCATAATTGAATTGATAATAAATAAAAAAAATACAATTTTACTATGTTTAAGGTAACATTTTTTTAAATATTAAAAACCATTTTTAAAAAATCATCCTACTTGCAATCTAATTATAAGACTCTGATTTTGTCACTGATGCCATTCATCAAGCATTTAAAAAAATGTTGTTTTATAGGTGCCATAATCATTTTGAATCGAAAATTATCACAGAAAATGTTAAATAATTACTATCAACATGTAGATATTGTAAAAGGACCAACATCTGTTTACATTTTCTAATTGAAATTATAAAGTGAATTTTAGAATTTCAATAAAATCAGGCTCTGTTACTATGAAAAGAAATATTTTCTATTGGCCCTGAGAAGTCTTATAGGCATATTGTATTATCCAAATTATATGCTCACATCACACAATTAGATCAATAGAATAATATAATTAAAACTAACACTTGTAATTAAAGTTATGTAATTTACTATTTATTAATTTTAAAAAAGTTACAAAACATTTAGTTTTGAAATTTTTTGAATTATTTAAATGGAAAAAAAAATAAAATACTAGCATATGATTGTAAATACCTTAACACCACAAATTAAGATTTAGTACAGTTTTTTTAAAACGCCACCTATTAAAATAGGATTTATTATTAAAATACCAGATGTATGCATAAGTTTTTGTGGTAAAGAAAACAAGTAATTTTCAAGGGAAATTTATTTTTGGTTTATTTGAAATATTGGCCATCGGCTTCTACACACTTTGCCCAGCCCATCATTCAGTTAAGTTATGAATACCATGCCAGAAAAACTGTTTGTCTTTTGTGGCAAACCATTCGTCGAGCCATTTTCCAACTTCCTCGAAATTTATGAAGTGCTGCTCTGCGAGCATGCTGATGCTGTCAGATGGCATCAGGTCAGGGGAGTACGGCGGGTGCGGAAGGATGTTCCATCCAAGCGATTTGAAGGTGTCTTTCACTGGTTTTGCTGTGTGAGACAGCGCATTGTCGTGTAACAAAATCATTTTGCCATGTCTTCTGGTCCATTCCGGTAACCTTTTGATCAATGTGTGATTTAAATTAATCATTTGTTGACGATAGCGTTGTGCGTTAATGGTTTTGACAGATTTCAAGAGTTCATAATACACAAAACCGCTCTGGTCCCACCAGACACAAAGCATGGTCTTCTTGCCGAAGGGATTTGGTCTTGGTGTAGAAGGACCGCCTTGTCAGGTGACGGTCACAATTTTCTCCGCTTCGGGTTTTCAAAATAAATAAATTTTTCGTCACCCGTCACAATTCGGTACAGAAATGATTTTCTTTCATGGCGTTGAAGCAGCATTTCCCATGTGACTTTGCGATTTTCCATTTGCCGTTCATTCAAATCGTGTGGGACCCATTTACCGCGTTTATTGATCTTCCCGATTGCTCGTAAACGCCTGCTGATTGTTTCTTGTGACACATTTAATGCTTTTGCCATTTGCTGTTGAGTTTGAGTTGGGTCATCAACCAGTAACGCCTGCAATTGCTCGTCTTGCACTTTTGTGGTCTACCAGAGCGCACGCTGTCTTTCACATTGAAATCACCACGTTTAAATTGTCAAAACCATGTCACACATGTTCTAATCGATGGAGCGTGTTCACCATATGTTTCTACCAGCAAACAATGATTTTCCACAGCCTTTTTCTTTTTCTTCGCCACAAAAGTTATTTTTCAGGCGGAAACGTCGACATGATCACTGAACGATATAACACAGACACTATTGTTTGGCGGACTCAACTTGTGTGTTTGTAGGTTAATGTCAGACGAACAAACTAACGTAGTGTCAAATTCATACGCTGCGTACTGTTCGTTGGGGCCATCTCTAAATGAAACCGGAAAAGACTTATGCATACACCTAGTAATGTTTACCTATTATATATTTGTTTCTATTATACACAAATGTGACATAACAAACGAAAAACGTTTAGAAGACTCATTTGGACACAAAACAGTTTAACAGAAATGCGTTGCTGTAAATCTTTCCCTCCTCATTATTACACATAGTCTAGAAAGATGTCATATTTTGGACACATTCTCTGCAACGAGAAATATGGTCTGCTGCACTTCATCATGAAAGGGAAAATTGAGGGTAGGCGCGGTGTAGGAAGACCCCAGATGTCCTGACTTGAGATTGGACCGGAATTCGGAAGGTGGGGGAGTTGTTCCGGCTGGAACAGGATGGAGAAACCTACACAAGAGTGATAGCCGACATCGGAGGGACTTGATATGGCACTCCGAGAAGAAGATTATTACATAATATAAGGCAAGCGGATTGGCAAGCATCTATATATAATGAAATTGTGTGTGATACAACTTCTTACGAAAGCATAAGATCCCTTTTCAATATCTTTTTTTTTGTTTTGAGATGGAATTTTGTAAACATATATAGAAAATAGTGAATATATACATAATTATATAAAAACTTTTAAGGTTTGAGAAAAAATTCAGTCTAATTGTTATAAACAAAACCTTAGCATAACTAGTTTATCTTTAATTTACAGAAAATATTATAATGAAAGTAATAATAGATTAAATACTTATAATCAGAAAATATCTAATATAGTGTTTAGTTAATATTAACATAGAAACATTTCATAAATCATTACGAATAAAATAATTAAAATGCAAAATGCTTATGCTTGTACAGGTTCCACAAGTATCCATTCAAAAGTATATACTAATACAAATAATAATACAATTCAATTTAAAATCACGAATACAAATATTTAATAAATGTTAACAACTAGGGTGGTATATTTTAGTTTAAAATAGATGAACATATTAATTCCATGCCAAAGCAAAGAAAACCAACACCTTATAGTCATAGAATAATGTAATACAGAAATTATAATATAAATAAAAGCATTTAAAATAAAATATAATAAGAATAAAAATACAGTTCATTCAGAAAACCTATCTTATTTACTACAAGGATACGTAACAATAATGAAAAATAAAAGAAGAGCAGTTGATCCATTTGTTTGAATCAGTTTTATTTTACCATTTGGGAAATTGGTTTAATCAAACCAAAGGATAATTAAAACTGAAGCCTAAATTATAGAAAATAACTAAAATTAAAATGTTGAATATACAGTTAGCACGACGATTGTTTTTACAGTTTCCAACCATACTTTTATATACTTAATCGCATAATACATTTATAAATATAATCAAACTGTTATTATAGACATAACTGTTAGTATGAAAATTAAAAATACATTTAATAAGGCCGTTGAATGTTTCTTCGGGGTTACACATATGTAAAAATTCTAACAATGAATAGTGTGAAATCTTCCCAGCCTAAATAATATAAAATGCAAAACTAAATTTTTATTTATGCAAGATCCCATTCATAATTATATGTCAAACGAACATTTTCTTCTAAAGACACAATACAAAAACAGGACTCTTTACCAGTTGACAATATAATATAAGACTCAATAAGAGAATCCAAGCAAGGCAATAGAGGCGTTGGGTTAGTGAATCTCTAGCCAGGCAAGATGACTATGGGGGAGTCATCTATCACAGATGTCGACAGTTCTCTGAAATAACAAGGTACACGGGACGCCGTGCGGTGCACTGGTGACACACAACTAGAGGGTGGAAACCTAGTATAAAAGAATATACCCATTTCATTTACAGCACGTGGGTTATATGCCTCACTCTACGACTTGGAGTCGCCGTCAGCACGCGCCGGGAGGGCGTACCGCGGTGGATCATTTACGCAATTCACTGTTTCAAATTATTTTTTTAATATTTGTTCACCAATTAATTTATACCAACAAAAACCTCAATTTGATATCATGAAAATGCAAATAATTTGCATTATCGCACTTGAACACTGATAATGGCCAAAATGCCAATACTTTTCACATCACAAAGAACCGTTTCACATTATCACGAGTTAACTTTTTATGGTGGTTTAAACACTTTTGACAACAAATGTAAAAAGAAAAGTAAATTCCCGAGTAGGAATAACATGGCGTTAGTGGAACGACACAAGGAGCACCGGCCCGGGCGGTCGCACGGAGCACTGAACTTACTCCGGGCAGCACGGACACAGCGCATTGTTTGAGTTTACAGGGTGGTGGCAAGCATTACAGTGAGGTGGAGTTGATCACGGCAACAACTCAAGTCGATAGAATTTGGCAAAACTATAACTGAACGAAAATATTGTATGGATCAAGACACGATTGACACCGCCGAACATCACACTTCAGCACGTCGTCTCAATGTATGGACAATATCCACAAAGTTGTAGAGTTTAAGTACCTTCGATGTTTTTGTTGTTTGCTTCAAGGTGGTCTATGTACAGTTCTTGTGAGCGCCAGGCGCTGCGGAGAGCTTCGGCGCCCGCGGCCTCCACTTGCGCGGTGGTCAGGACCACTCTGCTAGGAGCATTGGTGCTAACAGGAGGCGGCCCGTTTCCGCAATCCTCTGACATTCTTATCTGTGTTAGAGGATTCAGAGAAGCTGGATGGAGTCTAATTTCTGATATGAAGACCACTGGAAAATAAAGGCACGTGAGAACATATATAACAAATTAAAATTCCAATCATGTGCGATACCCAAAATCGCGGGAAAGAGCGCATTTGCGACTCGTTACTAGTAGCAATTGCAACTAATTTTCGATTGAGGTCAGATTTCGTCGATGTTAGAAGTAACAGGCTTGAGATAATGTCAACCCTATAAAAACGAAAACACATATTACGTTCATTACATACAAATTGGTCCAAAACAATGTATTGAGGGACAATATGTAAAAACTTACCTCTGCTATAACTTTAACAACTAAAAACCACAAAACACTTCATTTGGACAAAATTTACTAAACGCGACGGCCATTTGCTAAATTTGCTCAACTGTTCAACGTGAACATCGCACGCACAGAAACAGCCTCTATTACGTTAGTCTATGGTACACTGTCTATAAATAAATATTTTTTTAAAAAAACATAGACAATTTTGTTATCTTTATGAGACTGTTTCAGAGGATTGGAGGATATTTTACGTAAAGTTTACAGTAAATAATTGAATACTCGTATCTCTCGGTAAGTTATCTAATTTTCACATTCTGTGTTTGCAGAGGTTTCTTTAACCAGACGACAAACAGAATATTTTCCATAAATGTAAAATGATGATTAATAAATAAACAAACAAACAAGCCATCACGCCGTTCCCCCGAAGGGGTAGGCAGAGAGAATGGACCACCACACTACTCTATCCTGGCAAACCTCTCTAGATTCCTCCACATTCATACAACGAGTCATACACGCACGTCGATTCCTCCGACTTCTAACATGACCAACCTTTAAAATTTGATTAATTTGGTCATGCCATGATTTCCTCGGTCTGCCTCGACTCCGTACTCCATTTACATCATTAACGTATACTTTCTTAACCATTCTTTCTCCATCCATGCGTTCCATATGTCCGAAGCATCGCAGTGATCCTTTCATAATTTTGTTCATAATACCTTATTCCACTATACATTCCTTTCTTATATCAGCATTTGAGGTTTTGTCATATATCGTTCTACCACACATACGTCTTAGGGACCTCATCTCTACCGCATTTATTCTGCTTTCATCCTTCTTCTGCCAGTTCCATGCTTCGCTTCCATACATTAGGGATGGGACCAGAACTCCATTGTGAACGGCCGTTTTCACTTTCATTGATAGATTCTTGTTTCCATAAACTATTCTTAAAGCTCCATTCACTTTGTTATTCGCACCGACCCTTCTTTCGACGTCACTATCCGTTCGGCCATCTACTGTGAACATGCTACCTAAATACACAAATTCCCTCACCTGTTCCAAGTTCTATTCGTTCACACTTATATTACAAACTGTCATTTGCTCTTCCCTTTCAAAAACCATCACCTTTGACTTTCCGACATTCATCATTAAATCATTTGACTTGCATACCTCATACATTCTCGACATCAAGACTTTTAATTCGTCCGCACTATCCGCAACGAGAACGGCATCGTCCGCGTAGAGCAGACAATTTACAGACAAATCACTCATCTTAGAACCAGCATTTATTCCTTTCAGTTCTTTCATACATTTGTCCATATATAGATTGAACAACCATGGAGACATCACGCAGCCCTACTTAACACCCTTTGTGATATCAAACCAAGGCGTGATGTCCCCATTTACCCTAACACTGGCAGTGCTTCCTTCGTAGAGAGAAGCGACCGCCCGTATCAGTTTTGTGCTCACTCCGTATTCGGACAAGATTGACCACAGTTTATCTCTGTTTACTTGATCATAGGCTTTTTGCAAATCGACGAATGCACAGAAAAGTTTACGCCTTTTGGCCATAAACTTCTCCGCAAGTGTTCGAAGTGCAAAAATCTGATCCATACATCCTCTTCTGGTCATGAATGCACCTTGTACATCCCACACTCTTTCAGTCAAAAAAAAAAAAAAAACATCACAATCTAATGTAGGAACCTCGGAATATTGTATCTGAACGAACTATAAAATTAATTTGTTTCAACTAATAGTAAAGATAATTGCTTTCAAATACGGATTAATAATTCCTGAGTATGGCCGCGCCTCTTGCAATGTCTAGGCCCAGCCTACTTTTCACGGTCCGGGTCGCCAATAGCTCCTGTGTGAATTAACAATAAGTGCTGGCGATACGATACAGCCACAGTTAACTCTTGTTATCGGCTTATGCCGGTGGCACGTATGTAACTAAGTGTAATTTACTAACCATGTATACATTAATTACCCTGAAGAAGGAGAATGCTACTGTCCCAGAACGATGGTGTAAAAGGATATCACGACACATGGACTCACCTAAGAATTATTCAATTCATGCACATATAATGAATTGTTTAAGTACGGGTAGCTCAAGCAATATTCAGCTTGGAAGTCTACCGCGGACGTTATTGGTAAACTCCAGGTGTTTATAAATAGGTGCCTTTGCTCAATATTCAAAATCTATTGGCTCCAAACAGTGTCAAATGCCGTTCTCTGGACCATGGCAGGCGAAAAGCCAATTAGAGAACAAGTCCCTAGACACAAATGGCAGTGGATCGGTCACACTCTGAGACGGAACCCAGCCTGCATCGCTCAGGGCGCACTAGACTGGTCCCCTATGGGGGGAAAGAGAAAGCGAGGCAGACCTAGAGCCACCTGGAGAAGAACCCTGCAGGACGAGGTTAAGGCAGCAGGCCCCACTTGGGATGATGTTAGGCATCAGGCATGCGATAGAGTTGGGTGGAGAAGGTTCCTTGAGGCCCTATGCACCACAGAGGTGTGACAGGACAAAAAGAAGAAGAGAAGAAGACGGGTTAACTTAACTCACCGTAAAAATAAAATCATACTATTTTTTTTATCAAGGGGTTAATCGGAACTTCCAAAATCAATTTGAATTTTTCTTTGTATTCTATTTATTTATGTAATACTAAAGAAAGTTATCAAATCACCGATCTCTAAAACAGTGAAAACGAGTAAATCAATGATCCTATACTTTAATAAATTCAGTTGCATCTGGTAGTATAATTACAATTATTTTATTAATTGAAAAATATTTATGTGGGTTTTGCAGTGAGCTTATGTTCCCCAATTTCATGAATTTAGATAATGCTCTTATTTATATTTAGTCAATAAATATATTTTTATGAATTTAAACACTCTTTCCAAAACCACACCAAATAACAATGTTTCTATAAATGTTCAAGAAACAATAAATTTATCTCCCAAGTTTATCGAAAACTTTTGTAAGCAATAAAATCACAATCTTTTAAACAATAAAATATATTATATAATTAATATAATACTTCAGCATAGTTAAAAAAATATAATAACTCTGTTATCCCAATATGAGCAACTCAGTATTCTGGCAGTCATTCACAGAAATAGATGCTTCGTACCTGCTGTCCTTTTTGTACCATTGGAAACAACATTTGTGGCTTACTTTTTGAACTATGTATGCCCTTATCACGTACTGAGTTCAATATTTTTTTCCAATTTGGGCATGGAGATTATTATAATACTGTTCCAGTTTAGGGTGCTTACAATTTTTATTGAACACACACAATGAGCTAATCTCATATTATATCATTAGCTGTTTCAACTCATTTCCATTAATTTCACTGCTGACTGAAAAGCGGCCAAGGTCATCGAGGGCATATCCATTAATCACTATCTGAAATTTTTTGTTTGGATTCAATACCAGAATTACTCAACGGGTTGTAAGTACCCACAATTTTTGACATTTTATTTTTTGGCATTTATTTACGGATTATGTGCATAATTTTTTTTTTACACCAGTTCATTGAAGGTTTGTTATGAAATGTATAATGATATTTTCAAATGTAATTGAAAGTAATATTGTGTATTCCAATTAAAAATATTGTCATAAAAAATGTTATTAATCAAGTAAACTTCGCCTGAATATCATTCATACTTAAAACGAATTTCCTACATGTTTACCTTAACATTCAGATAAGATTATAATTATTACAACTGTCTTTGTTATCTTCAAAAATTTCTTTGTAAAAATATGAGTAGTAATTGGTCTAATATATTATTATATGTCACTATCATAAACTCTGAATATATTTAATATTTAATTTGATAATTCTTAGTACTAGTACTGATTTCAGAAATTTGTGTTTTGCTGGATTTGGTTCCATAAGTCTTTGTAAAATAAAAAATCTACACATTTTATGTACACATATTTATGTTTACATATTTATACACACATACATAAACTTACATAATAGATTTATTCAAGTGAAAATCATGACATAAACATATCTTATCTTGTGGTTCTAAATAACCAGATAACAACTGATTGCTTTCAAAAACATAATATATATAAGTGGTTTCATACATTTTATTGATTATTTCATTAGGATATTTTGCTCATAAAAAATCTACTCAATCACACACTGAACCATGGCGACTTTGAAGGTGCTTGTTAGTTCTTCCGAGTACCCCGAGGCAGGATTGGTAACATTGCGAAATAAGTAAGTTATACATTGTTAATTTCTAAATTAAAAATAAAAATGTTCATTTATTATGTATATAACAAATGATTTTATTTCAGGGTTCAAATAATCCAACCTAAATATAATGGGTTTGACAATGATACTTTTGAACAGTTTAAAGAAGAAATTGACAAATTAATTCCTGGGGTTGATGCTGTAGTTTGGTGTTCAAGATTACCTTTTGGCAAGGATTTGCTAGATAAAGCAGGTAAGAGTTGTTGAATTTTTTTTTCATTTACATCGTATGTACACAAGTTCAAAGTTTCTAAATTAAGAGTTACATATTTGATTTCTGGTTTTATTCTAATATTCATGTATGTATTTACATTCTGTTCTCTATATGTGTATACATTTAAATTGGATGGACAGATCTATGAAAATGTAAATTTTAGGGAGTCAGTTGAAGATTGTGGCTGCGATGTCAGCTGGAATTGATCATATTGACAAAGATGAAATAAAATCCCGAGGAATCCTTCTCAGTAACACTCCAGATGTACTCAATGATGCTGTAGCAAACATGGCAATTATGCTTCTTTTGGGAGCATCCAGGAGGGTACCCGAAGCAATAGAACAATGCAAAACGTAAATATAAATACATAATATCGTCGGTTCAAAGGTAAAATTCATTAAGTGACATTTAATTTTTTTTTTTTTTTTGCAATTTCTGTATCAGACTTGTGAATTCTACGTCAGAAAATAATCACTAAGTGTTTTTATTAAAGAATAACTGTTATTCTTTAATAAATACACTTGGTGATTATTTTCTGATGTAGAATTCACAAGTCTGATACAGAAATTGCAAAAAAAATTAAAATATTTAAATTGTCACTTAATGAGTTTTACCTTTGAACCGACGATATCATAACCAAGAATAGGGTTTTATTGCCTCTCAACTGTTTATAAAATAATTTGAACTAAAAGTACTAATGACTTAAATTTTTTAGTGGTAAATGGGACAGGGGTCCACAAAAAATGTTAGGAAGAGATTTAAAAGGCAGTACGGTTGGAATCATAGGATTAGGTGGGGTAGGACAAACAATTGTTAAAAAACTCAAAGTATTCAGTGTAAACAGCATTTTATATTGTGGAAATGGAGAAAAACCTGAAGGTAACGTGCCAAATTTTTTTTATGAAAACTGGTTAAATATTATGAAACACGTTGAATTAAATTTTTTAATGCGTTTTAAATTTTACAGGTGCTGAATTACAAGCTAAGTTTGTTTCATTCAATGAGCTATTGAAGCAAAGTGACTTTGTAATCTTATCTTGCTCTTTGAATGAGACCACAAAACACTTGATGAACGCTGCTGCATTTGACAAAATGAAAAATACTGTAATTTTAGTCAATGTCAGCCGTGGTGGTGAGTTTACTATATATTAAGCTGGCATACGCTTCTTTATAAATATAATTCAGCAATATCCTATTAAATTTCTTTAAAATTATCCAGATGTTGTGGATCAGGATGCATTAATTGGTGCTCTACAAAACAAGAAAATTTGGGCCGCTGGATTGGATGTAACCACCCCTGAACCACTACCAAAGGACAACCCTCTTGTCTCATTGCCTAATTGCTGTAAGTTTCTAAAATCACACATATTCAAATTCCTCAAAAGCATTATTCCTACACCCTTGAAATTTTTTGGTAGCAATTGAGTGGATTATCATAAACCCTAAACAGAAACTAGGGGTCGGAATTGACATAAAAATCATATTTTTTTCCTGTGCTTAGCTTTCAAAGAGATTTATTTTTAATTTTGACATACATAAACCCCCTTTAGCCCTTGTTATAAAAGAATATAAAAACACATTTCAGGGTTTAGCAAATATTTAACAATATTTCAGGGTTTTCGGGATGAGAGCAATTATGTGGCACATTTTTACTTTGCCCATATTGTATTTAGTCTCTCTTTCTTACTTAAACGATGACAGAATTGACAAGCAAAATGAAACAATAAACGCCCTGAGTAAAGGTGTGTGTGACTGTGTCTATTTGTGCGTGCATCATGTTTTGACTTCGGTTTTGGAAATTGTTCAGCAACTATAAAAAACAATCGTTGACATGGCCAGAAGAAAAGGGAGACCTTGTCAGGAAAAATCTGGAAGTTGTGTTGCGCCGAAATCCCGACTGAGAAGAAATTGAAAAAAATTCATCCATCCTACAGGGTGATTGATTGCAAAATCTACAAGTTCTTATTACTTATTGTTTCGACTGACGTCGAGAGGTCATCTTAACATCTAAAAAAAATCTTGCAAACCTCTGAAAATATAGGGGGATAAAATGAAATTGTACAATACAATTAATATAATAGTTTGTCACACGTAAGACCTTGTTTTTTCTAGTAAACAGTAAATATTAGGCTAAAGATTATAAAATAATATTTTGGACATACAAAAAGAATATTTCTAACTTTTCAGCGAATATAAATCCGAGCCCTAGTGATAACACAAATATGGCTGGCATAAATCCTTTTCAAAACAAAATAAGTTTTTATGAGTACTTTTAGTAAAAATTAAATTTAGTGTAAATTTTTCCATTTTTTGTAGAATTTTAATTTCAATTTACTTAAAATATTTCGAAGTTCTTAACTTTATCACTTTAAGAAATTTTGTAAAATATGTATTTTATATAATGTTGACTTTGCTTACGTATTTATTCAAATAACTCGTATTGGAATGAAATAAACATCACTGCTGACCAGAACAGAACTTATGTTCAATTATGTTGATGACAATGACTGTTGTTGTAGATACTTCTCTCCGTAATGGCGGGATTAAGAACAACCAGGTTATGTAATAAAATGTTTTATTTTACAGTTTTAATCCCGCATTTGGGTAGTGCAACCGTTGAGACAAGGAATGAGATGGCACAACTTGCATCCCTAAATGCTATTCTAGGATTAGCCGGGGAACCTCTCCTTACCCCGGTATCTTAAAACACGGAGACCAATATTTTTATTTTATTTTCAGTATATTTATTTTTGTTTACACATAATATAATTTGTTAATATAGTGTTTTGAATACAAACAATAATATATTTTACATTTCCGTAACAGCCAACTTTAGGTCATTCAATAGTGGATCTATTTGCTCCTCTAATGACATAATGTGACCTGTGTTACAGTTATCGCTTCCAATAAAAGTTAAAACCAATGGGAGTTTATTTATTTGTATGACCTGAAACAAACAAATGATAGTAAAAAATCACCGAATCAAAATATACCAAAATAAAATACAAGGATATAATAATATACTACACGTTCCTAAAAATAGATGTTTTATTGTCTTGTGAATAATGAACATTCTTTGTCTATGTACATGTTAGCCTGTGTGGTAATAACAGACGTATGAAACTAATATTTAGCCATTTTCATATTTTTAATAAATTTTATTTGAATACTTTCCTATGAGGCACTTAATTTGCGGTGTGCCATTATTAAAAATAATTTAAAATACTTTTGCACTTTGTTTTTAAACCACTTTATTTTGTTTTATCGAACCAACCGGTTTTGCTCCTGCCGGAGCTTCGTCAGGGTTATAAAAACAAATTCAGTTCTCAAGAATCTATTTTGAACTCTCTCGAACTTAAAAGGTAACTAAATTCATGCATCCATATCACGACACCTTCCTCAAGCTTACTTCTGATTAAGGAGTTATACAAAACTCTGCATTATCTATATTAAAAATCATGAGCATATTTAATACATTCGCTGGTGCATAAAATACATAATAATTATGAACATGCTGAATGCTACGCAACAGGAATTTCCCTTCCAACTAAACGCCTTGTGGTGCACTGTGTAGTTATTTGCAAACATCATATCAAACTATACAAAAATCTGTTGATACACATGATATAGGACCATGAATCATGATGCAAACACGAATCCTAAGCATGGCAGCAAATTAAATTTTAACGCGGAATATTTAAAAGTGGTTTGTTAAATTTATATATTTGTGTGTATATTTTATGTATTGTAGCTTAAATAATGCCATAAAATCCTACACCAAATATGTACTACCGTGGAAAAGTTATGTTTTGTATAAGTTTAATAAAAATATAAAAGAATGACATATTTCATATTGCAAATATAAGGTAAAAAAAGAATAAACAGAACTTCTAGAATAAGCAAGTTTCCCTCGATATATCATTTAAGGCGTTAGTTATTAGTATTTTACCTGATAGTTTGAATACATGCATATCACAGATTTATTCTTTCCCAATCCAAGCTTGCTACCCTGATCGGTAGCCATCCCAAAAGTGGATATGAAATTGGGCCTGAGTGCCAACTGTGGAGCACGATCCGTCGCGACCCTGACAAGGGGTACCCCATCTCTGTCTGTTATCAGTATACAGTGCAGCCCATTAACCCTGAAAATAGGAAAGATTAATTTACAATTAAACTTTAGGTGCTGCGTAATACCAGAATGATGATTATTTTTATAAAATAAGACAACATTTTTAAAAATATATATTTATTTTATGTAAATTGTACAAAATGAATTAACATTAACTCGTTGGCTGCCTCTATCTAACCCTGATTGGGGTTCTTCGGCAACTCAACCGAAGCGCCACTAACCCCGATCGGGGTTGTCAATGTAGTAAATTGCGTATCCAGCACTATTTCAATGGCGTTCGCATTGAACGGTTGCGGAATATGTCGGGCGTCAACGAGTTAAGCTATAGTCCAAAAAAATATATGAACAAAGCTTATTTTTATTTCCGTTTCTTTTTACAAAGATTTTTTTTTAGAGTAGCGTATCTGGAGGATTTCTCTTAAATGTTACTAAATTCTTGTCACCAAAGAGTCAGTACACTAAGTTTTCCAGGTTTTTAATATAAAGTTCATATTTCTTGTATGAAAATTGATTTCTGAGCTCTTCTGGGAGGGTATTACACAATTTTTGACCAATAAACTCAAAATTATGCTGGGCTGCGGATGTTTTCACTTTTTTTTTTTTAACGGAATGCACCCTTTGCTCCTTGGTCGCTGACTCGAGGTAAAGTAATTATTCTCAGTTTTCAGTTTAAATATCTTTAGTAGAATATTTTCTTATAGAGATCATTGATCATCTCTTGATGATGAATTTATAATACCTTCCAAATATTTCGAGATTTTTAATTTTTTTAATTTTATAAGATATCTACTACCTATAATGCTCAATTTCTGATAGCAAAAAATGGGGTTATTTGAAATTTAAATGTGTAAAAATCAAAAAAGATTGTAAAAAGGTGTTTTAAAAACAATAAATGATAAAATAAGTAAATATCATTTCCATTTGATAGCCACATAAATTTTCATCCACTCAAACTACAGTCGAACTCGGTTATTACGACCACGGGATAAACTTAAACATTATTATTTACAAATTTTTAATAGAACAAAGTATTCTTCATTACAATTACAGCATATTTTTAAAATTCATTTCACTGTTGAACGTCATTTTTATCTTTACTAATGAGAAATACATTTCATAAATGAGTAAATATACAAAATAGGATAAAATTGTAAACATACTTGTCAAGTAATTGATTTAAGTATTTTCTAAGTTCTTCCGCCATGAATGCAATGAGTAACAACAATAGCAAATTGGTACAAATATAATCAATAAAATGAAATCAAAATCTAATAAAAATAAGCGAAATATTACAAGTAATTGGAAAAATCTACTTTTCACTTGATTGATCACTTGACAACAAACTTTGACAACTTGCAGATGATTATTTTTTTCTATGATAGAAAACCAAAGAGAATATGTCAAAATTCTAGAAGATACCGTGGCAAAAATATGTTTCGAGAATTAATTAAATTATTGTGTATGTAAAAATGAAAACGGTTGGTATGGATAGATCTGTGCGCGTTATATGTTTCAGATCGTTTTTTTAGATAAGGTTATTTTTTTTGTACCATTATATATATATATATATATATATATATATATATATATATATATATATATATATATATATATATATATATATATATATATATATATATATATATATATATATATATATATATATATATATATATATATATATATATATATATATATATATATATATATATATATATATATATATATATATATATATATATATATATATATATATATATATATATATATATATATATATATATATATATATATATATATATATATAATGTATATAATTACATTATGTTACGACCATGATGTATGTATGGTATGTACTGATATTACTCGACTGAGACTGATTTGCGACTGAGACTGACTGATTCCGATTATTCGTATAGTATAGTATCTCTCGATTACGCAGCAATCCATATTCTTCTTTTTCCCCAGCCTCTTCCCGTCCACTCTTGGCCAAAGGCCTCCTCAATTTGCTTCCACGCCACTCTGTCTTGTGTAGACTCCATCAATATATGGAAGAAGAATTTATACACTTACACACTCTTGTTTATTACGCGCCTTCTTGTATCATCATGCATCAATACTCCTAATTAATTTAATTGTGATTCGATCGCGAAATGAATATGCGTTTACTGACAAACCCATATAAATAAATAATTCATAAAAAATACATAGAACGAAACACCACCGCATATTTTAAGATAAAATACTAACTTGGCCCTCGCGTCCGGAGACCACATGTCAGCATCACGTGATTTCTTCATGGTTAATGGCGGTGGTGATTTAGATTAACATCATTGCCCAGCCTTTCGAACTTCCGTCTCTGGATCCTTCTGATTTTGTGAGGATGGGCGGCTGCTCTAATTCCTCTCCTTTTATTTTTTTTCCGCGGCGTTATCTGATATACTTTTCAATTCTCACTGTACTTTTATTCCTTTTCAGTTGTTTCCTCTCATGTCAAAATTGTTGTATGTTTTCTTTTTTAAAGCTGCATGGGGTATAATACAATACTGTCTACTTTACTTACTTCCTATGGCCATACAAATATAAGAGTTTTAGCCTCTTTGATGATTTTCCTCCGAGCTCCTCGATTCTGCGCATTTTGCTCCCAGCTGTCCGATTCGTCCAACCTAGCCAGATCAGCTATCAACTATGACTGTCAACCTCAACATACAAAAATTAATAAACTAATTCTGCGAACTAACATAATGCCTATTATTGATTGTGTTGCTAACTCAGTAATTTATTACAATTTCCACCAAATTCAATCAAATTGTGTTCAAATTTTACAAACCGATTAAAAAATTGAGAAGACATGATAGTCAACCAAAAATGCGCAAATGTATATATACAAGGAATATACCATATATTATGTACGAAAGGAAGTTATATTATGAATGTTATAATTATTTTTGAATTATCGATGAAAAAGATAGTGCTCTGATATATTATAATATGAAATCGTGCCAGTTAATACTTAAAACTATTTGCAAATTATTATCACTGAGATTACACAATGATTAATAAAAAATATTCTCAAATATTGAAAAAAAATCCAACAAAACATAATGGCGGCTGTCTATTTTCAAAAACTTGAACAGCGCCGCGGCGTCCTCTAGTACTACAATATGTTCCAATCTCTTTGGTAATTCACAGTTCTGGCAATTTGTAATGTATTAAACTCTATTCTGTGTATCGGAGATCTGTGCTCGGAGACCAGTTGAGTGAAGATTTCAAGATTATTAGAAATTTTATTTTTTAGTGAAGTGTTGACGTTAGTCTTTACGAAGTATAATTCTCGTTTTTAAATGTTGAAATCTTTCCGACTTACACAAATTAAGAATATTTAATAAAAACGAATGTAGTAAATTACGTTTAGTAATTTAGTGAATAATATTATGGTGAATATTGAAGTGTGTGCATATTTTTTCCTTTTTGGAATGTGACTTGTATTTTAATCGAATATAAATGGAATCGGCGAATACCAACCAGGTAAGGTTTACTGCTAACACTTTTCCTATTATAATTATTGAGTGGGTGCATGCATGCTCTGTTCCGCAATACTTTTGGACCCGGACATGAAATTTACTCTAGCATTGTTCATAGCACGTCATTTGTTTTGGATATGGAGTCGATACGTCAACTGTGTATTACAATATAATTTTTTAACCTTGTTTTGTATACTATCCACGGATACATAAGAGCAAGCTGTTTGTAAAATATAATATAAAACACGAATACTAATTTGCAGTGCATATTGTGGACAAAATTGAATTACGTCATCTGGAATTGTTAACAAAATTGTTTTCTATTTCTCGCAGCAGTTTCCCGCTACTTGGAAAATATTGAAAATTTTCTTAATGTTTATTTTTAACAACTACATTAAATTTTAAGTAAATATCTGCCATCGTTTCTATTGTCGTTATGTTTTGTCAACAAAGTTGTTTTTACCTACTTTGATGAATAATCATTGGATATACCTCGATTCATATTTACATTGTGTTTATTTTTCCTACTCCCGTTAAAGAAGTTTTGGCCAATTTATTTATTAATCTCATGTTAACTATTTTACGTGGTTGATAGTCACTTAACACACCAACACGCACGCAATGAAATTTCAATTAGATTCTATCGAAACTTTTATTCGTAGTTTTACAAACCTTATTAGGTAAAAATATATATATTTAAAACTAAGGTACGGCCCGCTTTTCATTATAAAAAATGCGCAAGTCTCCCGCAGAAATTATCAGTTTAAAAAAAAAAAAATTAATATACATTTTTATTTGTAAATATCTATAGTGTTATAAATAAGATATGCGAATACATTAATTGTAATAGTATTTATTGAATAATCCAAATTAAAAGGATGAACTTGATGTATTTGCAATTATTTTTTTTCAATAAAATTAGCTAAAACATGCAACTCTGAGGGTATTTTTTTTCAGAACAATATTTTGGAAATAAATCAATTTAGACCATAAATTGTAAATGTTTTTGTTAAAATAAACAATAAAATATAATTTTCGCTTATAGATTGATTACTATTATTAGTGAATAATTTCAGAGAAGCACAAAATCGTAGATAGTATAGGGTGTTTTTTTTAGAGGTTTGGTATTTAAACTGGCAACATTCTATCTACAGACTGTCAATTTGGCAGTTGACAGTTAATATGTAGTCAGTACGTTTTGCCATTTCACCATGAATAGACTGACGTCAGAACAGCGCTTGCAAATTGTGCAAATTTATTTTGAAAATCGTGGTTCGGTTCGCCAAACTTATCGTACACTACGTCAATTTTACGGTCGACATAAGCGTCCATCCGAGCAAGTTATTCGGAAGACGAAACACGACAATTGTCGAAAATTAGACTTTACGATTGCGCTTCATTCGAGCTAGCCGTGGCGCTCATATGCCCGAAATCATATGTAAACAATAATAACATAAAATTATCTATTATATAAAGCCAATATCATAGACATTAACTTTATTTTAATGTGTTTTTTTTTTCATTTTGAATATGTATTTACCTCTAAAAAAAAACACTCTTTATTTGTTTTTAAGGCACGCTTATCTAAAGTTTAGTATGTATAAAATTAGATGCGTGTGTACACCGCGTAACAATTTTTTTTAATAGTTTATAAGGTTAAACATATTGGTAACTCATCGCCCCTTTTTGCCTAGGCCTCCCTACCCCTCTAGAGCCAGTATAGTCCCCTTAGTTGCCTCCAGAATCTCCATAGGAGCTGATGGGCCCACCTTAGGAACCCATAATTTAAGTGATGGGTGCGTTATGTGTACAGTAGAACCAGTGGCGGTACTACCATAGAAGCCCAGAAGCCCGGCTTGCTTAAGAAATTTTGAATCATAACCCCCAAATCTAAGAAATCGTTCCCCCGCATAAACCAGCAACCCACCAAATCATCTTCCAACAATGTTCCCATCAGACGTAAGAGGAATAGCCACAAGAGCTGAACCTCTGTAAGCCAGAAGAGGTTTTGATTCAAAATTTCTTGCGCAAGCCGGGCTTCTGGGCTTCTATGAGAGTACCGCCACTGAGTAGAACCCCTCTCGTCCGCCCTCGGCTGGTCCGCCACTCCGGTTGATCCGACCGTGCTCGAGCCGAACTCCGATCAAGAAATGGATGATCACTGCGGCTAAGTCTAGAATTTCATCTGCTAAACAAAAATCGAACTGACCTTTTCTGAATATATTTTTACTATATGCTACCTTCAATTTTTATATCTATGTACTCGTATGTTGCTATTTTTCTTTAATAATAACAGCTTTTGTGCGATTTATTGCAATGTTCTTAATGTAGAGAACAATACTTACAGTCATTTTTGAGTTCAGAGATTGTTTATTTTTAAGGATTAATTGTATCTCAATAGAGACGAAGATGTAAATTGTTTTTTTTTGGAAACAGAATATGGTGGTCGAGGCGTTTACAGGACTTATGACCTGTCATTGGTTGGGTTAAGCAATCGCTTTATGTTAACAACATTCCCCATTCCGCCCTTCTTACGACCACCACGTCTGACAATTTTTTGAAAGCTACTATGTTGAGACATACTTCACATTTTTAGGTCAATATACACTAGCGCCATCTATTAAAAATGATTAACCCGCAATGGGTAGAATCCAGTATTTGTATACATTCAAAAACAAATTGTTTATTTTATTATTAATCCATATTTTTCTGTATTTTATGATAATTCGACCTTTTTGCATTTCGACCATACCCCCAAAGTCACAAAGGTGACGGATTAGAGGGGTTATACTGTACTTGCATTATAATTAAATATTGTCATCATAAAATTATAGTTTTAAGTTAATTTATTTATTTTAAATAATGCACAGATTATGTGGTGATATTTCAGCAGAAATTTAGATTCCCCCAAATATGTCACGAAATTGTTATTTACAAAAAAAATATATTTCAATGTATTATTCCAATATTCTTCGTATCAATGGTATTAGTAGGGTCTTTATATCGTTGGCCGGGTCGCGCTTCTGAATGCTCGAGCTTAAAAAAATCAAAAGACGAATCTCAACCCCAATAACCATTCTCAGGGGCGCCGAACAATACGATTTCGTTTTTTTAACCAATGACCAATGATTCTTTTCTTTAAAAAAAAAATGGACATCCCTGACACTTGGTCATGTTATCTATTGTACTAAATAGAATTTTGGTAATTTGATCATTAATGCATTTGTCACAAATCAAAAATCAACCCACATAACCCGTCTATTGTGTCACGTTCATAGAGAATACATTGTTTTATTAATTTCATAAGATTGATTACAGTTTTTGCGATGAACAATATTATATTTTAGAATTTCATTGAAATAACAACAAAAAAAAACATCGATCGTGCGTTGTTTATCATCGTGTCAGGTCCTCCCAACGTTGGCGGTCACTGTGGCGAATACTGGAGTGGTTTCCCGTTGCCTTCCCCGGGGATTTTCGGAGTTTCCTACCCTTAGCTGGTGGGTCTCGGTTTTGTGGCGCCGGAGATACGCCGTACGCCCTCTCTCCCTGTCTGTTATGAGCCTAACGGTATGAGCCCGGCCAATGGATCACTGATCACATTGGCCGGGACTCACGGGATCACGAGGACCATTCTAGGACGCCAGGGAGTCGGACTCACTATATATAAATCTCGCTGTTGTCATGTAAGGTGGCGTTTCACGGCATTTTATAAGTACGATACCTTTCAGCCGGGTATATCCCATCGTAGCACTTCCAGTCATTCGAATCCCTTTTATTTCCAACAAAGTTTAAATCAGTTTAAACCAGAAATAGAGGAAGACAGAGGAAAACGTGTCACGATCAAATAAATCAAATATTGAATGTCGGCCTTGTGAGGAGTCAGAGAAATCGACGCGCGTGCATGACACGATGTATGAATGTTGAGGAAGCCAGAGAAATATGTCAGGAAAGAAAAGTGTGGCAGTCCATTCTTTCTGCCTACCCCTTTGGGGAGACGGCGTGATGGTTAGTTAGTTAGTTAGTTGAGT
This sequence comes from Lepidostoma basale, assembly GCA_022606425.2. Classification (NCBI taxonomy): domain Eukaryota; kingdom Metazoa; phylum Arthropoda; class Insecta; order Trichoptera; family Lepidostomatidae; genus Lepidostoma; species Lepidostoma basale. The sequence goes on along the minus strand of JAHDVF020001325.1, from coordinate 2,434,990 downwards.
TTAAATCAGTTCTATAATATTAGGTCCTTACATATGAAATTGGCGTTTTGTATGGGAGGAACATAAAGTTGATTTTTTTTAAATATAATATATTTATTTAATCAAAGTATGTACCATTGCTATCTATGCACTTTTGCCATCTCATAGGTAGTTCATCGATCCCTTTACTAAAAAAAACATTCGGACGGGAATCAATAAAATCTTTGAAGTCGGTTTGGACTGCCCCATCGGAGTTGAATTTTTTCCCTTGCAAGAAGTTATCCAAATTTCGAAAAAAATAGTAATCTGTTGGGGTAAGGTCCGGAGAGTACGGTGGATGTCTTAGACATTCCAATTGAAGCTCTTCTAATTTGGTAGCCGTCTGTTGTGCAGTGTGTGGTCTAGCGTTATCATGAAGCAGCAGTGGCCTAGAGCGATTAACCAGCCTCGGTTGTTTAGCAGCTAGCTTTTCCATCATGGTTTGCAGTTGCTGACAATAGACATCTGCCGTAATCGTCTGGCCAGATTTAAGAAAGCTGTAGTGAACGACACCAGCACTAGTCCACCAAACGCTCACAAGTAACTTTTTTGGAGTCAATTTTCGCTTGGGGCATGGTTTGGCTGGTTCGGCAGGGTTCAGCCATTGCGATGAGCGCTTCCGATTATCATACAGGATCCACTTTTCATCACAGGTAATGATTCGATTCAAAATCCCTTCATTATTGTGCCGGTTGAGTAATGCAACGCAGCAGTCAACGCGCGTTTGTTGATTTGCTTCACTCAATTCGTGAGGTACCCACCTTTCAAGCTTTTTCACCTTCCCAATTTGCTTCAAGTGGATTAAAACAGTTTTATCACTAACACCGCAGCCTGCAGCTAACTCGGACGTGGTTTGCGATGAATCCGCTTCCACAATAGCCTTCAATTCTTCATTATCAACTTTGGTCTCCGGCCGTCCACGGGGCTTGTTCTGCAGGTCGAAATTTCCAGAACGAAAACGTTGGAACCAAAAACGCACTGTGTTTTCTTTTGCGGCACCGTCGCCATACACATCATTAATCCTTCGAGCCGTTTCTGCAGCACTGGTGCCACGGTGGAACTCGTACTGTAAATAACGCGATATTTCAAGTTTTCCATTTTGTAAACTAAGTGACGCAAAGAAAAAAACAATTGAGGAAAAAACAAATGAATTATAATTTTCGAAACACAAATACTTGAGTAAATAGCTGTATAAATTTGAATTTGGAATTCCTAACCAAAGAGAAGATATTTGAGATCAAAGTTGCCAGTACGGCAAAACGCCAATTTCATATGTAAGGACCTAATATATGATCCGGTATGAAATATTATATAGTTGTTCATGTTACTTTTCTTTGAAAGGTTCATCGCTCAAACAATAAATTCTATTGTTTTAATTGTAATTTTCTTATCGAATTTTTTTTATAAACACTTTTTCACTTAGTATAAAGAACTTTATTTGAGTAAGTTGCGCCAACCGGTTTCATTCTGTAGCGAGCTTCCCCAGGGCTACACACAAACCGCTTTTTTATGTATTATTGTCATGGTCTACAATCATATAGTCAATTACTCTTGGCCCTAAGTTTTCTGAGGCGAAGGATCCGGATATGTGGAGACCGTGGCCGGCGGTATGGGGACAGGACCGTGACCCAAATGAGTGATGAATGGTGTTTTCGGGGTTCCGCGATATAACACCGTGAATCATAAACAAGCCGCGGATGATCCGGCTCACCTGTCGCGGGCCAGAAGAGAATGCTTTGAAATATCGAGAATTAAGGTTAGTGGAATACTATACGTACCACATCTTGCGCCGCGTGTACTGTGTGCAGTGCACGTTAGACGGAGCAGCCTCGCGCCTCGCCGGGCCGCGCCGGGCGGGAGCGGGCGGCCACGAACCACGAAGATCCGGCTCGTTGAAAGTAGACGGTTCGTTAATCGGCCGCATATTACCGGAGATTATTTTTAACACCGCGCCGCGAGGATTGTGTCAACTATTGTGCAGGTTTCTCATTTGTCAGCATTATTTATCGTTTCGAAATGATTTATCGGATGTAGCATATACCTGTAGGTACGGGCGTATTTCCCGCACTTGCAGACATCGGCATTTTACTCTGCGTATGCTTCGCATGCATGCTCAATTTATTGCATTACACCAATAGTTACAAAATCACACGACTGTCTCTGTATTGTGGTTGGTTTTACCATTTATTTTTGTAACAAATAATCGCGGTCATAGAGCTATTTTTGAATAATTTGTTAGAATCTCGATCACGGGGTCGTGTTTTGGCATTGCGTGAGTAGTTTTGAGTTAAATAGGATATTTCAGAATATGTATATTAGGGTGTCCCTTATATGCAAAATTTTTTTTTTTTGAATTATTGAAACGCATACCCCCTAATTGTGTTTAATAGTCTATTAGTTACTCAAATACAGAATTTCAACTTCCTACGTTAATTCTAACCCGTGCCGACTTGGCCTCAAAGTTTTAGAAAATATCTGCTTTATGTGTCTCTTAAATGAAGTTGTAGATGATCACTTAAAACCATTATGTTAGATAAATATTGATGAAAACATATATTTATGTAATGTTTTTCTTGTAATTATTAAAAAAGATACAAATTTATATTTATTTACTTGGATATTTCCTCTTCAAAGTGTCTTTTTTTACAGTCTGTGTAAATTTTTCTATGTTCTTACACACAACATAATATAAACTGCTTATGTTCTTCATCTGCGGTAGTCAAACCATGAAAGTTTGTCATTAGATTAACAGCTCTTTCAGCTGTGTTATTAACTGCTTTCAAGATAGTACCCTTCTTTTTAGCTTCCACAAACGCCGCGCTGTCTTTCTATGAAGATACAATTTCTTGAAGGAAACTACTATCAAGTTTCAGTCGTGAAAATAAATCTTTACTCTTGACAGAAACAAAATCACTCAAAGATTTCCATAAAACAAGATAACAAATACTTGTAGTACCTTTAAATAAAACAAATAAGTTTTAAATTAAATACCAGATTAAACACTAATTACGTACCATATAGAGTGCCAGACATGTGTTCCTTCGATGGAACATATCTCTTTCCCGAATCACCAAAACTTTTTTTTTGTAAGTTTTCTACAATGTTTCCTTTGGTATGCTCATCAACGTTGTCATCAAAAATTAAAAGGACGGCTATTTCCTCTGACAAGTACCACAAATGTTGACTGAACTTGTTTAAAGCCGCTTTGTTAATTTGTCAACTTCTTCGTAATCTTTTAAGGTCTTTAAAAAACAAAAATCTTGATTTAGAGCTATTATTGCCAAACTACATTCAAGCTAAGGCTTTACATAAACTGCCACAATAAATAAACAAACATCTCGTAAAGCTTGTTTGTCCTTAGCGCACATTTTAAACTGGAACTGCAGCAAACGTATTTTTAAGGAATAAATAACTCTTGCCATCCATCGTGCTTGATGCATTGGGCCAGCAGGTCTAATTTTTATTTTATTTTCATTGCCTCCACCAGAAAAACAATAGTAAGCTCAATGAGTTCGCTATAATCATCTCGTACAATCGATTTTGCGATTCAAAGGCACTTTTGAGCATCAGTTTGTATATATCGCACGTTGAAAACAAAAGTGACACTATACAAAAATCTCAATTTTTCAGTACGGTTATTTAAAGTTTTTGTGAGGTCAATAACTTGACTGTGAGTAGAAATATATCTAATGTTGTTGTTGTGTATATTAGTTTAGATATTATTCTATCAGAATCTAGTTGATTTTAATTAGGTTAATAAGCAGGCAAAACTTTAAATGACCGTACTGAAAAATTGAGATTTTTGTATAGTGTCACTTTTGTTTTCAACGTGCGATATGATGGCGGCAAGCAAAGAGTAACGAATCTCTTTCTAGTTTTTGCACACAAGCTCCGTTCAAGCATCCTGTATAAGATGCTGTCGTATCACAGCGCATTTAAGAGCATCGACGTGTGAGATATCGAATAAATTATCTAATTCAAGTTGAAAGTTATCTTCGCGGCGCCTATGTAAGTCCTGAATCTTCTTGCTATTTTTTGCAGTCCTCATCAGACCTGATGAAGATCCACTAACTTCTGAACATAATTAAGAACAGCTCTGGTAGGTAATGTAGCCTTTTATAGATTATATTGCACTCCAGAATGACAAGATATGCGCTTTCATTAAAAGTCAAATTAACTTCACGTAAGTTGAAAAATAGCACTGCGAGAACTTGACGATTAGATGGTAGTTAACACCTGTTATTTGGTGATTTACTTCACCAACAAAGAAAATACTTTTTTAATTGCTTCTTAGTTCCACTGACATCTTCGAAATATAAAACAATCCGTGATTACTACCCGACAAGGCGAAAATAAATGATAATAACAACGACAACGCGCCGCTTCTATGACGCAATTTGTATGGGACATCTTTGCGCGCAAGTCGGCACGGGTTACACTGTTCCGAATAAGGAAAAAAGTTGGTTTCGGATGTTTTAGGCCCAAATGAATAAAACAATAGCCTATGCATTGTAAAATTAAAACTTTGAAAAATAAGGGACACCCTAATGTATATATCTCTTATATTTATTTATTATTTTTTTAACAACGTTGTATAACTCCATATTAAGTTCTAATATTGCTTCAAACCTTAAAGGTTAGAAATTTTATTATATTATATGGTTTAACGTTGCTAGGGCAAAATCAAATTGGGTCAAATTATATTCGTTAATGCTCTAGCAGAAGAAACACAAGAAAACAGACAATTTTATGAATATAAAATATCTCTTAAGTTATTATAATATTTTTTGTCTCACTGAATAAACTCGTATAGCCAAAATGCAAAGGAGCGAGCTTATGTGTATTCTGCAGTACCATTTTCTATGGCATCGACTGAGCGGACTTGATGTGCTAAAGATCCTTGGCGATAAGCGAGGACCTCCAGTACTTCCCCCTCCCCGGTTCCTACGCGGGTGTATTATACACACATCCGCGTGTTTCTTGTTCCAACCTGCTATCTAATTTAGAGTCCACATTTCATGTTGTTTCCGAGTCTTCAGAATTTATTGTACGGTCAGCACGTTTAATTGTTAACCCAATGTTTACATAATATTATTTATATAAGGACCGTACGGTAGTTGTTATTACTATTAGTGATATATGTATATTATACATTGAGCCATATACCTGTTAGGTTCGCAACATACATGTTCTACATCTCTTCACCGTGTATAAGATTTACTGGTTTACCTGTTGTGAAACATCAGTTTAAGGTACAGAAGATGCTTTTGAACGCAACGTATTCAACGCCTAGCATATTTGGCATTTCAATTTTCGATGAGGTACCCCGCGGTATCCAAATGCCGGCATATACCCTCGGCCCCGCCGCAGCCGGATCTGTTCTCTGTCCGCGAGCAGTGTCGGTGGATAATATGATTATTTGACTTCATATCCTGTACAAAGCAGGTCGGCGACCGACCTACAGAGACCGGTGGGTCAACTTCTCTCGCCGCTAATACCTACTCCATTTGGGAACTCCGCAAAGAGTAATGTTCTAAAACTTCACGGTGTTTGGCGGCTTCAAATACTTGGCAGCACATATTGAATCGAATAATACCGTGCTCTTAGAAACTACTCTGAACCCATCGATATACACTGTAAATAATTTCTTTTCATTATATTAACGACCCAATTCTTGTTTAATCTCTTCGTAACGTTTCGTTAAATAATGTTGAAATTACTTCCACGATTTGTAAAAAAATAATTGTCGATATGAAATGAACACATCGTGCATATTGTTTTAAAATTCACGACATGACAATGTAGTTTTGACTATTTATTTGTTAATAGAAATATTTCAGTAGTCCCGAACACGTATATTTCATTAGCATATTCGTGATTTTTTTCGCTCTTCACTGTCCATAATAATATGATTTCAGTTTAACCCTTTCATAATGATTATTTTATGGCGTGCATTTCAATACATACTTGTACTAGTAAAATAATATAATGATGGCAGTATTTTGCGGAGTTTTGTTAGAAACGTTTATATGTGGAAGCGGCGGCGTATGGATTTGGCAGAAGAAGGACGAATGTTCGATAAATGCTGTAAGAGGTGAGATCATCAGAACGATGTCTTATATAAACAATTATTTTGGATGTAAGATGTGACTGCGCCAACTGAATAAACGGCGATCACATTTGAGATTTTGATACCAATCAAGTAAAGCACAACAAAGGTTTTATTTTGGACAATTTGGTTTTACAGTGTGTAGAAAACTATCGCCCTTGGTGCCAGGTAGATGTGTGCGGCGGTTTATCTCTTATATTTATTTATATGATATCAGTTAATTAATTATTTTGAGAATTGATCTATATTATAGTTTATAATCGCCGCATTTTTCTTTTGAATGTCTGTTATTTATTTATCTTAACACATTGTTTTCGGGTATTGTTTTATGCTGATTGCAGCCTGGCGCGGGCGATATTTGGGTTCGCGCGCGAGTTTTTTCAACATTATTTTAAAAGTCTATAACTTTTTAAATATCCGTGATAATTGACTGAAACTTTAAATGCATCTTACCTTATTGTGTCTCAATGATGAAATGATGGAAAACAAACACAAAAAAAAATTGGGCTTCAAAGTAGCACTTTGGAAGTTTTATTTTTATCAAATTATAATACTATTTAAAATCAATACAACTATTTAACACTAGATAACACTATTTAAAATTGTCAAAATTACTGTCTAGTATTTTTTACTGTATGGTACCGTTCAAAACATGTACCTCTGTGAAGAGCCACACCACAGAATTTACACATGTAACAAGTTTCACTCCTTTTTCCTTTAGCAGCACACACTCGACATTTTCATTGTGCGTATTTTTTTTCCCTTTCCCCTTTATCCTTTCTAATTTATGGACTTTTAGATTCGTAGAAAGTCTGCCTGGAGGATCGCGATTTGGAGTGTGCCGTGTCAAACTTACTGTCGATGTTCCAGGTTCCTCACTTAGTTCGCTTTCAATACTGCTAGTTATCCAATGACGTGCTGTCTCCAATAAAAAAAAAATTGTACCTTACTGAGTCTGGATATTTTGCTTTATAAATCACTTGTTTCACTGTCTGCCATCAATAGTCTTTCTGTATCACTAGCACAGGAACAATTAGATAAATTGTCTACACACAATTCATCGTCTGATTTATTCTCATCCGGAAAAAACATTGTGGGTTTTAGGTATAAAAATAATTATATGAACTCAATGACAACGACCGAACGACCGAACATGTATACGTTTACATAAACACGTTTTCATGTATACGTTTTGTAGAAATATGAACAAAACATTCCTACCATTCATCCCTTCTTCGGGTAGAAATAACCCTAAAATTTCTCCGTACAAGTTGAAAAGAGTTATTGCGCATTGAAGGTAAAAAAAAACAAGCCAGCGGGATCTGCGTCAAGGTTTCTTCGAGCACACAAAAAATGTATATTTTTAGACTTTTTTTTTTCATTTTATAATTGAATAATAAATCAAAAGTAAAGTCTAATAAATATAAATTTGTGAGTGAAATTATATTGTGAAGTCAGATATACGATTTAGCAACAAAATCCATTTATTACACAGCACGTTTTATTACGTTACCCGACGACAACCACCAGAGAGTAAAAAACGTATTTTTACGTTTCCCGCATTTGAGCACCAAACTGAAAAAAACGTAGTTTTACGTTTCCCGACAACATTGTGTTAAAAAAACATAAGTTGTAAATTATTTTACTTGCCATAAAAGCCTAATGGTTTGTAGATTATATGTGATATAAATTCATACGACAAAATAATTGATTTATTTATGATATTTTTAAAACAATGGATATTTTTAATCAATATTTACCAAAATAATTTACGTGTGTTATGTAGGTATTATAATAACTTTAAATATAAGAAAAGTGTGAAATAATAATAGTTTACTTTATGTCATAATAAAATTAAAATACCGATCACGACTACAAGAGGTTAACAATATATAAGTGTGCTTTTTATAGACTCGACTTTTCGTATCCGCCATGGAAGGATCCGATACGAAGGTTACACTTTCACATATTTTTAATGTCAATGCAAACGGCGTGTTGTTCGGTTGGTTTGTCTTTTTGTTTTCACGGTGCGGTCGGCGGATGGGCTCTTCTCCCCGCTGGCGCTGTGTGCCCGCCGTCCTCCGGCGCGCGGCGTCTTCCACCACTCCCCATGCTGCATGCTGCATGCTACATGCTACCACGCTCGTACGGCCCCGGCCGCGGCCATCCGGACCGAATCGTGTCCGGCAGATCCCCCAGCCGCAGCCGCCCGCGCCGTATCGAGTCGAGTTGTACGGAAAGGCGGATGTTGGAAACGAGAGCCGAGTAATCGCGGCGCGCTGCTGCCTCTCTGCAAGTAGCTCAGCTCAGCTCAACCTTTCACATCGCATCGCATCGCATCGCCTACTTTAAATAATAGCCCGAGTATCCCTCCATCCCACCGTATACCGTATACGACATCACTTCGCAACTTTCGCCGCTCTAGTTAGGGAGGAAACCACGCGGATGTCATGCTTTTCAAATCAGGATAGGTTTTCCTAGCGGATTCCCGACGCGGTGATACGCTGATTGTTCCAACACCAAAGATTCCACTTAGAATCTCATACGTTTCATAGTTGCGCGCAAGAAATTATTTGTATATCTTCAGTCACCCAATAAGAAATTTGATAACAATAAATATTCTTCTTTTTGTTTGCTTTTCGTGTATGCGCTAAGTGCACCGATAAGGAAACCGTGTATAAATCTTGTACACTATTTTATTTTTTTATTCTTTTCATGTCAAATTTGTCGGTAGGTACGATGTAATAAAACATTTAAGAGTTCATTTTTCCAATTAATTATTTATTTGTGAAATTTATCTACAGCGCGTTAGATTTTATTTAAAAAAAAAGTTTTTTAAATTATACATTATTTTATCTGCAATCGCAAAAAAACACTTACCCAGTCGATTATATATTTTTTGGGCAATTGTCAGTATGGGATATTTTCAGAAATAAACACGAGTGATTCATTTGAATGCGATACATAACTTCCCCTTATAAAATTCATACCAAATGTTTAATTTCTATATGATAATGTCCCAGTAATACGAAAAACGCAATTCTTCTTAAAAATTCTTTAGAACATTATCTTAATACTGAGTTCTATATATAAAATATTAATGTTGTTATATGAAATTTAATGGTAGAAGTTAATTGTTTAAGCAACAATAAAGAAGTAATACTAATTTGGGAACCCGGAACTGGTGCTGAGAGCCGCTCTTGAGTAAGCCTCTGTTGAAACTACAGTGCATACATAAATCACGAATGGTAGGAAAATCCTCAACCTAGCGTGTATCCCGCACATTCGGGACCCGGGCACCGGCCGCGGGGCGGCGGTGCGGGCGGCGCGGCGCGGCGGCGGCCGTCTCCGCGAGCACAATGATGGAACGAACGCCCACTTTCTAGGTTCGCTTTTATATCGATACCACTTGTGATACGATTACTTCCGGTTTATATCCATAGCCAAGACAATCGTCATATTCTGTTGAGATATTATAATACACGGAAACGAGATACACCGAGTTCTCGGAAGACCTAGTCGTGGCGAGTCTGAAACTTGTTTATTTGCGTATTTTGTCCTCGTTTCTTAACGATGGCCGTGAGGCTGCCGCGAGACTGACATAAAAAATAAAGAATACTAAGTTTTGCGTCACCGTATGCACAATTATTGGAAATAAATTATTACAGGTCGAATGTGACATATTTTAGAACTTTCCAATATAATATGTTGTATGTCCGCCTTATACGTGTATAATTATTTTACTATAAGTATTCAACCGTAGATGTAAAAGTACTACCTAAGCATTCTGAGAGCATATCGATGTAGAGACTTGATGTGTATTGTTTTCCTGATAATAAACCGCAATACCTGCATACACCGTACTTACGTTATAGACTTGTTGGTTTTTCTGATTGCTTTATTAACCGCATCGCAAACCCATTATTTAATTGACACTGCGTGAAATGAATATTACGTCTTTAAAATTACGTAGTTTATTATCTATTTTACAACAAAATTAAGATACGTTTAAAATAATTATTCGAACATAGTTTTTAATTTTCGTTAAAAATGCGGTTTAGTGCCAAACGCGCGGTTTCCTTTCGTGAAAATAACTTTATTCCGATTAGAATATAACTTGAAGCTGTATCTAGCAGTATGTGTATGAGTATAATTAAAAGACACATACACGAGAGATCGGGTTGGTGATTGTCAGTAGTCGGTATAAGTAAACATTGAGAAAATGGTACGATTATCTCTCTCTCTCGAAAACCGTGTCTGAAGATCCGGCCTGGCCTGCGAGGGTAAGTGGTCCGGCGCGCGAGCACATCCTGGTGGGCACGGCCGCGCACCACGGAACGAGGTGATGTACTCGTAGCTATCGCCGAATAAAATACACATTGACAAACTGGCCACTATTTTACTGTGAACAATAAGCCAGAATTTATTTCACATACCTACAGTTAGATGAGAACGAGAGAACGAAAAAAGCCGAAGAAAATGTTGAAATAGTAGTCTAGGGAAATACGTGATTACCAAACCTGTAAAAATTTTATTGTACTTGATACAATATACGGGTGCAGAGGAAACAAGTTTTACAAGGATAGTGGACTTGAACTTGGGTCTTCTGACATACAGTGCTTCAGCTCTCATGGCTATTCCTCTTACGTCTGTTGGAAGTGGGATATGGTGGTCGAAAGGGATAGTGTAGCGGTCCAATGCTTAGTGCAATATTTCACAAACGAAAAACATGGGCAGTTACATTTGATAACGCTCTAGCAAGGTGAAACATGTCACTCCCATAAAATACAATAACATATGCAGATGACACACGTTTTTCTCAATATTAAGTATTTGGGTTATATGCGTGATAAGGAGTGGTGGCCGTAGTACATATATGGGTGTTTATATTGTTATTATTTTGGTACTAAGGGTCCACAGTGCTCCACGCCACCGCCACCCCCGCACTCCGGTCGCTTGAGCCTGCCAGTACGAGTATTCGGGTGCCGAGAAGCAATAGACAGATTGTGCTCTAGCGTGGCATACGTTTGTTATGTTGTAATTGTATAACAACTCTGACTGCTAATCAGTTGACTTATGACACACATCGGCGATATTTTTATCTTCACATCCTTGTACGACACACAACATACGATGCGCGAGGTGGGGCCGCGCAGCTCCAAGCTCACAGCCCCCGGCCCCGGTTCCTTCGCTCTCAATTTGAGAGAGCGATCGCGACTATCGATTATGAGATATAATGTAACCAATCAACCATTTTTTTCTTATCTTACCAACGTGTTTTTACAAAAAAACTAATTCATTCTCAAACAATAGAAAGAAGTATTATACTTATCTAACACAAGACAGCCAGGACGTATAGCAACAACCCGCGTTGCGCTGTTATGAATGCACAAAGTCACTAATAGCTATCAATTAAAAAACCGACACTGTTTACGATAAACGCATGTTTTAAATTTTACATTTATTTCTCGTCTCGTATCATTTTACGATCTTAAGTAGTCGACACTACATCTGTGTAAAGAATGAGATTTGACGTCATTCAAGTCAGTATCGCCTTGTTCAGGTCGCGACCTCGTAGGGGGTCGATGGATATTTTTGTGATCGTGACAAAATCGATTTTGATGTTTACGTCAATTTGAATTCATTTATTCGTCTCATTATCCTGAAAAGCTCCATTTCAGATGCTTTGTTTTCACCATGGTCGAGTGTCGCTAGTGGTCTTCTTAACATAATCATTTCGGTTAGTAATACAATAATTGAAGATAGGTGAACTCCATCCTCCGTTCCCGTTACGAAGGTCGAAGTCGGACGAGCAGCTGGACGGCTGGATGGGATGGATGGTAGAAGGAGTGACAGATTAATCCCGCCCGGAGTGGGGCGCGGAGCACCTGCGCGCGCGGACCCGGACCTCGGCTGCGTACCGCCGCCGCTGCCGCCGCCGCCGAGGGCACGCGGGTTCAAGATAGAGACGGCGCGGCGGCGGCGGCGGCGGCGGCGGCGGTAGCCAGCCGAACCGGACCTACTGCCGTCATCGGCCGCAGCCAGGTAAGGTCGGCACGTGAAATCGGTTTGACGCAAGGCGATTGAACTTTCGCACGGATGCATCGTACGATCCTCCGCTGTTCTCTTATCAGTACTCCGATTGCAGACGATGCGCTCACTTTTTAACCGACAGTCCACTCCTAGCGTCGCCCGGGCTCAAATGAATAAATTGACATTCGTCACCCCCGAAGATTTGATCGCGAACTTGACGTGCGCCAAGCGGGAAAACCCCGTATGCCGCTTTCGGAAGATCGGTGCTAAATCTTGGAAAGCGGACGGAAGTACAGCCTGCGCGTGGTTTTCCGATCGCGAGCGCCGCCAGTGCGCAGTGTGCATTGCGCAGAGCACACGCAGCGCCTGCACGAGCCGAGCGCAGTGGACTCGAGGAACGTAGTTTGCCTAACACCTACTATGCACTCAAATATAAAATACCTACTCGTTACGCCACAAGTCTCCTCCGTGACTTTCTCCCGCGCGTGTTAGTGACGTTTATGAAGCGTGTGACGCTGTGCAGTGTGCATACTTCTTTTATTCTACCTCTGACTTGTTTGTATGTTGTACCGAGATTGCGCCCTACTAGGGCAACACCACAGGGTAAATACATTTTGACAATTTATATTCTACATATTCAAATGTTGGAACATTACCTATATATTATAACCGTGGACAAGATATTCCAACAGCAGTTGTGTTTCCCAAAATGGGATTCATTTAATGATTATTTTTTTTTTAATATTTATTTTATATCATTCTTTTTCTTTAGAGCTTTGGTTTTTAGTTATTTTATATTAGTTCTATGTAGATTAAAAAAAGGCATGTGGACATATTTTGTCTTTGGAATCCTTTTTATGGTTCATTATCATACTTAATCATTAAAGATAGTAATAATTATATTAAAGTTGGAATAGAAATTCTATTGATTGAATATTAAAAGTAAAAAAGATATTCACATGATGTTATGTTATCAGTATTTTTTTAAACCTTATATGTGTTAATTAAATCGGCATTGTTTGGTCCTTACTAATAAATCCATTTTACTTCAAGAACCCTTTTACAAACCTTTTTTTAAGAACCGGGGTTAAGCATCACTTTTCTCAACTAAAATGTCAAAGGTGTAATATTATATACATATAACAACCCTATAGTCTTAATCACTTCACATTCAATATGGTATTAAATATTTTACATACAAATACGTTTTTTTTAATGTATGATTTATATAAATAAAAAAATCTACGGGCAGACACTAAAATAATGATGAGGGCTTAACTAGGATGTTGGGAAAAATAAAATTGTTTATATGAATAATTTATTGCTTCTTGGATAATGATTAAAACAATGTATTAAATATTGATGAAAACGCTTGTGCAAGTTTTATTATATTATAATATTTTACGGATTGACATGTTTCGCCTTGTTAAGACATGATAAAATGTTTTGATAATGCCTTTGGCAAGCCGAAACATTTCACATAAAAACATTTTATAATGTCTTAGAAAGGCGAAACATGTCAATCTGTAAAATGTAATGAAACTTCTAGAAAACAGACGTTTTATCAAATATGAAATATTGTGTGTATGATTTATATTTAATTAGCGCGTCTCGTGTATAAATTGAAAAATAAAAAACGGAGAATTAGGAATGTCATGTATATTTTTGTCTTAAAATTTTCAGGCACTTGGTATAAGAATATATTTTTAATGAACTAAAACCGTTAACACTATAGAATTTAATAAATATAAATAATATCGTAATTTATTCCATTTTCAAAAGTGGAAAAAACGGTGTTTTAATTTTTTTTTTTTTTTAAGAATATATTATTGTCTGAATATTTGACAATTCATATTTGGTCATTGTAAACAACACATGACGTCATAAATACTACACACTGTAGTAAAACAATATTTATTTGAATAACTCTTGAATTTTTCACAAACATGTTTTGGATCGCAGATGTCCTTACTCAGTGTAAAAATTTTAATATATTTTTTGTATTGTGAAAACACAATGTTTTTCAAATGTGAATCCACAATACAAAGTGATGATGAGTATAGAAGAAACAAAATGTTTGTGGGAAAAACCCATGAAACATGAACAAAATCCACGAAAAAAAATTGTTAGTGTTAGTAGCCATTATATTAATATTGGTATTGTATAGTATATGTATTTAATAAGCTTAATTTTTGTTACAGAGTAATGTTGACTCCTTTGGCGAATACCCCAGTGAGAAAACAAGCGGTGAAATGGCTTTGGAGACGAATGAGGACTCCAGCTATGACTCTGATTTTGAAACGGATGAGACTTGCACCTCTCACGGGGATCTTCCCCGGCCTCCACATTCACCGCCCTCCCACCCCTCTATATCCCGAAGCTCTTCCGCTGGCCTTGCTTCCTCGCACCATGATGTCTCACGGACTGTGAGTGACACTCTTGGGGCAGAATTTGCCGAGTACATTACTGACAATGGTGTGGAGGAAAATAAGAAGCTCCCTGGATATTCTGCCCGTGTGGAATTTGCTGTGAAACTGGGATACACAGAGCGATTGGTACAGTCTGCGCTTCAGAAACTCGGGCCCAGTCCCAATAACAACGAGCTGCTCGCTGAATTAATCAAACTTGGGGCTCAAACCTCTAAAATTCCCGAGTCTTCCACCAATTGCTGTAACGATACTAGCGTCCATAGCACTTCCCATCTGAGAGCAATTGTAATAGATGGGAGTAATGTTGCTATGAGGTAAATGACTTTATTATTTATACAATAAATTCTAAATTAAAATAAAAATTACATTTCTTGTATATAAAAATAATTTTTAGTATATATGTGATTTTTATTCTGAAAAAATATAAGTTCAACATTTGAAGGATATAGGTATGTCAGCCTTTCTAATGTGCCCGTAAAGATAGTACAAATAAGACATTGCAAAGTAAATTCTAGGCTAAATGATATATCTGTTTCTCTAACATAAAATGTTTACAATTTTTCATTAATTTAGTATTTTTCTTTATAGTCATGGAAATAAGGAAGTGTTTTCATGCCGTGGCATTAAAATTTGTGTAGATTGGTTCAAAGCACGCGGCCACAAAGAAATAACCGTGTTCGTTCCTAAATGGAGGAAGGAAGCCAGCAGGTACCCATAATTTTTTTTTTATACATCTATTTTTAAAACTAATTTCATATCTCATGTATATTTAAAAAAAAAACAATATTTTCTTTTTTCAATCCACAGATAAAGTTTTTCTTTTGAATATTTGTGGTTTTTTATATCTTCACTCTTTACTTTAGGAATGCTTCATAAAATTAGACACGTATTTTGTTTCTCTACTGCCTAGAGCTGCCATATTTACTTACATACAGATACTATTATACATACGAGATCGTACAGTTACAGATCTTATTAAGTATTTATATAGAGAAAAAAAATCCACCAATATGTTTTTGTTTTAAAGAGTATTGTTTTCCTTCACAGGCCTGATAATCCTATCACAGATAAAGACATTCTAGATGAGTTAGAGAGAGAAAGACTGTTGGTGTTCACTCCCAGTCGCCATGTGGGGGGTAAGAGAATGGTTTGCTATGATGATCGATATATTTTAAAACTCGCCTTTGAGGTTGATGGAATTGTGGTGTCTAATGATAACTATCGGGACTTGGCGCAAGAAAATTCAGATTACAGAAAAGTAGTTGAAGAACGAATACTTATGTATTCTTTTGTCAATGATCGTTTCATGCCCCCCGATGATCCTATGGGAAGATCTGGGCCCAAATTGGATAATTTTTTGCGAATAGCCAAACGTAATGAGTCACTCTCTACATGTCCGTATGGAAAGAAATGCACATATGGAAATAAGTGTAAATACAACCACCCGGAGCGTGGTAATTTGCCCCACAAGTCAGTCACTGAATGTTTATCGGAGCATGCTCAAAAACATATTCCAACTAAAGGAAATTTGAGGGAAATGAGCCCAAGAAGTGATTTGAAAACAAATAGCTTACCCTTGGCATACGACGGCCACGGGGCCATCCCTCGCAAGATGCCGCTCAGTCGGACACGCTCTGCCGCTCCTGCACCCTCCCCACACGACTCTATCTCTCATGCCTCTGTGGTCTCCAATTTCAACCGAGCCCAGCAGGAGTATCACCAGAATATGTCACCGGAATATCATTCCATGAACCGAAAAATGGAAATTCCACCCAAAAGTCATAGTATAGAAAATATTTCAACTGGTTTAAAGGACATTAACCTGGGTTGCACTTCACAACTGGGCAATCAAGGGATGGCTTATCCACAGCAGGGAGCATGGGGCAGCGGAATTATGTCCCCGAGAGACTCTTCCAATTGGAATATGTACGTGGACAACCAAGAGGCTCCGGATAATGTGAATATGCACAGAAAACTTCATCGACAGCTGACGCTCAACCCTAACTATGACCCTCGATTGTTTCGTATGCATGGCTGTACCCGAGTGCCGGGTATTTGGGGTAGTCACCAGTCAGTGGGACGCATCGCTTCGGCTCCCGCTGCCTGCCCCTCCTGGGCTCCTGAGCCGCAATGGGCCTGGAGCCCGGGCGGGCCAGCCCCGCCGCCCCAGCCCCCGCAACACAACCCGCACCAGGAGGCCCGTACGCACATCCACTACCACCTCTCTAACCTTTTTCCTGAAGACAAGGTGCAGAAAGCTATGGCTCTCTATCCTGATGAGATCAACGCTCAAAATATATGCGCTGCTATCATAAATCAAAAGTAATTTGTGCTTTCCAAGTACTTCTATAAGGGCCAGTTAGTTATTAATTGACATTTATTCTTGGCATTTTTTTTCCTTTGGTTTTATTTATATTATAAATATATATATAATATTTTAAAAATGATTATATTTGAAACATGCAATATTTTTTATTGTGAATTTATTAACATTGTTTATTAAATAAAAGTATCTATTGTAATCTTCTTCAAGAATATTTTTGAGAAATTACTATAACGAATTTATTATTTGAGCGTACATTAGTTTGCCGAGATTATAATTGTTATTGTTCTTAGGAACCCCAGAGTATGGCTGAGGCCGCAGTATTTAAGATGAAGCAGTTAATGTTAATTATTTCCCTGCATATAATGGGTTATAGTAAACTGTGTATTAAATATTAAAATCTCATTTTGTGAATATTGTCAATGGTATTCTCCAACACATGCAAAGTATTAAATTATATTTTTATTAAGTTGTTGCACTTAAATTAATTTTCTTACCGAGCAGACAATCACTGGAAATTCGTAACGATGCATTGATATGTTTGAAGACGTGGGATTTGTGTATAATTATTTAGCGTACAGTTTGTACCGTTTTAGGTTTATTGTCGGTACGCATGGTATCCATGCCAACTGAGCTCCGGAGATTAGCCCTCAGTACTGTTAGTGTATTTTCAACATAATTATTATGACTAATTTGTGATTGCATTAACACCGTTTCACCACTGATGGAAATGAGTGATACTTTAAATAAATGCAGAATAATATGAATATTTTCGTTTCATTTGGAAACTGTTACATAATCGCTTTGAAGTTTATATTTATAAAAAAGGTAGTTTCAATATAAAATGTTATATGTTTCTAATCAAAGCATTTAAAATGAAAGGTAACAGTTTGTGATAATGGGTGCAACCTCAAAATATTTATAAAATTTCACTTATTGAGAAATAGTTATATTTACAAATTGTTAAAAAAACATTTTTGTAGTGTTGTTAATAATTACCTTAATATAAGTGTGACCTTGGGTACTACTAGGGTTGGATCTTTTATTTAGGGTAATAATTACCTCTCTAGTAAGGCGTAAGGTTTATGTATTGTAGATGTTCCATTGTAATGTTATTACGGTGCACGGAGGAAGTGCTCCTGGCCCTAGAGTCGTCTAGAGTCTGTGGGAGCCGGACCCGGCGCTGTATGCCAACTTCACATTGAAGCTGCCGCCGAGTGTTTGACGGGTGTCCAATGAGATGTAGCATGACTCGTCTGATGAAATGTATTATATACAAAAGTTCTTTTGGTACTGTGTACTAAATTTTTATTTGTATTTTATCACATTCCCCCCAAGTGTGGTGCAGTGTACAAATTGTTATATTGTATTCTTACAAGCACAGTCAAATTTATAAACAAAAGCTTGTTTAATTTTTGTAAAATTTAAACACGATACTTTAATAGGAAGTTGCCATGCAAAATTATCAGTAAGATATAAATATCTGTTGTTATTGTTAACTCTCTTACGGTTTTGTATAAAAATGGATTTTATAGTGTAGAGGTATTTAAAACAAGTGTATGGCACACGGGAGCTCCCAAACCCTAACTAAATTTTCCTCATTTGCTCTCTGCCTGCCTGCCTGCCTGCCTACATGGTATGGTATGGTATACTTGTGTAACTAAATAAATAAATTATTGAGTTATATTTTAATATTCGTGAAAAATCTTTGAGGTAGATAAGCGAATGCATGTTAAATGGTGTTAGTGATTTTTTTATTATTGTTATAAATAAGATTGATTTATTTAATGATGTTTATAAACATGTGATAAATTTTTTAGTATAACTAATGCTATTGAAAAAGTGATCTTTTCAAGTCAAGTGTTGAATTATGTTGAATATTTTTTCAGCAAAATGTTTGTCTTCAGTGTGGTAATTATCTGTTATTATGTTGACTGTCTAATGTAACCTAAATTAAACAAATAAAAATATAATATTTTATTTTGTGTATTTCTTATTTGGTCTATTTACATTATTTTGTATTTTGCGTACTAAGAGAGGTTTGAAATTTACAGCAGACTTTTTATTTTTTCTATTTAATACATCTATTTTTATATAATTAGACGTAGTATTTTCTTCCAGTTTGTTGGACTCGACTTTAAATGATTTTGGTATGAAAGTCCTCTCTTTCTTGCTTGTTCTAAATAGATAGATGATACTTGTTTTATTGTCACTTGATTCCAAAGTAAAACCATCATTTGATACTTCCTCAGAAAATGGTCTAATTTCATTTATTTGTGAACTACTTTGGTCATCACTGCACTTTCTTACGATGTCGAGAATTGTCGAAAACTTGATGTTCGGCTCTTTTTTCAAGCAAAGAGTGCTGCTTTTGAATCCAAAGTTTTGAAGAATGGCATCGGTTAAACCTTGAACTCCCGTCACTGGGACATGGTTATTGGATGCCATGTATACTAAATGCTGTAGCAATACCCGAGGGACTGCTGCGTCAAACATAAATGCTGAGCAATCTTCCCGCTTCAAACATCTGGAAACTTCATTTGCGCCGAATACCACATACTTTCTAAAAAAGAAATGTAAAAATATTCAAAAATGGGCTAATACTTTTAAAATGGTTATGTTAAAAAAATCTTTTTAAAATTGAAAAACAATAATATTAATTAATCTCTGGACCCAAATTCTGTGATATTGTTGCTGTACTGTTAATGGTGTGGTTAAAAGCTAACTTGCATTAATGGGATTTCAAATTGATTAGTCAATTCATAAGATGTAGTAAGTAAACATGCATTATTAGCAGTGAATGTAAATTTACCTTATTTCAGCTTCATTATCAGAGTCTACATCCATAGGTGTCAGATTAATTGAATCCAAATTTTTCTTAGTCAAAACGGATTTTTTAAATTTTAAAGATTGCAGCTCCGCAATTAGGGCTGTGGAATCTTCCAAAATAGGCCTAAAACGAATCATTATATACAAAGGTACTTTTATAAATCTATTATAGAAATTTGCAATATTTCAAATAAATTTCTTAACACATTGTTTTTGGGATGCTATAATATATATTTTTTCTTGTTTGTGTGTAGAAAGCAGAACACATAGTAATACATTATTTTCTTCTTCGTTTTGTTGGTTGTTTGCAGGATAGATATGTATAATACAGATTACAGATTATAATACTCAATGGGGTAGTTGAACTGGAATTATTTCTATGCTTTGGTGCTTTCAATTCAGATGCAGATCATCCTCAATGTGCAAGTGATCTAACAAAATATTTTTTTCCGATGATTTGCTTGAATTTTTTATAGAAGAATCAAATATATATGATTACAGATATTCACATAATTTTAAATTGTATGAAAAATCAGTTTGTAATGTATAACCATAAATAGACTGGTCTCAAGTTTTATTTGGCTAAATGATTTAGAAAGATGTATATTGTTTTTTGCATGTCTAGATTTTTCTTTGTCACAAACATATAAAATCATATTTTTAAGTAATAATTATGTTTGAATTTATTAAACTATGAGTGTAATATAAAACTACTTCAAAAGTTTGCATTTCATGTAAAAAATATATTAACATCTACGTGTACTTTGAAACTTTCATCGCAAAATACCAAATACTTTCGAAGATAAGACGATTTAAAAACAGTGTCATTTTTTTTAAATACGTTTAAAACTCCCACAAATTAGCGCGCGGATCCCACTAACAATGTGTTATGGTAACCTAGAATTATTTTTAAGTATTACCAGTATGTTGCATTTTGAGAGGATAAAATATGACGTATAGTTTTCAAAGGTTTTTTTTTAGCAGAAAGCGATTTATTCTGTTGCTTTTTAGACAAAATTTGTACTTTTGGTGTGAGAGACATTATCGGGAAAATAAATTAAAAACAATTCGGTCAAATTTGACAACCACACGAAGAAACATCTTATCCACAGAATTACGCTGAAAACAGACAAAAAATATTTGACGTTTGAAATCCATAGATTAGAAATAATAAAAGATTAGAAATTTGTGGAACCTACAGATTGATGAAATGTGATGAAATTTTTGGATATTTATAAAAATAATATTGATTTTGGTTGATACTTCGCATTCTAATTTATTATCGCTGCTAGCATCTAGCAGCCCCCGTATTTTGGGTAGTGGCTTAAATTAGGGCTGTCGAATTTTCCAATTCCGATTATGATAGTTTGAAGAGAACACGCGGGTACTCGACAAGTCTATTTCATTCTTCATCGTCTTCAACTTCTTCTTGTTTATTAAAGTTGATAATTGCCTGATGGCTGTACGACATATTCTACATAGTAGGGATGGACTATGCGATTGTTCTTGGACCGGAAACCTGCTCCTCCAGATATGTTGAGGCCGTTGGCGGATACCTAACCGCCCCAGTTAATTTTTTTTTGTTACCGAGCTTGAAGAAAAGGCTTGGCGGAAAGAAAATTGACCCTTACGAGAGGTCATTATTGAAACACACTCATATGTTAAAGAGATAGAAAAACAAAAGGGATATATAATTTCATAATATTTGTCGGATTAAATGAATCGAGGTAAAATGAAACTATATCGACAAATAAAAATATTGATTTGTTTAATAGCTTTTTACATTATTCCAGCACAAGCCAAATCGACGTAGTCTGAATGGAAATATGCTTAGAATCATTTAAAAATAATTATGTTAGTTATCTCTTTGTTATTTTTAATTATTAGGGTGTCCACAAATTCTGTATAGCTGCATCTAAAGAGATATATCTCGAATGCCACCGCATTTAGAAGGCGAATCGCTTTTAATATAAGAAAACTTCGAAGCGCCTCTGTTCGGTAATTTGGAACATGCAATAAAATATAGATTTAGTACTGAACGTATAGATTTAGTTCATTCAGTATTTCTGGATTGTAAATACCCCCGGACAACAGTTATAAAAAAATGCTTATCTAGTAAGATCATTCGATGCGTTTCAAGAGTTTTGAAGTCCAACATTCTTGTGAGAAATATTGAGGGATACAAAAAGGGTAGGAATTATATTCCTTGTGGTATAAATAATGAACTCGACCCCAAAACATATTTTTTCTGGTTGAGGCCACCTTACTACCCATGATTTTTCTGTATAAAAGTGTAAATATATAAGATTATGCTTCAAATAAGTGTAGTACGGGAGAAATAAATATTATTTCTCATCCATTTGTTTGTTAATAGCATTTGGGAAATTAAAGTCCAATGAATCGAGTATTGATTTTTGTTTTTTGTTTTTTATTTAGCGATTCGACTGTTATTATATGTTTTGTTTTTAGTTTGAAAGAATAATTAGACTGTGTGCAACATGGTCAGGAAAATTATAAATGAAAACAGTGACCGTCAGTTCTAAAGTACGTTTCCCAGTTTTTTGTGATGAATATTTTCAAGGTGAGCCTCCTTGTCCTACTTTGGGGGTGGCGGGAGGTTCGAGTTTGCGCGATGGTCTTTTGGTGATAATGGAAAACGAGTGGACGGTGCCACAAAACTAAAACGTATTACCTTCAATTATTGAATCGAAATGAAAATAATTTCGTACAAATTAGATATCTATTCGTTTTGATTTCATTGTTTTTCGGTAAACTTTGACATTTTAATGGAGCGATCCTCGATCTTCCGTATTGAATGTGTTGCGGAGATTATACTGCAGTGTGACACATGAATAGCTGTGGAAAAAATAAGGAGTTTAAAACACATGGATGATCAGAATTTGAAAAATAACAATGTAAGTCTTATAATTATTTTCATTCTTTTCTAAACAACTTTCTTCCATTATTTATTATCAAATCAAATTATTCCCATATTTATTCGATGTCAATGAAAAACGAAATTTGTTAAATAACAATATATTTTTTTCAAGGTGTAGTTTAATTATCTTTCATAGTAAATGCAATGTAAGATTATTTATTGGATTCCATTTAGAAATTTGTTTTACTTATTTTAATTTAAAAGTACCAAAATTCATTCATCATTAAAATTACAAATTCTTAGCTAGGTACTTAAATCGTATTTTTATTAATTTAATATCATATATAAAAAAAATATATGGATAACATATTTTGTATATTTTTAATTTTTTAATTTTTTTTAGAGTTATGTAGATGAAGCATATGTAATGTGGTATACAAACATATCATTCTTTCCTTCTGTTTGAATTGTAGTATAAAAGTTATTAAAAAAAAAAACCTTCTCCACTCCCACAGAATTTATTTTTCAGCAGGCTGGTTAGAGAAATTTCCAAATTATATTTTTCTTTTAATTGCATATTGATTAAATGAAAATTTTTTTAATTTTTTTTTTATAAAAAATAATACCTAATTAATATTATTTCGTTAATTTTAATGCTGATAGTTCAAAATGCATTGTCAGTATGAAGAACTTTGGTTTGTCAGTGTGTAGACATGTCAGGAGAAGCCGCTCTAGTGGTGGCGGCCCGAGGTGGACAGGCAGCCGTGCTAAAGCAGCTGTTGGCGTCTTCCTCGCACAATATCCCCCCTCTCTCACATCAGGCAGCTGCTCTCTATGCTGCTTCCAGGTTTCCATTCTATTGTTTTTATTTTCTCTCAAATATCAGTGTATGGAAGACACCTGAATAATTAAAATAATTGCATTCGGTGTTAGTTATATGATAAATTTATTGAAACATTTTCTATAATTAAAATTTTACTCTATTATCCTTAATGTCATTTATTTCAACCTGTTATAAGAATTGTGCAACATTAGATTTACAAAAACAAAATTGGTTTGAATGTGTCTGGCTTTTCTGTATTGATGCTTAATTATTAATGGGAATACTCTTTTTAACTGTTGTGCTTAAATATAAATTATTAAGTTGTTCTTACCTTGTGTCAATACCATCACAATTCATTAGTGAAACCACAATTTAAATTGAATAAATTAATTCCATGAATTTGTTGTTTTCCTATAAGTATAGTGATTTTTATGAAAATAGTAAATACCTCAGATTTTTTGTTATTATTATTACTTTTGTTCTGGATTCACATTATTAGATAATTATAATTTTATATTCTTAGATTTTCTTCTAATATAAATTTTACATAATAACAGCGACATGTTTTTTAGGTCTGGTCAGCTAGAAGCAGTTAAGTTCTTGATTGATTATGGAGTGAACATAGATATCGGTATTCCGGAGCCCCCTCTCATAGCCGCTTTGACAGGAGGACACTCGGATGTGGCGATGCTCCTCATTCACCACGGAGCTGATTGCGATGTCAAGGATTCGGTAAATTAATTATGTTTGCGTACACATAGTTTTTGTTGTTGTTATAATATTAAACAATTGATTTAATTAAAATATACATATATTTTATGATTAATATGAATGAAAAAATCTGTTTTCTAGGAGTTTTATTATATATTATATTTAGACGGAATGACATGTTTCGCCCTTCTAAGGCATTGTCAAATCTTCTAAGATATTTGATAATGCCTTAGAAGGGCGAAACATGTAATTCCATCTAAAATATTATAAAACTCTTAGAAAACAGACATTCTTCAAGAAACAATAAATAATATTTTAAGCCTGTTTTCTGAAAAAATAAAAATGTATTTTCCCCTAGTACTTGAATAATTAATAATATTGACTATTATAAGACCGGTAGTCATCTACGGCTGTGAGGCATGGTCTCTAACGCAGAGAGAGGAGCAGCAGAGCAGTTTTTGAGAGGAAAATTCTGAGAAAAATTTTTGGACCCATGCTGGAGGGTGGGACTTGCAGAATCAAAAGAAATCTTGAGCTCGAAGTACTGACTAGGAAACTAAAACCAGGAAACAGTAGTGAGACTCTGTAAGTCTCAACGCCTACGGTGGGCTGGCCATGTGGAAAGAATGCCAGAGAGTAGAACACCAAAAAATATATCCAGATGGGTGCTCCGTGAAAAGAGAACAAGAGGTAGACCGAGAGAAAACCGAGATTGGGAGAAAATGAAAAAAGCTGGGGAATGGAGAGAGATGACCAGGGACAGAAGTCAGCGGAGGAGGCCAAGTCCCACATTGTGATGAGCGCCGAGAAGTAGTAGTAGTACTTGAATAATTAATTATGTTTTATTTATGCATATTTTTTTGTTTTCCACAACAATTTTCTTCTACTTTTGTATAAAATAAGATATAAATATAATAAATACATTTCATGTATTTGGAAGAATCAATGAACATCTTTTTATATCAATACAACTTGAATTGTTGATGGTATATTTGATTATACGAATCTGTCTCTAGGCTACTGACATGATACATATATATTCTATGCGGGTGATGTAAAGTATTATCTGTTTCAGCAGAGAGGGAATAGTTGCCTGCACCTAGCGAGCGGTGCGGGGCTGTACGACGTTGCGCGCTGCCTGTGCGCCATGGGTTGCGTGCAGGTGCATAATCTGCGTGGTCAGTATCCCCTGCACATTGCTGCTAGGAATGGCTTTATTCACATTGTAAGGTTGGTACAATAATCATATTTATTACTTTGATAAAGATAGAAATGCGCACTAAAAATTCTGAATTATTTTGAATATTGTTCTGATTATTATTGTATGACAGTAGTGTAGAAAACAAAAGGAGAACAATTTGGTGTTGTTAATTATGAAAAATTTAAAAGTGAAAAAAAAAAAAGATTTACATTGAAAGTTAAAACTTATTCTGATTATGATTGTACAGTAAACCAAGTTTTTAAAGGGTAGAAAATCTTTACTTCCATGAATATTTTAAGGCGGAGGATGCCAAACTTTTTTGTCTCGTAGATCCCTTGCCGATTTTTTGTATCTTGTGTAGACCCCCTGCTTTTCTAATTGATTTTTCGAATCGATTGCTAAAAATAATTGGTTGCTGCCGAATTCTACTTGCCGGAAGTCGTTGTCGAACTAAAAAAAAAAAGTCGCCGCCGAATCCTGTGCCTACTAACCGGAAGTTGCTGTCAAGCAAAAAAAAAAGCAAAAGGTCGCCAATGATTTTGGTTGTCCAATTTTTCCCAAATGAGCAAAAAAAAAGGATGCCACCGATTTAGAATTATTTTCAATATTTGGCTTCAATTTAGTTGAACCATCTCGTGGACCCCTGTATACATCTCGTGGACCCCCATTTACTTTTCGCAGACCCCCAATTTTTTTTGCAACTGTCGTTGACCCCCTGCAAGTTGTCGTGGACCCTTGGGGGTCTATATAGCCCACTTTGGGAATCATTGTTTTAAGGGTTGCACCTAGTAATAATGTATTTAACATTATACCTATTATTTTACAAATTATTTTTAAACAGAATGCTCAATGCATATAATATGTAATATTGTCATGTTCCTCTTCTAAACTATAATAAAGTATCTAGAAACCAGGTGTATAAATAAATATTGAACATTAATCCATATTTTAATGTATAAATTTATAGTATTGGAAGTACATCAACCCATGACTAGTAACTAACATATAATATAAGAATAAGCATGTGTAGGGGCCGTCCTCTCGTAGGCCTTAGTTACTTCCGAACACCAGTCAATAAACCAACATCCGACAGTAAACACGTCTTTCATTGACTCACATAGGAGCACACCAACTAAGCATCCTATATTGGTGACCCCGATCAGATTTCCAGATGCGATCTGCTCTACGCGACAATAATGTCTCTGTTACGGACCTTCAGAAGCGCCGCCTGGTGCCAAGTGCTCAATTAAATCTTTTGTGTGCATTAACATTATTTTTTAAACTTGAAGTGAATTTAAAAACTGTATTTGTGAAAATAATATAAAAATGACAAATCCGAACTCAACAACAGTTTTTAGGTTTTTGTAACTAACTAACTAACTAACCATCACGCCGTCTCCCCGAAAGGGTAGGCAGAAAGAATGGACTGCCACACTTTAATCGATGCGGTACTCCATCCTTCTCTTTTCGCCATCGCGAGAGACGCGGTGTGATGGGTTGCGAACCTCATCGCCACCAAAAGGCATCTCCCGCGCAAAATTCGATCGTTCAACGTCTACATAATAAATCTAAAACAAATTATCTGAAATACAATGATACAAAATAAAAAAACAAAGAAAAATAATTTAACACATAATGTTATTTTAGATGGTGCACTTGTCGTCAGCTGGACGATCCGGACATTTGTGTTTATTTAATTTTTATTCCACGTTATCCACTGTTTTTTTAAATTTACTGTAATTAGGCACTTAAAACAATCCAACACCAGCAAGAACTTAAAAATATTATTGAAGAATTTATTCAAATTGTCATTGGAACAAATGAAAAATTTATTTTTACACCTGTCAAAATTCTTTTTATAAATGAAAAAACTTAAATAGTTTTAACACCAAAACAGTAAAAACGTATTTTTTGTCACAAATAACTATCATAAAGAGCAGCAATAATCAAATTGACCAAAACAATTCACATATACACGAAATATCTCCAAATTGACGGGAGCACCATATGAACCAAACCAAATTTTCAAAATCAGAACCATGAAAGGTTTTTGTATATTTAAATAAATTGTAGTCTCTATACATGGAATCTTTTTATTAGGTTGTTATGCTTCTACGGATGTAAGATTGATCAAAGAAATGGAGATGGAATAAGAGCTGACATTACAGCCTTAAAGTATGGCCACAATAACATCGCAGAGCTGCTAGATAAGCTGAGGTATTTACTATCTTAATTCACACATTTATAGTATTTATTGTTTTCACCTGAAGGGATCAGAATGTATTTAGTTATATCACATAGCAATATCGGGGTACTTGGGTACTCACTTTCATGTGTAGGCTGAAACAAAAATGTTCTATTTCATGATAAATTTGAATATATTTTAGGTCACAGTATTATTTTTTTATTCTAATTTAGAATTACAGTGTATTTTGTATGAATGCTTTTTATGAAATTCCTTGTTAACACCATTTGCATTTATGAAATAAGAATACCAAAAAGTATATTTAAGTGATAATGTGCGATCATAAAATAAATGGAAATAATATTTTTGAAATTTATATGAAAATCGAAGCATCTTTAATATGACTGAGTTATTTATAGAATTTAAGTTATTTGGTTGCATGGAATCGATTAATCAAAACAAATATTGTTACAACATTTCATCAGATTGGGATCGGCTGGGGCTAGTGTTGGTGGGTTGCGTAGCCAGCTGTGGAGTGGTTCCCGACCACTACGCCGGCTGCAGCTACGCCTTTTGGGCCACAGCGGCAGTGGAAAATCTTCATTCGCAGCTTCCCTCAACGCGGGCCTACTTCACGCCCTGCTGCGTCGCTCAACCTCTCTCACCACCAGATGTAACACTGCTTTTAATCATCCATTATATCATTTTCGGCTTCCTGATAATTATAAGTATAACATCTTTTTTATTTGCCCACATCTCATGCCAGCATTTTTTTTAAATATCAATGCCTATGGTTCAAGAATAAAAAATCAAATTCCAGCCATAGTCATACAATAAACTATCAATCATACAGAATTTTTGTATAAAATATAAACCTACAAAAATTAGGAAATAAGCTATAATTAAAAAAACAAAGTTTTTGGCTTCTGCATACATTAGAATAGAAACAGAATATTTTTTTTATATGCATATAATGATAACTAACTAACTAACCATCACGCCGTCTCTCCGAAAGGGTAGGCAGAAAGAATGGACTGCCACACTTTAACCGATGCGGCACTCCATCTTTCTCTTTTCGCCCCCGCGAGAGATGTGGTGTGATGGGTTGTGAACCTCATCGCCACTTTCGGCATAAATTATTATGAAATGGTAATATAAACTTTAGTCTGATGATATGCCATGGTGTCAGTATCAGGATGAGATTTTTAAAAACTCAGTACTCACCCTCTAGCTTTTCTATGTATAATAAAATGCCTGAGATTGATTTCAATAGAAATAACTTACATATTACACTCTCTCAAAAATTTACCACCTTAATTTTTTTTAAAGCAAGGAACAAAATGAAAAAAATTGACATTTTGAACGGAAAAAAAAGCATTTTGTTTTGTAATATAGTATTTTGTTTGATTTCCAGCGCGACCGTCATCACCCAGTCAGTCGTCCCACATTGAAATGGACGTTACTCCAAGACACAATTCATTAAGTTTTGATTCATGTTCTACTCCAAATTATATTCCAACTAAGGGAATTCAGGTTCATCAGGTTTGTGCATACTCATAATTCTTTAAAAACAAATATGTAGCAAGAATAAAAATGTTGAAAAACAAATTTATTTATTTGATTACTAAAATTTGAATTTTGCATTTTATTTTAGATGGATTTAAATAACGTGGGTGATATAACAGTTTGGGATTTTTCGGGCCAAGAAGCATACTTTCAGATTTATTATCATTTTCTAAGTGATGTGTCTATTCCTCAGCCCGCAACAGTCTTTCCGTATTCAGTTAAGAGGAGAAACTTTAACTCCAATGAGATAGCTAAATATACAGCGGCCAATGATAATGTCATTACTAATATTGGGAAATCACACATGGAAACTAATATCGATAATTATTTGTGTTACAAAAGTAACAGTTGCTCTTCAACAAATATTGGAAATAGTAAATACTCCCACCTCGCTGTGTATGCCATCATGTTCACTCTGGAAAAACCTTACTACATTCAACTTCAGCAATGCACATTTTGGTTGAACTTTATTATTTCCAAACAATCTTCTTGCTGCACACCTGGTTTGTAAATTGATAATATACATTTGAAATACATTCCACATTGAACATTTTATATTGGTAATTATAGTGTGAGATTTTGAGTTTGAGTGATGTCTTTTGCCAGTGTTGACTAATTAACTCTCATTATAACAGTTACTTTAATTCCATTCCTATTTTCAAATTGTTAGACAATACCTTTCTTTCTGATTTCCTGACTCAAGTGTTTAATTATTTTCTGATAGCTAATGCTGGGACAGGGTAATTCCTGTTGTTTAGCGTGATTGAACCCCGTTTTACGGTGTTATTTGTATACCAGTTATAATATTTGGTAAACATTCATAATCTAAATCATAATCACAATTTTCTAAAATAGCCAATATGATTTATGGTTCCAAAATACAAATTTAAATAACCACTTTCTCACATTTGGTAGTTTTATATTAATTTTTTTTTAACAAGACCAAGGATTTAGTTTAAAAATCATATACAGCATTAAATTAGTATTTATTAGGAATTTTATAGAATTGATCGATCAACTTATTTCCTTGTAGTCTTTTATAATATGCGTATGTTTGTATGTTTAATTAATTGATCATTTTTATGTTGTATATTCACTTTAGAAAATAAATAGAATATTATATCACAAATGATGTTAATTTAAATAGTAACATTTTCAGGTGGTTTAGGGAATGTCATTTTAATTGGAAGCCATGCTGACCTCAGAACTTATAAAACCCCCCAGGGCGAATATGTTTACCCCGCTGGAGACAATTTATTACAAGAAATTCAACAAACCTTTAGCTCATTTTTTAAAATTCATCCTCAGGTTGTATTCCATACGTTAATTACTCATTTTTTTCTTTTACAAAGAAAATGAACAGCTTATGACTTTCTTCTATATTCGCCACACTTTGAGTTGTAATGAGGAGAAACTTTAACTCCAATGAGATAGCTAAATATACAGCGGATAATGATAATGTCATTACTAATATTGGGAAATCACACATGGAAACTAATATCGATAATTATTTGGGTTACAAAAGTAACAGTTGCGCTTCAACAAATATTGAAAATATTAAATTCTCCCACCTCGCTGTGTATGCCATCATGTTCACTCTGGAAAAACCTTACTACATTCAACTTCAGCAATGCACATTTTGGTGTTGTGTATAAGTGTTGTATATACAAAGTATATAAAAAAGAAAAAGAGAAATAAAGCTTATGACTTCTTTAAAATATTTAAGTTTTATATATTGTTGATGATTATTAAGAATATTTATTATTAATCGATCTTCTTTTTACCGATGGCAGAGTAATCTTTTACATATTGTACCCTTATTGCCCTACAAACTAACTTATAGTCGTTTCTAAGTACACGCAGGGAGGCATCTTTCTTGCCCCTAAGTTGATTACACAAATTTATGTTTGTATCAATAGAAACTTGCCTTCTGAAAATACTCTTTTCCAATATTCGAAATTCAATCTAATAATACAATGTCAGTGTCCCCATGATACTTATTGTCTGTGGTATGATAGATAATACGAGTATATTAATGCCTTTTTACAGATGCACTATGCATATTTAAAAAAAATAGTATTTCTTCCGAGTGTTTTTTTAGTTGCTTTTGTTACATATTAAACACATTAAGGTAACTGTTACATTTTTAATTGTTAAATAATATTTTTTTCCATTGTAAAATTTTAAATTTTCACATTAGATTTTGTGTTAGAATTTTCTATATAAAATTAGTATTTCTATGATTACTTAGAATTTTGAATTTGTCTAAAATTAATTTGTCTCATCTTGAATAAATGTACTATTGTCTGTAGGCTGATGAGTGAGGGGATGGCGCATGATGGTAGCGTGTAGTTATTGGAGTATGATCTATTACAGGTTCTTGCCCTGGACTGTAATGCTTCTACGTCAGTAGGACTAAGGAGCTTTAAAACATATTTAGCATCTGTAAAACGTTCTATATCACAGGTTGGAATACTTTATTGTCATAGTATTTTTATAATCTAGATTAAGATTTTCAAAGATTTTATAGATTCAATATGAATCTTATGACATAATAACAATAGACTCTAGTATAATGCTTTTAGATGAAGCCATAGTTATGTAATAAATATTAGTTTCACTCAATCTTTACCACAAACTTATTTTGAGCATAAAATAAATTTACATTCACTTTGATTTCATTTTCATTGACCATTTATTAGAAAATATTATTCATAATGCCACACTTTGATTGTGACAAAAATGTAATATTTGAGGTGAGAAACGCGAGGCATTTTTTGTAAACTTATTGTTTTGTAGTGGGTAATTTTGTTAAAATGAAAACTTTTCAATTTCAAAGAACTATCGATTTAAATCCATCGATGAAATAAAGTTGTTTAGAATTTCTGTTTCTTCAATTTAAAATAAAACAGTTAAGGAAAAAGTGTAGGAGTATAATTGTGTGAATCAGTGGTCTAATTGAAAGAATCTGAAAAAAAAAACATTTCTTTGCTCTTCTCAGAGAAAGGGTATTGACCACGAAGTATACAATTTGTAATCCACTATTATTTCTTGTACTCTAAGTAAATTACAAAAAAATAAACTGAAATGTTTTTATTGATGAACGTTTGATAATAAATTACTGTTCATTTATTTACTGGTGTGGCATCTTGGATAACAATAGTTTCACTAGTTCGTAAATTAAAAATAACCTTATTGTTTTATAAAACGGTGTAATATTCTTACTTAGCTTGGTTTGCTCTGTTTGAGTTGCCACTAATAAGTGTAATAATTTTTATTTGCAATGCACCATTTTATGTACACAGGGCAGTGATTTTGTGGGAAAACAGCGAACCACGGTGTTTGGGAGTGAATATGATCTAATCCATGGATCTCCGGTTCGCCTGCAGTTAAGTTCAAATTATAGACTGTAAACATATTCATATTATTTTACTGCTTGCTTTAAATGTATTTTGTTTATAACTTTATTTAAAATTTCATTGTTGCCATTTGTTGAATTTTTGAATTTAATGATTATTGATTTTTGCAGGTTTCTTTAGGGAATTGGAATGGATTTTTGGAGTCTACTATAGCATGGGTGGCCACTGTTCGCAAGACAATGGAGTCTTTCCCTGTGATGGACCGTGTGGCATTTATGGATAATGTCCGGTGTCATGTAAACTTGTTAGCGAGTGATGATCACATCATTGATGTTATTCACCATCTCCATGTCTTAGGGGAAGTGA
Source organism: Lepidostoma basale (assembly GCA_022606425.2). NCBI lineage: Eukaryota > Metazoa > Arthropoda > Insecta > Trichoptera > Lepidostomatidae > Lepidostoma > Lepidostoma basale. The sequence continues at coordinate 2,402,160 of JAHDVF020001325.1, read as the reverse complement.
GTGGTCATTGCATTATTAATTCAATTTTTTTATTGTCATTAGGCCATAAGAACAACAATTCTAATACATATGATATCTTATTTATAAACAATAAAGGAGGCAATGAAATAATAATAATATAATATAATAATTTCAGTGAGAGTGAAAACTCATATTTTTTATCTGCCTATGAAAATGTAATAAAACATCAAAATGTTCACGTTTCCCCAAATAATTCTTAAACAATATTTCTTTAAGAATATGGTAATAATGAAATTTTTTTCGTCGTATTTTAATCACAATTATTTTATATCAACAGTCATTTAATACATTGTTACAGGTTTTATACGTAGGTGAGGTAGTGGTATTATGCTGTAGCTGGTTGTGTGGCATGCTGGGGGCCTTGCTCGGGCGCGGGGGACTGCGCGGAGCACGTGCTTTAGGGGTGTACACGGCGCACGACTTCCAGGCACACTTTGGCTACTGCGATGCCTCACAGCTACTGGGGCTCCTGCAGGAAATGCAGCTCTGCACAATGGTACAAATTAAAATCTATTTGATTTACTTTGGCCACCGCAGCATTTGTTTTTATAAATTTGCAAATTTTCAAAACAATATGTACACAACCAAAACCTTTAATAGCTATCATAATCTTAATAAGTAATAAAATCCTTAAGTAATTATGATAAGTTTATGATTTTCAGTGTGAAGTTGATGATGAAATAGAATACGAATTTCCCTGCTTCAACTTTGTGGAGACTTTGGAGGGTTTGTGGGATTCGGACGACCCACGATATCGGACCCCTGACTCCTGCTATGGTGGTCTCAAGCTTTCCCAGGCTCAAGGATTCACTCATCTTCTTGCTGGTGTATTCCCGCACATTCAGGTATGTGTCTAAGACCTATCTAGAAATTATTATGGACACAAGCATGGAGAAATATGGTGGCCGACTCAAGCCCAAACAATTATTAATGATACAACTGTTAAAGGATAGATTTGAGACCTATACTGAAGATTTGAGCCAGAACTCCAGAAACCTTCGAGGCGACCTTCGTGGCAGAGTGCCAATGGTAGGGTGATTTTCATTCTGTCTTTGGTCTGGTGTAGAATTCACTGAACAATAAAATGGCGATAGATTGGCTACCCATCAAATGTCATGAGAATCAATAGCTAAAAATGTGTATGCAGCAATTGAGTTCAAATAACCTGCTGTATAAAAATGTGGAAAGCAAGGGGAAACTACCACATTAAAAGGCCCAAGTGGCATCCCAAGAACCAGCTAAAAAATGTTACACTTTGCTGAAAACCAATCCCTTGGAATGAAACTAGCGAAGACTACAGATATATATTTTTATTTTCATAATTGACAATAATTAAGTTCATATAAAACATTAGTAAAAATTAATTGATAAATGTTATTATTATTGATGTCATTTGACATTATTACTTTTATTCTGTTTAAAGGTTCAGCTTCGTCAGGATATAGAGTCTGTGAGGGTGTTGGATAGTGTAGGGAGCTGGGGTCCAGACTGCGATCTGTATCAGTGGTGGCGTGGCTCTAAGATCAGTTGGCTGCACACGGAGTGCCTACTTACCCTGGATGGACCCTCAGGCAGCGAGTACCTGGACCTGCGTGTACGCGGCTCGCCTGACTCTTCTCGTACCTGTTTCCTGCATCTCGAGAAAGTTCTTTATTGCATTCATCAGGTAATTCAAAGTCTTTATTTACATTTGAGAATCTTTTATATATTTATCAAAACATTAAAAAAAAATTGTATTCCTATGAATTTATATATGTAACTTATTATGATATTTTAATCGTATGACATCCCTCAGAAATTGAATCCAGAATAGATGCATTTTTTATTTCATTATAATTAGAAAGCGATCTTTATTCAATGCTTGAATTTGACAGATTATTTAACCGTTTTAGTGCTAAGCAATTTTTGCAAAAATGTATGAAAATTGCTATACATATATTAATTAAGAGGAAAAAATAATGGTGTCAAACAAAACACTCTAATTTACACAAATACCAATCAATTTTAATAATTCTTTAATGAGCACCAAAAACACACTGAAACTCGCAGGGTTTTTGCGCTGCATCGTAATTTTCGATACAAACGATCGCAGCGCTTTTGCGCCGCGTAGCATTCTAACGGTTAATACGTAAATCAATAACTTCCTAAAAATTGCAATCAAAACTGATAAAGGATGTTTTAGTTACAACTTAAGATCTGTTTATAATGAAATCACATTAAGAAAAAAATTGATTCATGCTTGTTTGATAACATTCTAGGCCATGGGTAGGACGGCCCCTGGACTGAGTCTGGAGTGGTCTGTGATGTCGGCTCTACAGTTACGCAGCCACTGTGCTGAGCCCTTTGCCTGGCCCGGCAGCCACGTCATCACCATGATGATGGAGCATCAGGATGATGAGGCCACCGACACCAGCACTATTGTCTTGACCAATCCCATTTCCAATAAAAAAGAAACATTACAAGATTTAATTTGTTTTGGTATGTAATAAGATAATATATATGTTTTTAGTTATGCTATTGTTCTTCAAATCAGCAATTTTATTGAATAAACTTTGCAGTGCGTTTTCGTTTCTCAAAACTTGAATACATAAACAGAAAACAATTCACTATTTAAACATTTTTCTTTGGCCTGCTAACAGGTAGTCCAACAATAAGCGAGCTTCTAGAATGGTCTCTGGATGTGAGTGTACGGAATATCTGCCCCTCCTTATTGACACGACTGTCTGCCCTGCTGGATCCGCCCCATCCCCTTGGAGCCCACTGGTGTATGCTAGCAGTGGCACTTGGTAAAGCTATACATTATATTTATTGTTTCTTGAACAATGATGTAAAACTCCATAAAAAATAATTAATATGAATGAAAATATCTATTTTCTAGAAGTTTTAGTATAATTTATGTGAATGACATGTTTCACTGTCTAAGAAATTATCAAATGCACATTTGATAATGTCTTAGACCATGGGTCGGCAACCAGCGGCCTCTCATACCCAGACCGGAACAGAAAAAAAAAGTTTGAAAACGTTAGTCTTTCTGCTTGAACTTGACGCATCAAAGATTTGGGTGCTAGCACGCAATACTATGCATCTTTACTCCAAAAATGCAAGCTAATATAAAAAAACTTGTAAGTCAAATGCAACCACAAAAATCTCATTGATTTTATTAACTACAATAAGTGTTTTATTTTTAAAACTAAAATATTGGTACACAAATATTGTAGGTATACTGTAATGATATGTGACCCGAGTGCGGCCCGCACTAATCCCCACGTAAAATATTTGTCCCTTTTACAACAAAAGGTTGCCGACCCTTGCCTTAGACAGGGGATACATGTCATTCACAAAAATTATAATAAAACTTCTTTAAAACAGACATTTTCATTAATATAACTAATTAACTATCTAACCATCACGCCGTCTCCCCGAAGGGGTAGGCAGAAAGAATGGACTGCCACACTTTTCTTTCCTGACATATTTCTCTCACTTCCTCAACATTCATACATCGTGTCATGCACGCGCGTCGATTTCTCTGACATTTAATTGAAATGTTATTTGCATATTTTTATCTTAACCATTTTATTCTTTCTTTATGAATGCCTGTTTTATTTTAGGTGTATTGTATGCATTAACACTGTGGTCACTCATTTAAATAAATTTTTAATTTACATGTTATTTTGTTTCAACTTATTATTTTCATTATAATCATTTAATTTAATTTTGCAGGTGTCAGTCAAGATGCAATAGCTGCATTTGATGCTGAAATGGATTCATGGCACACACAAAAACTTTTAATGAGTGTCAATTGTAATATCGGTGAGTATTTAAAAAAAGTTAAATGTTGGGTTTGTGTATATGGATATTTCTTAAATTATACAATTTATAATTGAAAATATTTAAGAATTTTGGTGTTATTTAGGAACGCTTCTGGTAAAACTGCAAGAGCTCAGCCGTACAGATGCTGTGGACCTTCTGTTAAGTCTCGCCCCCCTGTACAGAGTGACAAATTACAGAGACCTAGATTCCATTTCTTCTAAGTCAGATGATGAAAATGTCCTCACTTGTGATTTGTCCAAAGATAGTAATGCTAGTACCAATACAATTCTCGGTTCCCGAATACATACCGATGTTTAATTATTGTATTTATTACAAAAAAAAAATGCTGTTAATACGATGATTTGAATATCTCTGCTTGAGAACTAATGACCAGTTCTTAAATGGACGCCCTAAACTCCAAGATGGAGCATTAATTACCCTCAGCTTGTCAGTCATCAATCTCAGGATGGGTGCAGGAGTTGGGTGGAAGATAGAATGAAGTGGAGGTCCAGTGTCCAAGACAGGAGAACTCGGATGGAAAATAGTAAACATTTTTTTGCACTTGTACAAATAAGATAAAGTAAAAGTTCAAAGATAAATAAGGATGATATTGAAAGACAGAAACAAATATATTTTGTATTAAAATATTCCACTCTAAGATTTTTGAGGAATAAAATCAATTATAAAACATGCCTGGAAGTGTTTAGAACATTTCAAATCATTGGTGCCATATTAACAAAACACGTAAACATTCATGACAGTGCTTACATTCAGAAGAAATAATTTTGGTAGGTCTCTATTATTGAAAAAAAAAAATGTTATTATAATTCCAAAAAAAACCTCAAAGAAAATTATATTACTAATATCTTTGTAAAAAAATATTTTAACTGTCAATAATATATTAGTTAAGAAAATATATTTAGTTCAAACTATGTTTAAAAGGTATTATTATATTGTATCTACAATCTAACCACTAATAATTTATTTATTAGAGGTATAGGCATCTATGCCATCTATGTTTGACTCTGAAACTAATAACAATTATAATTTTGTATGAAGAATTAAATTTGTGTTGTGGTATTTTTTTATAAATAACATATAAACACAACACACCATATTTTGTTTTAACACCACTTTATTTTATTTTTTTAAAAACTACCGACCCGTTACGCTCGAAGCAAATTTAATTTGTTTCATTGATTGATAAGGCAATGATTTAATGAATAGTGTTAGAAATTGTAGGTAAAAATAATGTTTTACATATTGTAGTTACAAAGAGTTTATGAGTTGATTGCAGACGGTTTCGGGAAATAATAATTTTTATCGTCAAATTGTGTAAAACATTAAATAAGTATTATACTTTACCTAGTGATGATTATAGAAACAGTTGTTTTGCAAAACTTAACTGATAAACTGGTAACTAATAGTTAATACAACTGAAAATGTCTGTTTTCTAGAAGTTTTATTATCTTTTATGTGAATGACATGTTTCGCCTCACTAAGGCATTATCAAATGACATTTGATAATGCCTTAGACAGAGGAAACGTGTCATTCACACAAATTTTAATAAAACTTCTAGAAAACAGATGTTTTCAATTGTATTAATTAATTAATATGGAGTTTTACATCCATTGTTCGAGAAACAATCAATTTGGTATCAAATACTACCCTATTTAAAGTATTATTATAAATATTTAAATGATTCTGAATTGTTTAAGATATTGCACTCACTATATATATGCATTGTAATATTAAGACTAGGCAAAGTCACAGAGCTCAAATATTTTTAGCTTGCTTAAGCATTAATTAAGAGATAAAATGATAATCAGAAAATGCAAAACATATCATATTTGGGCGGTAGTGTATAGAATATAGCTACGGTCATATATATGTAATTATATTAATTTATAAATATGTATTTTATATACAAAATTTATTTTAAATGTATGGCCTTGTGTGTATTGCTCTTTTTGCAGTTATTTTATTAAGATTTCACAAAAATATGTTAATAAGTACTATAAATTTTATTAAATATTAAAAATTTATGAATACGGATTTAAATTTGTTAATGTTCATATTTTTAGAACGGTTGAGGGAGGCTACAAAGTCAATGATATACTTAAAGTTTTCATCGCAAAATCTATCCAAAAAAGCTAAGATGGCAGTGCACAATGGTGTTCTTGTACCGACACTTATGTATGAAAGTGAAGGATGAAACTGGAAAAAGAAGGATGAAAGTAGAATAAATGCAGTAGAAATGAGATATCATAGACGAATGGGTGTATATGATAGATTGTCAAATGTAAATATAACTAGTGAATGCAGTGTGAACAAGAAGAATAAAAAGTAATGGTAAAAAAAGTAAATGTTTATGATGTAAATGGAACAGGAAATAGTGGAAGACCGAGGAAAATGTCGTTCAATCGAATATTAAATGACGTTCACGTGAGGAGTCGGGGAAATCGACTTACGTGTATGACACAATGTATGAATCTTGAGGAAGTGAATAAAGTATGTCAGGAAAGAAGAGCTTTGGTCCGGACTTTCTGCCTACCCCTTCGGAGAGACAGCATGATGGTTAGTTATACGTACACACTTATAATATATATAAGTACACGCTTACGATACTTATTATAATATTAATGGATAGTTCCTGGAAAAAATATTTTATTTACATAGATTTAAAATTATTATCTAATTTAGAGATTGATTTAAGATCAAATCAACAATTACTTTTACTTGTTTACAAAGAAGAATGTTACAACCTTTTTATAATTGTACTAAATATTATTTCAAGTTTTCTGGCCATTTTAATCTATTTGAAGCGTTACACCACCATAGCACTCTGAAATATATTTATAAAAATAAAATAAAAATTCCTCGTCTCCCGCGGGGCGAAAAGAGAAGGATGGAGTGCCGCATTAGTAAAAGTGTGACAGTCCATTCTTTCTGCCTACCCTTTCGGGGAGAGTTAGTTAGTTAGTTAAAAATTCACGCGACCATTGCATACATAAAATTTTTTATTTTTATTTTTTACAAATAAATTATAGTTTTATGAACAAAGAGGGATAATCTTACTTTTGAAAGTCGTTTCTAACTGTTGATTTTTATTTCTTATTATGTAAAGAAAAAAAAATGTTATTAAAAAAAAAACTAGACGTTACATACGCTATTTTGATGACATTGTTTGAAAAAATAATTTATATATTTGCCCCAATTTAGATTTTTCAAAATTGAAAATAGCCTCCAATAATATGTTATATTCTGAAACCGAAATAATATTATTAAGAATATTTACAATCGTATAAATTTTATCAAAATCATTTCAGTAGATTTTTTTTTGTCTACCAATTTGAAAAAACGAGTTTCTGGAAAAACGCAAAAAAAGTTCTGCGCTGTCAATTAAATTGCTATAACTCCAGTAAAATTTAAATATTATTAAAATTATAATATAAATAATTAATCTATCCTGAACCTGTATGAAAAATTGGGTGGTAGTCTAGGGAATAGAACGTTTGGCTCCTGATCCAGGGGACTTGGGTTCGAGCCTGGACACAACCAGATTCCTTCTTCATAATAATGAGCTATTTTCTGCTTTTCTTGCAGATTGTAAAATAAATTGTAATATCATTGATTTAAATCTTTGGTGTTAGTATTTTTTTAATCCTTAAAACAAAATCGACTTTTTTAAATCTTAGAGTGGTGTAACCTCTTAAATACCGTTAATGATGTGTAGGTATTCTTTAAAAATATATATTAATTAAATAATTAATGGTGAAATATTACCTTATATTTCTAAATTAGCAAAAATTTGATGATCACATTTTATATTACGGCCGAAGGTTTTAATAATATTTTAAGACTTATATAATTTGATCTAGAAATTACGATATTATATTTCACTTTAACTGCGTACTCTCTCATACATAATACACTTAACAAAATTTAGTACAACGAATTTGTTTTCATTACCTATGTATATATACAAAAAGAAGGGACACGAGATTATTTTTTTAACTTATAAAATCATATATAATGAATTATTGTAATCGTAGTATTTAGGGTGAAAAGTAAACACATAACTTCATGTTTATTGTATCTACATATTCAAAGTCTTTGGATCATGTGTGCCAATATTTAATTTAAATGAAAAATAGTAATATACCAAATAATAAAAAGCTTTTGCTGGCATTTTTTTGTTGTTGTTGAAAATCACTTCTCACGTCCTGTGTGTATTTTCAAATATTCATAAGTAGGTACTTATGCACTGCAAAATTTTGTAGACACGTAGACATTGTAATTTTAAAGGAATTTCTATTAGAAAAATATTTAAAAGTTAGAGTGGATTGTATTAAACGAATGTAAAGCGCGTATTTGTCGATTTTTACGACTGACGTTATAAATGTTTGATTTCAGAGTAATGTTGTTTATTTATTTTTTTATTATTGGCATTTCGAACTTTTATCAGGGAAACGATTCTACAATGGACCAATCGCAATAAATTTACGCATTGTTGGTTCAGCCTTTTTACACATATTATCAAACAGTTGTCCAGACACGATAATCCATCGTATGATCTACTCACACTAGCAGCACTCAACAGCAATACCTAAAACATTATTTGAAAGATCAAACATGTCATTACTCTGAAACAATCATTTGTGGATTACAATTATCCAGAAGTCATTATAAATGTTTCGGAATTGAAAGGTAAAAAGAAAAGATTTATAAAATGAGAGACCGGTCTTATAACATATAAGCTTCGAAAATGTAGATTTTTAATAAGTTTTAACCAAAAATATTTTAAACTATAATCATAAATATTGTATCGAAAATAATTCTTTCAATTATGCTTGATTTTTTTTATTTAGAATTTTTAAATGTACTTAGAAATCTACATTACATTCAAAAGTTAGTAGTCAAAGCTAAGTAGCTTTAATTTGTAATGATTTCATTTGAATGTGGAATATTTCTGTATTTTGAAATGTTGATCGAAATTTTAATTTCGTTATCAGTTCTGAATCCATGCATATAAATATATTTTATTTATAAACATACTATAGTTTCATTATATTCCCATGAGTAGAAAACTCATGATGTCATATATGTCTTGTTTTGGATTTTGGTTTTACCAGCCCAGAGGCTATTGCTCTATTTATTCATGTAAATTATACTTTTGGACGCCTTTCTTATTTTTAAAACAATATAGTCACTTACATAGATACACTAACATATATATTGAATTACAAAGGTTTAACCACGTGCTTTCTATCCAGCAGTTGCTAATTCTATACCTTTATATATATCTCTTAAAAAATATTATTAACTGCATAATGTATGTATATAATATTTTAAAACTGTTTATTAAATGTCGTTTTTTGCACTTAGCAGTAATACATTTTGTTATAATCTTATTTTTTCTATGAAAATAAAAAATATACGATTTTTATTAGTCCACTAATATTATCAATATTAAATCAATACAATGGAATATTTTTTAGCTTTGATATATATGTATTATATGTATGTAAACTTTGGAAGCAATGTTAGGTAATATCGCAATCTTCAAACTGCGAAAAAAATATTGTATTTATTTATATAATATACCCCAGACCTTCGTACAAAATCAGTACAATACGCAATGATTCAATAAACGATTAATTAATAAATATTATATGTAATATTATCTGTGATGTAATATTTAGAATTGATTTTATTTTATCAGTTGTCAGATGGAAATACATTATTTTAAATAAAAAATTTGTTATTATTCCGAATATACACGAAACCTGGGATTGTGGAAAAATATGAATATAGATTTGTAAAATAATTGATTTATAGAATGCATTAATTGGTAGAATTATATTTTCTGGAATCTTCACCATACCAATATCTCGTGATATTATTTTCGACTGACGTTTCAGAGATCTTTGCAGACTCCATATACTTATAGGGGATGTTGTGATATATGTGGTGGGTAATGCGAACTTAGATCGAAAAATATTCCACGAGATACGGTCATATTATTATAATATAAGAATATGGAATAAAATATACCAGTCCAGATGGGAATCTAAAAAAAACAGAATTTTGTCAAAAATGTTCGTGACTGTGATTCTGGGCATGACTACGAAAATCGAATTTCATTTATTTGATAGGTATTAAATTATTTTTTTTGTTAACCAATTGGCAAAACAGTCAAATTTACTCTAAATAAAAAAGTTCTTCTTTTGAATATTATCATATAATATATTAAGGTTTAATATTATGATTCGTATGTCGTCATTTTATAAACAAATCATCTAGACATGGCGTCACTAATTTTTTTTTATTTTATGTGAGAATACAAATGCATGTTAGAGTGAAATTAATATCGCAATTATAGTCACAATTTTTCAAATTTAAATAAATCGTCAATCTTTTAATTGTTAATATTAAAATAAAAATACTGACTGACAAAAAACGAGCGCTTCTCATTCGATTTATTTTTTCCGTGTAGATTCCGCTCTTATATAAATTTACCCTGTTCTCAAAAATAAGTTTTAAAAAAGTTATATATTATTAAATTGTATTTTTCAATTCGATGTACCCGTTTTAATTTAACGTAATTTTTCTTAATTGAATCAGCCGAATAATAGAATTATACGTTTTTGTGAATCCAATTCGCGTTTATTTAGATATTCGTGGAGCCCAACATTTCACATTCAACATTGAAAAAACTTTCTATTCTAGCTTACACGAACGTGCAGATGTTAGACCCCGAAGTCCTGTTAGTTTAGAATCAATGCATTACCAGGTAGTTTTAGCTGCACCCTTGTGGGTACTTGTTACTAAGCCAAAAATTATTGTATTTACTCATACACAATAAGGACTCATTTCCTAGGCCAAGTTCGGTACCTTCATAGATTTGTTGTAAATAATAAGTCGGGTTTTTACAGCCTTAATGGTATTCCGAGAAAGGTAGGGTAGGGGTAGGGGTAGGGGTTGCAATTTCTAGCCTCTTCCTGATTTCAGAAGGCTCCGCCAGTCAGTACGGCACGAACCGCCCTTCGAGTTGGATTTACGGCTCCCGCGGGACTCGACATAAATCAATTTAATCGATCATTGATCTCGCGCGCGATGAGTTATCACATTCCAATAGGAAAACAGAGTGAGTACAGGAAGATGTGGCTGATTGTGGAATGGAAGTCGGCCAAGAAGACGCACAACGGGTACTGCCTGGTGAGCAGCGAGGAGCTGGCGGACAACCTCCGGTTCGAGGAGTACCACACCGGCAAAGTGGTCAGCGTGCAGCAGCCCGGTGGAACCGTTCGTCAAGCATGCATCGTCATCGTCTCCGGTAAGCATTCTCTTCATTACACGCGAGCCACCATTTTTCTGTGCTACTTAGAAGTCGTCGATAAAACTTCATATTTTAATCATAACTTTGTACCGCGATACCTGAAAGATCTAAGCTAACTTTACACGATTATTTTATGATAAAGCGTGTAGTTCTTTAATATGTATTCTGTGTAAATTATATGTTAAAACATTTGTTATTAATTACTACATTTATTTTTAAAGCGCGAAGTATTTTTTTAAACATTTGACAATCTAATAATTAATAGTTAATCAATTGCATTGCCACAATACTTCAGAATATGTATCAACGCTTTTAGAATTATTCGGAATGACATTCGCGCTTAAAAAATATTGCAACGTGACCCGGGCGGCATTTCGGAAACTTCTTCGGAAAGGGACCCCAAATAAATCATCCATTAATAACAAAGACCCTTGATTCTGGGGTAGTTCGACACAAAAAAACGGCATAGAAGAGAAGAGCAAATCTCGAAGATGCCTCTCGCACGCGTAGGTTTCGAGTTCGATTTTCAGCTAGATTTTTGAACGTGTGAGTAAATCGACTTTGAAATTTTATTCCCAGATGTCATACATTTTTTTTAACAAGGGTTGCATTTGCAAATTATAATTATACGACTTAGAAATATCAAATATTGAGTGTGTTTTTAAATTTCTAATTTTGATAATCAATACTCTTATATCTTCGTTTATTAATTTGTTATGTATGTCCAAATAATATTATTGGCTGTTTCTTATTTTTTGTGGACGAAATATACATTCAATATTATGTTAATTCATCTTATTAATGCGAATTATTCATATTGATATCACCATAATCATTCTTTAGTCCTTTTAATGCCAGTTCCATGCTCTATTTTTGTATCTAACGGTCTCAACTAGAACACTTTTACCTTGGTGACACCTTCGGTAAACACATTTCAAACGCCAAATTTTTTCTTAATATATTTTTCGTTTACCCATCTCGTGTAAGCATACCATTAAATGTTATTTTTTTTATGTATATCCGAGAGGTATGCTTACACGAGATGGGTAAACGAAAAATATATTAAGAAAACATTTGGCGAATTGGGTCCCAATTTTTATTATTATAAATTAATTGTTTAATATACGTTTTCCCCGAGTTATTAAAATTAAAAAATATATATTATTTAACATATTTTTCGAGTGCCAAGTGTATTATCATCAATCATTTGTTGATTTCATAACAAGATGAAACATTTTACTCCCTGAATTTATAATATAATAGATCTAATGAATACGTGTTTTTTTGTCAACAATAAATACTTAAAATTGAGTTTAAATGCGTTTTTTCAATATACAATAATTTTGTTTAAAATTCATATTATATCCTGAATTTCTTTGATTGTGTTTTATCATCAAAGGGTTGGAGAATAAGGTATTAGTTTTAAAGGGTCATAAGGGTGAAGTCCCCCCCCCCCCCCCACTCTTGTATAAAATAATACAATACCTCATAAGATCTAGGATTCCGGTAGGGAGGACACGAGGATTCATTTTGATCTATTATATCACCCGAGGGAGGGGGTCTGATTTATGAATGCATTTTTGCACGAGCTTACGTTCATCCCTCGCTTTACGTACCCTTCTTGTAGGATATGGCGGAAAAATAATAACGCCCTCGGTTGCATCACGAGGTGATCTATCTCTGGAACTATTACAACAATATTACGTTTCCATTCTATGTAAATATTTTTTATAGTAATGTTTCTGATTAATTCATAAATAATTTATGTATATTTTTTATGAATTAAAACATTGTTTTTCCCCTATTGCGTTTATGTTCTTCGACATGTTTCGAACACGTCGAGAATTCATAAAAAAAGCCACAGTGTTAATGCCTTAGTTTATCAAAAAATTGTGTATTTTTTTCATAATAACGATTTTAAACACGATAAATATTTCATATGATAAAAATACATTTTTTAGGGGTCTATTATACTCGTATAGGTACAAATGACATTTTCGCATTATCAAGTGTTAAACTAACTAACTAACTAACTAACCATCACGCCATTTCCCCGGAGGGGTAGGCAGAGAGGATGGATCGCCACAATGTACTGTCCTGGCATACCTCTCGGGATTTCCTCTACATTCTCACATCGTACCATGCACGCACGTCGATTATTCCGACTTCGAATGTGGCCGCCTTTTAGTAATTGATTAATTTGGTCGTGCCATGTTTTCCTCGGTCGTCCTCGGCTTCTTTTTCCAATCACGCTGCTTGTGTACAACTTTTTAACCATTCTACTCTCATCCATTCGTTCCATATGTCCAAACCATCTCAGGGTTCCTTTTTTAATTTTATCCATGATCCGTGATCTGCCTTACATTTCTCTCTTGTTTCATCGTTCGGTATTCTATCATACAACGTTTTCCCGCACATTCTTCTTAGTGATCTCATTTCTACGGCGTTTATCCTGCTTTCATCCTTCTTTTGCCAGCTCCAAGCTTCACTTCCATACATGAGGGTTGGCACTAGAACTCCAATGTGAACTGCCATCTTTGCTTGTGTGGATATATTTCTATTTGCAATAATAACTTTGAGTGCGTCATTTATTTTATTCCCAGCACCAACACTTCTTTCGATGTCTTTCTCCAATTTTCCGTCTCACAAGAGAGCAATTTTACAAAAACATGCGTTAAGTTTAGTTTTTCGTTTTATCAAATAACTCACTTTATGCTTTGCCTTGTACACAAGCTGCTATTTATTTACGTAGATAACCATAATATAATAATTTTGGGTTAATTCTCGGAATGAATTATTTTTTTATTTCGTTATAAATATTTATCTTCGAAAATATAGTAAAGAGAGGACACCGGTGGGCCCAAAAACCGTACACTTATTTCCCGCTGTTTTTTTTATATATATTTAGGATTACACCTTTATACGCTTTCTCTGTATATTGAATTAGATCCAAGTTGTAAATTATCAAAATTCAGTGAGACTTCAATCAATTTTATCGGTTCTCAAAGTGCGTTCCGCGGAGCCCTGGGGCTCCGCCGAGACAAGCAGTAGATGAATCTGCATTAATGCTATGGTCAAATATCTAAACAAAACAATTAAGCTTGTACGAGTACCAGTATTTTTTACTCTGCGATATTCGTCTCTACATACCCACGCAGGAGGTATACGGTTTTGCTTATTCTAGGTCTCCGTAAAATATAATAGTCTTTCAAAAGGGTTCCGTCGCCAAAAAAAGTTTGAGAGCCGCTAAAATGGAATAGCAAGGCGAAATATCTATAAAAACAAATTTAATCTAAAAAAATCAATTGAATACATAGTGTATTTTCCAGACAGACCGATACTTTCATAATGTTGGGACCCAGGTAGTTGTTACTTCAACTACATTTATGTAAATTTTATATTATTTATATTGTAAATAGGTATGTAGATTATATCATTCAAATATTGGGCCTACCCAAAATGCAACAAATTGTTTTATTTAAATTCCTAAGAAAATAGACATCATTATTAAATCCGAATTCAACGTGTAATAGCTTTTTTAAATTCTGGGAAATTTCAAATAATAAACTAATATAAATTACCTCACTTTGTCCGCTAATTAGCGTTATTTCCAAGGAATTGTTAATACGCAGTGTGACTCATTCGACCAGGTGCAAGTAACTAAAATTAAGTAATTGTATTTTGGGTGAACGAAGAGAACTTGGAACAGGTGAGAGAAATTTGTGTATTTAGGAGCATGTTCACAGCGGATGGCCGAACGGATAGTGACGTTGATAGAAGGGTTGGTGCATGTAACAAAGTGAATCGAGTTTTTAAAATAGTTATTGGAAACAAGAATTATCAATGAAAGCGAAAACGGCTGTTTACAATGGAGTTCTGGTCCCAACCCTAATGTATGGAAGCGAATCAGCGATCTGCAGAAGAAGGTTGAGAGCAGAATAAATGCAGTATAGATGAGTTCCCTAAGACGTATGTGTGGTAGAACGATATACGAGAGAATCTCAAATACTGATATAAGAAAGGAATGTAGAGCGAAAGAAGTTATAATGAAAGGATCGCTGCGTTGGTTCGGACATTTGGAGCGCATGGATGAAGAAATAATGGTTAAGAAAGTATACATAATGATGTAAATGGGGTACGGTGTCGAGGCAAACCGAGGAAAACACGACATGACTAAGTGAATCAAATTTTAAAGGTTGGTCATGTTAGAAGCCGGAAGAATCGACGAAATATGACTCGTTGTATGAATGTGGAGTATACCCCTGTGGAGAAACGGCGTGACGGTTTGTTTGTTTGCATTTCAACGATTATTTTTAACTTCCACAACTAATAGTAATATAATATTTTGTATTAACTTTTACTAATTATTCGTGCACTATAATTAAATTACCATTTTATCACGGTATTAGATGAATTCTTCATCCTAGTTTGTAAATGCAGTGACACTTTTTGTAAATGAAAAATACGTGTAACGTTGTAATTCATAAACCGATTTTAATATATTTTTTTAATGTTTGAAAATTATTTCCCGCTAAATATTCTTCTCACAATCTTATAGTGCAGGTGGAATGATACTTTATTATTGAGAATATGTCGTATTTAATAATCAAAATACAAGAACGTTTTGTTTAATACACCCTCCTTTTTTCATCGGAAACAGACTTAATTCTATACTGACTTATGATCCCATCGTACTGTTATTTAATTTATTCCAGGGTGAGGAAAACAACATATATCCTCCCTTAAATCCTACCTCGTCCTCTTTCGGAGGCGCACTTCGAGTTACATAGATCTAACCCTTTCGTAAACCAACCACCAAATCACACTCCTAAAAGTAGGAGGCATAGTCATCAGGGTTGAACCTCTGAATGCTGGAAGTTCTGTACCCTTAAGTTTCTTATTAATCATTTAATATAGAGTTTTATAAGAAACAATAAATAATTAAGCGAACTTTTTTTCATCCACATTTATGCGAATTTACTTTTTTTTCTTCGAAATATAGATTTCTCGAGAGAGACATTTAAGTAGCATGAAGCCAGCATAAAATGAAGTAAAACTTCGTTTGATTTTTTATTAGCTAATATGAGCAGAAAGGTATATGTATGGTTTAATCCTTAAGCAGAAAGGTATAAGGAGTATGTATGGTTTAATCCTTGATAGAATCCAATATGAACCGGTTTTCCATTTTTTTTTCATATCAAGATAAACTATTTTATCTTTATTATAATTTAAACTATAATTAAAATTTTATATCCATGAGTAAATTTTAAATGAACATATTTTTTATCACAGTTAATAACTTGTGTTAGTGAATAACTAGTGTAAACTAGTGTTTTCATAACTGATTATGCTCAACATTAAAGTAGGAGAAACCTGTTTTTTGGGATCTTGGGATTTTCACGGATTTTCCCGATCTCAAAAAACGCATTGCTACCAACCATGAAAATCTACACATTTTTTTTAGGAGAATCCTATTGTTTCAGAAAAATATATCGTATTTCAGGTATGCAGTATTTAAAAATATTCATATTTTTTTTTAGTTGACAAGGAGTTCCTGGAAATGGAAATCAAACATCTCCAAGAAGCTGTACAGCAAATCGGCTTAAGATCCACTGTTCCAAAAGAAATTGTAAGTTTCCCCTTTTTATATTCTATATGAAGAGCATAAGTTTATAAAAAAACTTAAAAATTAGTACATAATTTTTTTCAAACATTAATAAAATTATCATGTAACATCTTTTTGGTTTAATTTATGATTCAAACCTGGAGAAAAAAAATCTCTTTCACCTAGTTCTAAGAATTTATTTGTAATATAATATTATTTTTTTCTTGAACAATGATGTAAAACTCCGTAGTAATAAGTTAATACCAATGAAAACGACTGTTTTCTGGAAGTTTTATTTTATTTTATGGGAATAAATTGATAATACTTTTACCAAAATAAAATATGTCATTCCCATTAAATATTTATGGGATTTCTACACAACAAACATTTTTCCATTCACATTAATTATCATTTTTTATTTATTAATTAGTCTTCTAGGAATGACAAGATTCCAACATTATTGTTCAGCTGCATTCAATTCACCATAAATCACCTGTATATTATTACTCCACAATGTGTTAATACAGATTTTTTTGTTCAGAAAAAGTCAACAAGTCCTCCGCCTGAACCTGATTCCGATGAAGAGGATTTTGTGAACAGTGAAACTGACTGGAATCCGGGTTCCTCCGAAGAAGACTCAGAATCAAATGTAAGTTATCAGGTAAAATATTTGAAATTGAAAACTATCTTAACTGGCAAACGTAAACATATTTTCAGCAGCTTTTCATTCTCCTTATACATATCAATGGTTTCTTCAGATGTAAGGCAATTGTTCGGAACATATAGATAGCCCATGGACCGCATAACTGCTCAGTATACTTTTTATTTAAATCTATATTTACATCACAATATATATATTTTTATACATATTAAAGTTAATAATAATAGTTAAACATCAGCAAGTATAATATAAATATTACAGACACAAATAAAATAAAACAAAAGTGCCGAACCATTTCAAATAGGATGTAACATGTGTATATTTCTTGAGGCAAATACAAATGAACTATAAAAAGTGTATTATTTTTCTAGGTTATCAATAAGAAACGAGGAAGTTTTAAACAAAGTAATATCATGAAAAAGGCAAAGCAACTTTATGAGAAAAACTCTCTTTCCAAAAGGAATAAAAAAAAGGCCGAAAAGGTTGTTGTGAGAAATGTTCCTAAAATGCAGGACTTGAGAAGCACACTCACCAATTTCCAAATGGAAAGAAGACACTCAAACACTTTTCCAAATTTAAATAATGGAAATTCTCACATTCAGCAAACTCAGCATACACAACATGTTCAACACGCCATTGAAACAAAGAGTTATGGAGCTAAAGAAAAAAATGATAATATTCCACATATGAAATCTAACACCAATCATTTGATCATAGATACCCCTCGGCCGAGAGCAATTCCAAACCAAACAAGAACTATTCAGCCAATTAAAATTCCACCCATGACATTCGATCAACAAACCCAAACAAACGTTTCAAATTCAAATTCCGATTCCGTCGCTATTCTTCTTGAAAACCAGAATCAATTAAATTCTGAGCTCAGTTATTTGCATCAAATAATCCAAGAGCTCGGAGACAAAGTAAATTCAATGGAAAAGCAAATTGAACAGATGCAGAGTTTAAACAATAAAAGTGTTGTAAATACAAATGAGGATAATAATGAATCTTTTTCTAAAATGGAGTGCGATCGAGGATTGAGTAGTGAAATCACAATTCTGAAGGACATGAACAGAGATGAATCCGATAGAGCATCCATGACGAAGTTGGCCAACATGACTTTCAATTATCCATCCACACCTGAGCCTTTTCAACATTGTTCCCCTAATATTAACAATGTTGAAGGTAATACTACTGCGTCTGACATGGTAAGTACTAAATTATATTTCATAAAATCATCATTTGAAATCAGTTTTTTGTAAAAATATGCTTCATATTAAAATATTAAAATACATTCGATGTAATTACATTAAATACATTTTAATAATTAAACAAATTTTCTAGCAAGTTAAACTATTATGAATTATTTTGATACAAAGAATTTATGATTTATTTAAGCGATTGTGATTTATCTTTCCAGATACCAATTGGAAGCGGAAAGACTTTAGTTCCACGACACACATACAGTCAAATCAAGTGGAACTCATATTCACACGCTACGAGAAAGTTGCTGATGTCAGTTTTTCCGAGACGGTATGATATTTTCCAATTATTTTTCTTTACTTTCTTCATAAGTTTTTTTAATAACTTTTTGCTCTGCAAAAGTGCAAATTTTGATTGAATAATTATAATCTATTTATTTATAAATCAAAGTATATATGATACACTCTTAGTGTTTTTTTAAATCAATTTAGAATTTGATCTACAGAATTTAATAAAAAAATTGTGTATTTCGTTAAGTTCGTAGACTGTAAAATATTTATAATATTTAATACAATATGGTTTTATACCAGTTTAATCATATAGCAGAGATTCATCACTGATAACTTAATATAATAATAAATAGTTATGTTAACAAAATTTTAAAGAAAATTACTAAAAAATACTGCATGTTTCAGAACGCTTGCTACACACTCATTAACGGGAAAATCTTCACCAGCATTTACCGACAAGCCAGCTAAGATGAAATTGGACTCTAAGAAAATATCAGATATAATTATGACAGTCTCTCAGATGTGCAAAGTTCAAGAAAGCTTGATCAGGTAAAATTATACGTATACGTTATACTTATACTCGTACGTTAATAAAATTATAAGTAGTTTGTTAACATGACTTTTTTCATTCCAGAAATATCATCACCACCAAATGCTCGGATGAAAACAAAATGTATCGAATGAGATTAGAAAAGATGAAAAATAAGAAACCAAAGAGTTTGGAAGTGAATCAAGAAAATCACTCTCCATAGTTTATATTTAAGTTTGTTTACCAGTCAATAGATAGTTAATAATTATGCTTTTAAGCTTTTTATACTTTTTAATTTGTGTTATTATTTTATAATGATTCTTTCTTTTCCAAATTTTATTATGTCTTTGACTTTTATTCTTTTTAATAATTAAAATTTGACTTTATATTTTAAGATTGCTATGTTTCATATGTCAATTATTACAATATTATATCTTCGAGTATTTTATTAATAAATTGGGAATTTTAAATATACCTTCTCTTTTTTGTTTCTCTCATTTCATATTTCCTTCTATTTTCCATTTAAATAAATGTTGAAATAAATTGGATTCAATGTTTTTATTACTTTTTGAACAATGATGTAAAACTCCGTATTAAATTATTTCATGTTTAGTTTCAACGTATTTACTAAAATAATTTTCACTATACCAAACAATAATATATAGAAAGAAAAAAAAAAACATTTTCATTTGCTTATGCATCCTCTCGTTGTTCTGTAAATAACTATATAATCACAGTTTGTTTTAAGAAATATAATGTTTTTAACAAAATTTCACAATGTAAGCCCATGTTAAATTGACATGATGACAATCGGTCAGTTAAATTGTGAATGAATTATTCAAAACATTTTTTTTATCCATTATGGATTATGTAATCATTTTAAGTTTGTCTTAAAAACAGATATTTTATAAAATTTATTTAGTAAACTAACTCATAAAACTAGTATATAACATAGTTTGTATCACCATAAATATGTTTGCCGCCTGTTTCTGGCACACCTCCAAAAATTAAATATAGACTCTTAGGAGAGGGGTTATGTATACTTTCTAGGTCATAATGCATCAAATTTCACTCACGATGTTGGATTTGGTAGACTAAGGTGTTTTCTTCTACGCACATGTGATTGAAGAAGCATTTTTTAAGTGAAATTGTTGAAAAATAACAACAATAAAAGTTCTAATTAGTTTATCGTGTTGACAGTGTTAAAAAATGTCTCCCAAATGTGAAGTGCCCCTTCTCAATCAAATTTCAATGACAGTTGTTGCTAAACAATTAATAGATGTCCTGGCAGCCTTGGAAACCGATGAAGATGTAGCTCTAACATTTGTTTTTCTAAAATCGTATTTTGAGAATCTCGGTGTGACTGGGGATATTTATCAGGATTTACTCGGTCTAATATTGAATTCTGAGTACCTAGATCCGATGGCCAGGTACTTTGCATTAAAGCTACTCTTACAAGATAATGTGAAGATGTTGGCAACTGGAATTTTTCCAGAAAATTTTTATGATAGAATTATTGCAACCATTATAACACAAGGTACTAACCTGAATGCTTTAAACTTTAAAGGCATGTGGATAAAAGATGAACAACTTCATTTGTTGTATGATTTAATCAAATCTTTACAACACCTGCATGTCCTGAACATACCCTACATTGCAAACGATGAAGTCCTTAAATATATTGGAGAATTTAGCGAGAAATTGCAAATGCTAGACATTTCAGGAGAAACTGATGTTACTGAGATCGGACTCTATGCATTATGTCGTGGTTCTCCATCCATTAGAGAATCTTTAACTGTTGTCAACATCGGAATGTACGGTGAAGAAAATGTATGCCACACAGATGTTGCTTTACTTATAGCTAATTTACCAAATCTCGTTAATCTTGGAAGTTATTCGTTCGTAGGAAGAGCGATCCATCATATAGTGTTGTCAAAAGAATATCCCGATAATTTAAAATCAAAATTACAGTATGTTCATGACACGGAGACTAACAAGGAAATAGCTAAAAGTATTATTAAACTCTGCCCATCGTTAGAAACAATTTATTTTCAAAAACCTGCTGTTGGTGTTATATCGTTGATAAGCCAAATGGAGAAATTGAATCGTGTTAAACTAAATAAATTTCCATGCCATGAATTTCATCAACTTATTGAAAGATGCGGCCAAAAAATAATCTCACTGATGCTCTCGCAAGGTACTGGTCCCCTAAATATGACTCACATTGCTGACAAGTGCACCAGTCTCCAGTCGATTGAACTTTATAAGATGGAAACATTGACACACGAAGAGGAGACACATTTCAATAGATTGGAAGATATTGAAATACTCCACTGTGATATTAGGATGTCGACATTCAAATACATAATGACATGCACTCCAATAGCCAGGAAGATGATTATTGGTGATGAAATTAAAATGAGTGATGAGGACATGGCAAGGTATAATAAGATTCCAAATTATTAATTATTTTATATACAATATTAAACATAATTCAATTTCGTTATTTTTATTAATAAGTATTATTACTTTGTATTCCGCAATATATGATTGTAGAATAAACATTAACACATCCAGTCATTTCTAGCCACTATGGCAGATTATATCTACCAGATAAATATTGTCCAATTAACACGTTGACTGCGGAGCACTGACCGGGACAGTGGTATGGGGAGAACCCAAACAGCAGACCCCTGTCCAGGTCAAGCCCTATGCCGTTCAGATTTAAGTAAGTGGGAACTGAATAATGAACGGCTACACCCCCTCCTACTCGTTTTTAAATAAAAAGGAGGGGGTTTAGCTGTTCATTGTTCAGTTCCTACTTACTTAAAACCGAAAGGTATAGGGCCTGACATGGACAGGGGGGTCCGTCATTTGGGTTCTCCCCTTACCACTGTCCCCATCAGTGCTCCGCAGTCAACGTGTTAGGAGCAATTGTTTCTTATAAGGAAGATAGTAAATTGTTTTCGTGTTCAAAATGAAAAAAAATGCATTTTTGGATAAATCATTAATGTATTTTAGATCTTATGAAGGGAAACATAATGGGTAACAAGTTTTTACATACAAACTTACAATCAACACCTTCAAATAAATATCCCAAGTAACACTATTTTGCATCATCATGTATAAATCCACTATGAATTGGGTTTTTATCATAAATTTGGGCCCTATCACTTATTAAAAAATGTTCCCTAAGAGAATAGCCACAACCTCTAAACCTTTATAAGCCAGAAGCTTCTTTTACAGTTTATGTTTATTATTTTCTTTTCTAGATTGCTGCATCACAACAAATTCAATCATCTCGAAGGAATATGGTTTCCGAATGCCCCGCTTTTGACCCAGGACACTGTTGAGCTCCTCATGGAATGTTGCCCCAAGCTGCGTAGTCTGGGTCAATTAAATGGATGGGCCATTACACCTGATGACCTCGTGTTGCTGGCAGCAATTATTGAGAGCACCAATACACACCTCATATTATCTCCTCAAATTTAATTTCATTAACGTTTTTTACTTTTTTATTTTGTTTCATACAATGATAATTTTAATAATCTGTTTTCAATAAATCCATCAAAAAACGATTATTTTTTTCTTTTATTTGATCTTAAAACTGAGAGTTCAAAAACCTAACTCTCCTATAGTCGTATATTTCCTCGTTTAACTAATCAACTATCACACCGCGTCGCCAAACAGGAAGGCAGTAAGAATGGACTGTCACACAGCTCTTTCTTGACATACTCTCGATAGCATCCTCTAAATTCATGCATCGTAAAATGCACGCTAGTCAATTTTCCCAACTTCGAATGTAGCCCCCTATAATTGAATAATTTGGTCGTGGTATGTTTTCCTCAGCCAACCTAGGCTTCTTTTTCCATTCACACTGCTTGTATACAAATTTTTAACCATTTTTTCTTATCCATTTGTTTTGTATGTCCAAATCATTTAAGTGATCCTTTTTAATTTTACTAATGATGCAATCATCCGCCTTACATTTTTTCCATATTCTGTCATTCGGTATTCTATCACAAATCCTTTTCTCGCATATTCTTCTCCGTGATCTAATTTTTTTGGCATTTATGATACTTTCATTCTTCTTTTGCCAGATCCAAACTTCACTTCTATATATATAAGAGTTGGCACTAGAACTCCATTTTGTACTGCCATTTTTGCTTCAGTGGACATATATCTATTTCGAGTGATAAATGAGTCACTATTTATTTTGTTACCAGCACTAATGCTTCTCTCAATGTCTTTTTCACTCTTTCATCTCTTGTAAACATGCTTCTCAGATAAACAAATTGGATAACTTGCTCGGATTTATCTGTGTTTGCACTCCAATTTATCACCGCTGTCACAACCTGTCACACATTCTTCCTTCTCAAATACCACCACTTTAGGCGTTCATCACATCTCATTTTATGATTCATTCATTCCTAATACTAAGACTTGCAGATTCTTCATACTATCAGCGATATTTTCGACCACTATCTTTCTCCTTGCCTCTTCCAGTTACTCATGCTTGATTTGGCTTTTAAATGGCTGGTGCCACCTGATACCAAACTCGTGATCTTATTGGAAAACATAAGCATCAATGTTGACCATCGCAGGTTCATAACATCCAACGCCCATCACATCCACGAATGGGTGTTTTATTTCCCTCCTAATTATTACTATTTCTGGTAGATTTACCTCCCGTAAAATCAAATTGGATTTCAGTTAATGAGGAGAGCTTTTGGAGTTTACAATCCTTTCCTAAACCTTCTAGGTGTGTGAGGTAAATTTTATTTTGCAATAGTTTCCACAGTTGCTTGCGTCGCCTTTGTTTTTGTAGAAAGGAGTGAGATAGCTATGTCGCCATGACTCTGGAATCTGGCCAGAGTTGACAATATTGTTGATAGTATATCTTATTTCTGGGAAATTCTTCGCTCAGAACCGCTTTGTAATATTCATTCCATCTAGCGTTTATATCACCGTTTATATATTGGGTACTGTGGGTAGGCGAATCAAATTAAACATTGATTTTCGTAGTCTAGTCTAGGATCTTGTCTTTCGGGAGTATCAACCCAAAAGCTATTGCTCCCCCACTTGCTGGAAGTGACTTTGTTGGGAATGAGGATATATTATGTAAGATGGCGTAATGAGGTATTAACAATGTTATTTCATTAATATTGTTGGTACTTTACAAATGGGGAAGATTCTATATCACATTCTTTGAAAATATTACGTAGAATTTTCAGTGGAGAAAAGTTAGGCTGCCAAATTGTAATACCAGCACTTCGGATACACAAATGTTGATATAACGATATATTCTTTGAGGCTGTAATAATTAATTATATGCAGGAAATAAGTTTGTACCCTAGGTTGGCCATTGTTTTAAGTATCTTAATTTTATGCGAATGGCAAGTAAAGAGTTTTTTTTTATAGTGGCAATGTCAACTACGAGTATATGCGGAACGCTTGAATTTAAAGAGGGACCGCCAGCATTGAGCGATCGGCAGCTTGAGTGGGCGGACAGTCCTGTAGGCGAAGCAACGTGTGCCGTCACCTCGGCATTCGATTCGGACGGCGAAAAACGGGAAGGTCTCCACAATACCCGGCCCACCGAGACATGCTACTCAGCGAGAGTCATGCCGTTGCTGTCACTACGCAGTTGAGGAACCGGAGGGCAGGCCAGTCTCCACATCCATGCTTTACCATCGTCCACCTCGTACATTCGTCACGTTGCGGGGACGAAACCGAGTGCAGATGCAGCCTGAGAATTACTTTGCGTCATCCACATGGCAAGGAGATCATCCAGACATCGACCTCATCACCAGTCTGATGCAGGCCAACTCGGATCTGGTGGCGTGAGTCCAGCAATTTAGTTCGCGATAGTATTAAGTCGCTAACCAGCAATAGGAAGTAAAATTGTTTCATAATACTATATAAGATATTTTTAATCAATTTTAATTCAATAGTTTTTAAGAATAGTCCGATTTTTTGTTTTGAAGTTACTCTTAATAAATGTAGGGAGGTATCTTCTTTAGCTAATTTAGGGATTTAATCATCCACACACTTCTCAACCCGAATGAAGCTTAAATCAATTTTGGATTCAGGACAAATTGATGTCGAATGCGTAGGGGGAATGGCCTTCTTATCTTTCTGATTTTGAATTTATATTCCTCCTAATATTCCCCCCCCCCCCTTCGATCAATGTATTGTATTAAAATGATTGTAAGGAGTAATAATAAAATCGTATAATCGTATTGGTATAGCATTGAGACCAGAGCGGATACCACAAGAACGAAGGCTAAAGTAAGGGTGGCAGAGATGAGGATGCTGAGTATGATAGCAGGAAGGACTATTCGGGTGAGGAACACGACCACCCACGAGATTTGCAAGGTGGAGGATGTCGTGAGATGGGGCAGACAACGCAGAAGAAACTGGAATGCGCACGTGCAGAGGATGGACCCCACCAGAATCCCACACGCTGTGGCGCATCAGATTCCTGCTGGCTGCCGTCCCCCCGGAAGACCGCCGAAGAGATAAGACCGCCAGCCTAATTTCTGGAACAGACCAAAGGTCTATATGGAGAAGAAGAAGAAGAAGGTATTTTGCATTAATTTCATATTTATAATCGAAATAAAATAAGATCACGGCATGGGACACATAGTAACTTCGCGGATTCTCATATTACCTACGGCTCCATAAATCTTCATGTTGCAAATATTGTTTATGGTGCGCGAAGCGGAGAATATTGTTTATAGGTAGTTTGTCTATGGTTACCCTTTGACGTATGAATCTAAGTGACGTTTTGTATAACCAAAAAGTCCTAGCTATATTTTCGTTTTGAGATATTGAAATAAAATGGAAGAAGTGACTAGACCATCAAATATAATTGGCCCATTAACTTTTAATGACAATGAAAATATTGGATGTTTGGTTTTATCATCCAAACAATTATTATATCCAACAGAACCTTGCGAATGTATGTTATGCGAAGACAAGTTTATTATGCCCGAAGAACAGCAGAAAATGTTGACGCATTTATATATGGAGCATCGTTTAGTCATTTCTGATGTTGATCAAATAGCACTTTTAGCCGAATATATAAGTTTTTGGAAAGAAAAATTTCGAAGTAATAAAAATTCCATTGAAACCTAGATAATTAAATCTTGATCTTCTAATACATAAGAAATATAAGTTTAATTGAAGTTTTTTCTTTCAGAGATGGAGCTAGCAGAATACTGTTCTACCATGCTTTTGGATAAAACCCCAGATGGTAGAGAATCTAAAGATGAGAAATATTACCTTCTCAGTGACATTGTCCCTTTAGACAACCAACTCAGAAGAGACTTGCAGCAACAGCGGTTGGAGAAGATTCTTTCTCACCAAAAGTTGGAAAGGGATGACCGGACTTACGAAAGAGAGTGTCTGTTTTGCAGAACAGTTATTAAGGAATCTAGAGCAAATTTTTTACATCATGTGTTTGAAAAACACAACTTTTACATTGCAAAAACGGAAAATTTAGTATTTATCGGAGAATTGATAGAAATGTTGTCAAATAAATTAGACAGTAGTGTATGTATTTATTGTGAAAAAACATTCACCGACAGGCAAATACTCAAGGAACACATGCGCAAGAAGGTTCACAAAAGAATCAACCCGAGTAATAAAGAATACGACATGTTTTTTATCAGCAATTATCTGGAAATGGGAAAAAATTGGCAGAGCTACCTGAAAGCATGTGGAACTTATAAACCTAAGAAATCAAATAGCAGCGTTCACAGTGCCAAATCTCAGAAGAGCTTAAAGGATTCTAGTTCTGATGAAAACGAAGATTGGTCAGATTGGGAAGAGAAAGATAGTGTTTCCATTATTTGTTTATTTTGTAAACATTCAGAAAAGAAATATGAAGATTTTGTTTCGCATGTACTCAATAAGCATCATTTTGATTTTGATTTAGTAACTGCTAATTTAAATTTTTATGAAAAAGTTAAAGTTGTAAATTATATAAGACGTCAGATGCATCTGCTGCATTGCATTTACTGTGATTCCCAATTCCAGAATTTAAATGAACTCTTGCTGCACATGTCTGCCGAAGCCCATTTCTTATTGGAAGACCCCAAGTTGTGGGATCAACCGGAGTTTTATTTCCCCACCTACGAAGATGATGGTTTACTATTTTGTCTCGAAGACAATGAAGATTCTGATGATGAAAAAGTTTTTCCAGAGATGATAGAGTCACTTCAAATTAGCAGTCCGAATATTTCAGAGGAAGTTGCTTTATCCGTGCTTCAAGACTAATTGTACCAAAAGTACCAATCACAAAGATCTGTCACCGGCTTTGGAATTGAAGTAGTTGATTCATTCAGGGTTTTTTTTCCATTCTTTTCGTTGGCGATAGTTTTATTAAGAAAACTGCGATCTTTAGGGATTTATCAACCCTAACGCAAACCAAAAATATAACACAAAATGACAGATGTGCGCCTTTGATATTACACTATTCAATTCTTGATTTACTTAAGGGGTTAAACTGTGGAATGCTAAATTATGTTTTATATATGAATTAAAACACAGTTTTTCTACTGTTAAGTATGTTTTCCTCTACATGTTTAGAAGGTATTAGACTTAATTCTGCTTATATTCAATAATTTGGTTCTTGCTGAGTTACAATCTGTAAATACATATGATTACATTTTTTATTTGTTAAATAATCTGTATATCTGTATGTTCAAATAAATATTCACAATCTAAAATGTTTTTTTTTGTTCAATTATATAATAAATCAGATTATCGAATGGCGATATACTAGCTACCTATCAAATGCCATGAGAATCAATAGCTAAAAAACTGTATATGAGTAATTGGGTTCAATTAACCTGTTGTATACACAAATGTGGATAGCAACGGGAAACTTAGATATCAAAAAGGACCAAGTATCCTCCCAAGAACCAGGAATGATATTAGACTTTGCTGCAAACCAATCATTAGGATTAAAATTGAAAAAAATATATATATATTTCATGATGAGTACTTTTATTTAATATATTGTTGCTTGAACAATGATGTGAAATTCCATTTAAAAATAAATTGTTAAGGGTAATAAATTGTTTCTGGGAAGTTTCACATTTTTAGGGAAAGACATGTTATGACTGATTAGGACATTAACCCCCGTTGTGCATCTAGCTTCATTTACAGTAAAATAGCTGGAGCAGATAGTCCCAGTTCATTGTAATATTACATACAATTTTATAGTAAGTAAGGAGTAATTTAATTAAAATGAGTAAAATAAACCACTGATTTAATAGCCATTTATTCACATAAAGAAGATTAGATTAGAAAACAAAATAAAATAGTTAGTGTAATAAAAATAATCATTTGGTTAAGCTTGTAAAATTTGTATAGATAATTTATAACAATGGACGAGAGATGAATTAATTTAAATTTTCTGTTAGTATTAGACCCAATTTATTGACACTTAAAATGTGGCTGGGTAAAAAGATATTACTTAATTATTAGTGTTTACAAATATATTAGGATAGTTTATAATGTATACACATTGAATAACATATTAATTAATATTATTAAGTAAAATACCAATTGGATAAACAGTCCTTGTCTGTATTTTTACTGGTACTTTTAGCTGTTTTGATTTTTGAAGTAAAATTCAAAAAACTGCCTTGGAAGAATGTTAGTTATAATATCTTTATAATAACATATCCTATAACTAAACAATCAATTTAATTTCCTATGTGTATACATACTTTGCTGGTATGTGTGCTGTTTATTGATTAACATATATTGTTCATTATACTACACCTGTTTAGATATGATAAACATTGTAGGAATAATGCTAGAGTTTGGATTGAATTTATTTTGATTTTAATTTGTGATTTAACTGCATTTTTATTAATCCATTGTTTTGGCCAAAACACTTTGTTATTTCAACATTATTAGCTGTTTAATTGAAACACTCAAGTAGTAACTGTAGTTGATTGTAACACCTGATGATGCTAACATTGGTTAGCCAAACAGCTGTCGCGAATTTAGATATATTCAGTTATGTACCATACTCGTATATACGGTCATCTCGAATATTTTAAATATTTAATTTGATAATTACCTATCAAAACGTTTTTAACATGGCTCATTTTTCTCTTTCCAGGTGAATAATTGTGCCAACAGCTTTAAAATTAAAAATAACTATTTTATTACACTTATCAAAGCTTTATTTATAAGAAGCGTGTTATAGGCCATATTATAGCATCAGATAAAATCGTAGAACAGTTGTTGGTCAAGTCATTTTATAAGAAATATAAGCAAGTGATAAAATTTTAATGTTTATAATTCTTGTGGTGTCAAACAGTATCTTTTCTGTTAGAAAAGGCCTCAATCCTTTGCAGTAAGAGGGGGTCAGTGGCGGACTTCAGTAATCTGGAATATCCATAATCCAGCATCGGAACGGTAAGCTCAAACTGATCCATCGGGAATGATAAAACTAATTCTAAATAGGCTGCTAGAATGTTGGCAAGGGCAATTCTCTTGGCCTCAGCATCCTAAAAATGTAAATATTTTATTTAAAATTAAATTAAAAAAAACAAAAAACATTTATTCTAAAACATAAATAATACGATCGTGTTTATTACCTTTGTAATGCTATGTATTCTCTCCTGTTCTATTTCCGGAGGAACAGGCTGTGCCGGGAGCAAAGGTTCTCCATGAACATTATTCTGATGGCTATTTGTAGTAGTTGGAATTTTATTAATTGTGTATTTGATATCTTTCTCACTCTTTCCACCTATGTTGACTCCTTCAGATTCTCCTGTAGGCGGTGTGATGGTGCTGATCTTGTAGAATGCACTGGGTGAGGATCTACCTGATTCTTGGACACTGTCAGTACGTGGGGATGTCTCGAGGTCAGCTTGTTTGTCATTGCTATCGCTGTCATAGTCTACGCATGCTTGCTGGTCTCGGAAGTCACTAAATGTGAATGGCTTTGGGACAAAACCTTCCAATGATTTATCAGTGATGGGAGTAATAGAACCACAGGACTCTGCTTTACTGTTCATGTAACATCTATTGGGTTTATCTGGTTGATCAATATCGGATAAATCATCATTATCAATTGAGTTGGAACTGACGTCGTGAATATTATCAGATATTTCACTGTTTGCAAGATCTGCTGCCACACAATCTACTTCAATAGCATTTATGTAAAGATCACAGAGCATATCCCATGAATTCTTAAGGTCTAATGATCTGTTAAGAAACTTATTATTAATATCGTTTTGTGATAAATTGTCATTATCCAATAAATTCTGCAACTTATCTAAGAATACTCTCTTTTTAGCTAGCCCCTGCAGATGGAGTTCAGTGAGCGCGATCATTTTTATGATCCACGAAGCAGTTGTATGCTTATAAAGGTTCGCTGCACTGTCCAAATTTGATACTTTTTGGACTAAAAATTTTAATCCAGGTCTTAGGTCGAAGTTTATGGCTCGTCTGTATGACATGTCCAGGCATTTGAGCAATATATCCACATTATTGTAATTTAATGCATACCGGTTACTGAGTACCAAACCACTGGATTTAAATGTGTCCAATAATATATGATTCAATGGCATTATATTTGTTATTTTTTGTAACAAAACTGTTGCAATAATCTGAATCAAAATCTGGTGTGCCAACAATCCTATAACAAGACTTTTGTGGGGTATTCTGATAGTAAATGGTTCAGGATTGGGTGAAGAGGCGGCATCTTGAGAATACAACAGGAATATGTAACTTCTGTCATCAGTTAAAACAAGATTTTTAATAAGTAGGGCTTGGTTGTGTTGCCTACTGTAACTTTGGGCAGTTTTTACATTTAAGGAATGTTCTTTACTGTAATCATAAAGGAATACTTGTTGTGCCATTGAATGTAATCGCACATTGTCATTGATAGAACTATCACACCTGGCTGCCACTTTAACAATAGCTACATCTCCATAGAAGCTATTTGAATTTTCTTCAAAAGCCAAGGAAAGCTGCTGAAGGGGCGCCAGGCTGGCGTTACAGGCCCTGTGCAGGCTGGTGCAGGTGATCTCCCACTGTTGCTGTGTAAGCAGGTACCCCGAGGTTAGGATGATGTGACGGATACAGGATGCTCCTAGTCTCGCAATTATTTCATGAGGCTGAGACACACACTCAACTAAAATCAAGAGCAACTGTTTTAAAGAAAACGTCACAGATTTGATTTCAGTTGTTTCGCTTTGTTTTTCCATTTCCTCTTCGCTCGTGTCAGGAGAGTTCTGAGATTGACTGTATTTGTTGGACAGGTTAGAGTCTTGATCCTCGTGTTGCAAATGATTTAAATATTTGACAATCAGATCGGTTGCCATCCCACAGCACTGCTTAAAGCTCGGGGCGAAGGAATCCCATTCTGTTCCAATTTTACTAATTTGCCTAATCCAAGATTGCATTGAAGGTAGTAACAAGTGGTTAATGCAATGAAGTCCAAACAGAGGTCCAGGAATAACCATCATATCTTGAAATATTTTAAAGAGTGTTTCTAACGAGGCCATTTGAAATTGTCGAGGGCATGAAATGCAGGCAGACACAAGCCCTTCCATGAGCAAGTGCCATACTTTAAGAATACCACTCGGCCGATCAAATTTAACCAAAGAAGACATAGTTGATTTTGAAGCAGGTAAAGCTGTTGATAATATTCTATAAGAAATAATATTGCAGTCGGGGATATCGCCCATATTAGAGAACTGCTTTACATGTAGGGCCGTTTTAGGGAAGAGTGCATCGACTACTTGCAATGGCATATCCGCATTGACTCTGTGTGCCGTGTTGAAGGTCGGGCACTTAGGCATGCTGTACATCATTCCCAAAATTTCCGCACAGCTTTCAATGTAACCCAAAGATTCTTTACATATTTCCACGGTCAATTGACTTTGATAATTTTCATGATAAGATTCTTGGTCAATTTTTTGTATAAATCTTTGCGACAAGTTAAACACAGTGTTATTAGTACTACTCTCGGGAGACTTCTGAGGACTATTGGAATCCTTTTGGGAGTTACAGGGGAAATAGTCAATGTTTGATCCCCGGATATAGCTCAGTAGGCATAAAATACAATCTACTGCCGCATTTGCGAACACCAAAGTGTTGTCAGTATTCAGGAACACCTTAAATATTTCCAGAACAGCAGAGTACTGGTTGTAGTTATGGGCCGCTCTTAAGGTACCGAAGAGGGGCCTCCAGCCAGATCGGATTTCAGTTTGATTTGCTTCGACGAATTGGCAGATGCATGATATTATTTGCTCCTGAAAATTTATGATTTATTATTTTGACATGCTCAAATTATCATCATGTCATCATTGCAACAACAAAATAACTAAATTAAATTTAAAAAGGAATGACACAATAAATAAATAAACTCTCTTCATTACTATAATTTAAACAAAGAAAATATTATATTTTTATACACTAATTATATATTTAAAATGTTTTATTTTTTATATATTAATTATATTTTAAAAATGTCATTCTTTAATATTCCTTGCTTTTTCGATATCAATGTTTTGCTTATTCAGTAATGATGAAAATATATGTTCAACTAGGATAACACATAGAGTAGAAAATAAATATTGTGATAGAATTAAACTCACCTGGACATCAGTGTCACACAATTCCAGACATAATAAATTTTCAAACGGCTTAAGCAGAGCTTCATTGAAGTGGAAGTGTGGGAGTTCTGTTTGCTCATTCAGAAGAAGGGTAATGGCATCGTGCAGACATTGAATTGCTTTCTTTGAAATTCGACGATCTTTACTACAAGCGGCCTGAAACATATCCATTGTATTTATAAACAAAAATTTAACGACGTGTAGTTATATTTAAAAAAAACATTAACTTGGTGGTCACACATTATAATTGCACTGTCTTTTATATAGTGATGATGTCTGCGGTTGCAATAAAAAAAATGCAAAACAATATGGAAATAATTAATATGAATGAAAATGTCCGTTTTCTATGAGTTTTATTATATTTTAGATATATGTAATGAAATATTTCGCCCTTCTAAGGCATTATCAAATGTTTTGATATTTGATAATACCTTCTTCTTCTTCTTATTTTTGTCATGTCACATCTCCATGGTGCATAGGGCCTCAAGGAACCTTCTCCACCCGACTCTATCACATGCCTGATGCCTAACATCATCCCAAGTGAGGCCTGCTGCCTTAATCTCATCCTGCAGGGCTCTTCTTCAGGTGGCTCTAGGTTTGCCTCGCTTCTTCTTTCCCCTCATAGGGGACCAGTCTAGTGCGCCCTGAGCGATGCAGGATGGGTTCCGTCTCAGAGTGTGACCGATCCACTGCCATTTGCGTCTAGCGACTTGTGTTGGCTTTTCGATGGTCCAGAGAACGGCATTTGACACCGTTCGGGGCCAATAGATCTTGAATATTGAACGAAGACATCTACATATTTATAAACATCTGGAGTTTTCCAATAACGTCCGCAGTAGATTTCCAAGTCTCACATCCGTGATAATGCCTTAGAAGGGCGAAACATGTCATTTCACTTTTTTCATTCATATTAATTATTTAATATGAAGTTTTACATCATTGCTTAAGAAACAATAAAGAAGTAATTAAAGTCTTAAGCTTGATTTAGTAACTTAGATGTTTTCATCACCTTCATGTAATGAGGGCCTACAATGGTCCACACTGCCATGTGGTGTGCCAGGGGCCGGGGGGCCCTTAAACACTGCAGAGTGACATCTCCTACACGTGCTAGCAACCCTGCCCCCGCTCCTGTTCCCGTCCCCCCTATTCCACCGCCACCTCCGCCTGGTCCCCCACCTCGTCCCAATACCCCCTTCCACCATCTTCCGGCATTTTGATCTGATTGAGATGTTTCTGTATTCAACTGAAAATTAAAAAATAGAAAAGTTTTAATAAATAATGATTAATTTGCAGGGTAAGTATGCCAAAAAGTTGATTAACTACCCATAGCTTATGAACGTACTGAATACGCACACTTTGCCTATACCATTCTGCGCTATCACGTACCTACACGTTTGAGAAAAAGTAATGTACCTAAAATGTACAAACTGTTAGGGATACGCGCATGTGCCAACAACACTTGAGTACAAGTCTTCACAAGTATGATAGTTTTACAAGGGGCAGGCAAAGTGTGCGGTCGAATTTTTGACATTTCGTAATTTAAAAAAAATTAATTAATACAAAACTAAAATTAATTAATAATAAACGTGAAATTTTTGGCATGTTTCTCGGAAAGTTACCTAAAGGTAGGGTGGTTAATCAGTTTCTCAATTGGAATAGTAGAGAGATTATCATCAAATTATTTAATATTAAAATCGTTAATAAAATTTGTTATAATATAGAAAAAATCCTAATTGCTTTTCTGTAGCTCAAAATGTTTTATGGTTAAAATATATTTTAATAGTGTCAGCAAACATTTCGTAACTCTTAAAGATGCTAGGCAGAGGCAATAAAGGCACATACATCACACTTAGGGGAGATGAGTTGTGAACTTCATTGTTCCTTTATCATCATATACATGAAAATGAGGTAGAATATATTAGAGTTTAAGTTAAAATATACTGTATTATACGATTTAAATATGGGCACCGAAGAATTCTATACATTTTAATCTTAATACTTAATTGAATTTTAAAAGGGATTACCTGTCTCTCGGATGCCAAGCACAACTGCTGAAGGAAGCCACAGAGAGCGGGGAGGTTCAGTTTACTAGCTGCATCGCCAAACAGAGCATCCACTTGTTGAGAAAGAGCGCAGCAAACCTTAGCTGCATCTGTTCCGCATATAAATCCTGGCGTGTTGTTTCTGTTGGTCTGAAAGTAAAAATTGTTACACAAACATTCCAAAAAAAAGGTAATGTTAGCTAATTATCAAATATTATTCATTATAGTTATAGATACATTCAATAAACTTTAAGTGTGTAGATAAAAAAAACCTTATTATATAAGATTGGATATTATTTTTTCTTCTGTGGTGAATTATCATATTTTATATTATTATTCTTGAATAAATACATTACATAACTTACTTCTTTATTTAATTTCTGAATTATAGAAGCAACTGACATCTTATTTGTTGCAACACTGTCAATGTTAGATTGTAGAAAACTGTATATATCAACACTGAAAATAACATATTATAGTTAATAATCCAGAAACACCAAAACTGCGCATTTATAATGCCATTATCAAACCAGTGATGACATATGGGTGAGTCATGGAAAATTACTTTAAAATAACAACAGTATCTACTAGTTTGAGAGTAGGATCCTAAGAATGATTGTGGGATCCGGACCTGGTGTTGCAGCGGGAATTTGGAGAGATTCACACAATGACCCAGCAGCCCATTTAACAAAGACCGTGAGAGTTTATCACTAGCATGTATGCCAGGCTGGAGCAATCAAGACCCTGTAGGTGTCAAGACCAACCGGAGTAAGATCTCTAGCTAGGCCTAGACAGCGCCTAATGGATAATACCCTGGCTGATCTGACTAAGTTGGTGGAAACGGACTGCTGGGAGCAAAAGACGTAGGATCGAGAAACTAATTTAAAATCATCATGGAGGCTAAAACTCTTCAGGAGTTGTAATATTTTGATAAACTTAATAGTTCTCCTGATGATAAAGGTGTGAAACACAGTGTTTTAATTCATAAAAATTGTTAATAATAGCAATAAAAAAAAAGTCTCTGGCAATATCCAACTGAACCTTTCACACGGGGTTAAAACCCCATTTTGTTGGTTTTAATAGCACAAGTAAATAATTTTGTTGGATGCAAGCAACTAAGAGAATGTAGTAATAGTGCATTATTATAAAAGTGGTGAGAAAAAATTACCAAGTCTCGTCATCTTGTCCTTGGTTAAAATTGAAACTTTGATGTAATTTATCACTCAGAAAATTTCCCGGGGAATTGTGAGTGAAGGAGACTGTCTTGTTACGCCCCGTTTGCAGTGTGATGAGGGGTGTGGTGGTGTTGCACTGCTGGCCAAACAGGGTATGCTCCAAGCGGGACACATACTGGCATGCTGTGAATATATGTCTCCAGCAATCTACTGAGCGAGACCCTAATTCGAGACCGCCTAAAAATATATATCATAATATTATTGGGCCCTGTTACAATTATGAATGAAGTATAACTTAACAAATATGTTCTTATAAGTTAATTAATATTGATTTTTAGAATTTGTACACTGAAGAAGGATGAGAACCATCCTAAACATGTATACGTAGAATGTAAAAGTGTTATGTTAAACACAAATTTTTTCAAAAGAATTCCATCTCCAAAATTTCATGTTTTTTTTCTTCATGTAATAATTTTTTTTTTAAATATTCATTACATCAAATATTTCAT
Organism: Lepidostoma basale; assembly: GCA_022606425.2. Classification (NCBI taxonomy): domain Eukaryota; kingdom Metazoa; phylum Arthropoda; class Insecta; order Trichoptera; family Lepidostomatidae; genus Lepidostoma; species Lepidostoma basale. The sequence goes on along the minus strand of JAHDVF020001325.1, from coordinate 2,365,320 downwards.
TAAAAATAATTTTAAACACATACATGTTTTATTTTAACACCACTTTAATTGTTTTTAAAACTAATTGGAATGATGCGTCATGAATTCCAGCAAACATTCATGACATATCCCCCCCATTTAAAATGTTTATATGTTATGTATTGTATTTCTATGTCAATCGTTTAGTTTGTTTTGTAACCCTGATGAAGCTCCTACGGGAGTGAAACCGGTTGGTTTAAAAAAAAAACAATTGAAGTGGTAGAATGTAAGTGTTTTAAAATATTTTTAATAATGTCACACCCCAAATTAAGTGCTACATATGAAAAAGAATATTTCAATGTTAAATATTTAAAAAATTCATACCTGATATTAAAACGTCAAGAGACAGTGCATGCGATGAGACAATCTTGGTAGATGGAGGTTCTGAGCACGCTGAATCTGAGAGTAATGCCAAGAGGCTACTACATCTGTTTTGCAAACTCAATATGTTGCTTATTCTTGCAGCCTAAAACGAAGGAATGTGTTTTAAGGAATATTTCAACAATTTGCTTTATTTATTTAAAGAACTATACAGAGCTGCTTAGTACTCACTTCTCACAAATGTTAAAACCTTTTAAAACAAACAAATAAAGAAAGAATTTAAGATTTGCTGTCATTTGAAGATAAATGTACTAAATAACATGAATGAAAATGTCAGTTTTCTTATATTTTATAGTAATGATAAAAACATTTGATAAAGCTAGGCAAAACATGTCATTTCCATAAAATGAAACTAAGTTTTCATTTGTATTAATTATTTAATATGGAATTTTACATCATTGTTCAAGAAACATTAAATATTATACAATGAACTAATGTTTTCTTATTGAATAATTAAAAAAATCTTGTTTGAAACACTACTGTCACGACAATTCAAATAAATTGCGATTTGTATCGCAAACATTTGAAAAATCTAATGTTAATAGAGGCAATAACATGACCATAGCGGTTGCATTACTGAGAAAATGAATAAATAAAATGAGATTTTAATTACTTTATGTAGCCCTTCCAATGACAAAGAGACCAGCTCATCTCTAACTTTATCCTTTTTCAATGTGAATCTAGTTTTCCTCGGTAACAATTTATGCAGCTTGACTCTGGTTGATAGAGTTGCACCAGAACTGGAGTATCGGCCGACCAATGGAGCACTGAGAAGTGTCACCATGGAGTCCCACATGCATGTCAAAACTCTGGAATAGTCAATTATTAAATTGATATAATATTGAAATAACGGAAGTAATGATTGCTCATTTAAAATATTGATGGAAAATAGTAATACAATATTAAAATTTTATAATAATAGAGAATATACCGTCTAGCTAGTTTTAAAGCAGCTGTTTTTTCGGCAGAACCAATATTTCCATTTGGAGTGGACACTTCTTTAAGGCGTTGCCAATCACACATTACTTGACTCGTTCCCAGGCCTCCAAAGTCTGAATAAATAATCAGAAAGTTCTAAACAAAAATCATTAAGATAAATAAAGAACATAAGCATTAAAAATTTTTTTAGTTTATTTTCTCAAGATGTTTAGAAGGTTTTAGACATCTATCATCGGGAGAACGATATAAACAGTTAGACACAGTTTAAACGCCTTTAGTTTATCAAAAAGTAAAATAAATAATTCCATAATGCGGATTATAGACTTAGCCAAACTTTTTCAGGGAATGTGCAGTAAAAGCAAAAATTATATTATATTTGAAAAAATAAAAATTTTCAATGCAAAGTATTTCAATAATTTGATTTTCAAAAACTAATTAACTAATGTCCATTAATTAATTGAAATAATTGAGTATAAGTATTAATTACATTTGAAAAGAATTATCAAATTTATATTTATTAGATGAAATGTTAACTCAACCCAAGTAACTGACATCTTTATTTATTACAAGATTATTATGACTTTAGTTCCTTTAACATATTGCACCTTTGGTAAGACAAGGGCATAATTGTTCAAAATTCTCAAAATGAGTTTAAGTATGCCAATGTATTTTAAAAACATCCCTTTATCTGGAGGAACAGAGTCACTCATTAAGTTCAGTCTCATTTAGGCAGAGGGTGATAGTGTATGATCAATATAGCCAGAATAACACGGTTAATATTATTTATTTAATGTTAATAGTCTCTCAAGCTGAAGCTGAAGGACCTCCTGAATACTTTGACCACGAGGATGGCGCCTCCATCACTTGTTAATGTGGTAAGAGAGATCAACCTAGACGGCAACACAAGGATCAGAGCAAATGGGAAATTCACTTAAGCCATAAAAACATCCCTTGGCATCAGACAAGGCGATAGCTTAAGCCCATTTCTCTTTAACTGCATAATAGACAACATCATTGCAGAGGTTGCATCTCTCAATTTAGGGTACACTCTGGGTAAAGAAGTAATTGGAATGCTTTGCTATGCAGACGACGCCACAATCGTGGCCGAAAATGAAAACGACTTACAAGCAATGCTCTCAAAGTTTGATGAATCATGTTCAAAATATAACATGATCATATCCATCCCAAAAACGAAGTGTATGACTTTCGCAAGAAATCAACTGAGATGCGAAGTCTCCGTACGCCAGGAGGAAATTGAACAGGTGGACCTATTCAGATATCTCGGAAGCGAAGTAACCAGCTCTAATGACCTCCCCAGAGAAGTAAGGTCACAGGTGGATAGGGCTGCAGCAGTTGCAGGCTGCCTGAAAGATGTCATATGGAGAAACAAGGACATGAGGACTGACAGCAGGGTACGCATCTATAAGACCTGTGTGCAACCAATCCTCACATATGGCATTGAATCGAGGGCAGACACCGTCAAGACAAAGAGCACGCTCAGGACAACCGAGATGAAAACGCTCCGCGCTATAGCTGGCAAGACCCTATGTGATCAGATGGGGACGTCAAAGACGGCGATGCTGGCATCAACACGTAGAAAGGATGAGCTCAAATAGAATACCACACATAGCTCTCCATGGAACGCCAAATGGACAACGCCGACCAGGAAGACCCCCGAAACGGTGGAGAGAAAGCTGGAGTTCAGCGTCTCAAGAGGACCCGCCTGAAATAACAGACTCCTGAGTCTACCAAAAGTGAAGAAGAAGAAGTCTCTAATGAAAAATTACAAAACGTGCAATTGTGCCCTTGTCTTACCGAAGGTGCGATATATGATATTTTGCATGTCATATATGTACATATCTTAATGTGAACATATTTTGGGCATTTTGCATAACATACTGCTGACATTTAAAAATATATTAACATGGAGGTCAAATGGAATTTATTAGAAAGGAAATTTATAAAATATATAGAAACAACTTACCAATAAGCAGATTGACTAAAGCGTTGTGTTCTTGTACAGATGGTTGGTATCCTCCGATTTCCAGTATAGATGTTGTAAGAACTTGCTGGTAGACTTCGCAAAGCCACGTCGAAGAAAGATAGACCAGTACCCCACTTCCGTGAACCTCTTCTACAAAATCATCTTCCGAAAGAGGCACAGCTGTCTGCAAAATAATATAATAAATCTATGATGTGCACAATTCTTGCGTGTAAGTATATTGGTACAATTTATAATATTTAAAAGTGCTTGCTTACTGTGTTCCCTTTATAGTACCCAGAATAAATAAGTTTCAGATTTAAGAGGAGTGTTGAGTAGGTAGCTAAGTATATTCCGTCTGCATTCATTATTGTCGAAGTTGAAGGAGAACGGGCGGCATTAAATTGACAGCATTTTGAAGCAAAATCTTGCATTGATTCGTCAACCTTTGAAAAATAAACATATTTTATTTTATTAACAATATTTTTGTGTGGTCACACTTACAGTAAAACTTACAAATAGTGCATTTTACTGTATTTTTATCATTAAAAATCATACAAGGCATCTCCAGAAAGTAAGTGTACTGAATTTTTGTTGGTTAAATTTTTTTTTATTTAAAAAAAAAATTACGTGGTTACCGTAGTACATATGAGTATGTAAGCTATTTTTCGACATAGTCGCCATTCCTCTCAATGCAGGTGGTGAAGCGGGGTATCAACTTTTTGATTATGCCTTAACAGTTCCAAAACACGGATGCCATGATTTTCTTGGTTGAAATTGCGGTTTTGAACTTTTTGGCGGAGGGTGAAGAGGTGTGACGCCACTGTTGAGACTGCCTTTTGGTTTCAGGCGTGTAGTGTGCATCCCAAGTTTCATTTCCAGTAACGATGGAGCGGAGAAATTCATCTCCATGGAGTTTGCAGCGCCTCAAAAACTCTTGCCCGGCGCCGCGTATTTTGCACTTGGCGGGAGATTGGATTGACATTTTTCACGAAACGTGTTGTCGCATCGACACTTCTCAACCTACTGACCTTGAACCGGTCTCGTTGCGGAGGGGAAGGGTCAGGCTACAAGGAAGTGTAGCCAACATGTCGAAAATAAAATCCATTCGGTCGTGAGAGCCTCAGTACACTTACTTTCTAGATATGCCTCGTATGTGGGTGTCAGTTATACTTACCTCCACACATGTCCTGAACGAGAGTAATTTAGGCACCATCACATTTTGCAAAGTCTTGACAAACTGTTTAGCATTCTGCCTTTCCACATCCACATTGTAGTCAGTGATGTTACAGCGGCCAAGGTTGAGCGTGGAAGGGATCGCCTTCGTGGTTGATCCCTCATGCTCCCGGCTGGAAGATAGGTTATCCGGGCTGTCTCGGCGGTGTGTTGAGTGCTGACGAGACGGGAGAAATACACTGTCTGCATCTGAATCTATCTCTCCGTCAGATGCAGAACCATTCTCTTCGGGACCTGATGTATCTAATTAAAGTAAAGAAAAAATAAAAATTTAAAATTAAAATATGATCAGTAGTGTCAATATGAATAATATGGCTTTAAAATAATTAAATAAAGATCAAGCAAATAAAGAATATGTGATACCTGATGAATCTGTCTCGCCATTTTCAAGTTTGCTCTGCATCTCTGCTACAAGATCTCTGTTAGAAAATAAATAATATTTTATGTTATTACATACTGTACCAGCACAATTAAAGTATTCATGTTTTTGATTTTGAAAACATATACAATCATATTTACCGATAAGGACTCGGTAGCCTCGCTAGACTTTGATATGTCAATGGACCTCTATAATCTGCTTCTTCCAATTTCAGCCATTTGTTGTTAATTTCTGTGGCATTTGGAGGAAGATATTTTCCCTCACATAATTCCTCCAGAGCTCCCAGGAGACTAACAATGCATTCCAAGCTCACCAGCAAGACATGGGAGTTGTTGCTTACAGCGCACTCTTCAATGGCATCCATTATTCTAAAAGGTAATATTTAAATTCAAAGATCCCAAAATTACTACAAAAAAATAGGCTGTGGTGGTCCACAATATTGATCAAACATAAATTAAGGTTTTGCAGATTTTTTTTTAAACAAAATATTTAACTAACTAACTAACCATCATCACACCATTTCCCTGGAGGGGTAGGCAGAGAGGAATGACTGCCACACCGTTCGGTCCTGACATACCTCTCTAGCTTCCTCCACATTCATACATTGTAACATGCACGTTCGTTGATTATTCCGACATCGAATATGGTCGTCTTTCAGTATTTGACTCTTCCCACTCACACTGCTTGTATAAAAGATTTTAACCATTCTTCTCTTATCCATTCGTTCCATATGTCCAAACCATCTCAGCGATTCTTTATTTAATTTTACTTATGATGCAATCATCTGCCTTACATTTCTTCCTTATTTCGTCGTTCGGTATTCTATCATATATCGTTTTCCCGCACATTCTTCTCAGTGATCTCATTTCTACGGCATTTATCATACTTTCATCCTTTTTTGCCAGCTCCAATCCTCACTTCCATACATAAGGACTCCAAATTCAATCAATTTACATTATTTCACATAATAATATCGTCTCTTTGCAAGAATAACGTGTTATCTCGAAAATTAGATTTTTTTAAAAATGAAACAAGATACCCGTCTGAAAGAGACAACGTGACAACACAATATACCACTGTTGTGTTGTCTCTTTCCCTCATAAATTCTCTGTTTTTCACTTTAAAAATAACATGTTTTTTGTAGAAAATAACGTAAAACACGGCGGATTTGATTTTCGAAATGTCACATTATTCTTGCAAAGAGGCGATATATCAATTAGTCAATATTATGGCAGGAGGATAATATTTTTACAGCGTGTGAAGTTAATATAATAGATTGTTCTGATTGTAAAATATAAATTTTTATATTGAATACTTACAATCTTACTAAGGCCATGTCGTCACTGTGCTGGTCAGACAAGTTATTGGACTGCCTTAATATTAAGAGGTAGCAGAGTTTCTTAGGATCCCCCAGGATGTCCTTGGTACTGGCGAGGGCTTCAGCTCTGTGAGACACGGGGGGGTAGAGCAACATCCGATGGTAGAGAGCCTCCAGCACAGGTCTCATGGACCCCACACACCCAACAAGTCGTAATAATTGGCCAGCGATACTATAAGAAAAAAAAACGTTTGTTTTTGGGATCTTGGTTATATCAATGTAACTTGTCTATCTTGACCGATGTTTCTGAAATCGTTGCAGACTGTTTTGCGTTTCAATATTTGGCTTCAATTTAGTTGAACCATCTCGTCGACCCTCATTTACATCTCCCAATTTTTTTGATCCCTTGAAAGTTGTCGTAGACCCCTGGGGGTTTATATAGACCACTTTGGAAATCACTGAGGTAGCTGGTACTCAACATAACAAATTTCATGTGGGTAATTAAGATTGATGCTTTAAAGCATAGATGGGCAACCGCCGGCCAGCGGGCCGGATCCGGCCCACGGAGCTATTTTATCTGGCCCTGATTCATCTCGGCGAAGTAATAGAGAAATAAAATGATAGTTAATTTAAAAAATAATGTGCCAGCAAATTTACAGTGGAACTTATTGAGCTTCAGGGGGATTTAGCGCTAAAATCACAATTTGACAAAGTTGCTTTGACGGATTTTTATAAATTATATTTGGTGGAAGAAAAATACATTCAAATTTACGAACATTTGCAAGAAAAATCATTTGTCTTTTTGGCAGCACATACAATACATGTGAACAGTTTTTTTCGAGTATGAAACACACTAAATCAAAAATTCGAACGAGGATAATACATGAAAATCTAGAAAATTCTATGCGATTATCATTAAGCAATACCAACGCCAATATTGATAGTCTCGTAATTTAAGTACAAGGCCAATCTTCACACAAAATTTTGTAATCAGTATATAATATTATGTCCTTCATTATATAAATAAAAAAATGTATAAGAAGTAGCAACGTGTTTTATTTAATTTAATATTACTTTATTATGATTAATAATTTGGTCCGGCCTTTGACAGGGAGACAGAATGATAATTTGGCCCCAGACCCAGGAAAGGTTGCTCATGCTTGCTTTAAAGTATCACAATTATAAAAATAATAATAGTCTTACCTATAAACTGTTTTAGCCTGTTGACTGTTGAAGCTGGGAGCACTTGCGAGGGAACCAGAACCCCTTCCGGAATCATCCACGCCATGTCCTTCATCCCTTGAAAATTTTAGTAAATAAATTATTTAGGGATAATCTAATGATTTTACTGAAATCTCCTTGATGGAAGTTTGTTTTAAATAATAATGAAATAAAACAATGTTTTTAAGTACTTCCACTTTTGTCTTTATTTTGACAGCGACCGGTTTCACCAGGCTTGCTGGGATCGACAGACTGTACAAATAACAGTGTCACAAGTCTGTCAATGCCGAAATAAAGACAAAAGTGGAAGTAGTTAAAAAAAATTGTTTTATTTAATTATTAATTAAAATTATTTTTTGTTTTGTAAACTTATATACATGATATGATAAAATACTAATATGAATGATTTAAAATATGTACAATTCTTGAGTCACTCACAAAACAAAACGTAAAGTAATTCATAACAACAACAACAACAAAACCATCACGCCGTTTCCCCGCAGGGGTAGGCAGAGAGAATGGACCGCCACACTACTCTATCCTGGCAAACCTCTCTAGCTTCCTCCACATTCATACAACGAGTCATACACGCACGTCGATTCCTCCGACTTCTAACATGACCAACCTTTAAAATTTGATTAATTTGGTCATGCCATGTTTTCCTCGGTCTGCCTCGACTTCGTACCCCATTTACATCATTAACGTATACTTTCTTAACCATTCTTTCTCCATCCATGCGTTCCATATGTCCGAACCAACGCAGCGATCCTTTCATAATTTTGTTCATAATACCTTCTTCCGCTCTACATTCCTTTCTTATATCAGCATTTGAGATTCTGTCGTATATCGTTCTACCACACATATGTCTTAGGGACCTCATCTCTACCGCATTTATTCTACTCTCATCCTTCTTTTGCCAGTTCCATGCTTCGCTTCCATACATTAAGGTTGGGACCAGAACTCCATTGTGAACGGCCGTTTTCGCTTTCATTGATAAATTCTTGTTTCCAATAACTATTTTTAAAGCTCCATTCACTTTGTTACCCGCACCAACCCTTCTTTCGACGTCACTATCCGTTCGGGCATCTGCTGTGAACATACTACCTAAATACACAAATTCCCTCACCTGTTCCAAGTTCTCTTCGTTCACACTTATATTACAAACTGTCATTTGCTCTTCCCTTTCGAAAACCATCACCTTTGACTTTCCGACATTCATCATTAAATCATTTGACTTGCATACCTCATTCATTCTCGACACCAAGATTTGTAATTCGTCCGCACTATCCGCAACGAGAACGGCATCGTCCGCGTAAAGCAGACAGTTTACAGATAAATCACTCATCTTAGCACCAGCATTTATACCTTTAAGTTCTTTCATACACTTGTCCATATACAGATTGAACAACCATGGAGACATCACGCAGCCCTGCTTAACACCCTTCGTGATATCAAACCAAGGCGTGATGTCTCCATTTACCCTAACACTGGCAGTGCTCCCTTCGTAGAGAGAAGCAACCGCCCGTATCAGTTTTGTGCTCACTCCGTATTCGGACAAGATTGACCACAGTTTATCTCTGTTCACTCGATCATAGGCTTTTTGCAAATCGACAAACGCACAGAAAAGCTTACGGTTTTTGGCCATAAACTTCTCCGCAAGCGTTCGAAGTGCAAAAATCTGATCCATACATCCTCTTCCGGTCATAAAAGCGCCTTGAACATCCCATACTCTTTCAGTCGTCGTCTTCCCATACTCTAATTCATAACATTGTCTACTAAAGGAGTCGTCATACATACCGGAATTTAATGTGTTTGTCCACTCTGGGGGTCCCAAGAAAAGAAATGAGCGCAGGACAAAACTTTTGCCATAGGAAATTAGTGAAATGCGTATTGCTATTTACAATTTCTGGTAAACTTGTTACTAAAGTAAGAAGACATTCTAAATAAAAGATGGCGGTTACATTTGATTTTGTTGTCCTGAAACAAAATGATGTAATATCAAATTTTACACTCTGGAGGGCAAAAATCCAAGATTAATATTAGGATAGAAAAATATTGTGTTACATTTATTTGTTTGATTTTGATACTTACATTTGTGTCTCACATAATCTGCTGCACAAATATTGCATTACTGGTATTATTTCACTGAAACAGGCTACGGCGGAGACCTGACTTTTAACAAGAGGAGACCCTTCATTTAACATCTCTTGGCATTCCTCATCTGTCAACAAAATAAAACATATATGACTTTTAGAAAATCAGGTGAACTCAAATTATCATTAAATAAAATTATAGATTTGTATGTAATAGTTTTAGTAAAATCTGAAACAGTATAACACATAAAAGTTTTTGATAAACTTAAGTCTACACTGGAATTCTAGAATATTAAACATATGAATTATAAAAATATTTTTTCTGTTTATAAGTTTGAACTCACGGTTTATGTAAGTATATTTTCATGTATAAGTATATTTGAGGGTGTGTCATTTTTTTAATAAATAAAAACATAAACCTAACTTATTTTTACAACACAATATCTTTTTTTTTAACCAACAATTAGTTTTGCTTCCACTGAAATCACTGGCTCAGGGTAACAAAAAAAAACCAATTTGTTTCTTTGCCATGACAAAATCCTAGTGGGAGTGAACCAGACTGATTGTTTAAAAAACAAAATAAATTTATGTCATGCCATGTCTTCCTTGGACTACTTCACACTACTTGTATATATCTTTTTTACCATTTTTCCCTCATTCATTCGTTCCAAATGTCTAAAACCATCTAAGTGACCCTTTCTTAATTTTATTTAGGACGCATTCATTCGCCTTACATTCCTTTCTTAGTTCATCACTAGATATTCTATCATAAATAGTTTTTGTATTGAATATAGGAGACTAATATGATAATATGAACCTAATGAAAGACAGAAGGCCCGGATGGTCATGGCTGCAGCCGCACGGGCGGGAGCGGCCACGGGAGCAGAAGCGGCTGCCTCAGCGCAGCGCCCTGCAAGCCACAGCACCAGCCGCCCATTCAAGGCGCCTCCGCTGCGAAGACCCAAGGCTAGAAGTACTCGCAGGATATGAACCTATATACAAACATATAGAATAGTTATTTACATTATAGTCGGATACAAAATAATGTAATTTTTAATATACTAATTAATCATATATGGCCCTTGTATGAGGTTCATGCCTTCTTGTTGAAATACAGTTACAAATTATAATATGAAAATTGAATGTGAGCTATTGACTCTTGATTACTGGATATTTCTTATTATAAATATCAAGTAAACTACTAGTTGGAACCCGTGAAATATTCACGGAAGTAAAGATTTTATACCCTTTAAAAACTTGGTTCCACTGTACAATCGTAATCAGTAATAAGTATTAACTTTTAATGCAAATATTTTTTTTAGAGACGTTAAAAATTTCACATTTGCAAGGTGTTGTGAAAATAGAACAATACCAAATTGTTCTCCTTTGTTCTCTATACTATTGTCATATGTTACAGCACCAATCAGAATTTTTTTTAAATATAATTCAGAAATGTTCTCCGGATTAGGGACACAAGTTGATCAATTATTGCAACTTTTAATAATGAAATTCCATCTAATCGTAAATAGTGTGATTAAATTCCAGGAACCTAAGTTTTATGAGAGACCATAGTACAACATTTGAATAATATTAAATATTTGTCTTTCTATATTTACTTAACACATCTTATGCGGGAGACGAGTTTCACAGTCCTTAGTCCGCCAATCGCCATTTGCGGGAGACTATAATTATAATTACCAAATTTTTGGCCCCTTTAGCTGGAGACGGTGATCACAGTCCTGCTTATTATATTGCATTATTTCAGGTTTATAGTGACATCTGTTGAATTATCATCAAAGCAAAGTTTCTCAATATATTCTTAATTTTTTTTATTGGAAAGATTTAAAATGTTTTAATGATTTATATGCTGTCGCGATTAATACATTACGCGAGTGGAATACGTTCGCGTCACTGATTAACTTACGCTCAATCCGCCCCGCATGAGATGTGCTAATATGTGAAAACGTCCGTTTTCTAGAAGTTTAAATATATTTTATGGGTGTGACGTGTTTCGCCTGCTAGGACATTACCAAATGTGTAATTCCCTAGCAAGGTAAAATATGCCACTCCTATAAAATGTAACAACACATTTAGCAAACGTAGTTTTACATAATTGTTTAAGAAACAATAAATCTGGAATAATAAGTTCTGTTGCACATTGCAATACAATATATATTTTTGGTTTATTTTCTTTTAAATAATATATCAAAATTACTTGAGTTTCTTGTGGATGATGAGACATTGAAGATGTGGCACAAAGGAGTTGGGATGGGAGCCATAATGAGTCGTCTTCTGGTTCATTTCCTCTATGAAACCTGTCATCGCGTAGGATTTTCTAAAATAATAAATGGTGAAATAACCATAAAAAAATTATAATAAATATTTATAAACAAAAGATGATAATAAGTTAAATAATCCCTCACATGAAATCCATTGAGAGCTAATGAAACCAATTTGGGTCGCTTTGTCTCAAGGGCTATTTGCAAAGGCAAAAAACAAACTCTCCTCAGTTCATAAGAAGGGTCTCTTGTAGAACCTTGTTGAGTACACAGTAAATCTGAAATGTTTTGTGTCTATTAGCATTTGTGTTCAATTATAAGAAAATGATATTTTAAGAATAATACATACCATAAGCTTGCTGACAGGTTTTCCGCAAATGAGCTCCTTTAGGCCCATTTGCTTCTTTGATAATATCTAAAAGTAATTCTTCCATTTTCCAACAATATTTATGACACTTTCTAGTCTTGAAAAAAATGTATAATGCTTATACTTAAATGAGGTTTATGTTGGAATTTTTCTCATGATTGCACCACAGATTTCTTACAGTTTTTCATTTCAACATTTTACATTTTAACCACAATTCAGAGATAAATATTTTTTCTAAGAATCCATATGTTTATTCGACTCACAATTTTCCACAGTCAAATAGAAATGTCATATCTTACCTGTAGAGTCTGTACTGAGCATGCTCAGAAACTACCAATCAGCTACCATCCTCAAAAATCAATACTTTTTGCTTTGTGGCTATCAGGAAGATAGAGATAGCTTGTACCCATGTTTCCCCTATTTTATTTATTTGAGTACCTACTTCCTCGTGATTCAGAGTATTTGTGGGTGATTGTATCTTTAAAAAAAAATTAAGAGCCTTTCTAGGGAATAATTAAAAACGTACAATAATAATTCAATTGTTTTATTTACATACGAAAATATGTAGCATGTTTTATATCATAGAACATTTAACAATACAATTATTTCAAACAAAATAGATGAAAATACATTTATATTCACAAAACACAAAAAAAATCAGAGACGTTATTAATGTAATTTTGTAGAAAATAATATGCCTTGTTTGAGAGTTGAATCTCTAGCAAACACATTATTAAATATGATAATTGAATAAACAATATTTCTGTAACTAACTAACTAACCATCACCCTGTTTCTTCATATGGGTAGGCAGAGGATGGACCACCATACTGCTCCATCTTGAAAGCTTCCTCTATATTTATTCATCGTAACACGCACGCTCGTCAATTTCTCCAACTTCGAATGTGGATGTCTATTTGATTAATTTGGACATGCTATGTTTTCTTCGCCATATTTTTCCATTAACACTGTTTGTATACAACTTTTTAATCATTCTTCTCTCATCCATTCGTTCCATATGTCCAAACCATCGAAGTGATCCTGTTTAAATTTTACATAAGATGTAGTCAACTGCCTTACATTCCTTCCTTATTTCTTCGTTTTGTATTCTAGCACACATCGTATTCCCGCACATTTTTTTCAGCTATCTCATTCCCATGACATTTATCCTACTTCTGCCAGCTCCAAGGTTCACTTCCGTACATAACATTGGCACTAGAACTCCATTACAGTGGATATATTTCTATTTGCTGTCATAACATTGAGTGTATCATTAATTTTGTTACCAGCACCAACCCTTCTTTCAATGCTTTTCTCCACTTTTCCATCTCTTGTAAACATGATTCCCAGATAAATAAATTCGGTAACTTGCTCCAATTTCTCGCTATTATGTCACAATCTGTCATATATTCATACTTTTTAAATACCATCACTTTAGACTTAGACACATTCATCGCAAGGTCACTCTTATTATATGCTTAATATATTTGAAAATTTTAAAACTTGCAGTTTTTCCATACTGTCAGCAATTAACACAGTCATCTGCATATAACAAACGGCTGACTGACTAACTGTTCATCCTAATACCAGCATTTATGCTTTCTAGTTCTATAATGCACTTGTCAATGAACAACCACGGGGACTTTACACAACCCTATTTCTGTACGAGGTCTGTTCAAAAAGTATCGCGAATTTTGAATTTCCGCTGGCTACGTATATTTGATTTTTGATTTTTTTGTAGCGTTATGTTGGTACTCATGTCCCTTACTTATGCTGACAAGGTCGGCCATTTTGAATGTTTAGTTAATTTTTGACAGCTGTTTTGCTTGGATGTGTTTTGGCTCGTCTTCGATTTTTGCCTATTCCAAAAAATGGATCAAAGAATCTGTATCAAATTTTGTGTGAAAAACAAAATAAAGTGCGCGGACGCATTTCGAATGTTGACTGTGGCATATGGTGAAGCTACCTTGGACCAAAGCAACGTTTATCGGTGGTACAAAATGTTCTCAGTGGGCCGAGAAGATATGAACGACGAAGAGCGTGCCGGACGCCCGAGCACGTCAACAACAGACGAAAACATTGATAAAGTGAAGAAAATAGTATTAGCAAATCGTCGAATCACCGTTAGAGAAGTTGCTGAGGACCTAAACATATCGATTGGCTCGTGCCATTCGATTTTAACCAATGATTTGGGTATGAGTCGGGTCGCCGCGAAATTCGTGCCAAAATTGCTCAATTTCGACCAAAACAGCATCGCGTTAACATTGCTCAGGAGATGTTGGACTCGGTCCGTGACGACCCAAATGTGCTCCAGAGGGTCATAACTGGTGACGAATCATGGGTTTATGGTTATGACGTGGAAACCAAAGCTCAATCATCCCAATGGAAGCTGCCGCATGAGCCGAAGACCAAAAAAAGCGCGCCAAGTTCGGTCGAACGTGAAGGTTTTGCTCACAGTTTTCTTTGATTGCAGGGGCGTGGTGCATCATGAGTTCTTGCCACAGGGTAGTACGGTCAATAAGGAATATTACCTGCAAGTTATGCGCAATTTGCGCGAAGCAATCCGCCAGAAACGCCCGGATTTGTGGAAGAACAAAAACTGGTTTTTGCACCATGATAACGCCCCTGCTCACACATCGTTGCTTGTGCGCGAATATTTGGCCAAAAACAACACAGTAATGGTGCCGCAGCCACCGTATTCCCCAGATCTGGCCCCCTGTGACTTTTTCCTGTTTCCAAAACTGAAGAGGCCCATGAAAGGACGACGCTACGCCACGATTGAGGAGATAAAGACGGCATCGAAGGAGGAGCTGAACAAGATCACAAAAATGATTTTTTTAAGTGCTTCGAGGATTGGAAAAAACGTTGGCATAAATGTATTATATCCGAGGGGAATTACTTTGAAGGGGACAAAATAGATATTCATGAATAAATAAATACTTTTTGAAAAAATATAAAATTTGCGATACTTTTTGAACAGACCTCGTATATTGTATAAACATAATTTTCTTTTTGTCTTAAAGCTGAGAAAAGTCTTTCTTTATAACACAGGGATTCTACTTCTATTTACTTCTATCGATATTCAAACCATATTGATGATTGTATTTTATGTCTGAACACTAGAGTAGCATCTGAAGAAAATTCAATTTGATTTTGTTT
Organism: Lepidostoma basale; assembly: GCA_022606425.2. Classification (NCBI taxonomy): domain Eukaryota; kingdom Metazoa; phylum Arthropoda; class Insecta; order Trichoptera; family Lepidostomatidae; genus Lepidostoma; species Lepidostoma basale. Next base: position 2,349,950 of record JAHDVF020001325.1, on the reverse strand, counting down.
TTCACGAATATTATGCGCATAAAGTGATATCTTCCATGAAAGTACCTCCTCGAACACATTTCCCCTAGTTTCAGGCGTGTGCTTGTTTATGCGCATAAAAAGGGTAAAATATTTCTGAACTATCTGAATACATCCAGGTAGGTCAATGCAACTTCCTATAACTAACGAAGCAAAGTAGAAAAGCATGGTTACTCGTCAAGTTGAATAGCGAACCATCTTGATTTCTTTATCCCCTCTACAACTTGCAATTAATGTGATCACTTAACTGAAGTGCACTTGATTTTAATAATGCTTTTCTTGTAATTTTTAACACGGGGGTTTAAAACAGGCGACAACAAATATGTTTGGGAAACGCTGATCTAGACAATAAAAAAACAAAAACACTTGTACAATTTCATATTGAAATATCACAAAGAAATGAAAAGGAAAACAAAAAAATATTATACAATATTTTGTCTTATGACTAATTCTAAAACTTTCACTCAAGGTGAACACTTAGAAGTTGTTATCTGTAGAATGTTTATAATGTCAAAAATGTATTAAATCGTATCCATAAATTTTGCACTATTTTGACTCTATGTTGGGACTGCTAGCTCTTTGGCAACGAGTAACAGCACTTGTTCAGTGTTAAGACACCAGTTTACAATATCCTTGGAGACCCGGCACCACTGTTCACCATGATGGGGCTCAGCAGCTTTGCAACGGTTCTTCACATCCTCCTGTTGCGCGTCGGTTCCGTGCATCACTTCGAACTTGTAGAAGTACGCCCAAGCATCTCCAAAGTCAGGATCTATTTTTACCTAAGTAAGAAAAAAAATTGTGGTAGAAAAATAATAGCAGTGCCATAATTCTAGTGTTTAGAATAATACATAAAAAAACGTTAATGTAATTGGAAGAAATATTAAGTGAAATAACTTTAATCTACATCGGGGTTTTCCAAACTATGTTCTGCTGAACCTGAATAGATCTTTTGCCACAATTTGGAAAGGTTTTATACATTGCAACAAATTTAAAGATCTTCTTCATATTGAAAGGCGAGAAATGATCAATCTCCACTGATGTGTATGACGTCAGGTATCTAGGTACAGGTGGAGGACCATATTATCTCACACTGTGGGCATGAAATAGAAGGGGAATATTGATTTTATCTGACCGGTTGACAAATCTTGTGAGTTTAACATTTGACAAGATTGACAGAACGGTTAATCGCGCTAATAAATTTGTTTATAAACCTGAAAAACAGTTTGAAAATACGTATTAACACTTTGCACTCCTCAATCATTATTGTTTTATGCGCCACCAACTGCTTAATTAATTAAAAAAAAAATACATAAGGAAGGAGTCTCTAAAATGCCGTATTAGGAAGGTGCAGAGTGTATTATAATTATTATTTGTATTTAGACATAGGAGTTGGTGTAAGAAATACTATGTCGAGTCACACTCGACATTGGAATAGTAAGAGTTTAATATTCAGTGTATAAATTCTGGAGGGAAAAGTTTGTGGGAAGTGTCATAAGTAAGTTGTTTTAATCTTAAAATTTGATTGACTATGAATTGACATTTAAAAAGTGTTAAAATTTCCCGTTTGTGAAGTGTTCCATTGCTACATGATATTTCAAAATTTATTAAAATGCGTACAGTAATAAGACAATTATTTACAAAATAGTACTCACTGTTCTGTTAAACCAATCCCTACATTTCTGATATTTCCTCTCACACCAAAAGAGTTTAGAAACAGCCAGAAGCACATGGGCATCGTGTTCACACTTCTTCAGAGCATCAACCTATACGAAATAGAAAATATCACATAATTAAAAATAAAAAAAGACTTACACAAAGGATTTAGATCAATGAAATTAGAATTTATTATACAATCTCCAATATAACCTCCTCGGACCCCCCGTCCCCTGTGGGGGACATAAAAAGTGTCTGAACAAATGGTGTAATTCAAGGAATATTATAAGTTGTTAACTAATTTCAACTGTGAACTGTTGTTCATAGATGTCCGTAAAATGTTTAGAATAACTTAGTTTTCAAATCAATGCTTACACAGCAGTTTTATGGCAGTGTCAAAATGGCGGGTCTGAGGAAAGGACGTTTACTATATTTATTATTTTTTTGGCACAACTGTTACTGTGTTTACTTTTTAGTATACTAATATGTTCATTTCATAATATCAAGTTGATAGATTGCCAATATATAGTCAGTCAAATCTGTGAAAAATCGCCAAAGTTGTATGTCCCCCAGAAGGGACATCGGGTCTTAATGTTGAAAATGTTCAAATATTAACCATATAAGTGTTCGGCTAGTCCATGTTTTTCTTTTGCAAATATTTAATTGCAAATATGACTTTTACAACTAAATTGACAAAAATATTTAAATATCACTTTTAAAACATGTTTTCGTATACTAATTTATATGATATATTTTCTTTTTCCAGATTCTGATGCATTTATTAATTTTGTTAACGTAGAGTTGGATGGAAATATGTCTGAATGTGACCTTAGTGATGACGAAATTAACGATCCTGATTTCAATGAGACCATCGCGGACGATGTGATGGTATCAAGTGATGAAGAGTTGGACGATAATATTGGAGAAATAAATATTACGGAATCTGTAACTCCCAGCAGGCGTGAATTTTGGATGAAAACGGAAGATTTTTTTCCATTTCCTCCAGCACCAGAGTATGAAGAATTGCCTTCTAATGCTGTAAATTTGCCTAACAATGGTTAACAGACCAGCACTTGTAAAAGCCAACAATTCAAACACGGGTGGTGTTGATATGTTAGATATAATAATAAGCACCTACAGAATAAGGGCACGGACAAAAAAATGGACAGTCCGATTATTAATGCATTTATTCGATTTTTCCATAGCTGCGTCTTGGATAGAATATAGACGGGATCGGGTGGCATTAAAAACTCCGAAAAGGGATGTTTTGGATTACTTGCAATTCAGAGTTCAAATCGAAGAACACCTAATCCACAATAGTTTGCAAGTACCTGATCCAAACTTTGATTCCGAATGTGAGCCTGAACCAACACCAAAGCGTTCCAAAGCTGCTGTTCCCCACCCACCAGATTCTCTAAGGAAAAAAAATGTACTCCACATGCCAATTTTCCCGCATCCAGCAACTAAAAATCATTGTCGCTTTCCTGGGTGTAGTGCTAACAAAGCCCGAATCCAATGTTCAACGTGCAAAGTTTTTTTGTGCTTGCAAGATAATAGAAATTGCTTTCAACTTTACCATGAATTTTAAATTATATTTTATATTATTGGTAACGTTTCAATTAAGTATCGGCTTATTTTGCGTATTATTTGTTACGCACTTTTTGAAGGGTAGTTATTTATTAAAATTAATTATATACTTTATTTTATGTTTTTTTATTAGCCTTTCGCGGGTCCGCAATAAAATATATTTGTAATTATATGGTATTTTCTCTCTTTTATTAGTTTAATAAAATGTTCTGCAAAAAGTCTTCGTAATATTATTGTTTAATTATATTTATGTCTTATTTTAAAATGATCTGTTTTTATTATTTGTTACGCACTAGAGACCCAGCGTCCCCTATAGGGGACATGTGATTTTGGAAAAACTGTATGAATAATTTTTTTTTTCTAAATTTATTTCATTTCCGTATTTTTTTTAAAACACAAATACGTAAATAAAAAGTTAAATTTGATGATTTTTTTTCCCTGGGTCCGAGGAGGATAAGCAGAAATACATCATTATTATGAAGAAGAAATCTGGTCGTGTCCAGGCTTGAACCATGTCCCCTGGATCAGGGTCAAGCATTCTGTCCCCTAGGCCACGACCGGGTTTTTACTTATATCATTAGAAATCATAATAAGAAATCACTTACACTTTTAGTTTTCCTCTGCGGTCGAGCTTCTAGAAAAATTGCTTCAGCCCAGAGTAAACCTGAATTCGGACAATCCTGCAGTGCTCTCGCCATTAACGTGTTTGCTATTTCTAAATGTTTCCCGCGAATTTCGACACGAATTGCCTCCAACCTAAGATCAAAAAAAGCAATTTACATTCAATGTTGACAATTATGCATACACACGTATGTGCACGTAATATGAAATGGTACGGGCATATAAAACACTTTGTCTGTGAATCTTCATCGTCAACCACCCAGAGGAAGACCTAGGAACACGTGGATGATTTAGTGTAATAGTGTATTGCAGAGAAATGGCTTGAGTGAAGGCGATACTCTGTAAGAACCGTAAGAAGTACAGACTGAGATCGAGAAGAGCTGACCCCAACAGTCAACACAGTCAATGAGTTGGGATAGCACCAGGAAGAAGAAGACGTATATGTACAACTTAAATTGTCAACAAACCCCTTTAAATAATGAATAACAGTTATATTGTTACCATATCTCTGGAATCTTGGGATTTTTCAGTCTGGCTTTTTCTAAAATTGATCTTGTTTTGGTAATGAGTCCACGTTTTTCTTCCAAAGCTGATAAAAGCGTCCAAAGAGGCACCGCATTCGGATTTTGTTTTATCTGATAAAAGGAAAAACAAGTAAATTAAAAATATATATTATTATAAGTATATTAACTAATTGGACTGAAAAAAAGGTTAATTATATCGGTATTTATTTGTTATAAAAAAAATATGTATATAAAGACTTACTCCATTATTGTATGAATTATGAGCATTATCTAATTGCTCCAGCTGTTCCTCTATTTGTCCCTTCATCATTACTAGTTTAGGAAAATCGGGATACACTTTAATAGCTTCGACCAATAGCTCCAGAGCTACGTCCAAATTGTTTAGGGCCCATTCAAGTTTGGCAGATTTCATCATAACCTAAAACAAAACCAAAAATATTTTTTTTAATTGTATCTCAATAGAGACGAAGACGCAAACTGGAAACTGAACATGGATGATCAAGGTGTTTACAGGACTTATGACCTGTCATTGGTTGGGTTAAGCGCACGCTTTATGTAATTACAACATTCCCCATTCCACCTTTGTTATTTGTGATCATGCATGACAAATTTTTGGAAGATGTATATATACTTCAAAATCCATATTTATCTTCACGTGGCAGTTTCAGTCAGCCATCTATGTAGATTTGGTTGCACTAGTGAATTTTTTCAAGAATTAACCTATACAACCGACCCACTAACGCCATCTATGGAGAATGATTTTCGGCATTTAGCAAACTACCTTATTAACACAATGTGAAGGCTGTTGACCAACATATTGTTAGAAGCCGCTAGGAGTATTATTCCATTCTATATGCCAAAGAATTTTGACCAGAATATTTGAAGACCAAATATTTGTGAATGTATACTTATACCTGTATACAAATCCTGGATTTACACCAAAGGGTGGTTAATTCAAATTTTAATTGTATCTCAATAGAGACGAAGACGTAAACTGGAAACTGAACATGGATGATCAAGGTGTTTACAGGACTTATGACCTGTCATTGGTTGGGTTAAGCGCACGCTTTATGTAATTACAACATTCCCCATTCCACCTTTGTTATTTGTGATCATGCATGACAAATTTCAAAAATAAAAACATTAAAAAAATTTGCAGCAGCATTAAAGGAACAATTTAAAAAAATTATATGCATCAATTATATAAATGTCCATATGATGGAGTAGATATGTTAAAACAGTTTTCTTCATTGTGAAATGCACTTGGGATGTGTAAAATGGAGATTAAATTACATGACAACAAGAAGAAAATGTGAGTAAGATTATGTGTAAAATATAAGATACATGCAAAACTAGTCGAATTATATTTTCTTACCCGTGGAGTAGGGGCTGAAGCTCTTGCTTTAGCAAGCAATCTCCTGGCTCGATCATACTCTTGATTCTCACTCTCCAGTTTCACAGCTGCCAACCAAATCTCCTCTGAGTTAGGATTGGCTTGGAATGCCAAAGATAGGATTCCACGTGCTGCTGGAACATCGCCTAAATAGCAATAACAATAAAAAATATATATCAGATAAGAGCAGTATTCTTCGCTAGTTTTAATCCAAGCTTCCTGTTGCTTTCCACATTTGTATACAGCAGGTTAATTGAACCCAATTACTGTATACAACTTTTTAGCTATTGGTACTCATGACATGTGATAGGTAGCTATTCTATCGCCATGTGATTTCTACACCAGACCAAAGAGCAGTGGCGATTAATTTTGATAAAATGAATTATTATATTTTTTTAATTAAGCACTGATACCCTAGCCTAAGAACCACTTCAACCACTTTATTTGAAAAAATCTGCTGAATTCTCATTCAAAACCTTTCAATCTCATTACCTTGAGACAAAAGAGACCTTCACAGTAAAAAGTATCCACAAATTAAAATCCACACAACAATCCATGGGGATATAGTAAATAAGAAATGAATAAATTGGACACCGAACTAAAGTTGCCGACATTATGGATCATACAAGTAAATTGAAGTGGCAATGGGGTGGACATATAGCCAGACAGGGCAGTACCAGATGTGCATCCAGAATACTCCAATGAAGCCCTTATGCAAGGAACAGGAGCGTTAGGATGCCACCTAAAAGATGGACCTACGACATTGCCCAAATAGATAGGAAGACCTGGATGCGGAAGGGATAAAATAGGGACGAGTTGAGAAAATTGGAAAAGGTCTATATCCAGCAGTGGTGGGAAGAAAAGGAAGACTCTGAGGCAATCACTACTCTGACAGAGAACTGCTTGCTGGATTCAATTATTAGAGTAATTATAAAATAATGATCAATCACTCTGAAACAGAAAATAAGCATCATATTGTGCACTCACCGGCCATCCACTTGGACTTGGCACCCATGAGCCAGAGTACCTCGGACTTGGGGCAATGGGCCACCGCCCTTTGCAGCAGAGCCTCCAGTGAGGGCCGGGAGCCATGGGAGCGCTCCAGGTGTGCGGCGCGCAGCCAGATGGACTTCTTGGAAGGGAACACGCTCAGTGCGTGACCATACACAGCACGCGCACACTCCACTGCACCTTGTGATGTACACTGAAAACATATAATTTGTGAATTTAATGCAATTGTTAAGATTTCAACTCGATTTTTCATGAATATTTAGTTAATTTTAATGGTTATTTAATAGATATTTAAATGTTCCACAAAGTCTCAGATGCCGAGGTACTAAGGAGATCCAACCGTTCCAACATGGAGACACTGATCTGGTCATGTGCTATGCATGAACAACAAGGCTTCCCAAAAATATATATAATATAGTGAACTGATAGAAAGGAAAAGGAAGCACGGAAGACAGCGCAAGAGATATGACAACCTGCATACTGCATTAAAGAGTGCAGACAGACAAATGGACTGGGAGCAATTGGCAACCGACAGGGCGGAGTGGAGATTGTCACTACGTGCCAGGGGCCGGATAGATGGAGAGGACGGGGTTCAGCCGTGGGGGCAGGACCTTGTCCGGAGTGTGACAAAGTCTGTTATTCTAAAATAGGACTATATAGCCACACCAGGTGGCACAGAAGACAGACTTAAATATTTTTGTGTTCTTTATGCTCGTACTCATGGAGAATGGATATTATTATTATATTTTTTAAATGTAACATTTTAACAAACAAAACTTTGAAAAACTTACATGTTCTGCATCTTCCATCCACGTATGTTTTTGATCTTCAGTTTCAACCCCATGTCCAATGATGGAACGTACAATAACCTATAAATATAAACATTTTTATATAACATTTCAATTGATAAATGAAGAATAAATAAAAATAGTAGTAGTATCATATAACCTGGCAAGTCTGAGTAGCACCAGACTTCTCTGCTTCCATTGCTTCTTTGAACCAGTGCTCCCTATTTATTTCAACACCGTTGGAACTTAGAGAGCTGATAGCACGATCAATGATTTTCTCTACCATATTAGCATTTCCTACAACACAATAAGACCATGCTAAGTAGAAACTCTAAACAAAAAAAACATTATTTGTTAATATTATAAAAAAATACATTTTTGTACATACCATTTGCCTCTTCTAATTTTGCAGCAGTGACCCAAATTTGTCTATCTGTGGGAATATTTTCTCTAGCCTTGTTGAGAACTTTCCTTGCATTTTCATAAGTTTCCAGTCTGGCAAGTGCAAGCCACAGCTCAACACTGGTGGGGCAGCATTCCACTGCTCGTGATAACAATATCCTTGCATCCTCGGGGTTTTCCAGTTCGACAGCAGCTTTCCACAAGCGTACAGAATTTGGTATGTGCTCTAGAGCCTTGCGGTACACCCGTCGTTTTGCCTACAATTAATAAACGTTCATAAATTTAAGATTTACGCATAAATATATTTTAGTTGGTAAAAATATTGATTAGATTATTATTTTACAGTGTGTGTAGTTTTTTCTTTGTGTATGTTTTAATCGAAAGAATAAAATGACCTTAGTTTCCACTTCCAAATCAGCGGCCTTGATCCATATTCTGACACTGGTGGGGGCGTGGCGGGCTGCTTGAGCAATGACGGCACGCGCCGTATCTCGCGGCTGCAAGCGTGCTGCCTCCAGCCACAGCTCCTCACTGCTCGGGTTAACTTCACATCCCTTCATTATGAGATTACGGGCAGATTGCACTTTACCTGTAAATATTATACACAATTAAATAGTATATTACACACTAGGACTTAAGTTTGCCAAAATGATTGGTTTATTGAAAAAAATATATTTGTACCTGTCACTTCCTCCAGGCGAGCACTGGCAATCCAGGCAGGCGGATGGTTCGGGTTAGTTTCCCTCACGGATTTTAACAATAGTCGGGCTTTCTTAATGTCATTAATATCTCCCCCATAGGTTGGTATCATGGATTGTAGATCTGTCAGATATCCTTTGGGGTCAACAACCGTCTGGCCTGTCACTGAATCCGATACCTGAAAATTTTCATTCAAGAATATTTATTTTATAAATGTTTCATATAACATGGTATTAAATTATATTTGATACAAAAAATATAATTTACCTGGGATAATTTTACATTCATCAGCGTGTTCCTGGCTTGTCCAATTTTACGGAGATCCATATCTCCTATAAAGAAAAATGTTCACATGAAGCAAAATACAATATTTATTTTTATGCCCTAAATTAAACAAGAATTGATGCAGTAAAACCTGAACTTGACAAGTTCATTAATCACCCACATTAAATTTTACGATAAAGCAATGCTAAATCCATGTATTTAAAAATATATATATATCTAATAATCAACCTATGGACATAGTTTTATTTTGACAAATATATCAATAAGCTATCTAAACTTTAATCAAGTGTTTTGTTAAAAAATAATTGTAGGAAATGAGAATTAAGACATTATGTAGTAGTCCTTGAGGACAATATCTTGATATATCTAATTTCAAGAGGTTCAAACAAATATATAATACATATCTGTTGCTATTTTCACAAATTTAATGTCATTTTAAGAAAAATATTAATTCAAAGTAGTGACAAAAATACCTGCATAGGTGGTCACCTGATAAAAATAATATATTCCAAGACACTTTTAACATCTGGGGCAAATGAAGAATCATTCTCTAGAAATTAGATCATTTGGAGATAAAATATAATTTTGATTGATAAGCAATACATAAGTAAAAGTCAAATATTCATAATCTAACCAGTAGGGGTGAGCATCCCTGGAGTTAGGACTCCCGGGGACATAGAGGCCAAGCCTGAGGTGGGGTCTATGGAGCCGGAGGCGTCTCCGCCGAGGTTGCGAGAGAGCACACTGTCCGGGAGGGGGGTGAACTTCTCGGCTCGAGGGTTTCTCTGCTTCCTGTTCCGAGCATCCCCCACTTCTGGAATGGAGGACCACTCATCTTCTGACACTGTTACCAACTCACGTTTCAAATCTGAGAACTGTTGTTGAATTTTTGGCCTGTAAAATGAAAATCATAAATTCTTCATGAAACTACGTAATGAACGGTCCAAAAATATGAAAAACAAAAGCTATCCATATATTATCTGCACTTCAGTTGTCAATTTACATGTTAAAAATATCTTTTGTAAAACAAAATCGGATACATATTAAAATCTAAAGTTGAAAGATTTTTCTTACTCTTTATATAAAATGTTCGCATCTTACAATCACACATTTTGATTTCAAAGCATTTTTCTACATTTCATATTATTATTCATTAAATATAATCTTCTCCTATAGAGGATAATACTTGCTATCCTTTAGCTAAATTCTTTTCCATATTAACTAGTGAATATGAAAACTAAGTAGTTTGAATACATTTTAACACATAAAAGTTTTTTTTAATTTGTATAATTTTCTAAATTATTGTATTTCTTGAACTTTTGAAAATGCCCTTGTAATGAAAAACATAAAACATTTTGTTTTCATGCCATGTATGGTAAATTTAATAAACTTCTTACGACCATGTAAACAATTAATGAAATGATAAGAGTAATGAAAGTTTGCTAGTGCACTTCCAACCATTAAATTTAACAAAAAAACAAATTTAATGAAGTCACCTTTCTTGACGATATTTCTCCAAATCTTCTTTGTGACGCTTCTCCCGGTATTCTTTTCTCTTTTCATCCATACGTTTATCTATGGCCTCGTAAATGGCATCCGCTTCTGCATCATCTTTGTCATATGGATCCTTAATTTTGTTATAAATAAATAAGAACACATGTTAAATACTTGAATAGTCAGTCAATTTCATATAAAAACTAAGTATTATTTTTTATATGCACATTTCTTTACAAGGTTGTTAGGTTATTAGGTTGCCAATCGCCAGTTATCACCTAAGAGCGACTGAAGCATTCAAAATAGCCAATATACTACTTGAAGTAAAGAACACACTGAAGTCTTTCTCAAACTCCAAATATTGTATTGCGTGCGACGTAAATAGTTGTGTGGCACTTGGCTTACTTTTTAAATGATAAAACCCGACTAATAATTGTCTTTCTCACTCTTTCAAATACATATAGATTTAGCGACAGCAAGACATCAAGAGTAGGGATACAGTCACTTAGGACACATTGAAATTGTAAGTGATTTATCTCCAATTTCTTATATATCAATATATCTATACATAAAATACTTATTCTATTCTGTATTACACTGGAATGATTGTTATAGAATCGTGACAAGCTGCAGTGTCGGGAGGGCTGGAGAAGAATAACTTGCACCATGTAAGTCAAAGGACTGGACGGTCATAACCATCAGACACAAAGAAGCCGACTAGGGAGACTTATTTTTTGTCCAGTAAGTATTTATTAGTTATGTTCCAGACGCCGCAACTGCCCCACAAACGGAGGAACCCAATCAGCCCTTGCTGCAGATCGCTACTCACCCTCCTACGCAAACCGAAATAATGTCAGCAATCCGCTCTCTAAAGAACAATAAGGCTCCTGGCAGTGACGGGATTGTGGCTGAGATGCTCAAGGCAAGCGAGACCTCCTCAACGAGCATCCTGGCCCCTCTGTTGGAACGCATATGGATCTCAGAGAGGCTGCCACCCGCCTGGAAGGAAGGACTCCTTGTAACAGTGCCCAAAAAGGGAGACCTGAGCAACTGTAACAACTGGAGGGGAATCACTATCCTTTCCGTGGTGACAAAGATCCTTGCGAGAATTATACTGAGGAGAATGACTAGTGCACTCGAAGGAGGTATGCGAGAGGAACAGGCTGGCTTCCGAAGTGGCCGGTCTTGCGTTGAGCACATAAATACACTCCGCATCATAATTGAAGAGGCCTCTGAATGGCAGTACAGCATGTACCTAACGTTCGTCGACTTTGAAAAGGCCTTCGATACATTATCGTGGACTTCAATCTGGTCAACTCTCATTCGCAGAGGAGTCCCACAGAAGATTGTGAATATCATCAGGGCAATGTATGACGGTTGTTCTTGTCGTGTAGTGCACCAGGGCAAACTCTCCGAGGCCATCAAACTGAGTGCGGGAGTGCGACAGGGATGTCTACTATCACCCCTGCTCTTCATAGTGGTTCTGGAGGATGTGTTGCGCCGTTCTTTCGACGGTCCTCGTGGCATTCCATGGATGCGTGATACCCAGTTGGAGGATCTGGATTATGCTGATGACCTCTGTTTGCTTTCGGTAAACCGGGTGGATGCGGAGCGGAAACTTTGTAGACTTCACGAGGAAGCGGCAAAAGTAGGTCTCAAGATTAACATGTCCAAGACAGTAGACCTACGAGTGTCCACAAATGACTCCACCCCAATCTTGCTCCACGGTGTCCCCCTTGTGACCACGACCAGCTTCTGCTACCTTGGTAGTATGATAGCAGGCTCAGGAGGTACGGAGGAGGATGTAGCCAGCAGACTTGACAAGGCAAGGGGAGCTTTCGCTATGCTTCGCCCTGTATGGCGCTCCGGTATCATTTCGAGAAAGCTCAAGCTCCAAGTATTCAGCAGTAACGTTAAAAGCGTACTGCTGTACGGATGTGAGACTTGGAAGTCTACCGCAGACGTTATTGGTAAACTCCAGGTGTTTATAAATAGGTGCCTTCGCTCAATATTCAAAATCTATTGGCCCCAAACAGTGTCAAATGCCGTTCTCTGGACCATGGCAGGCGAAAAGCCAATTAGAGAACAAGTCGCTAGGCGCAAGTGGCAGTGGATCGGTCACACTCTGAGACGGAACCCAGCCTGCATCGCTCAGGGCGCACTAGACTGGTCCCCTATGGGGGGAAAGAGAAAGCGAGGCAGACCTAGAGCCACCTGGAGAAGAACCCTGCAGGGCGAGGTTAAGGCAGCAGGTCTCACTTGGGACGATGTTAAGCATCAGGCATGCGATAGAGTCGGGTGGAGAAGATTCCTTGAGGCCCTATGCACCACGGAGGTGTGACAGGACAAAAAGAAGAAGAAGAAGAAGTATTTATTAGTTAGAGTTAGAAAGTTTCAATCCTGGGATTGGTTTGCAGTAATTTCTTCTATTCTTCTCTTCCTTCCTCCCTGTCTTGTGCGGCTCTTTTGAAATCTGCATATGATGAGCAGCGCACGTCCGTGGGCGTCCCCTAAAGTTTGTACCTTCGGTCATACTCTCCATTATGGCATGCAAAAGACCTTCTGGACGTATTACATGGCTGATCCATCTTCATAAGCAAATATATCAAATTCATAAAAATACCTTAGAAAAGAGAGAACCACTATAGCCAGAGAATTCATCATAATTAGAATCATTCAAGTCTTCATCATCATCTTCCTCGTCGTTTTTCTTGCGTTTTGTTGGGGGTGGTGCATGTCTGTCATCTCTGTAAGTACCCAAACATTTAACGTTAAGAAATAAGTTAAATGAAAATAAAAATATACACATTTTAATGTGTATAAATCATATTTAAATCAGAAAACAAAATAAAACTTACGATACATCGTTGGCGTCACGGGCTGGTCCAATATCTGATCGAGTTGTGAATCCAGTAGCACTAAAACAATATATACAAATTATATAAAGAAACGTATAGTTTATAAACATAAGCGAAATTAAAAAATTTAAATTATTTACCCTCTTCCAACACCGGCAACATATCCAAGCGGCGCTGGAATTCCAAGGAAATGCTTTTTGTTGCGATTGACGAATGCTTGTGGAGGAACCGACATTATATCAATAATTTTATATCAATAGCCAGTTTTAGTCGAAACGCGAGAATACGTGCAAACAAGAATCCAAACGTCAAAATTGTATTTCACAGAAAACTGGCAAATGTATTTGGCATAGACATGATATTTTTGGTTGTCTATGATTCACCTCATCTTCATTAATTTTTCTATGGCTTTACATTGTGACGAATCGCGACAAAATGTCAACATGTCAATCAAGCTACCTTGACGTGATTTGTTAATAACTCTAATTTATCACGCAAATTAAAACATAATAGTAATCTCCCCAGTAAGCCTTTTGCGCCCATTCGTGGTACAGGCATTGATTGTTTTTCTCTTTTATTTCGTTGATATTCAAGATGGGAGATACAGAGACCCAAAGTTCAACAACTAAATCTTTCGCAGAAAAGCAGGCAGAGCGCATGAAAAGGTTGAAAACGTTACATTCAGCCAGGAACGAAGCTCGTAATCATAATCACCAGGAGGTCGTTGCAGAAGATGCTCGTAACAAATTACCAGCTAACCACGAATCGCTCAAAAGACAAGCTGAATGGTTATTACAAGATCAGAAATCAAGGGATGATGCTAAAGCTCTCGGGGTTAACTACGATCAATCGAAGTTGCTCGAGGTTTCAGCATTAGAAGCAGAAAGATTAGAACGAAAAAAAAAGAAAAAGAATCCAGATGAAGGTTTCTCTACATATGAACAAGCCACCATAAGACAATATAATCGTCTGGTTAAAAGTATGGGGGCCCCAAATTTCGAACAGTATGAGAAGGAAAAACAGAAATATGGTGATGCATTCTATGGAGGTCCAAATGTTATTCTTCATGGAATGCACAAGGACAAGAAGGATGCGGTTGATAAAATGGTGGAAGACGTAGAACAGCAAATCTCCAGAAGACAGAAGTACTCCAGGAGGCGAACACACAATGACGACTCTGACATTGATTACATTAATGAGAGGAATGCCAAGTTCAACAAGAAACTTGAAAGGTTTTATGGTGAACATACTATTGAAATCAAACAAAATTTGGAAAGAGGTACTGCTATATAAGTTTGTGGATGTTCAACTATTCTGTCGTTGTGTATAAATATAAAATTTCAATAAAGTAAACAATGTAATATGTAACAAAGTTTTTTATTTTATTTATGTAAGTACTTATTATTTCTGAAACCACAGGGTTTGTTGGTAAGCTGTATGTTAGGATATTGAAGGAAAGAATGAGAAAGATGACTTCTGGAAAGATTTGGGATGTGCAGGGAGCTTTTATGAGTGGACATGGATGCATGGACCAGATTTTTCCACTCCGCAATCTAACGGAGAAGTTTTTGGCAAAAGACCGTAAACTTTTCTGCGCGTTTGTAGATTCGCAAAAAGTGTATGACCGAGTTGACAGAGAAAAGCTATGGGAGGTTTTGGCCGAGTTTGGAGTAGGCACAAACCTAATACGAGCGAGGGAAAGGAAGGATATAAGGAAGCACCGCGTGTGTCAGGGTAAACGGGGCTTTCACTTATTGGTTTGATAGTCAAACAGGAATGCGTAATGTCCCCGTGGTTGCTTAATCTATACATGGACAAGTGTATGAAAGAATTAGATGGTATAAACGCTGGTGTGAAAATGAACGATACGTCCATCAGCTGTTTACTATATAGTATCAACGTCATCTGCATATGCAGATGACGTTGTTTTAATCGCCATAAGTGCGAACGGTGAGAAATTAGATCAAGTTACTGAATTTGTCTATCTGAGAAGCATGTTTACAAGAGATGGAAGAATGGAGAAAGATATCGGAAGAAGGGTTGGAGCTAGATACAAAATAAATGGTGCACTCAAAGTCATTACCGCAAATAGAAATATATGAACTGAAGCAAAGATAGCAGTACACAATGGAGTTCTAGTGCCGACCCTTTTGTATGGAAGTGAATCTTGGAGTTCGCAGAAGAAGGATGAAAGTAGGATAAAAGCCGTAGAAATGTGCAGAAAAACAATATATGATAGAATATCTAACGATGAAGTAAAAAAGGAATGTATGGCGGATGAATGCGTGATAAATAAAATCAAGAAAGGGTCACTAAGATTGTTTGGACATATGGAAAGAAATGAATGAGGGAAGAATGGTTAAAATGACATATACAAGTAGTGTGAATGGAAAAAGAAGCCGAGGAAGGCCAATGTAGACATGGCATGACCAAATTAATCAATTACTGAAAGGCGGCCATGTTCGAACTAGGAACATTCGACGAGCGTGCATGTCACGATGTGTGAATGTAGAAGAGGTGCGAGAGTTATGTCAGGATAGAACAATGTGGCGAACCATCCTCTCTGCCTAACCCTCCAGAGAAACGGCATGATGGTTAGTTAGTTAGTTAACATTATTCAATTTTACAGTATATACATAAGTAATTAATTTATAATTAGCGGAAGTAGAATAAAATAAAAATTACAACAAATCATCTATTATTTATTTATACAACTGATGAAGAAGTATTCATGGAAATTTTATTATATCTTACAGGAGCGACATGTTTCATCTGTTAGGGTATTATCAAACACATGATAATGCCCTCACAAGGCGAGAAACTTTTTCATCATAAAATATAATAGATCTTCATAGAAAACTGAGGTTTTTATCAATAGTAAATACTTAATATGTAATGTACATCATGATTTAAAAATTATCTGTAAATACATATATTACACAAAATCAAAACAAATAATCATCAGAAAATGTTTGCACTGCACTCAGTAATCGAGCCATCTTTCTAGAAGTTGAATTGCATTACTAACACCAAAAATATTTATTGCTAAAGCAATTTGATTTCAGATAGTTCTTTCTACTGGCATAGTCGTGGGTAGGTTGGTAATACAGATAGGAGTTGGGAAATTAGGTTGTAGTGCAGGTGAGAATGGCTAATAGAATGAATGATTATCAGTGATAATAGTGTGCAATGGTCTGTATGTTAACAATGGAAAAAACAGCACAATTATTTTAAATTATTCATTGTAAACTTCTCGTATTTTATTAAATTTGTGAACGCTATAAGTTAATTAAACATATGTTAAAAAATATTGTTAATTTTTTTATTCCAATGAATACCAGCACATTGTGGTATCAATCAAATCAGTTTATTTCATCAATAGACATTACAAAAATATTTTTTAAGACATCTATTGAGAAGAGGTAAAATAATATATTGTGTATAGTATACTACCAGAAACGCATGAGAGAGGTTCGACATTAGGAAGACAGGATACTCTCCAGAATTAAGAGTATTTGCCTTCTGAACTTACTTTCACTAATATGAAAGACATCAATCTCCGAGGAGACCACGTTCAGCAGATTAATTTCTCTTCCCACCGGTGTCACCAGAGACAGGTTGGTTCTGGCGGCCGGTAGGTAAGACAATCTATGCTGTCCCTGATAGATATCGCTGTCGGAGATATCTATCAGGGACAAAAAGCCGAATACGGTATGAGGTGATTTTATCTACCAATATAAAGATTGTGAAGTTCTCTTTTTGCTTTTTAACTCTGAAATTCACAAATAAAAATAAGTCAGTCTGTAGAGACAATAAAAATAAAAACAATTATATCAAAATATGTTGTATTTCAAATGTGAGTATTTACATTTAGAGAGTAAGCAACCAAATGCATATTTATACAAAATGTCACAATTATTTGTTAATATAATGCAGTTATATTTAAATTATCCATTATTCCACTTCATAACATCCACGATCGCACAACTTCTGAAACAAAATTAACACGTGATTACATTTTTAGATTTATTGTGAAAACTTTCAATGTGTGTGGGATAGTATAAGTTAATAAGGCTTTCTGTTGCGTCCTGGAATTAGCTGAACTCTTATTTCTTCATCTGCATGTACTGAAATATAAAATGTTATTATTGTATATTATTCCACTTTAGTGTATGAGTTTATTTACATATATATAATTATTTTATAAACATTATGTAAATTACGTATTTTGGAAATTTTGAGATCTTGGGAAAATCTGTGTAACTCATTTTTCTGGACTGATGTTTCAGAGATTGTTGCAGTCTCCATCTACCACCCTGAAGATGGAGACTGCAACGATCTGAGAAACGTCAGTCCAGAAAGAAGAGCTATACGGATTTTATCAACATCCCAAAATATATATTGCTACAAACCTATCAAATCTACGGAATTATATGTAAATTATGTTTGTCAAGCTAAAAATTATTAAAGGTTAGCAAATCTTTTGATGGAAACAAATTTTTGCCGAAAGCGTAAAATCATTAAAATTAGGCAAAGCAAAAACATTTTTTTGTAAAAACTCCTTAATTTATATTTATGCCAGAATTGTCCAAGATTTTGGTGTAAATGTGCCTTTGAATTTTCGCTATGCCTTTGAGTTTTTACAAATTAATGTTTATTAAACAACAATTACACACACATTCAGATTTAAAACACACTTTGTTAGAGTAAAAACAATTTTATTAAAAAAAAAAAACATTAACAATCATAAAATACATATTAAAATTTATACACATAATTAAATTTTATTAAGTAACACGACATCTCTGGATATAAAGTACAGTAACATAAGCTATACTGTATATGTAGCGGCCATAATATAGCTATATCTTTAGGTGCCATTTGCAAAAAATATTCATGCCATTAAATACACTTAATTATAGTTTCTTTTATATTTGTAAAGGATACTTTTGTTTAAACTTATAATTAAATCAATTAAAATATTTCACATCGGGACATTGATTTTATGGTTACTTATTATTTCTTGAACAATGATGTAAAAATCCATATAAAATAATCAATACAAATGAAAGCATCTGCTTTCTAAAAGTTTTATTATATATTATCTGAATGACATGTTTCGCCTGTCTAAGGTATTATCAAATGTGTGAAACATGTTGTTTACATAAAACATAATAAAACTTCTAGAAAACCAACATTTTCATTAATTGGATTACATATATTTCTTGGATTATGGGTATGTTAGTGTTTCGTGGTATCCTCTTTGATTGAGGTTTCGGAGATTGTTCGAGACTCCATCTTGAATGTGACTGTATACAAACATATACCCTCCTGACGGTGTCTGCAGTTTTCTCCAATGCCGATCAATGAGGATACTACGAGGCATGAATATACCCAAGATTTCAAAAATATGTTTAAGGTACCTGCACATTCTAGTATCATGCAGATAATCGTTAAATCAATTTAACTATTTAAAAATAAAATGAAATAAGAAGTGGAAATCTTTGGTGATGTTTTATCTGAACTAATTCAAGTGACAATGCAATAACAATTATTATGATTTATTCTATAAATACATCTCACCTGGATGTTTTCACAGTTTCAGTGGGATACTGATAATGAAATATTCACTTCAAGTATAAAATCTAATTTATATTGTATATTCATAATTTAGATCAGTACAATGGTCACAATCTTAATTATATAGTTTTTATATACAGTTAAAATATGAATTTTGAATAATAATGATATAATTTAATAGTTATTACAGATGTTTTTTTCTTTAGTCTTTTGGCATACACCAAATAAAATAATCACATAAATCTATGTTCGTAAATAAGTGCATATTTAGTGCACACACTGCATACCAATTATCAAAAAATATAGAATATTATCACAGTCCCTAAACAGTATATAAATATGAGTGATATGATTTCCTGTTAGGGAACTAGCACACAAGTGAATAATATAATAAACTGTCAATTCAAAGTGAAATCTAAGAAAGTTAACAAATTTTAAAGATAATTAAAGAGACTAAAATATACTCCAAAATATTTAATTATGCATGTATTTATAACTGCATAAATATAAATATTTAATTATGCATAACTTATAAAACAATTGTAAAATATAAACAATATATTTTACAATTGTTTTATAAGTTATGATGTTTTTATAATTGTTGCATACCAACGTGCATTCCCCTGGAGAGAGACATGTTTCGAACTTTAGCGTAAATAAAATGATAGTTTATATACATATTGTGTAAACAAATCTGTGATACACTTTTGTACACACATAATGGATTTTATAATCTGTCAAATGATTCCTTAAAACAAAACAATATATTTACAATAATAACGCTATAAAAAGTTAATTCACATTTAATGTGTACATATTACGTGGATATAAAACATCATAAAAAGTAGCTAATTCAAAAGATATTGCTTCCATTTTTGTACCCTGAAATATCCTCTATCCCAATATTTCATCTTTATTGATTTAACATGTATACCCAATGATTTATTTAATATATCTAGCTATACATATTGAGCACACAATTGCAGATGTGACAAAAGACAATTCATTAAATTGAAAAACTCAAAAATGTATATTTTAAATTTAAATAATGAAAACATAATTTTGCTATTCCATTAAGTCATTGTTTAAAATGTGTTTTGACACATACACAGCACTGCATGCTGGATTTAATATGTAAGTTAATTATGGCAGAAATTTATATTATATATAACATATCTCATGTGTTCAACTGCCCACTAATAGTTGTACCAATTCAAAACGTGTCAAATTTGAAGAAATGTGAAGGGGCACTTAATTAATTCATGATTTCATTATCTCATAAAAAGTAGCCGATTCAAAAGAAGTTGCTTCCATTTTTTTTTTGTATACAACAGGTCGTTTGAACCTAATTACTGTATACAATTTATGTTTAGCTATTATATTGATTCTCATGACATGGGATAGGTAGCTAATCTATCGCAATTTTATTGTCACATGAATTCTATACCAGACCAAAGACAGTGTGACAATCACACTGCCATTGCTTGGAATCGAATCAGAGATCTTACCACTCTGCCACGAAGGTCGACTTTGTTCAATATCAACACTTAAATGCTGCATAACAAATAATACAAACGCAGCCGCAGCTGATATGAATTGTTTTTGGTATTTTATCTGTTCTCAAATAGATACCTTAAACTTTAAATATGTCTGTAATGCCTTTTGAGAAAATAAATGAATGGGAACTGATTATTGATAAGATGGCCACAACGTAAATAATTAGAATTGTTGGAAATGACATGTCTAACTATAAAAATTATGTTTACTCAGCCCATAAAATACTTATAGTATAGTATAAAACTAATTTCAAACAATTGCAATGTGTTAACTTTATTTCCAAATAATTTAGAACTAATATTTACCAATGAGCCAGAACTTCTCGATACACGCAAAGGCACCAATATTATCACTACACAGTTATCATAACACTTAAAAAAAAAGCTGTTAGAATTTACGACAGAAAATTTTACAAGCAGAAATCATCTCAAATATTTTGGTAGAGTATTGAAGTATCAATGAGACAATCATCGAAGATGTTTGTTTAACTCTTATCGAATGATAACTTTTGTATATGTTATTCTATCAATATTTAAATTTAAAAAGGCACTGTGTATATTAATCGCTCCATTGGTAATATTCAACTGACAAAGTAATTACGCGTAAATTCCACAGACAAGATTTAACATGATTCATCATGTCACCTCACATGTGCCATATGACTGCAGTAACAAAGTTCTGTTGTCACATCAGAGGTGACTTACGTCCGTTAAGGGTTAAAATCCCATTGTGGTAGGGAAATCATTTTTCTGGATTGTAGTGTAGGAGAAAAAATCGCTTGGCTCCTGATCAAGCTGTCATGGGTTAGAGCTATTTCCGCTCAATATTTTTTTTAATCGATTGGTAATATTTTTTTTGGGATTGGTATAATGAAATTACATATATTTTGAACAATACTCAAATTGAACCGACTAAAATAGCCATCAAAAAGAGAGAAACCCAGGTAATTGAACCTTTAACTCCATAACCAGGTGCCGAGAATTCTGCTCCTAGAACTCACATTATCTAACGTACATACAGTCTCAAAATCTTCACATTTATTGGTCTTGTTTTTGGTCTATATATACAATAATTTCAAGTTTCCACAAGTAAGATTGGCAGCAACAACAATAATAAATCCATGTTAGGGCAAAAACAGTTCACAAAACCAGACAAGTTAGGTGGCATGCACGTGAGCATCGACTCCAGGTCGCAGCAGGTGTTCCTCGGGCAGGTTAGTAGGGCGAGACACGAGGGGCAGCACACTCAGCAGGCCGGCGGAAACGGAGGGCATACCTAGGATGATGCGCGGCATGTCGCACTCCTCGCACTTGTTGAGGAGGCCGTGGTTGAGGAATGTGCACACGTGGCACTGCCACGGGCCCCCTGCCTCTTCCGACCCTCCACCCCGATCCTGCAGGCTTGCACGCTGCCCAGTGTAAATGTTGTCATAAAACTCTCCATCTGTGACAACAAAAAATTAATATGAACAGGTGTAAAAGATCAATTAGTTGTACCTGGATATAAAAAATAGCAGCAGGATGTTAATTGTACATTATAGAAAATAAATTTCAGCAATTCTGGAAACTAGGTTCCTTCCTGATGAATTGATTCAATTGTAGCAAGAAACCAGCGCAGTTACTAATATCAAACACGCTAACAAAACTTTATATTCTCGACCAGTATCTATAATTGTTGACACCGGGAAAAATCAATGGTGACATCAGAAATAATAATACCGGCAGTAGAGGTAGCGTGGTCAAGCTGTCTGGTGAGCCTCTGGCACAGATGACGCAGGCGCTGCACGGTGGGCCTCAGGGCGGTGTCGGGTGCGGATGGGGGTGCACGCAGCACGCGCACTTCACGCTGCATGCTCGCCAAACGCCCACGCTCCGCTGCCAGTGCGCGCTGCAGCCGTGCCAGACGCGCCTTCTGACGCCGCACTAAGGCATCTATTAATCAAACATCACAAGTAATAAATGAGAAACCAACATTTTAAACCACATAACAATAAAAAATGATAAATTGTTTAAAACTGATATCCCAGCAGTTACCTTAGTCTGTATGAAATATCATCATTCACATTTCATCTCGCGCAACAAGAATGATCTGTGACAAAATTCAGAAGATAAACTGGGAGGTCCAACCGTACACTCTATATTCACCGGATCTCGCTATGGTTGTACCTCCCAGTTTATCTTCTGATTATTATCTTTTTAGGCCCATGGAGCACACATGCACACACGAGGATGTTTTTAAAGTAGAAAACCAGTTAAATAAGTATTTTCAAAAGAGGGACTAAAAAGCTGCAAGAGAGGTGGAGCATCGTTGCACAAAATGATAGTTATAATGTCGAGTAGAAAACTTCCTTCTAAAGGGTCATCCAATCTGGACGGGTCGAAGTTGACAGGCTGTGGCGGCCATGCTATTTTTGCGGCCTCTGTCAAATCTATTGTTTATTGTTAACTTACTGATGCCAAAACACCATGATAAGTTACACGATTGATTGAGCAGCACGTCCAAATGATAAAACTTTATTATCAAAATGAGTGTTCGTTAGTAAAAAATGTTGCGCTCATTTTACGGCAGACGCGGTGGTCCTTCAAAGTCGACTCTCCGACGTTTGGTGGCTAAATTCGAGACGACTGCTTTGGCAAACAATCAGCCAACATCTATACATGAAAGGAACGCCAGATCGGCCGAGAACATCGCTGGTGTCCGTGAAAGTGTGCACGAGAACCCGAGGCAGTCTATTCTTGCCGTGCACAAGAATTCGGCCTTTCGTGGACTTGATGGATGATAACCAATTTATTTTGGTCCGAATTGAACGATATGGACGCTTTCTCAAGTCGCAGGTCTATGCCAATAAGTCCCAATCGACAGATGCCTTCAAAGTCGACATAAGCCAGGCCATCGCTCAAATTCAGCCGGATCTATGCAGCAGAGTCATTGAAAATTGGATTTTTCGGATCCGTGCCACCGTGCAAAGCTGCGGCAGATATTTGAACAATGTCATATTTTGTACACAATGCCATACATGGGCCTTTCAAATATAAAAAGAATTTTGTTAATACCTTATATAGAGCTTATTTAATTCCATTTCAACATCGCCCCGTCCTTATTGGATGACTATACATATATAACAAATTTGCAATTTTTTTCTGGACCCTCCTGTAATTTAACTCCATGATGAAAGGGGCGAAAAAAGGTTTAAAATAATAATTCTTCTTCTTCCTTGTGTCAATGGCAAGCTAGTCTCGTAACGGTGGTTCTAATAGGGTATTATTTCTTCTATTTCTCTTGCCATTGTGATGGAAGGCCTGGCTGACTTTGTATTGTTTCCAGGGGCGCCAGATGTTATAGTAACACCACACGTGGAGGCACCTTCCTTGCCTTAATAATAACTAATATATTATATATAAATTGTTATTTTATATAATAAATTTAATGAAAAGTAATTTTGGTTGTATATTATTAGTCATTTCAAAGCACTAAGATAAGACAGATTATGTAAATATTACCTATTGGCGAAGTGGGGGGTGTTTCTGGCATCATCTGCGGCAGCGGGGAATAGAAGTGGCGCCCCGGCCCCCGATGAGGAGGGGGGTGCGAAGAGGCGGGACTCACAGTAATTTGTACGCGGCCCTCAAAGGCCCTCTGCCGAGGGTCTCCCTGCTGGTGGGCTAGACTCCTGCCGTCCAGGGAGCCCGAGGATGTGGGTGTACAGACTGTCAAGTTGACTGATGTGTAATTCCCGGGACTGCCGTAGTTCCCTCTCCAGGGCTCAGAGAACTGACTCTGCTGCGGTCTGTTTCCATGAGGCAGCACATCCATGCGGCAGTTGAGATTAACAGATACATTCAGCGGGTAAGTGTCTTGGTGGGTCCCGTGCTCATCTTTGATGTCATGAATCTCCAATGGTTTATCGCAATAGGCATGTCTGGATGGTTCCTTATTCGCCGGTGAGCTGTCTAATTTGTCATTTGAGGACTGTCTTTTGGTTTCATCGGTTGACTCCGGCTGCGGTAGTTGAGATTCACCGAGAAGTTTGGTCGGTAAACCGCTGAAGTGCGGGTCAGATGAGAACTCCAATGTTGTGGGTCTTTTTAACTTTGTAGTAGCTTCTATTGGATTTTCATGCTTCTCATCTGCCTCGGGTAGGACACATTCAGTTACGTTGATTTTGTTTTGGTCATTTAATTTCTTGTTTAGCTCACTTGTGACTTTACTACTTTTCAATATTTTATAAGTTGTGTTACCAGTATTATAAGAGTTACAATTATTAAAATTCTCATCCCATTGTGAACTGCTTTTTGTGTCTACCTTGGCAGGTGACGAATCAACTTCATCTACTTTGCCAGAGCGGCTATTCTGGGGACGAGCTGTAGCGGTGGCTGGCGCGGGGTTCTTGGTGCCACACTCCTCCTGTCGCACATCCTCAGGAGGCTGCTCGTCTTCCTCATGTTTGTCTTTTGTAATATTTTGATTATCATTCTCATCTAGCTGCTCTGTGAAGCTGCAGACTCCCTTTTGAGGACTGACACTGGACACTTGAATTAGCTTTGGTTTATCAAATTCTCGGGTTATCAACAGTTGGTTAGGACATTGTTGGGGAAGCAAAATATCTTTCCCTTCTTTTTTGTTTGCCGATAGGGATGAAGATGGATATAAATGAGAAATATAGTTCTTGGCTTCACACTCAAGACGAGATTGGCAAGCGGTTCTATCGTGACAGTGTGATGATATTGTGCTTGACACTACATGATCTGGGACACCAGGAAACTGTTGTTTCAGTTCATGGAATAGTTGCATAATAGATATATTAGAACAGGCGCATTGGGGGGCACTTGATGCGCCTCCGGAGGGTGCAGACATGGCAGCCCATCCTCGCTTTAAACTTAATAAAACGAACACCTAGTTATTTGTCAATCTGTAGGCATACGTGACTAGGCACCGTGTTGAACAAGGAGTCAATTTGATTTAAAATGTTTTGTTGCAGTTTATACAGATTAATAACTGGATATAATATAATATTTCTTGTTTAGTTTATTAGATACTTGAAATAATAAAGTGAACACATATTTCGTATAACATTGGAAACATTTTTTACACAAAAATACGTACCGAATCTAATTGAACAGTCTTAAGTTTATTCAAATAAAAAACAGTCTAAGAAAATATATATGCATTTCAGCATGTCACTAGAGTTAATCTATATGTATTTTGTAAAAACCAAAAATATATTCGCATAATGTCAACCATTCTCCGCCATTTTTATTAACTTTTTTTGTGATTTAAGCTAAGCTGTCAAGTTACTCATTTTTAGGATTCTACATTTTATTGGGTAAGAACTTTTGACTTAGTAATTAAATGGGGTTAATCGAGATCAATTAAACATTATTTTTTCCACTTTTTAGATTATAATTTTCCGACATGTTTCGAAGGTTCATAACTTTATCATTGGGAGAATATGATGAAATTGTTATCATGCATGATTGTATGTATTGCAAACATACATAGAAATATCCTGTTAATAAAATAAATAGGTTCGCAACCCATCACACCGCGTCTCCCGCGGGGCGAAAAGAGAAGGATGGAGTGCCGCATCAGTAAAAGTGTGACAGTCCATTCTTTCTGCTTACCCTTTCGGGGAGACGGCGTGATGGTTTGTTAGTTAACAAATTTACGGCAGCAAAATTTAATGTATTTTATTTGAAATATTTTCATAGTTAAATTTGTAATTTATTAAACTTTGCACTCATGTTTCCTTATTTTTCTGCGATTGACCTACGAAATTCGATGTCAGTTTTGGTTTTAAAGGTTATTGATTGATGACGAGAGAAGAATTCAACGTACTTTGAAACCTCAGTTATGGAAGATATCCCGTGACACCAACATATTTAAGAATCATGAAAATATTGTTGGCCGACTTTAGAAAATAATTACGTAACTTCGTCATGTTCCAGTGCCATGTCAAGTCTGCCCCAACGATGACAATCACGGCCGTGAAAGCAACTCTGTTCTGCATTGTTTGGAACAGGTTCTCAACTCTCCTTATTCCTGCCCAATCCCTTATATTTCATAGCCAGGACAACAGTTTTCCGCCAACTCCATGCTGTCCTTTTATCTTGTCCATGATTATCAGCCGAAGGAGGTAGTATTTTTTCCCCTTAGCATGTGACCCAAATATGAAACAGCTCTCTTTTGGATATGGCTTTCTTTAGTACATCGGGATTACTGATCTTATCGGTCCACGGTATACAGAGCATTATATGGTACATCCACATCTCTAAGGCCACCAACCATTTATTTATTTATAAATAAATAAACTGGTTCATTACATTCACATTCAGAGTTCAAGTTTCACAGGCATAAAGTAAAACAGACCATATTATATAGTATTTAACCATTCTTTGTTGGAGTTTCAGGTTTAGATTATCGTTGCAAAAGAAGGTTCTCATTTTGTTAAATGCAGCACATGCAACTTAAATTCTGCATTTAATTCAATATCTGTGTCAAGCCTTTCAGTTATCAAAGTAGATTGCATAAACAAATAAGTAATTTTTGTGTATGTTATAAACATTGTGTTCAATCAGTGTTTGGTGTATTGTGTCATTTATGGAGGCCTTGAATATTAACTCATAAACTCTCATTTAAATATTGTAAACCCCAACATTTTTTATTGCTGGCATGGACCCTCAGCAAGTCGAAATCTACCCCTGAGGGGGACTATACAGGCTGCTTTGGGAATCTATGACATAGATGGATCACCATATTCTTCTATCCTGACATTCTTATGTAGTCTTATCAATATTCATGCATGAATGTTGATTTTTACAACTTCTCACATGACCAACTTATAAAATAAAACAAGTTTTATCATTCCACATTTGCTTTGATTTCGTACTCCATTCTACCCCAGCCCTTCCATTACCTACCGTTGATCGCTTGTTAGCAAAATCACATGTTAAATGTTTCCCTCTTCATGGCACCAAAATGTTGTAGGTAGGTAGGAGAAATAAATAGGTACCAAAATCACAAGATTTTTATTTCTAAACGTTATACACTTTAGAACACCATGTATAAAGAAGTCATAATTTTCCATTATTTATTTGAAAATAAAACTCAATATTTTTATATAACAGAAATTTACTTTTAATCAATAATTATCAAAAGAGTAATTTAATATAATAATAACAATAATCTTCTTCTTCTTCGTGTCAATGGCAAGCTAGTCTCAAGGATGGTCTTAATAGGGTCTCATCTCTTATATTTCTCTTGCCATTGTTTGGCTGACATTGTGTCATTGCCGGGGACAACAATAATAATAATAAAGTAGACTTAGAATATTTTATCACAGAATACATTTTCTCAACACTTCTTATCTCAGATAAATATACAGTGGTGGTGGTCTAGGGGATAGAACGCTTGGCTCCTGATCCAGGGGACTTGGGTTCGAGCCTGGACACGACCAGATTCCTTCTTCATTATAATGAGCTATTTTCTGCTCACATTGAAGATTGTAAAATAAATTCTAATATCATTGATTTAAATCTTTGGTATTAGTCTTTAAAAAAAAATTAATAATAAATACTACTTATTAGGTGTACCAGAAATTAAACCATTATTTTTTTTGTAAATTACAAAAGATAATTGCCATCTTTATTGATAGCCTCTTTCCCTCTATTTTGTAAATTTTCAATACACTCACTCACTTAAGGTCTTGGATTTTTTCACAGGTCATTTTTGCTGAATGAGGGCATGCATCGTCTTGATGGAGTATTAATCCACTTCGGTTGATTAAATTTAGGTGTTTTTCTTTCAGCTTCAGGTCGGGTCTCTCCAATTGCTGATAAAAAACTGCTGACGTTATTGTTTCATCCGATTTTAATAACTTTAAGTGAACGATACCTCGAATATCCCACCATACACACAAAATAACATTTTTTAGTGCTAATTTTGGCTTTGCTGTTGGAATTGGTGTTTGATTTTGCGAAAGTCATTGTTTCTTTCACCTTACATTATCACAAAATATCTATTACTATCGGCGGATAGCTTGTGCAGCATCTAAATACCCATCTTATGCACTTTCCCAATCCGGAAGAGTGAAGAGAAGAATCCGAAATAGACCAGGAAGATACACTTTTCTGGCTTAATATATTAATGGTTTGAAGTGGATCGGACGCAAACGGACCCAAACTGGTTCAAAACTGACCGTTTCAAAATAATGAAGTAATTCCTGGTTCACCTAATATATCAAAATATTTTTTTACACTATGTTATACTGATGGAGAAGTATATTTTGAACAAATAAGTATTTCTAACTTTAAATTCAATTACGTTCCATTGCTTAAGGGTTGTTACCGCAGATAACAAACAGTGAAGAAAGTTGATATGTTTATATAAAAATAAATTAAAACATTTTTTTAATAATTCAGATACATTTTTTGAAAAATATCAACGCATTTATAAATTAAAATATAAAAGAGAAAAATACAAACAGTTCTGGATAAATAGATTTCCAAAAATATTTGGCTCTGTCCATTTGAAAACGCAAGGTGAAATATATCATTTCCATAAAATTTAATAAAACTTCTAGAAAACAGATGTTTTCATTCACATTATTTTTTTATGGAGTTTTACATCATTGTTTAGGAGACATTAAACCAAATACATTTATTATTCAATATGAATGAAAGAGAAACACACCACCGATAATTCTCTACATGTTTACTAAAGTATACAGATAGTCATTAGTCTTCACAGGATATTTTGTAACCTGTGGGTTAGCTGAATCAGGCTTCACGCAGGGAACCTCTTCTTACCTGTGTACACATTGAGGAGATTGTGTAATCCATCTATTTTCTTTAAAGAAGCTGTCAATTGTCTCTCCAAAGTCATTCCTCTTCTTCGCAAATACTTTAAAGCTCGTTGACATGACTGAAATGAATAAAGAAAAATGGTTAAATAATCATTTATCAATCTCATTTAAGATGTTAAAAAACTTGTAGGATAAATTTATAGGACTTTGTAATAACAGTCATAGCAGGTCGCTGCCAAAAATGGTAGAAGACACAAACATTAGTGACATTTTAAAAAGATTTTTAAATTTTTTTTAATTTTCAGTATTTAAGTATATCAAGTATTTTAATAAATTTTATTGAAAATTAACATTCTGGGGATGCTGAAGTAATGAAGCTCCGATGCATGAGAGAAACGAAAAAAAAAAGAATTATAAGAAATCTACATCATTTTGGCATAGTTTATTCCCTATATTTTTAAGATTTAATGTTCATTATAACAGGGATAAATCACAACAAAAGAAAGAATTTTCTTGTTTCCATATGTAATTTTACCAATTGACAGGGTAGACAACATAATATAATACAACAGTAGGATGGACACTTACAAAGTTCCGATGCGAAGAGGCATTCCCGATACGCTTAAGTCTGGCAACCTCCCGGCGTAAGGCCTCGATGACGGAGGCATTATTAGACATGGTAGAATCATACTGAGCCATGGTGGAAGTATTCTCAATGCACTGCACACATGCGACGCTGTTCTTGAGAGGTTCACTTTCCGAAATAGTTTCTGGAGCTTTCTCCATTATGTTACTTACAACATTTACCCAGTAGTAAGTGGGCTTGGTAGGATTAGTGGTTTCAGTATGCAGTCTAGGAGGCAATTTCATGCTCATTTTATTAGCTGCAATCATTACAAAATTGATTTACAATATTA
This sequence comes from Lepidostoma basale, assembly GCA_022606425.2. Classification (NCBI taxonomy): domain Eukaryota; kingdom Metazoa; phylum Arthropoda; class Insecta; order Trichoptera; family Lepidostomatidae; genus Lepidostoma; species Lepidostoma basale. Next base: position 2,319,760 of record JAHDVF020001325.1, on the reverse strand, counting down.
ATCAATTATCTATAGCAATACACATTGTAAACTACACTAACAAAATGTTAATAAGGATTTTTGTATTTGCCATTAAATTATTTTAATTTATAACATAGAATCAAATTAAGTATTATTGATGATGATGTGAAATGAAGGAAAACTGAGCATATCAAATTAAAAATGTAAATAAACTAAAGCCTGAAGTTGATAATGATAATAAATAATGGTGTGAATATGATATGATAATAACACCGGTGAAAATAATGTGATGGCCCAAAAATATTTGAAAAAATTATTGAAATGATAACAAAATCAATAGAAGGTCAATTACATTATAACTTACATAGGGAAAGATTTACTTGATACGCAGGTTCTTGGATGGGTGAAGGCAAGTCATCTAAAATGTTATATTATACATTGTTGTTTTTTTATATATATAATTTAAACACCATTAGAGTTAGCACTTACAAAAAAATTGCTTTCTATGTAAATGAGATAAAATCCATGTCAAACAGTTTTATTGGAAGTCCACGAATAATTGAAGATAATGATAGAAATAATCATGATATAAGTTTGACTGTAGAAATAAAAAATACATGCATCTTACACATCAAATATTATGGTATCAATGATGGGAAATTTAATCAAGCTAAATGTCAACAAGATTTGTGCACTGTTAGAACACAAGTGGATTTGTGAAAATAATTTGAAATAATATGAAACTTATTGAATCATAACTAGATAAATAAAAATTGGAAAGTATTGAGTATTGAATAACTTACATGGTGAAGAGACTACTTCATACGTCACTTCTTGGTTATATGAAGGAGGTACATCAGATTCTTTGTCCGGAGAGGAAATATCCAATATACCTTAAATAAAATAAATTATACGGTGAACCACTTTCACATGTATCAAAATATTATTTTATTACACTTTCGTGAATGAATTAAATTATAATTAACTAACTAACTAACTGTTAAATTATACTTATATTTTCTTAAATAGGCTTGGAGCCCGAAGACTATGCAAATTTAATATTTGAAAATAGACAATCTTGATAAGATCTTTCAAAAGAGGCAAACAACTCCTTTCGAAGAGTAGGATAATCCGTGCCAAACAGTTTTAGTGAAAGTTTATCCTAATGGAAGATCATGATGACAAATCAAAAAAAAATTCATTCAGAAAGATGTCGAGTATTGAATAACTTACATTGTGAAGAGTCTACTTTGCACGCCAGTTCTTGGTTGGATGAAAGGGGTACATCGGATTCTTTGTCCGGAGAGGCAATATCCAATACACCTGCAATAACATACATTTTACGGTGAATTACATTATGTTCCAAAATATTATTTCTTTACACTTTCTTCTTCTACTTCTGCTATATTTAGTACTGTGTCCTGTTATTTCTCGGAGCCTGTTCCTGGGATGTAAATGTCCAACTGTCTCGCCATCTTTTGGGTGGTCCTCTTGGAGGTCGATTTCCTGTTGGTACTTTATTTGGGGCTATATTTATCACTCTTTCAGAACATGCTCTTTCCGCATGATCTCTCCAGTAGCGTCTTCTCAGTCTTCCCCATCGCACGACATCTTCCACATTACAGATCTTTCTTATTTCAGAATTTCTTACTCCGTCTCGGAGTGTCGTTCCCGCAATGGGTCGAAGAGTCTTCATTTCTGTGGTTCTTAGAAGACTTTTTGTTCTGATAGTGTCAGCTTTCGTTTCTATTCCATATGTCATTATAGGTTGTATGTATGTCTTGTAGTTTCGTATTTTGCTCTCCTTTAGCATATTTTTGTTTTTCCAAACAGCATTTTTCAAGCAGCCAGCCACAACGGCGGCCCTGTTTGTTAGTTCTCTTACTTCGCCGCAGAGGTCACTGCCACTTGATACATCAGCACCTAAGTAGTTGAAATGCATCCCTTGTTCTATTATTGTATCATCCAATGCAAGCTTGCATCGTACTGATTGTCTTGATGTAACCATGCTCTTTGTCTTGCCTATGGAGATTTTCATATTGAATCTTTGAGATGATATGTGAAATTTGTACAGTAGCCTTTGAAGATCATCTTCAGAGTTTGCTATTAGTACCGCATCATCTGCATTGCATATTATGTCTATTTTTTCACTTCCCATTGTGTAACCCAGGTCCATTGATTTGACTTCTTCAATAATCTTATCCATAATTATATTAAATAGGAAAGGGCTTAAGCTGTCTCCTTGTCTAATGCCTACAGCACCTGGGATTTCTCTTGAGAGCCCATTTCTAATCTTAATGCGCATTGTATTGTTACTGTTAAGATTATTAATTGCTTTGATGATGGGTAGTAGCGTGTTCTTTTCTACAAGAGTGTCAATAACATCTTCAGAAAGCTTTAGTTAGGTCAACAAAACACATATAGGCCGGTTTGTTATATTCTATTGATTTTTCTTTGATTTGTCTCACCACAAATATTGCATCAGTGTTAGAGCAATTTCTTCTAAATCCTTGTTGTTCATCATTATTTTGTTCAGTTTTCGGTTTCACTCTCAAGATACTTGTGAATAATTTTTGGGAAGCAGATAAAAGTGAAATTCCTCTGTAATTTTCCGGATTTGTTTTGATGTGAAAATCATGATGACAAATAAAAAAAAGCTTACATTCTGAAAGATGTCGAGTATTGAATAACTTACATTGTGAAGAGTCTACTTCGCACGCCGGTTCTTGGTTGGATGAAAGAGGTACATCAGATTCTTTGTCCGGAGAGGCAATATCCAATACACCTACAATAAAATAAATTTTATTACGGTGAACCATTTTCACATGTATTATGTTCCTAAAGATTATTTCATTAAACATTCAAGAATGATTTAAATTATATTTATATTTTCTTAAATGCCCCTGGAGTCCGAAGACTATGCAAATTTGATATTTGAAAATAGACAAAGAAATACAGATTAAGATCTTTCAAAAGAGTATTGAATAACTTACATTGTGAAGAGTCTACTTCGCACACCGGTTCTTGTTTGCATGAAAGGGGTACATCAGATTCTTTGTCCGGAGAGGAAACATCCAATACACCTAAAATAAAATAATGTATCTGTGAATCTTTTTCACGAGTATTATTATCCTGAAGATTGTTCTGTGAACAGTTCTGTGAATTAATTCAATTATATTTTCTTAAATGCTCATGGAGTTCAACTATGTTTATTTGATATTTGAAAATGTACAAAGAAATACAGATTGAGAAAATTTAAAAGAGGCAAACTAATCATTTCGATGAGAGGGTGATCCGTGCGAATAGTTTTAGTGAAAATCCTTCCTTAATGGAAGGTCATGATGACAAAAAAAACACTTACATTCTGAAGGATCCTGCTTAAGTGTTAATTTTGAATCAGTCAAGCTCATCTGGGTTGGATCTTTTGGAGGGGGTTCAACTTTATTAAAGTAATTGTGTTCTAATAGCACATTAACATTTAATTCGCCTACAACAGAGCAAAAGATAATTTAAAATAGACAATTAATTTTTTTATTAATATAACTTTATATAAACATACAATTAATCATGTATTTAATAATTCAAATGCAAATTTAATTTCTGATTGATAATAATCAATTAAATTAACTTAGCACATGAAAAAATTACCTTTAAGATAACGGGTTGGTAAAGCTGTTGGTAAAAGTTGTACGACTATAAATTTTTTATCAAAATGTACACTGCACAATCGTTTTTGTTTAAAAATCATGGAATCAGATAGAGTAAACAAATCTGGCCCAATAATCTCCTTCCATTTCACAAACCGCTCATAATCCTTATCAGGATTCGGAAATTTATGTAAAGATATATCTGTAACATGAAATATATTCACATATATTTTAACTTAATAAGATATATCAGAATGTTATAAATAAAGTTTGTTGACTAAATTGAATAATATTTACTTATGTATTATTCATTTTTATATATAAAGATATAAAACTCACTTCTCATTTTTATACACCCGAGAAAACATTTGAATGGCATTTTAATCCCTAGATATTCAAATTTGTACAAAATATCATGATTCAGGAACAAAATATCATATTTTTTTTAAATAAAGCCGGCAACTTGTGGATTTAAAAAAAATCAACGAAGCCGGTACGTGCGGCGAGTACGCTAAGTAATCTGAATTCTGACAGGAGTATTTTACAAAAGAACAAGATTCAAAATGGCTGCCGAAAAGTTTCGGTAGTTTTGTGATGGTGGCGCTAATGTTTTCTAAAGACTGATTAATTTAATTAATTCACATCGAATATTTTGTAAAGATTAATCCACATTTTGTAAATATTATACAATTCGAATCTTTATAACAAACGCATGTAGGTATTTTTCTGCCATCCCTTACCGATGTCATGCGCCTAGTACACATTAGGGTAGCCCTTAACATATAGGAAAAAAAATATTATTATATATATTTTTATAAGTCTCACCCCCTATTTCATTTCCTTTAGCCTTAGTTCAGACGGCATTGTACTGCACGTTTTTTGCAGTATACCTACCTCATAACAACAAAGTATCGGGAAATTGTGATTTAAATTGCCTGCGCTGAATATATATTTAAAAAATATGCTACGTTTGTAGGACTGTCCTTAATAATTATGCCAAAAATTAATGCCTGTCGACCAGTTTGTTTCCAGCAGCTGGTTGAATGGGTACACCTCAGGAGTGCGTCACGATTTTTACAATGAATATTGGACAAGAAATGTTGTGTTTCCTACGGGATTTCGTGGGCGAAATCGTTGCGAATGTTGAAAGATATATGTTGAATCAGTTTTATCAATAAATCCAGTCTACGATTGGTACAAAGCATTTTCATTTTCGTTCATTTCCAGACGGTCGGGAAAGTGAGTCCATTTGTTTGATTTTGGTGGAAAATTTGGGCATGAGACTCATTGCTGCTCGACTCGTTCCGAAGCAGTTGAATTTTCTTCAAACACAGTATCGTGAACAAATCTCTTGGACATGCTTGATCGTGTGAATTCTGATCCAACAATCATGGAACGCATAGTAACTGGCAATGATATATGGATTTATGAGTATGACATGCAAACAAGTCACCAATCGGAATGGATGAAAAAAAACAGGCCGAAACCGAAAAAAAACACCCCAAAGTCGCTCAAATATCAATGCGATGCTCATCGTTGTTTTCGATATTCGCGTTGTGGTCCATCACGAATTCGTTCCAGATGGATAAACGTTAAATAATAAATACTATTTGGCCGTATTTAGGCGTTTTCGTAAAAAAAAAACCGTCAGAAACGGCCGGGATTATGCACGACGATAATGCGCTATCGTGCAGAGCCTCAGTTGTGACCGAATTCAAGGTCAAAAACGCGATAAATACCATCGATCAACCACCATATTCTCTGAATTTGGGTCTTTGTGATTTTCTTCTGTTCCCAAAACTTCAATTGTTGCTCCGTGGAACCCATTTACAGTCGATTGAAGCCATTAAACAAAATTCGTGGAAGGTGTTGAAGGACATACCAGATAGTGCCTACCAGAAAGGTTTAGAAGCGAAAAGACGCTGGCATATGTGTATTTCATCCGATGGGGGATACTTTGAAGGCGACAAAATAAATATTGATGAATAATTAAATATATTTCATTTTGTTTATTGTTTTTTGAACAATGATGTAAAACTCCATATTAAATAATTAATAAGAGTGAAAAAACTTATGTTTTTCTAGAAGTTTTATTATATTTTTTGGGGGATGACATGTTTCGCCCTTTTAAGGCATTATCACAGTGACATTTGATAATGCCTTAGAAGGGCGAAACATGTCATCCCCTAAAAAATATAATAAAACTTCTAGAAAAACATAAGTTTTTTCATTCGTATTAAATATTTCATTTTAGTTACAATTTCCCGCTACTTTATTGTCATAGTAGTATATTGAATATAGAACTGTTCAAACGTCCTTTGTACTGAAACATTTATATAATAATGCAATATTTAAATCACAATAACATGACTTGTTATGACACAATACTTACTTAACAATATATATAAAAGAAAGTTGTTGATCTTCCGAAACATGTTTACTTATAAATTAAAGTGTTGTGTCATAACAAAGTGTGTTTTTTTTAAAAATATTATTCAAATAATAAATATTAAGCAAATTGAAAATGTGATAAGATTGGATAGAAGAGAGACACTTGCCATACTATTATATCAATGGTGACGGATACCACAATCACCTTATATCCTCGAGTTTAGGGTATTATAGATTAGATTGATATATCAGAATAATAGTTATGAATACATTTTTTTATAAAGCAAAGCAAAATATATACTTAACACATCTAGTCATAATGCTAGCTATTAATTACCATTACTTACAACTAAGGGACTTGAAAGTGCCACGGTGGGATATACCAATGCCGTCTTGACGTTATTGGTATGTCTGGTACGACCCCGTGATTGACTTACTACTGGGGTCGTACCAGACAGGGAGAGGGCGTATGACATATCTTCGGCGCCACAAAACCGAAACCCATTTCGGAAGGTAACCCCTACAGAAAATCCCCGGAGAAGGCAACGGAAAATCACTCCAGTAACACTTCTCAGATGGAGAGATACCATTCGTCACAGTGATTGCCAACGCAGGGGTCCTGATACAGCACAATTAGAAGAAGAGAAGACAACTGATTACTTATTTCATTATCTTTTTGTTATTTTAAATGAACAAATAAAAATGCAAATGGATTTCAAAATAATGCGTGGTTTTATGTAATTTTCTTAACCGTCGCGTTGCCATGTGGTCAATTGAGTTTCCACTGCCAATTTAAAGTTGATTTTCTTAAAACCTATGGATCCTAATATTATAAAAAAAATTGTAATCCTCCATTGAAGTGTTCTCAATATTTCGTAATAAAAAAAAAGCAAAAAATTACTTCCTTCATCCCAAAAAAAAATATTTTTTAAGACTGCCCTCACCTTCATTCGTGTTAAGGTAGGATTTGTTTTGCTAATATTTACAACTTTATCAAAAGTGACAAATACTTACTCGCTGTTTTGAACGTATTATAAATTATATGTTTGGCCTTTTCTCATAGGTACGTAATAATACCGACTGTGGACGGAAACGCAGCACGCAACTTAATAATATCAGAACTGTGAAAATATTAACACTTTACCAAAAGGGACAAATATTAATACGTACTCGTTGTCTTGAAAGTACTATACATTTTGCCTGGGTGCCTTTATCATACGTAAAACTTGTCTCGCCCCGCCGCGGCGCGGCGCGGCGGGGCGAGACAAGTTCATACTTGGTGTCAGTTGCTCATATGCTGTGACGCATTCCATATCAGAAATCGCATGGTTCCAGAAAAAAATTAATAATGATATGTTTTTCAAATAATCCATGTATGTTATAGATATCGATCTATTTCTAATGAAATTCCCTACAAGATGACATAAATTAAATTTTGATTCATCGAGTCATATGCTTGATATTTAGATAAAGTTAGCGGTAAACTGAATTGACCACATGGGAGCGAGCGTTTTGTTTTGAACACGGTACGTTAAGGGTAGGCATTTTAATTAAAAATAACAATTGGTCAGATGTGTGGCCCAGAGTTCCCATCTGAAAGCAGACGAGGAAGTATTTCGGGTTTATGCTAAAGTCCTAAATTTTTCTCACCAAGGGATCATAAATGAAAGATCAGTTAGGGTTGGCATCGTAGAGTATGATAGAATCAGTCTAATTATTTTAGAAAATATGCTGTTTCCGAGGGGACAGGAAGGGGAGCAGTTGCCTTCATGGAGGTGTGGTGGGAGATATTATTCTATGTGAGACCATTTGGTTTGGCGGAGTACATGGTGGATTATCTGGGAGAAATTTTGGTTTGGGAGGCGATCGTTACTTTTTTTGCCGCATGTACGAGTAAGTCGCTAATTTTGCTTTTGGGGATGAGCGAAATCTTGATTGGTTTTGAGGAGGAGGTAAATATGTGGAGGAAGAGCTTATTTTTGTGTCGGAGGATGTGTTGTGAGTTTTTTTTATTCACATTGGTTGCAAGAAAGATAAAGGTTTGTATGATGTTGGGTGATATTTATGAGGTATCCTCAATTTTTCCAATTGAACACATCCATCACTCCAATGGTTAGTAACCTAAAAAGTGGGCGCATTCGTAATTTAAACCAAAAGAAAAAGATTAAGATCCCTTTAAAATAACTTTGTAGCAAGCAATCTTTCACCTTTGTGAAATATTTCATTCCTAAATATCTGTATTCATTGCCGATGAAATTTGTATTCTGCAGGAATGGAATTGTTTTTGAAATATATTTTTTTAAGAAAATAATTGGAAATCAACTTGTGGAAAAGTTCTGCACTTTTATAAAATTGATACCTTATTCGAGGTTTTACTGAAGTATGTAAATATGAAACCGATTTAAAAAAATATTAAATTCACATTTAGATGGTGCATTATCATGAAGCAAATTCACATTGTATTGCCTCTTTGATATTCTGGTCGTTTCACGCAACGCTTGGTTGAAATTCATCATGTTTTGTAGCGTTCAGTATTAACTGTTCCGCCAAATTTTAGCAATTCATAATCGATAACGGCGGAATTCTGGGCCAATGACATATAACACTACTACCATTAACACGAGGAAGAAGAAAAATAGATTACACCCTCTGATCCTTCCAAACACAAGGCATATATTCCGTCTATAGCGATTTGGCCTTGCTGTCGATGAACCTGGTTTGCTTGGAATTACCAGGTAGGATTCTCTAAATATATATATTTTTTATTGGCAGTCACGATTCGACGTAGAAATGATTTTCTTTTGTATCTTGCGCGCAGTGGTGGTACTTCCATACAAGCCGAAAAGCCGGGCTTGCCTTAAAAAATCTATAATAAAACGGTGTTTTTTTGCGCGTTTGAGTCGTCTACGAATAAAATAATATTTTGAATTTTCGCGCGAGTTAAAGCGATTTAATTGCGCAGAAATGACCTACGTGTATGTTTTGTTTCATTCATACGCGCCTTATTCTATTTCACTCATACGTACCATAGGTGAGATGCCCGCGAAATCGCCTACGTCCACATGTTTTGTTTCGTGTTTTCGATGGGCTTCATATTGGGCTTGCAAAATGTAAAAGGGTCTTTTTCACACTTAAGTATTTTTAGATTGTAATCATAAAGCTAGGTACATATACTCGTATACTAGAAGATATCCACAATTTTTTGTATGGATTTGAAGCCGGGCTTTATCACTGTGAAGTGTGTTACTATTCGATGTGTCACGAACTTCATTTCTATTGTCAGAATGTTATCTGTCATTTACGTTCTGTGCAGAAATGTTATGAAAGGAAAGATTATGTAATTTATTTACGAACATTTATTTATAATTCGTGTTTCGGTGTTAACAAATTTATTATTATTGTCTATTTAGAGCTTATTTCTTATTCATTATATTTCTTTTTGTATTTGTAAATACATTATTATATTATACAAGAAGATTTCCACGAGTTTGATGACGCAGAAAATTATTTTTTATATAGATTTAAAATGAACTAATTCACGAAATTAATTTAGAAAGATAAAACTCTTTCAATACGGAAAAATATCGTACCCTTCCACTAATATTATACACAAAAAAGTAGGACGGGCTTGCCTTACTGGTTGACCCTAGGCACGCCACTGCTTGCGCGCATCATTTTCCAAGTGGTTATTCAGTTTTTCTGCTGTTATTCATTCAGTTCAGGTGGAACTCATGCGGAGGCAGCTTCCCGTGAGTTGTTGTCGCATTTGAGTGTCATCCTCACCCAACAATGTAAATATTTGTAAGCCCGCCTTGTTATTTTGCAAAACACAACAAAATTCAAAATTTGTACATTTTTATGTTGTAATTAGGTCAAACATTTAAAAATATTATTATACTTAAACACAAGCATTTAAAATGATGTTATAAACCATTGTGTAAGTTTAAATAAAAATGACCATCATTTTATAATATAGATTTATTTATTTCCATAACATACAATCTAACAATAATTGTTTCACAATTATTCATTTTTGGTTAAACAATAATATCTATTTTCTCAAATATATAATAATATTAGTGTCACTCTAAAATTGCAGATGTATTATATTTCTTGAGATATTCAAGGTATTTTCTTAGAAAAACAACTAAGAAAAGGGTAATATTATGAATACATAAATCATTAGATTTTGGGGAATGTTAACTTTGGTATCATATTTGTTGATTCTTATAATTTAAAATGTAAAATATATTATCTCCTAAATGTTTATATTACAGCTAAAACAGAGACAGAGCAAACGTTCTTAAATAAATTAAGTTCAATTAAAACAATAAATACATTTGGCTGATATTTCTAAATAAACTTGGAAAAAATTAACCGTATCTTATTAATTACACTGCAAAGTAATACTTTGTTACATCTACTGAATATGACCAATAATGCAACCATTTACAGGATCACACCGATCAATGCATCATTATAAAGCGTTATATTATATAAATATATAAAAATACTAAAATATTTTACAGCTTAAGCAATCAACTTATTTTACTTGAGTAGACGAGATGTTGTCAAAATTTTACTGGATCGGAAATGGGTATGTATTATTATTGCTAAATCAAATTTTTTTGCAGATACAAATACTTAGGTAATTAAAAAAACTTAGGCCATTTGGGCATCAAAGTAAACTCAAATAATATAATAAAGTCTATATACAATAAGAAAGAAATATGTTAAATATAAATATACATGCATTAATAAATTAAAATGAAATGGCAAAAAAATCCTTCCAAATATATATCTTTTATATGACATTAAATGAGAAAAAATGTTAAACTTCAAAATAAAGAGATGTGAAAAGATATATAAGAGAAACTGGAGATATTTACAATCTCGGACTGTATTCCAAAATGAAAGGAAAACAATCAATATAGAAAACATGAATTAGAAATGATGATACAATTTGACACAACATTTATTTGCTTTTAAAACTAAGTATATTCCTAAATGTCAAGAATGTGTTTTATAGTAGGTACATTATGTTGTAATAAGCTCATGCACATTCATGTCAAGCACAAGAAGTATGGATTTTTAAGTGTACATGAAAAAAGAAGGATTTAGAATTTTTTTATCTGGTTTAATTTTTTTTAAAGATATTTGCTTTCCAAAAGAGTATCGGAATCAATTTCTTAAACAAAGATCTACAAACATTAGGTAATCACTCCACCACATTATGGTGTCTTTTAAATGATATTTTTTAATGTTGATTATTTTATTATACACTGAATCCTCAATAAAATGTAACGGCAATGAAATTTTGTTGAATTATATGATAAAACTTTGTGGATAAACATATTATCATATATTTTCATGTGTTGAAAAACTGATTTACAAATATAGATATCTAAATATACTATATATTAAAAAGATTAACTATGTATATAAATATAAATTAATACTTTAGTTCACAGAATATCAAAGGCAGATCTAGAGAGATATTTACAGTACATATATACCTTATATTTGAGTTATAATTTTTTCACCAATAATGGCCAAACTCGGACAAATCTTTCTTCAAGAATATAGTTTTTTTTTGTGAAAGTACAAATTGTGTATTACATAGAATATAACATATAAATACCTTTATATTTACATTATGTATTACAATCATAAGTTATACTATCAAGTTATTTTGTGAATTGACAAAATTCTCTGATTTGATTAAGGCGTGACATGATACTAATCAGAGATAAAGTGGTTTCAGAATTATACAGACATCTTTTTACTAACACATATATGAACATTTTACTCAAATACTTTCAGCAGATATCCTAATACTTTTTTGTAAGCAACTTTAAACACACAAAAAATCTCAGTTTTATCATGTTAATGTATTATTTTTAACTCCATTTAAATTGAAATGTTAATCTGCCAAGAAATATTACAGATCATTTAAGGATGAAAGGAAAAAAAGTATTTGGCACTTATGTAACAATGTAAAAAAATGATTGTATATTTTAACAGACGTGTTTAAAATGATCTGTTTAGTAATAGTTTCTATATATTTTTTCATTGAGATATATTGGGATGTAAGAAATTTACTGGTAATTGGCAAGTCATATTGGATAGATGCTAGATGCAGGAAGGATAGATTATTATTACGGTAAATAACTTGATGTTTATAGAAGATTCAAACTCTTTGTTGATATTATAATCTATGGCTCAGTGTATTAGTTAATATAAAATAATGGATCCCCATTGAAAAATGCCTTTGAGTATTCCCTAACAAAATGTTTAAAATAATGAGTTAATAAAATATTATTTTAATGATAAAAGTACCAATTATAAACAAATACTGAGTAAGATGGCACAAATCATCCTCATGGGATTGCCTTATGCATAAAACAATATTAGGAGAGATATTGCAATTGGGTTGCTAGAAGGGGAACTGTTAAAATTGGAAATATATTTGAATTAAAACTTTAAAAAAGTGTTGTATGATAAATTAAATGTTTTGGGATTTATCAATTACTTTACCTTATGCCCATTACATAAAATTTCAAGGTTTAAGTTTATCTTTATAAGAATATTTTTCTAGACTGTTACTGTTTTCATTTTGTTCCTTTGTGGACAATTTACTATTTCTATCAGTTCCTTTCTTATTTGTTCCTTTTTTCAATTACAACCATAAATTTGTCTTAAATCAAATAAAAATAAACATATGAGTAAAAGACAAGTAAACAAAAATAAAAATATTGTAAAACTGGGCAACCCAGCAATTCAGAACATTAGACAAACTTGCATTAATAAAGGATATTTCTTGTTTTCTATTTTGTAATACAATATTATTACATTTGTTGTAGTGTGTAGAAGAATAAAAAAATGAAGTGTACAAGTATATATAAATTTATTCTATATTATTTACTTCTATCTAGTATAACTCAAAGGATCATAAGAATATTAATTTGGGCGGTAACTGGCTCATAATACTATAATTTGATTTCAGAATACCTCTTTAATTTGGGAGATTTATATATTGGTGCTATCAGGAGCTGATATTTCAATGAATAATATACCAAGAAAAGATCAAAGATGAATGTTACGTATCAGTGAATTAAATATATCGAGTAATAAGTGTTAAAGACTTGCAGGCAGTAAAGTAAAATAAACATGTTAAAGATTAAGCTCGAATTGTTTTCGAATTTCAGATAGAGGTAACACAATGGAAAATAACAGTCATAATCTTTTTATTTGATTAATAATCATTCTAAAGTTAAAACTATAAGATAGATACATAAAAAATGTGAAAGAATTTATTTACATCAATATTAATTTATGGATAGGTGAAACATAAGAAAGAAGTGACTGACCAGGTACGTAAATTTTATAATCTACACACCATTTTATGTACATTATAGTAACATGTGATGAATACTTTTTATGCATACAGAAATTTCTATAATATATCTCTAGAATTTACCGTACATGTTTGCATTATTTTACTGTTTAATCTGGTGATTTTGGTTTGTTAATATTTTGTCTCCGAGTCTTTATGAAAAAAGTTATTCACTTAAGAAAATTCGATAAACATCTTAAATGTATAACCGTTTACCCTGAACTCTCGTAATGTTGCTACTCTTTATTCTCTATCACGAAATAATATAATATACATGAGAAATGTGCTAAACTGGCTTGTTTCATTGTGATGATTATGTTCAGAGTGCAGATTAAACTATGAATAATATAATAACTATAACTACAACACCGGCTGAGGTATGTATATACATCATTAGAAAGCAGTTTTCCTCACTGCCTACCCAATCGGATTATAGCATGATAGCATGCATATATATGTATGTATCAATGATCAGATTACACTAAATTAAAGCCATGTTATCCTACAAAAATGCTTTCTTATTCAACTAAATATTTATCATAAAATATGAAAGATCTTCTGTTGAAACATTGATAATTCTTAACAATTATTAGTATTTAAAAACAAAATAAATAAACATGTAACATAATAATATAATTTACTCCAACATCATTGTCAGGTTGAGAATCAGAACAAAGAAACAACTGTAGGATTGTTTCTAATTCTTAAATGCACACATTCATCTCCCGCACCATCTTCTTCCCCATCCCCCAGGACCACTAACACCATCCTACTACAATCGTAATAACTTTAATTTTTCATCAATCCAGTTAAATCACAATCCGAAAATAAGTTCCGTAAGAATGTTCATGAGATTAATTGGTATTTATGATAAAATGTGCACTTTAACACAATTTTTTCCACTGTTGTACTTCAATAACCTCGGCAGGAGGGCGCACTATATGACTGTATCTCCTCACTTGTTCCACCAATTAAGGTGTCGGGCCGGGCCTCATGCAGCCGAGTCCTCGCAGCCCGTGTACTCCTTCAGGAGATCACGTAACCTGTTTATCTCTTTGGAAGAAGCAGACAGTTCTCCTTGCAAAGTCAATTCTCTCTCTCGCAGATTTTTTATATCTCGCTGGCACGTCTGAAAAAAAAACATAATTTATTAACTACCAGTTAGGATCTCTTTGTAATCTGTTTGTTAACATTTATAACTTGGATATATCCAGAGAATGACGGTACAATGAAAATATTGACTCTTGCAACTGACAGATGATTAAATAGGTAGAGCCATTCCAGGATACACAAGATTAAGTGTTTAATGTTCTGCAATGGGTCGATAACAGTTTAAACATACCACATTTTGGCGGAGCAGGTCCAATTTGTCACACTTAAGGCGGGCAATCTCTTGGCGCAGGGCCTCTGTCTGCTGGGCGCACAGATGTGGAGCCTCATGCGTGGTGAAGGTGGGCAGCGAGTCAGATGCTGAGCCACTGAGGGTAGCAGAGGGACTTTCGGCACACAGCGAACATGCTTTGGTGGTAGTGGTCGCTTCGGCCGAGGACATGGACTCTAGCCCAGTGTCAGAGTCCACATATACTCCTCCACCTGTAATAACCACCACTACACATTGAATTATGGATTTATCGGTTTCCAGTTTGTATAGAAACGGTATAAATGGTGATGATGCGTGTATTGTTAAACTTAAACTTTTATCTATTTAAACTAACGAGAAGATGGCAATCAGTTCCCGAAACCAGAGAAGAACAAGTGGAATAAAACAATTTTTTTTTATCAAATTTTTAATTTTTATTATTATTTAAACTATCTTTGGTTGTTAGTTAGTAATATATTAATTATATAAGAAATGTTGTTGTTGTTATAAATAATGTAGTATAAATGTTGTGTAATGTCTAGTTAAACACAATTCTGATTTTTAACAAGCACATTTATTAATTAAAAGCATATTTTAATTTCTCTATCATAGATCAGGCCTGTTATTTAATATTGTGGAGAACAGAAATATAAAAAATAAATATATTTATTTGAATTTATGAAACGAAATGTAAACATTATGGACTTTTCCGAAGTAATAAAGATAATATTTTAACTTCAGCTTGACAAAATAAAAGACACTCACTCATAGGTTCCAGATCTATGCTGTTGAGACTGGAGTCATCACTGGCCTCCGACAGGGGAGGAGGTGCGGGGGCCGAGGGCCGTGCGAGTCCTCCCGCTCCCAGCTCCGGGCTACTGCCCCCTGAAACGGACTTGCATTTCAGCCCCCCGGATGTGCCGTTACTGAATGAACCGCTGCCAAGACTTGATTTTGATCTCCCACTCTGGAAATTTTAATAATTTATCATAAGCATTACAGATGTTCTCATACTACAACTGAAAAAATGTATTGTTCTTACTATATGGTATGTTTATAATAACCAAAATAATTACATAAAAAAATCCTTTAAGTCATTGTTTTAAATTATCTCTGATTTAAAAAAGACGAGTATTCATTTTCATTTTACCTGTTCAAATGACAATGTCTAGGCTAATATTTGTATGATTACTAAATATATGAATATACAAGTTAAATATAAGAGGAATAGTTTGCACACGAAGAGTGTAAAACACTTACATTAGGAGTGGGTGTTTCCTGTATACTGGGCTCTTTGGATTTTTTGCTTGTGAGTGTACCGTGCTTGTTTTCACCAGACAAATTGGTATCCACACTTTGAGATCTGAAAATATACATGAATCATGATTACATGTTATAATATTTACAAACAAAATAAAATAGGTACATCTGATTTATGGTTTATTTTATTTCACCCGCTGATTACTAAGTATTATAATATTATAATTATACAATAATGTTTTTAATATCACAAAAATATTTTCCTGGGAAAATAATATCGATTGAAACATTTCACATTGTGGATTAATGCTTAATTGAAAGTCGAAAAATTCACACTGCAATATCTTGTTCCTGGTTCTTAAACAATTACGCGTAACATTAACGAAGAGTTTACAGACTATTGAATGAATTAAATTCAAACAAAAGTAAAATAATATTTAAAGAGTTAGATAAAAAGATAACAATAAAAATGTACGGTAACATTATAGTTTCATTCACGTCGAAAGGTAACTAAAGTACTTATTGTATAATGGCTGTAACGTATCCGATATAATGCCGCGCTTTGAGCGTAGTTGGTGCGATAAGCAGATAATAAGCAAGTTTTTTTTTTCATATCCGCAGATTGGATTTTGTATTTGCGGTATTTTGTAATCAGTACTTTGAAATACACACCTGACTTTAGAGATGATGGCCTTCTTGACCGTGTCTATGAAGCGGGCCCCCGCACCCTCAACTTTAATGCCCTCCGGACCGGGAGAGCCGCCGCCTTCTGGGCTGGCCCCCAGAAAGTCCCTGGTCTTCTCGCGCAGCTCCTCGGCTAGCGCCTGCAGCAGCGAGGCGCGCGTGCGCTGCTCCAGCTGCGCGAACTTCTCCGCCTTGTAGCACGCGTTCTCCGCGTTGATCAGTTTGGTCAAAAGGAACTCTTTGAACTCCACGCCCTTGTTGAACACCGCCGGCGTAGGGAGAGTGGGGCCGAAGAACGGGACATCGTCTCTGGCTGTCACCGTCACTCGGTACCTGTTGAAGAAAAAATAAACAAAAATTAGACATATTACACGACGAGATTGATTGAGTGCGTTTTTGACAAATAATGGTCCTTTCAACAATAATGATTTTTCGGTATTCTTCGTCAGATTCGCGGTAATAGAGAAAAAAAATCTTTAGCATTTTTCGATAGAATCCGGTCTACAAACTGTATTATTGGTTTATATAGTTCTCAACAAAATTAACTCATAAACTTTCGAGTTTATTTTTGACGTACAAACCTTCAACATTTAACTATGATTCCGACAGAACACCCATAATTATCGAAGTATTAAACGACGTTGTTAAAGTGATCAAAATTAAGTTGATGTAAACAAAATTACGAATATGCACTATTTTCGTGTCAAGTCCCAATTAAATTAATTCAATGATACAGACATATACGATTGATGAAGATATTTTCAATTTAAAAGTTTTAAATTAAAAACATATTCCTGTACCTGGTCCACTGAATTATTTGAACTCTCGTTGTTTTGTTTCTGACAGTCTAGAAAATAGGTTATTGTCTATTTTTCGAGAGACAAAGCACCCGTGAGTCACATAAGAGTGTAAACCTGATTTAAAAAGCCCAACCGAATTCTGCAATAGACACCTTGCGGTTTATGAGGTCAGACCGTGAGTCACGGCACGCGAATGGGGGAATATCCACTGAACTGTCTTCAATTTACTACGATTTTTCTGTAGTTTTTTAATGAATAAAACTATTATAATAATTTCGTAATATTCAAAAAACAAATATTGTTTTTAAATAGTAATACACGATTTATTATCAAAGATACGTATAACATAACATGTAGAGTTTTGCAACATTGCATAAAAAAACTCGATGAAATAAACGTGCATTTGTTATAAAAGAGAGTGGTAAAAAATAAATTTGGACAAGATTTGCTTGCGATAGAATATAACATACATTTTATTAAGAAAAATGGGGACATGGAAGGTGCCTCCACGTGCGGTGTTACTATAGCTATAATACTGGCGCCCCTGGAAACGACACAAAGTCGGCCAAGCCTTCCACCACAATGGCAAGGGAAGAGGAGAGGTAAGGCCCTTTTCAGGCCCATCTAACTAAAACGTACGTAATATTGCCATTAACACGACGAAAATAAAATTAAGAAAATATTTATGGTATATACAACACTTCACAAGCCTATCAATAAGTGTGAAGTTTATATATGAAATGTTTTCCTACTGAAAACTAGAAAAGTAAATTACAAATTACAAGTGATTGGGGTGGGCGATTGTGGTCGTGACACTATGTATTATAATATCACAGAATGCTAATGTTTGAAAGTATCATTTCACGTCTTCGGGGGCATACGATTAGAAATATTTTTAATTGATTTATTATAAATTACAATGATTGTGTCACTATATACTTTTTAATAGTTAGTGTAGTGCTTTAAATCAATTGAATTAATGGATTTCACGACCCAGACGATATGATACTACATAAGAAGAAGACAAAATATAATATATAATTCACATATCTCAACCCTAAAAACTCAGAACGAGAGGGTCGACTTCAAGCAGAAAAATTATATAAAGGTATATAAAATATATATTGTTTATGTATATCATTATCTGTAATCGAAATATTTTGCTAGAACCAGGCATAACGTGATATTGCATTTGCATGTCTTTCAAAATGTACTTTAGAGAAGTGTTACGATTGGAAATATGTGAATCGAGCGAGCCTACCGTGGGAAATCACGGAATGACATCACTATTAAACCGATTCATGCAGGAACTGATGTTGGCTGTAGATCTATAGGTCTAGAAGTAGAGGAATATTACCCGAGAATACGTGACTACTTCAAAGATTTTATTGCGAAATCATTCATTAAATTGCATTATATAATACAAGAGAAAAAAAGGTTCCACGATATAAGATATCAAATAGTTAATTGTGTAGATTTTGTATGTTTCAAATAAAATATCTAAATATATTCAACAGTGTCAATAATAATCTGTAATTTTAGCACGAATGATGAAGCAACACAAGCGAACTGGCAAATATTGTTCATGGAAAATAGCACCAGACGTATCCTTGATAAGTCTGTTGCTTGTGAACATGCAATGATGTTAATTTGAACTTTGTCGTATTGCGAAAAATGCGTCATCAGTAATAATATTGCGATGATTTTATAAATTTTAAAAATATAATTTAAATGTGTTGGAGCTGAAACGAATGAGGTTAGATCAAACAATTTTGGTCTGAAAAAATAGGTTATACTTTTGCTTAAAAAAAGCAGAAAAAAATAACGACAATAAAAGAAAATTAAATAAATTAGTTAAATTAACTACTACATCTTAAATATATCATGCACAATATAACATGAAAATTAAAATTGATTTTATTCTATTTATATTAGATATGATTTCCCCTGGCAATTCAATTCCCATGGCAATCTTAAATAATGAGTAATAAGTCCAGTAGACAAGATGAAAAACTGTTTATTATAATATAAAATAAATTATTTTTTATGATACACCAAAGACTTGCATTTTCATCGTAATATAGAATAACCAATCGATCCAAAACTTTTTAATTGTATAAAAATATTTAATATTAAGGGAAAAATAACACATAAACCTTCGAACAAAACAAATGAATCGCTACTTTAGTAAATCCGTTTAAAAATCTTTTTAATTTCGCCTGACGTACGTGCGTCATTCATTGAAAGTGAACGGACTCAACGGTAGGGTTGGATCTCCAACTCTCCGCTGACGCAATCAGAGGGCAGTCGTTCAGAATGGCGGAGACGCCAGTTTCCAGTAGCCCTGGTTCAATCTCGTGAATGATTGCAGTCGTGATTTGATCGGAGGTCGACGAATCAGCAGCCGCAATGGCGTCATCGATAGCAGTGGCCTAATCGCTAACCACTCTGATCTCACTACGAGTGTACACACGTCGGTAACAGCTAGCTGCATTGTTTTTTCCCGGCGCTTACATCACGGTAGGTGAAAACGAATTCGTTTATGTCGTCATATTAACTTGAATAACAATAGTTTATATTCTTTTGAGTTTACATTGTCACGTTGGGAAATAAATAATGTCGAGGTAAAACGAATTGGCAAAATGATTTAAATACACACATACTCGTATTCTCTATTACATATTCATCTAAATAATAATAAATTATAGTAAGTAATTACTAATTTTTTAAATAATGCATTATATAATACTGGTTAGAATGTTTTACTTTTATTTACACATTGAATATAGAAATAAATTATTAACATTATATAAGGTATAAATAAAAAAAATACGAGTATATTTAGAACAAATGGGTTTGGACACATGGAAAGAATGAAGGAAGAAATAATGATAGAGAAAGTATATGCTGATGATGGAAATGGAACAAGAAATAGGGGAGAATGTGGCACGATCAAATTAATCAAATAATAATAATCTACGTGCGTACATTGCACGATTTATGAATGCTGAGGAACCGAGAGTAATATGTCAGGAAAGAACAATGTGGCATCTATTATTTCTGCCTACCCCGCCGGAGAGACGGCGTAATGGTTAGTTAGTTAATATTTTAATTACTCAATATGGATGAAAATATTTCGTTTGTTAAATTATAAATTTGGTGTAAAATGTACTATAAAATGTGATATGAATACGTAATACATGATCTGAAAGTACTTTCATTTTGTAATACTGGTAAGAATGTTTTTTTTTAAATTCAAACATGGAGTATACAAATAAATGATTAATATTCTATATGTAAAACAAAAAATATGTAATATTTAAAGCTTTTAAAATGTCTTCTAGTTAATTATCTTGTGACCGGTTTCTTCAGCGTCACTGTCACCGATCTTATACATTATACAATATTACATGATCAAGGCATTAATTTGTACACCAAACATAAGTTTTTTTCTAATATTCTTTGAGATGCATGTATAAAATGTATTAAATTGCGTGTAACAAAATATATTTTGCACATTTAGAAATACGTTATATATCAAATTAAAATTATAACACCAAGAATACGAACGTTATTCGAGAACAGTACTAGTATCATATAATAAAAATATCAAACATACAGTATACGAAGTAATAAATCCCCATCGTTTAATGAAAAATGGATTATAGCAAAAAAGAATGAAGGAACAGAGGAATTTCTTTGCGCTATAACAAGACCGGGCGAATGATATCGGCGAATGAGATATGAGAATCATTATTCAGGCCAAAACATTTTGTGCCAAAATTGACCTATCTGAGCCGAAGATTTTCTTTTTACTTCTCTTATTGGATCATCTCGAATCACTCACGTAATGGATAATGGAAGCACGACAGAAAAATATTCCTTACCATTCATTTGTCTACACACATATTCTACCTGTTCGTATCTATGATACTTTATTATGTTACCTTTGAGAGCAGCTGTTCCGTTTGTAACCCACGTAGCTTAGCAAAAAACACTGCCAAATCTTTTTGCGGAGAGAAAGTCTACCTTTTTTTATAGTTGGAACATTATACAACAAACTGTACCTACCTACGCTGTACAGACTAAATATAAAACCAACTCAAACGATTATTCATTTTACAGTAATGTTCATTCATCACAATACCATACAGTTTCATTTATAATTTGGGAGTATATGAACATATTACATAGCATAAAGCGGCCTTTATACGATGAATATTATTGACAGTACCAATATTGTCAATAATACTGATACAGTCATTTATTCCTTGAGGGTACCACCGTCAATATCGCCATAACCCTACACGGTCAATATTTTTGTCAATAATTGTATCAATAAATGTGCTCAGTGCCTTTTTTTAACGCCATTCGGACAAGTGAAATTGTGTCTTTTCAAGTGAATTTTCGTGGCGTTGTGTGCTTTGAAATCATGGACAATCGAATTTTTTTTTATGTAGCCATAATTATCGGAAGTATTCGTCGATTTCAGCGAAATCGATGTATTAAAGACTGGTTTAAAAATGTAAAGAATATTCTCATATCAGACATTCTCATTATTTTTAACAAAATGTTTATTCTGAACCAACATGTTCATTTTAAACTAAAATGTTTATCTTCAACTAGTTCATAAAATGGAGCTACAGCCCCCTTGAGATGATTAAGTCATAAAAATGGCGCTCTATAAATCATCCAATTTATTATTATTATTATTATTATTATTAGTATTATGAGGCTGTTCATAGAAATCAGATTGACAGGATGCGGAAGATTTTCACAATTATTTCAGAATGAAAGAAAGGACGTTCATAAAATTATTATTACATATGGTGAAACCACTCATGAAAAGGCAGAACACAAACATAAGGGAATGCATCCCTGTTAATGAGAGATTAGCCTTAACTCTGAAGTAATTAGCTTAGGTTTGAGGCTAATTAACCCTGAGCTAAGTACCTCGTTCCCTACGAAAGCGCAGCAACAATTGAGTATTGACAACATTATTGACATCCGCACATATCCCCACTTTTAAATATTGACGTCCCGAGATCAGAAAATCTGGATTTCATCAACGACCGCCAATAGTATTTTTTTCACCTCACATGATCAATATTATTGTCAATATCATACTATATTGTCAATATTATTGATCGTGTAAAAGACGCTTAAGAGTATAATACATAACTGGTGAGTGTCTTGGATATATTTTTTTTAAATCGAGAAAACGTAAAATTGTTTAACGATTCAAACAATTTGTTTGTATGGTGTCAAGATAAAATGTCTTAGTAACTTATAAACAAACTCGTGCTATGTTTCAAATTGACAATAATATCGTAGAAATAATAATGCTAACGGTCTAGAATTCATCTTAACTTTGTCCTTTGTATTCTGATAGCGTTCTACAAGATGATCAAATGGCCACTTTGTACCTGACATCGCCTAATGGAGTATTCGTGAATATTATTCAGGGTAATAACATTACATGTATCTAACTGCTGTATTTTTGAGGTCCATTAAAATGTAAGTAGGTACTGAAGATACTACTTATAATTTGCTATTAACTTTTTTTTATGTTATACATATTTCAAATGAAATAAAAATAACTACCATATGTTTATTTTAATTTTAAACGAATTGGGTGAAAACGATTTAAATTTTTGAACAAAAACACATCTTACTTGCTACATATTTTTTATGTAAATAATAAAATCGTACAGTGTCGAGATTTTAATTTGATTCTATTGACAAAAAAATGTCGTCTAGAAATAATGATAAACTTTAAAATGGCATTATATGAGTATTAATGATAATAAATTAGGTTGATTTCAGTAATTTAATACATGTTTCACCTTGGTAAGGCATTATCGAATACTTTATCACATTTGAAACATGTCATTCCCATTGAGTATTATAAAACTTCTAGAAAATAGGGGTTTCTATAATATTAGTATATAATTTTTAATGAACATATATAACTTCTATTTGTATTGAATACAGATAAATAATTAACTTTTTTTCTTGTATACAACAGGTCGTTTGAACCCAATTACTCTACACAATTTATTTTAGCTATTATATTGATTCTTATGACATGTATCGACATTTTATTGTCACGAGAATTCTACACCAGACCAAAGACAGTGTGACAATCACACTGCCATCGCCGGGAATCGAACCCGGAATCTTCGGTATGGAAGTTAGAGGATGAGCTCTGTTAAGAACCACTCTGTCACGAAAGTCGACAATTAATCCAACATTGAAGACTGGACTGGAATAAGGAGCGTAGAGGAGTTATTCCGGGCGGTGCAAGACAGAGAGGTCTTTGCAGAAGTGATGACCAAAATCTGATATGGCACAAGAAGGAAGTGCAGCAAATAATCCAGCTAATAGTCAAAACCATTGGAGCCCTACCTGGTGTCTGGGGTGTTGGGATCTATCGGCTGCACGACGATGAAGGCGTGGAGGAAGTGCGAGGCGATCATATCGGGCGAGAAGGGCGTGTTCTCCTCCTGGAAGACCAGAGCCACGATGTCGTTGCCGATGTGCCTCTTCCTCTGCAGCTGTTGCGGGTCCCCCTCCGTGTAGGGCAGCATGGTGGACACGTGGAACATGATCTCCCGCTCCTTGAACACCTCGTATATGGCCTGGTCGCCCGTGTGCCCGTTCAGGATGTCGAGGCCTCCTCGGTAACCTGCATCATGTCAACGATAAAATGTTTGTTAACATAGTGAATTTTATCTCCCTAAAGTGTTAAGCATATTATTGTTAGAACTATTTAGAATTTGTTTCAAAGCTAAATTGAAGTATTTCGTTAAAGTTCTTGACGGTGCTGCAATAGTTATATGCATTTCTGACGTTGAGCAAAAATGCATTAATTTTATAGAAACACTCGCACAGCCTAACACTCACATCATTACAGTAAATGAATATGTGTGGATAAAGGAGGAGGGTTCATTGCAGGTCTAATCACTCGTCATGGTATAAGAAAACTTGATTACGAACACCAACACAATGGCTTCGGAACTCGGACTTCCCTTTGAACAATGCTATAGGCCAAAACAACACAAGGACATGCGATAAGAGACCAAGAAAAATATGAGCCGACTTCGTGGAAGAGGACTGAAAGAAATTTGAAAGATTTGGAGAATGGAGACTGATCTCGACAGGGACAGGAGCCAGTGGACCCCGGGATATAGTTGTTCTTATACAAAACATATATTTTCTAACAGCTTTTTATTTTCCCCATAGACATTCGACAAATGTTCCGACTAGGGTTTTACATAGTTTTTTCAGCTGTAAGGTAAATGTCGGAACACTAACAAACTAACACTAACAAATATAATAGATAGCCCATTAACCATAGAGCTTGGCTGAGTCAGTTCAGTAGACCTTAATTTAAATGTAGAAATACAAGTTTATAAAAACTGGTAATATCATTGAGATAAACACCAGCAAGGATTACAGAAACTAATAAAGGTAAAAATATCATATCAACGAGCTTTACTAAAGTTTGGCAAAATCATTTGTAATATTAGATTGTTCTCAATGTAGATTTCTTACTTATTCTGAATATTAAAATCCGGTGCGATGACTTAACGCTAAACTAAAACCGGATAATTAATAAACCCAATGGATGAGCAAGTTACCGAGTTAAATGAAGTGATGTGTTGGTAATAGAAAAAAGACAGACAGACGTCAAAATGTGACTGATTACTAAGTAGAGAGATTGAGAAAGGTTGCGAGTCACCAGGTCACCTTACGTAACTTTAAATATCTGCAGAACTTTCAGAATCTAAAAACAAAGTTTCGTTACGTGAAGAAAATGTGAAATATTTGATCTTTTGGCCAGACTTGATGCCAGTAATTCGTAAACCTTGCCTACATAATATTATTTGTTACATAAATAATACGAAAGAAAACTTGTTTGCTTGAAGATTTATTGTATTTTACGGGAATGACATGTTTCTAAAGGCATTATCAAATGCACGGTAAGGCATGCCTTGGCAAGGCGAATTATGTCATTTCTAAAAAATATACTAAAAATTCTAGAAAACAGGCGTTTTCATTTTTATTATTTGTTTATACATTATTGTTCAAGAAACAATAAATTATTTGGTACAATTAATTTAAATAATAATGTTAGAAAATATATTCATGTGGCAGATACTTGAGAAAATTATGGGATTGAGGCATTATGTTAATAAAAAGGTCTTTCATTTAAACGTTTTTGTGATGTTTTGATCAATTTAAATAATATATTTACCTTTGTGATCTTTTAGTTGAATACGCTGTCCCAGAATATCCAAGAACTCTTCAAACGCCGGCGAAGTGGTGGCATTGCAGAACAGCTCCTCCTCCGTCTTCTGGCCGAACCTCTGGTACATGACGCCGAACTTGAAGTTGGTGACGAGCACGTGCTCGTCGTAGCTGGCGATCAGGGAGGAGGCCCTGGGGCACAGGACGGGCGTGAAGTTGTCCACCGTCAGCCGCTCGTTGAGCAGCCGGGCCATGCGGGCGGGGGAGGGCGCGGGCCCCAGGCAAGACGAGGGGATGAGCTCGTGCATGGTGCCGGATCGCAGGCGCAGCAGGATGCGCGTGTGCTCCTGGTTGGCCACGTTCTCCGCCTTGATGGACAGCACCACGGGGCCCAGCACCTCGTCATGTCCCACGAGGTCAGAGTGCTCCTGCGGAGAGAGATATCACTTCATTAGCGTTTGGGGTTACATTTTAATCTCGCCAACGATATAACATCATTTATTATCAAAATCTTTTGTACAGAGAAAAATACATTTTCGTTTCCTTAGAATTAAAAATAAAAATCTTTTCAAGGATTAATTGTATCTCAATAGAGACGAAGATGCAAATTGGAAACAGAATATGGTGATCGAAGTGTTTACAGGACTTATGACCTGTCATTGGTTGGGTTAAGCGCACGCTTTATGTAATACAAAATTCCCCATTCCATCTTTTCTACGGAGATCTAATCCGTTCTTTTGTATACCTTTAAAGATAATAACTGGTTCTCAGAACACTTTTTTCCCCACAGCTTAAACATTCGATATTTTTTGTAATTTTTCTTGATGTTATACAATGAGGTGTTAGATATTAATTTTGATATATCAATTTAACTGGAGGTTGGTTGTTACAAAGGTGATAAAGTAGTTAAAACATAAAACAAATAGAGAAATAAAGGTTCAATATTACATAGCATATATATCATTATTATAGCATATTATATCATAGCATATATTATAGCTGATATCATCCACCGGGTGGCGACTCTAAAATGGCAATGGGCAGGTCACGTAGCCAGAAGCTCAGACGAAAAGTGGACAAGAAGACTGCTGACTTGGAGACCGTGGACGGCAAAGAGAAGTGCAGGGCGACCGCAACTACGGTGGAAGGATGATCTAAACAGACACGTCGGAATAACCTGGATGCAGTCTGCACAGGACAGAATGACTTGGAAGCGAATGGAGGAGGCCTTTGTCCAGGAGTGGACGGGAATAGGCTGAGGAAGAAGAAGAAGAAGAAGATATCATGTACAACGGGTGGCATCTTTAAGGTGAAGATTGAACTACACCATATTTTTAAATCACTTTGCTATTTCGTACAGTTACTGGATTTAACGTGTATGTATACTATACCAATTGGGGTCAATAACTCATTTTTGACTTTTTTGATAATTGATACTCGTATCTTTGTAATGTCCAGAGCCCTCAATTGTCACTAACAGGACGCACACAACAACAACAATTAATCGGGTGGTGGTTTAGGGGATAGAACGCTTGGCTCCTGATCCAGGGGACTTGGGTTCAAGCCTGGACACGACCAGATTCCTTCTTCATAATAATGAGCTATTTTCTGCTCACATTGAAGATTGTAATAATAAATTCTAATATCATTGATTTAAATCTTTGGTATTAGTCTTTTTTTTTTTTAAAAACAACAAAACATAATATATTTTAAGCGATGTAATTATCTCCGTTTCAAAGAAATATACTTTGGCTTTAAGGTAAAACATATTATCTAATGCGAAACAAATTTTAATACTGCTATTGTGCGACGTATACAATTAGAGCATGTATTGCGTAACATGTAATTGAAGCTCTCCGCATCAGTTAGACACAATATCCCGCGGAGCAATATTTTACGTGCAAGGCGCCCGTGCAGCGATACAACAAATCATAACGGGGATCAAGCAAAAATTGATTTAAAGTCGCTGCGGGCAGGGGAACTCCCAGTGCAATAATAAATCGGGCGGGAGACGGGCAGCGCGGGACACGAGGAAAACACATTTCTCCCGAAGACAGAATGGCGGGGGATAAATGGAAATCATACCGGGAAAACGATACGTGAAGTCTCGTGCGCGCTTTAATGGCTCATTACATCCCTGTAATAGTTTGCCATTAATATCGTATTTTGATTAATGTCCACAGCTAGCGACAGTCTCACTGTTTTACTCACAATAACTTGGGGTGTGCATCCCGCCAATCGTGGGCATGAGTGCTGAGATACAATTGATTACACTGTACAAGAAGAATTATTTTAAATAATACATACACCTAATCTTAATAGATGGCGCTAGTGTAGATTGAACAAAAATATGTGAAGTGTTCCTCAACATATTAGCATATTTACATCTTTCAAAAATTTGGCAGACGTGGTGGTCGTAAGAAGGGCGGAATGGGGAATATTGTATTACATAAAGTGATCACTTAACCCAACCAATGACAGGTCATTAGTCCTGTAAACGCCTCGACCACCATATTCTGTTTCCAAAAAACATTTTACATCTTCGTCTCTGTTGAGATAAAATTAATATTTAAAAATCGAAAAAGATTCCATATGAACGGCACAATTGTTGCCGTCATCGCGAGGTCATTGTCACTCTATTTAATTTATTCGCAGCATTTCCACAATTTTATTTATTTATTTTGACTACAAGGGTACAGGCGGTTTTTTAAATCTTTTATACGTTACGTGTAGTATTTAAAATATATTTCATCTCACGTTTTGAATGACTACATTTTAAAATCTATCATCATTAGTGCAAAAATTATTGTGCGGCTGGCTTTTTTTGCAGTTAAAAAATTGGTATAATCCGCGGTTGGCTTCTTTTAGAGTTCAGACAGATAGTCCCAGTTCATCATAATATTACGCACAATTTAGTAGAGTAAGGAACTAAAGTAAAAATGTTAGATACATTCAAAATGAGCTGCAAATGTTGTCTGGCGCAGTAGCAGCACACTATAGAGGTTAATATAATATATTTTGCCTGTTCCTCGTCTTCCACCACATCTTCCATTTTATTTTTAATGAAAACAGTGATGCGGAAAAAACGCGCGCATCATTTATCTGGTCGATGTACAAAGTTCATTGTACGTTAATATTAGTACCGAAAGCGAGCAGCCTGCCTACCGCGGAAGTAGGATTCTCCGAAAGCATTTACGGTAACACCTCCGCCCTACATACTCTTACTATCATCGCTTTCAATATAAAAATGGATTTACATACGCGCGGGAGACGTGCTAATGCAAAATGTGCTCATAAGCACTTTTAAAATATCTCCATGCGTCGGCTTTTTGTGTTACTCGAAATGTACACATTTTTATAATTTATTTAAATGGTTTTCGCCTCGAAGCACGCAAATGCTTTTAGATTTATCGTATGACAAACTGACGGCTTTTAAATTATAATTAAATCATTTGTGGTTCATCTCTTGGTGGGAAAATGTCACAGACAAAACCTTGTGACACCGATCCGATTGGTTCCACTAGTCGTGGTACACGACTTGATGATATTTTTTTATTTCACTGCATTCTCGAAAGAAAGATGAAATATTTACGATCGCTTGTTAGATTCAATTTACGACCACAGAATAAAATCAGAATACTCACGAAAATTTATCAAAAGCAACGAAATAAAGTTATATAACATGAAAATGTTTATTTTTTTGTTAAATACCATAAATAAAACTAGAGGTTCTCACTATTCTATGGGCATTGTTTGAACATCGGTAGCGAGCGATATGATGTCACGAATTTCGCCTCCAAAATAATTGGCCCGTGTAAATTTTGGGACTTCTTTCTTGGATTCATTGCACCTTGTATCAGGCGGGTATTATTTGTTAGTTCGTGTTTCGTGCATAAGGAAACAATGGGGCGGTGAACCTAAACGGGTCTCCGAGGAATAGGATCTACTGTCCCCGATTCGGGTCGCGAAGCGAACATGAAAACAAAAGAAAAACAGAACAATCTTATACAATATTACCCCTTGTACGAAAAGGGCAACTTAGTTAAAGAAAAAAAATGAGCTGCAACTAAGATAATGAGTTAAAAGGACTAACATTTTAAAGCGGGTGATGCCTATTGGTGGCGATGAGGTTCGCAACCCATCACACCGCGTCTCCCACGGGGCGAAAAGAGAAGGATAGAGTGCCGCATCCGTTAAAGTGTGACAGTCCATTCTTTCTGCCTACCCTTTCGGAGAGACGGCGTGATGGTTAGTTAGTTAGTATTTAAATTTTATACGTTATTTTTACATTGTACTTAGAATTTATTTAATTAAACTTCGAGCTGCTGTAGCGTTCTTTTTTAAAATATCAATACATTTTGATATATCACTAATGTAATCTTATGATAAGAATTCAAATACCTAATACTTTCTTCCAATAATTAATTTTAAATCATTTTAAACACGACGGCTTCAGATTGGATCCGAGGACAGCCCAACATTCTTTAGTTAATTATTTACAGTTTATTTATATCCGTCATTCTATTCATCACTACATATTATAGAGCGAAGTATTAACTATTTTAAATATCTGCAATCAGTTCGGAGACTGTAAAACATAGCGAGAGCTTAAAAACTACGATTTAACAGCTCGATAGTAAAACGGAAATGTTTAAAGTAAATTGGACACCGATTAAGAATAACAGCAGAGCAAAACATTCAGTCTGACCAGTAAATAATTTATTTGACTTTGGGTCAAACTCAGAAGTATTATTATCTGGGCTAATTTTCGTACGAATGTTTTGACCTTGTGGATAACAAATGACTGCAATACATTACGCTCAGCACACAACTATACGGCCTGTCTGCTAGTTTCCTTTTTACCTTGTTATCAGATAGACATTTATGTATTTTTGAATTTATTGAGCCTTTCCTGATACTCGACCCATCGTCCCCCGATGTACACAGATAGTCGAGAATAAAATGGATAGAATATAAATATAATGCAAAGAATTGGTAATTGAAGAATAGTTGGAAAACAATTGCAGAATACACCAAACATCAAGTGATTAAATCAAATGATATTTTGAATATCCGTCAAAACTGACCACATCCATGAAAATTTTGGTTACATATTTATATTGAACATATATACAAAAAACTAACAAAACACTGATGAAGGGCTTCTATGTCTGAAACATGTGTGTATTTAATTATTTTTTTAATAAATGATTAAAATTAAACTAGTTCTCATCACAAATACCCCTCACCAAGGAAGCTATTTTCTATGAGTATACCAAAAAAATACAGTATTGTAATTTGTGGAAAAAGGTGAAGTATTTTTTTTACTTTAATTTTAAAATACGTAAACAAGATATTTTTACTTTCATATTATTAACATTACACAATGAAATTGCATATACATTTAATTAAATTTATTTCAACTCAATAAAGGTTTAATTTAATTGTTTTTTTTCCCATTGAAATCTTTGTATCTACGGCATTTCAATAATATAATATTAATTTCAATAACGAATCAGTTAAAAATATTTTAAAAAAATATTTCTACTTGTATCGAATTTCATGTTAATAAAACAGAGAAACAAAAACAAAACAGTGTGCAAATGGGTGTGAAAATATTTGAGGTTATCCATATATTCATCAGTAGTAATGAAAACCACGAGCAAATAGGAGTACACATTTCACAATGCCTACTAAAACACACAAAAAATGTGAACACAATAGCCAGGAATACACGATACGCACGTCATA
Organism: Lepidostoma basale; assembly: GCA_022606425.2. Classification (NCBI taxonomy): domain Eukaryota; kingdom Metazoa; phylum Arthropoda; class Insecta; order Trichoptera; family Lepidostomatidae; genus Lepidostoma; species Lepidostoma basale. The sequence continues at coordinate 2,288,257 of JAHDVF020001325.1, read as the reverse complement.
CAAGTATACGTGATTGCTGTTAATGTAAGAATGGAGAATATTCACCAAAGCGTACCTACCTTGGGATCCCTATCTCCTATTAAAAAAAGCAATATTTCACTATTCAACGTGCAATACGAAACTACTATTCTTGAATTCGTGCGAAATCACGTTTTATGCAGAAGATAATCATGCTTTATTGAAAATAAGTACATAAATACATTTTTGGATTCATATACGATGGATTTGGTACATACGCATTGATGTTGAAGTATAAAATAATTCTAATGCAGTCAACAAATGTGAAAGTTTTGTTAAAGTTGCTGGGTGATGTCCTGCTTGTACTGTCGGAAATTGCTTTTAAAGTTTTCATAAATATACGTTAATTAACTATATAATCATCACAAAATCTCCCCGGAGGGGTAGGTAGAGATAATAGGTCGCCAAACTGTTATTTCCTGAAACCTTCTCTCGAGTTCTCCGACTCCTCACGTGGACGACATTTTATATTTGATTGATTCGATTGTGCGACGTTTTCATCGGACTTTTTCTGTTTTTTTTTTCATTCGCGCGGTTAATATAATAATAATAATAATATTCTAGCTTTTAAATCGCCGTTTTTGTGGGCGCTTAATGTATTATTTCATTCCAATTAATTCATCATTCATCTTTCCATGACGTTTAACCATGAAAATACTATGTTTTAACTAACTAACTAACTAACTAACCATCACGCCGTCTCCCCGAAAGGGTAGGCAGAAAGAATGGACTGCTACACTTGCACACCCGATGCGGCACTCCATCCTTCTCTTTTCACCATCGCGGGAGACGCGGTGTGATGGGTTGCGAACCTCATGGCCACCAAAAGGCATCTCCCGCGCACACTTCGATCGTTCAACGACTAGATAATAAATCTAAAACAAATTATTACTATGTTTTACTTAAATATATTTGAACTATCCATCATGCCGTTTTCTTCATACTTACAATAATCATAAAACGTGTTTTCTTTTGCAGTCAGCAATTATTTATTCTAATTGAATGTTGCAAGTTAAAATGAAAATCACGTAATAATTTGACATGTGTCATAAATCCCATAAAATATATATTTTAAAACTTCCCTAGTGGGTTAATATATAGCTTTAGACTACGCCTTGAAAATATATATCTTATGCAGTGTGGAGAGAAATACATTCTTTTCCACTTAACTGAACTGTCTCCGGTCTTATTATGTCATGTTGATGTAGATATAAAATGCCAAAGGAAAGAGAATAGTTGAAACGCAGAAGAATCTTAATACAAGAATACTATTCGGTTAACTTCTTTGTCAAGATTGTACGAGTATACAAGATTGTTATAATTTACATTCTCCTTTGCGTATAATGTGTATATTAAACAAGATTGAATGTACAAAGTGATAAATATGTATATCACGTATGCAATCAAACATATATTATGCGCATGTACACATTTAATGTCAATAATAATCTTAATTATAATTTATTACATCATTACAATGATTAAAACATATGAAAACTTCTGTTTTCAATACATTTTATTATAGTTTATAGGCATGATACGCTTTGCTAAGAGGCATCATCAAGCAAGTCAAAGCATGTCATTCCCATAAAATATACTTTAAAAACTTCCAGAAAACAGACAATGTATTCGCTTTAATTATTTTATGTAGATTTTTACATCGTTGGTCAAGAAACAGTAAATAATTTGTAAAACGTCTTTATTATTATTTATTTTTACAACAGGTCGTTTGAACCCAATTACTGTATACAATCAGGTTTTTTAAGCTATTATATTGATTCTCATGACATGTGATAGGGTAATCAATGTATCGCAATTTTATTGTCACAAGAATTCTACACCAGACCAAAGACAGTGTGACAATCAGACTGCCATCGCTGGGAATCGAACCCAGAACCTATGGTATGCCAGAGATTTAGCCACTGATAAATTTAAAATCATTTTACTATTAAAATGAAATAAAGTCAAATATTATATCAGCATTGTCTGATTTTATTTAAAACGATTTGAAAAAGTTATTTGTCCAAAATATAGAATTTACCCGCGAAACTTGCTTCAGAGATATGAAAAATGTCATTTTCTGACGTGATCGTGTTTACACTTTGATTACCCTCCCAACGTTTGCATTGGCATTAGTGTACATGGAGACTCTATAACTTCCTCGTATCATACATTACTTGACGAAATAAAAAAGTAGGAGTACTAACAATATGATACTTGGATACGTAAATTGAGCTCTGCGGGAAAATTAAAGAAATGTGCAAGACCATAGAATAGGCAGCTCCTCGCAATCAGCGAAGGTTTTCGTTGGTGAGAAAGTAACTACTGATGCTGCAGATTACAGGAGACGCTGATCTGTGAGTTGGAGGAAGGGGGTGGGCCGTTAGACCGGGCTCAAAGACGGCGAATGAGGGAATGAGGGGGATGGAAATGAAAAGTAACGAGTTATCGGGGCGGCGGGTTGGGGCGGGAGAAATTAAAATTGGCGCCACAACACTGTCTAGCGGTGGTTCTCAAACATTAATATACAGATGTATAATAATGACAGTATACTTAACAACTACTACAGTCTGCAAAGCACGTATTTTTTAGATATCAATATTCACATAACAGAAAATTTCAGATTAAAGTGTTGTTTTAATGCGTTGATGATATGCATAATTAAAATAATAAGACTTATTCTGAAAACTATGTAAAATCATACATTATTCGATTCAAAAAATGTATTTTTAAATGTTATTTTTAGAAAATATTATGAATTCGTAAATGTGGGTAAAATACGATGGTGGCAACTTTTCAAAACCGGTATGAACTAGAAGAAGAATAAGTGAAGTTAAACTAAATATATAAAAAAAATATTAAAAAATCGTTTACTTTCTTGTTTATTATATGCAAGAAACTTATACAAAAATATCAGTAACCAACATTTGTACTTAAATAAATGTTATCATTTAAATTTGAAGAGAAAAAAAAATTAATTGATTTTATTTTATTTATGATTTTAATAGATGTGGTAGCAGAAAACCTTTGTTCCTTTAAATTGTTGAATGTTGTATATTTCACAATAAATTTGTTTCACTAGTAATTACGAGTGCTTTATAAACTAAAGAAAAAGTGATTTCCCCAAAACAAATTTGTTAAACTGGTTGTATGTGGAATAATAATACATATTTTTATAATAGCGACTTGAAACCATCCGCGAAAAGCGAAGGATAAAAATACTTAAATAATTAATATAACGTTTAGACCCTCCCAATGCGACGAAGCTATTCAAGATACATGCACCCGGGTAAATAGCTATTACTATCATTAAAAAAAAGTGAACGACAAAGATAAAATGAATAGGAGTTGTTTTTAGTTTATCTTTTATTTAATAAATACTAGTTGCAACCCGTGAAATATTCACGGAAGTAAACCAATTTCTACATTAAGTTTCATGGTTTGTTTGTTTTTTTAGTGTCACATCAAAATAATCAGAACAAATTTCAAAATAATCCAGAAACGTTCTCAGGCGCTTCTCTAGGCGTTCTCATTATTTCATTACAATTATTTCATCATTCATTCTTTCCATATGTCCAAACCATCTTAACCTCAAAATGTGTATGCATCGTGTGCATATCGAATTATTTTCACAGAGAGTCGAATTATTCCTCTATCGCTCTCTCGTATTCAAAATATTCTCGTTCTCTTACTTTGATGACATTTTTGTCTATTTATATTATGATTAGTTTTATATGTAGCGTCCCTATAGAGCGAGCTGTCCCAATTTGGAGGCACGACAACCATACATTTGGTAAATGGTAACAAATAAATAAATACGTTTTATTACAATAAAGAGAAATAAAAAAGCGCCAGTTTATTTGCTCTTAACCGGGAAACTACGTAAAATGCCCCGGGCGTGAGTGAGCTGAGAAAGAAAATTGGTTTCGGGGCGGTTCTAACCGCCGAGCTGTGAGCTTTTTTCGATTGTATAAAAACTAAAGGTTAAAGCTTGCCGGAGACCAGCTTTTACAGAGAAAATTTATGACGCCGTAGCGAATTTTGTAGGTAATTTTAGTTAAGGGATAATAAAAAGCGTAGTAAATTATGCTGGTAATCACATTTCTATAAGTTCTTTTTAACGTTACCTGGCTAAGATAAGTCTGAATATTATGTTTTCACTTTTGAGATAGTTTCAATCAAATTCAAAACTCAAAAGTGTAAAAACAGTGTTCCAATTCATAAATAAAATTTCACAGTATTATTAACGCATTAAGTTTACAATAAAATAATCAAGTTTATTTATTGAATATTGACGAAATATCGGTTAAATGAATTAAGAATCAATTTATTAACATAAGATAATAGCTAATAACTTGAATTTTTGACCTATTTAAGTATATTTGCAAAATAGTTAGATTTATTTGTTCTAATAAATGGCCTAAATTTAAAACTAATTTATGTTAGAGATTTCAGACAAGAAAGGCCATAATTATTGTTGAACTTATTTTTAAATCATTTCTGTCGGGTAATTAACGTTTTCGTGGAATTCGTCTGCAATACTGATTGGCTTCCACAGTTTCGTGTTTTTAAATGGCGCACAGTGGGGCCAAAATATGAAAACGTGTCATTAACTCATAGAAGCTATATATATAGCTATAAATCAAAGGATTTAATGTAATTAGGTAGGTTAATGAATATAAGAGACAATGTCATGAATATTAACACTTTAATTTTCCAATAACAATGAAATATGTGTCAAATACTGTCTTATTTTTATATGCTCGTTAAAGTCATTTTTTATTATTTTTAATAACGTAAAATGCAGCTTAGTTTTACATAATATATACGTTTCTTGAAAGAACGTCGATTTTACCCTTCATAAATATACACCAATATTTTTTTTACTCGTTATCAGATATTTCTGAGACACCATCATTGTCATCGGATTCATCATTTTCGCTTTGGCTGGAGGACCCTGTAGATGGAGGTATTACCAGATCCAAAACGTCTTTGAGGAATCTAGTTAGTTCCTCTTTCGGTAATTTCCTCTTACTAGTTATTAAAGGATCTGATGAAAGTAAAAGAAAATTTAAAATATCCGTGTTTGAATTCGTTCTGCTGGATTTCCTTGAGTGGTACTCCCCAAACTTTTTAAAATCTTTGTTACGTGCTTCCTGCGCTTCTTCGGTTAATTGACCTATCGGCAATATTGACGTTTTTATTATTTCAGGTCCGTGTATTAAATATTCGTGAAGTGTGGGTGGCATATTACACCACGGATATTTTTCTTCAAAATATCTGGCTGTATGTAACGCATAGTCCCGGTATTTTTCCACACTAATTTCATGACCACATGATATAACTATTAAAATGGTGTGCATTTTTCTTATTAATTCTACATCTAAATTGGTTATTTCTGCAGACACCTCTGTACTTAAAAAAAAAACGCCTGGCGGTATTTCCATCGTTTGTGTTACCAAAGCCCGGCTTGGTTTGTCCACGATCAAACCTAGTTTTTCTTTGAACTGAGCTTGAATTTTTTTCTTAGTTTCTTCAACGATTTCCTTGTCTGTCCCTCGAGCTTTTATAGGCAGTTTGTACGTCAAATGGAGAAGACACTAAAAAAAGCGTATCCATCCGTGCAAGACCGAAATGCCGAATTCTAAATTTTCTGTTTTTATTTATTTTGTTAGCAATGCATCTATATATTATAATTCAATTGTTTAGATGTGGCACCACGTATGTAACATTTTTGGGTAGAAGAAGTATGTGTGATAGCATTACATACTTTGCCATCAATCATTGCGAATATTAAATGATGTTTGATTACGATAACGCGCCCATCTAGTCTGACTATGGTTGTGGTAATATTTTTTATTTCTTCATCTACCCTTCATTTCTCTTCCAAAGGTACTGCTGTGCATTCCTTAATAAATTCTATTTTCAGAGGTCTGCAATACCTGGTTGAACCAGGTCTTGGATTTTGCCAAATAATTTTGGCACCAGACACTAGGCGTAAGGGGGCAAATGATGTGATAAAAACCGCTGCATCATCGGCATCTGCGTCAAAAAAGCCTGTTTATGTGAACTGTGCCCCGAACTTCCATCAACTCCCCATTTGGAATATAATATCATATTATTTAATTCTTTGGGTTTGAGTGTAAAAACAACATCTTGATGGGTGATAATTAAACGCTCAATCGTGAGATTAAGCATGATCTGCAAATCAACATATACCAAAGTTTCCGTGACATGTATATTTTCTGGCTCTGGATAACATCGTCTTTTTTAGGCTTGTACAGTTTTATACGAAGGATATAAGTTTTTAGATTTCAACTTAATAGCGTTATACTGATGTGGAGGCAAGTCCGCTTCTATTAAAAGTGCTAAAGCATCTTCTGCTGACATGAACACGTTTCCAAAAGACTCCCTGGAAGTTTGATGAGATTTACCTGAACCTGTTGGAAAAGATAAAATACCTCGAACCAACTTTGAGGCATCTGCCTGTCATGCAGCTCTAAGTTCCATTTGTGTTGCGTAGAGTAAGTCTGGCAGAGATGCAGAATTCCTCAGATTAACCGTCTTTTGCCGCTTCACCCTTTCTGTACTCTCCTCAAAAGGAATCATCGGGCGACCGCCACATGTTTTTGTAGCGCGAACGAAAGAAACGGATGTATCAAGCCACGTTTTATTAACATTGAAAAATCTTTCTTTCATCCAGTGAGCTGATTCCCATCATGATTTATAATCAAATTTAAACCGAATAAAAATTTTAACACACGTAACACTTTTTCCTAACTCATCAACACACCCTGTCCGTTTTATGATTTCTTTTTGCAGGAAATCAATCTGATCCTCCAATTTTTCTTTTCCGAAACTCTTCATAAGCGTTATTAATTGATGCTTTGTCATGAATAAAGTGCTGGAGCTGGTACCTAGGTATGCGAGAAAAGGAAAAACAGAATAAGATACAAAATTGGTGTATTTTTTTTTCATTTTTGGTTATTCGAAATGTGCTGTTATTATAAAAAAGTGCAAAAAGTGGCAAAAAATAACATCATATCAATAAAGTACAACAATTACTTATTATAAATCAATTAAAATACTTGCGGAATTCATCGGGATTCTATACTAAATCTCTAAATGTTTTTTTAATTTTACAAAAACTTCTGTATCATTTTAATGCGAAATCGGTTTAATTTTTTTACATTTAAAACAAGCCGTAATTACAATTAATTTAACTCGAAAAAGAGGATACATACCTGACGTGTAAGGTTCCATACTAAAACTTTAAATTTTTTATCAATAATACAACTAAAGAAATGTTAGAAACTAGGTGTTGCGCTGACTTGAAATAACGGACGTGTAACCTCTACGAGTAATCGGCTCCGATTGAGGGGTGCTAGAGCGAACGTGTCACAGTCTAGCTTGTCTATCTGCTCGTGATCATATGCTAAATATATCTGAGTCATCATATAATAACAAAGCGTTTAATGAATCATAATTTTTATTTTTTGGGTTATTGTATGAGAAATCTGAATCCTGCCCCATTGTGTGGCGGGTGCCTACTTAAATTTAATTTGATTGCTTCGTTACGTTTTATTCCAAACAGTATTATTATATTTCTGGTCTTGTAAAGAAACAATGGCGTGTTGCAGAAGACAATTATTCATATTTGGGTCATGCAAATATTTGGCGCATTTGTCAGACAACTGTCGGCGGTAACTTCCGGGTGGGATCGAGTTTAGCAAACTGTTTCCGGTCAATGAGACATACGAGTATAGTACAAAAAATGATTTACGATAAAAACTATAATGTTTTGTTTAAATGTAGAGTTGTGGATATTATTTATTCATTTAACTCAGCGCATGGTGGAGGAATCAATAGTCTTCTATAAAAAGTATTTTATACTAATTCAATGAATGTTTCAATTCTTGTACAAGCGAAAACAAATAAAATCCCATTTCTTTTTTATTGATATGCGTTTGAAAAAGCGATATTCCTTCATAAAATTAAATCGTTAAGAAATTTGAATACCAATAATAAGCTTTTTACGTAAATAAAAAGTTTCGCTATGTGCGTCAATTCAAGAGAAGATTTTCTTCCTTCCCAGTGCGTGTTGAAAATCGGAACAATTTTCCAAACATACAGCCAATAATAAAAGTCGTTTATGGCAATCGGCAGTAATAAACGCGCGAACCGAAAGTTCTCTATCGTTTGGTGATATTTTAGGAAAAAACATTTGGATCTTAGACGGTTTTTCGCTCTACTAAACTTTGCGACTGGAAGAGTAAATAGCCTTTTTTTAGTTTTATTGTGCAATGAACATTTAAATAAAACGTTAGATATACGCAAATAAAATATTGAATAGTTTTGTACTGAATAAATCAAGATATACTACACAATAAAACTGTTATTGGTTATTGTTCACAATGGAGTTTTAGTACTAACACTGAGGTATGAAAGTGAAACATGGAACTGGTAGAAGAAGGATGAGAGCAAAATAAATGAAGTAGAGATGAGATTCCTAAGACGTATGTGTGGTAAAGCGATAGAATTTCAAATGCTGATATAATGAAGGAATGTAGAGTGGAATAAAGTATTATGAACAAAATTATGAAAGGATCACTGGGTTGGTTTTGACAAATGGAACGCATGAATAAAGGATGAATGGTTAAGAAAGTATACGTTAATGGTTTGAATGGAGTACGGAGTCGTGTGAGACCGAGAAAAACTTGGCATGACCTAATTAATCAAATTTTAAAGGTCGGCCATGTTAGAAGTAGGAAGAATCGACGTGCGTGTATGACTCGCTGTTTTAATATGGAGGAAGCTAGAAACGTCTGTCAGGATCGAGTAGTGTGACGGTCCATTCTCTCTGCCCACTTATTTTGGGAAACGGCGTGATGGTTGTTTTTGTTACTGTACAATACTCCTATTTTACTTTTATGTACCGAGGTAATAATATTTGAATATGGATGGTATATAATTAAACTCGTAATAAAAACTTATTGATTTAAATAAACAGCAGTACTTTGTACATCTATATAACAATCGTTCGGATAACACACCGAAATTAATTGTAATCTTATACGTCTTCTTCTTCTCCTTCGATGGCCCTACAGCCCATATCGAGCCTTAGCCTCCATTATTATTCACCTCCAACTCCTCCTGTCCCCCGCTTTGACCCTCCAATTATACGCGTAATGAGAAAATTTGTTGATGATATGAGTTCCTCTTGGCTATATATTATATGAATTCACTTGAATTAATCATTGATTATTTAATGCAATTTATAGTTGCATTGAAGACATTACACAAATCTCATGCATCCGCTCATAAGTGCGGGGAGTGCACGCATATAGTACACTGAAAGCAATTTATAACGAACTGTGTCAAACTGTCCGGAATCCATTGCTTCCAATACCACCTAGACTCTATAGTTTAATGAAACTTTAAATGCAACAATCACGTTTGAGATCTACGAGAAACGACCGTGTTACTAATACACTTACAGCTTATTATACAGTGACAGAAACTTTACGTAAGTATTATATTACGCCAATCAATGTTGAAAATGCTTTGATGTTGATGATTTGCGTGGGTAACTATGGGGATTTGAAATTTATTCTCTGTTCTTTGGTAATTCATCCCATTACGTGTAAACAACTTAATTATATTCTAAATGAAGTTTTCCTTTCAAACGGAATGAAGTTTTCATAATCGTTAAATTGCATATTATTTGGTTACATAAAATGAATATTAATTTCTTTGTTTTTGAAGATTTGCTATTTTTTAAAACTACATATATGTTTATCATATCAGAAAATACAATAACAATCAATTTGCTTTCCCGTCAAATATGATAAACCGCCATACATATTTATTCTAACGTAATTCGTTAATTTGGTTTATGTTTCCTTCTAATGTCAGCCTGCATAATGTTATCTTTACTTTAGGGAGTATCTTGTATTCATAAAGTCGAACCATCTCTCATGCGTTCCTGGTATTATATAATTATGTTTTACTTGTTACTTTACCATTATTATATTTTACATGTTCTCAATACATGCCTTAAACTTAAATATTTTTTTGTAATATCTTTGAGAAATAAACTGATTTGATTTGATTTGATCTGACATCGTCGATCAGCACATTTCTTCTTGTGTAGCCAGTTTATTTGCCATTATTCGAAAGAGATTTTTCAATTTACTTTATTGTTAATGTTAAGTACTCGACATCTTATGATCAAACGCAAACGTAATAACATAAGAACTGTACCGACAAGAGCAATTTAAAAACATGAGTCAGTGAGCATTGTTAAGAACGAAATCATAACAAAATGTCTGAATAATAATTGTTAGTGAAATTAAGATTAAGGTTACGTGCGCTCCATCTGGAAAGTTCACAATAAATTGTACACGGCCCGAACGGAATTAGACACTCCTTTACACGACAGAAGTACATTGTTAGAGTCCGCCTATTTGGATCTGCCCGGGGGAAAATTTTTCGCATTTCGAAATACTTACAAGCAAATAGGACAAAAACGTGACTTTTGTGCCGCTGCTTATTCACTGCGATCCTACAAACATTATTTGGGTGAGTGTTTGGGAAAAGGTTTATGCAGACAATACCAGCAATTTAAACATTTGTTTTTTTGTTTCTGAACAAGACATATACTTGAATTCGAAGTAACAGGAATGAAATAGACATGTCGAAAGATTGAATTTATTAGATCTAAGTATGTACGTTCAAATGGGCAAACTAAGTTGAGAATAATCTAGTTTAGATTCTATAGACCAATCTCGACTATTTGAAGCAAATTCAAAACTAAATAGAACTTGTGCTGGCGTGAGAAATAGTTATGAACAAAAGCAGGTATACCGCACGTTCATCAGCTCGGTCCAAACAAGTTCAGTTTAGAAATATGATTAATGGAATGACTTGGACTTTGATATGTCTTGACTATTTAAATGCGTAAACATAATAAAATATTAATGCCTCGCTAGTGTTTTATTCCATATATTACATTATTTAATCCCACCAAGTGTAGCATGGAATGGCACCAGCTTATATATCGGAACTGAGGGGCTGAATGCGAGGCAGTCTACATTGCATCAGCAATGTCTTCGGCGATGAGCATATTTTCTGTGTCGATGCGCTGTCCTCGCACAAAATTTGTTGCTAAGCCTTCGCGATAGCCAGACCTTCAGCCTGGAATAATCTTCCTGCAGACTTCAAGTGCATTGAGAGGTCATCAGAGACGTTAGATCGAGACTCTTAACGAACATTTTAAAATTAACCTATCCTTATGCGTGCATGTATGACTCGCTGTATGAATGTGGAGGAAGCTAGAGAGGTATGCCAGGATACAGTAGTGTGGCGGTCCATTCTCTCTGCCTACCCCTTCCGGGAAACGGCGTGATGGTTTGTTATTGTTGTCCTATCCTTATGTATGATGATCTTGATCGACTATGTCAGTTGCAGTCCTCATACTAAATATGTATATTTTATAACTATAATAATTTGTAATATGGATTATTTCTTACTGCGCCCTTGATATGATTAATATTAATATAATACGTTAAAACGTCGCTCAACAAATCTTATTATTATTATTGTTAAGGGCAGAAGTTGTATACTTTTTGGATAACTGAGCGTGCATGATTTAATATCATAAAAATATTAACTTTGAATAAAATTTATGTTTGTGTAAAAAACTTTTTAAATTGATTTACGAGAAGCCGAAAATGTAATTTTTCACGTTGTAGCGGTTCTTGAAATATGATGAATGTGTTTGAAATATATTTTATTTGTACGATTTACAAAACTAATCCAGGAGAGCATCATCATGATAAATCATCCAACTTGATGGCGCGCCCCCTTTCCAGTACCAGAGGCTACTCGTACGAATATCAAATAAAAAATTAAATCATTTCGTAGAACGCAACCAATGGATTATGGGGGTAGAAAAAACACGAATGTAAATATTTCATTATTATTAAATAACGATTATTAGTATTCAGTTATAATGTTACATTTCATTTTATATGAAGTTGTTTTTTTTTCTTCTCATAATGTATGGAGAAATATGCCTCCCGCGTTTCATTGGTATATTAATGTATTATAATGCGTATTTATATTGTATTTTAAAGATATTTTATTATTCTCCCTTCAAATTTAGTGAGAAATAATTTTCACGCACCATCACTGATTTTTAAAATCCCCATCATTGCGTAGGCGTAAAATATCTTTTCATCTTTATGCATAACTCATTGAAATATTCTAAAATTTAATGCAACATTGATAATTTGCATGCATTTTCATCTTATATACGAGTATACATTTCCCATTACTATCCCATACAGTATCCAAGAAAATATAAATAATATTTAACTTCCATAAATTATTTTTCATACTGTAATAATATATAGGTATAATAATTAAATAAAACTATGTTTTTTTCAACTACTTCCACTTTTTCTGACAATAGTGGAAGCAGTTAAAAAACATCGTTTTATATAATTATTATTTAAAATGAACTTCCATCAAGCGATTTCAGTAAAATCATTTGATTATAGGTATAATAGAAGAAAAAAAACAATTAAATTAAATATGTGGCATAAATATGTAATATTGTTTGAAATACGTATTTATAACAGTGTTCCAAACAATTGACAATCACTAGAAACAACATCAAATCGAACGCAATGCTTACAAAAACGAAACAAATAAAAATAAAGGTAATGCAGAAATTCAATTCGAACGTTTCGCAATGTAGCCTTTAATCTAAGCAATAAATTAAACCAAAGTTCCGTTCTAAGGTTACGTACGCTAAGATAACTATAATTATAAACCATTGCAGGTACTCTCTCATATTATAATTGGTACGTAATTATACAGTGTGTTTTACTTTCAATATTCAGAATCGTATCCTTATACAGTTGACACAGATGCTACACTATGTTTGAAGAACTTGCGAAAGAATCCGCCTATTATTTCTTTCATCATAGTAAAGCATCTTTCATCTATGATAATATTATATTCGATATATCATTATCATCCTTCTTCTTCTTCCTCAGCCTATTCTCGTCCACTCCGGGACAAAGGCCTCCTCCATTCGCTTCCATGTCACTCTGTCATGTGCAGACTGCATCCAGGTTATTCCGTCGTGTCTGTTCAGGTCATCCTTCCACCGTAGTTGCGGTCGCCCTGCACTTCTCTTTGCCGTCCACGATCTCCAAGTCGTCTTCGTATCCACTTTTCATCTGAGCTTCTGGCTATGTGACCCGCCCATTGCCATTTTAGAGTCGCCACCCGGTGGATAATGTCAGTGACCCTTGTTCTTTCTCTCACCGTATCGTTTCTGACTCTGTCTCTTAGGCTTATTCCTAACATGGCTCTTTCTATGGCTCTTTGGGTCACTCGCAGTTTCTCAGCACTTTGCTTGGACAATGTAACAGTTTCAAGACCATAAGTACCAACTGGCAGAACGCAAACTTCATAAACTTTTCGTTTCAGGTTGATCGGTATTTTCCGGTTTTTAAGGATGTAACTCATGTTTCCAAAAGCTGCCCAGCTTAGTCCAATTCTTCTTTTTAGCTCTGCGGTTTGGTTACCATATCATTATATCATGTAGAAAATGTATTTTTGTTTTGTTCCAAATTAAGTAATCATATCTTTAACTGATGTAGGTCTGTTTTATTGTTGACTAAAATAATTTTATTTAAAAATATATAATAACTCTTTCCGAATGACACTGGTGCTATGTCTTTTTATTTTATATTTACCTCTTATTACAACATCTAATTATAATTATATGATTATTATTGATTTAGAATGTATATTATTGTGAATAATTAATACAGCCCGTGCTTTGCCTATAGTAATAATTAATGTGGATAAGGTCCAATATGTGAAAAAGAAGAGAAAACAATAATTACTTAAAAATACGAAAATTTATAACGTTCTTTTTGTAGTAATGTAAATATTTGTAGTTTTTTACATCCGATTGCTATTTAAATATACCAATTGTGTGTGCGGTGATTAAATCGAGTGATTTATGTACTTTGTGATATATTATTATTGTGTATGTATTTATTTATGTGGATGAAGCGATGAATCAAATGAAAAAATAAAACTACTGTTTAAAAACACTTTTAAAATATGACAATGATATTGCAGCATCGCTGCAATTCGTGATTTGCAATAAATTATGAATAACATGTTTATAATCTATTATTTCGCAATTTATTAAACATTAGATGTCTGCGTAACACCATACAGATTCGGTTTATATAAGAGAGCGGAATTTCCTGTCACTATGTGTTAAGTGAAGTGAGATCGCGTTACCTAAAGCCATACCAGGATTGGCATCCTCCGTCTGCTAACTAAAGAACTGGGACATCCTGCCCAGGTGAGCGCTACGGGTTCAATAAGTGAAGCTCTATAAAGGGAAGTATTATTGGTACAGGTTCTAATGGCAGGGAAAGAGCGCTTCCTTCATATCATGAAGGAATGTTTTTGTAGTTCCATATATGGAATAAAAGCTTATAAAAACATCACGTACTGAACAAAACATGCAACATCCTATGAGTACGGTCACAATTATTTTTATTATGGTAAATTAACTTGTTCTTAGTGTTACAAAAGTAGGATTTTTTTACGGTTATGTCCAGGATACTCATAAGAAAAAACTTTAATATATCTTTTCAATAAGAATTTTAATACCTACAATTACTATAAATGGAATGTGTGGACGAAATTTATTTGCAATCCCCAACAGCAGCTTTTATACGGAAGAGGCATACAAAGTTTTAAAAAAATCATTAATTCGAATAATTTTCACTGTTTTCTGGAAGTTTTATTATATTTTATATTAATGATATGTTTCGAATTTCTAAGGCATCATCAAGTGTTTTGATAATACGACATTTGATAATGACTTAGAGCGGCGAAACATGTCATTCCCATAAAATATAATAAAACTACTAAAGAATAGCCGTTTCCATTCGTATGAATTATTTGATATGGAGTTTTACATAGTTGTTCGAGAAACAGTATTACTCTTTATACATCTTGTATTTGTATTAAATTAACGATTTATTTTACTTAATTGTGGCTATCGTTTTGAAAATTGGGCCAGTGATTTGAAATTAATCGAGTTTTCACGGTTGTTATATAAAATGATCAATTATTTATGGGGTAAATTAGAGCAGCGATTCATTGTAACATGTTATGATCGAAGATAAATTAATTGAGTAAGTATCGTGGGAAACACACGCGAAAAAAAAATTCATCGCAAACGAATCATTCGGGAATAACATTCGACCGAGATTAATTGCGGTTAGCGGATTTAATGGCTGTTCACTACCGAAGTTACAAATTGCTTGTGAAAATGGGAAACAAAACTGTACCCAGTGTAACGCTATTCGGAATTAAGGAAAGGCATCCACGCTTGAAATTATACGACTGTTAAAATAAGTAACGTTTCTTTGGATGAAAAACATCGCGGGAAATCAGACACGAATTCGCTTTGATTTCGTAGCCAATTGAGGAAGACAAAGGTTAAAGTTAAAGTGAAAACTCGGGCTTGAAAAAAGGCGGAAGCTCTCAATTTATCTTAATGTTATGTGTTTTAGAAAGTAACTTGAGAGACACCTAGTTGCAATATAATAATAAGTAGGTACAAGTAGCGGACTACGCGGAGGCATATAATTATACAATTTCCGTAACGAATAAAGATAATTGTGAAATTTCGAAATGAGATGGGACAAGAAGAGCGCTAAAACATTTAAATTTTAGAGATATCAAACTGGAAATAGGCACACAGCTAAGTGACGTAATTCGAGCCACGACATGGTGTGAGGAAGACATCAAACACTGCACCTGAATTTAATATGAAAAGAGGGGAGCGCCAACTAACAACCCTTTGAAAGGAAACACCTTGAAATGTTCCCCGCTGTAATACGCGAGCCCTGGTAAGTGACCAGCGGGAAGCGGTATCCGGATACCTCATACATATGTTACATAACCTGGTGTACTGATTAAATTACTACATCTGGAGTATACCGTCAGATGCGCTGTTATGTGGTATGAAACCGAATAAACTCTTATAAAAGCAATATAATCTATTACAATATTTGTTTGTCCCCGACAATTATCTGCGACAAAGGCAACATAGATTATTTCACCTGCCACTGTGTAGAACCAATCTACCTAAGGTAATGCCCGTGGGCAGGGCAATTATCCTATCAAACCGCATCTCTTCGGATGTGGACATTTTTCACGATAGTGAGGCTACCCTCAGAAAGCATCTATCTCTTATGTATTAAATTGCTATTTGCTTCTCTTCTTATTGTACAAAAATGTTTATCTTTACCAAACTATTCTCGAATAATTTTTTTAATTGTCTTCTGTTTTTCTTTTTTTCTTACTTGCTCTAATTTGTTTTCTTGTTATATTATTTGTAAATATATATTTTTTTAAATTGTTAATTTTATTTTTGTATATTGTGATTATAAACGTTTTGGATTTGTTATTCTGTAATGTTTATAATTTTTTGAATAAATTGAAAAATATATTTAATATTTAAATAAAAGTTATACCAAGGCTCCTTAACAAAAAAGAAACAGTGTTGACATTCGTATAATTATTACATTTAAAACATTTTTTGTTTCTTTTTTTGGCATATTCGGACCAGTCAAGCTATGGCAGAGAGCCTGGCGAAACCAGTCGCTGTCGAAATTAAGTCAAAAGTTTAAAGTAGTTATTAAAATATCGTTTTATTTAATTATTTTATAGTCAGATATATTCGTATAGAATTTTAATTTAGGTAATTGAACTTGTAATAACGTTAAGTTTAGTACCAAAACCATCTCGAAGATAAAATAATAGGGTTACAGTAGTACGGAAACGATGAACAATAGAATACTGAATCGAAACGACCCTTGATAGTTCAATACAAGCTTCTTCCTGTCCGATGAGCCTTCCATATCGTGGGAAATAAAAACGTAGGGAGGATCATATCAATAAATGCAGGTATATTAAAAGTATGTATATTGCATTCCCCAAGAATTATACGTGAAGTAGTAAGTAATAAGTAAACGATTTCTTCTAAAAAATTAAATGTTTGTAATGTTACTCAATCGCACAAAAAAACTATTAACTAGCATAAAACTAAAAATATGTAATATGAGCCACAAAGTCTTATGTAGATTTTCTGCCGAATTGTATTGATGTAACCGTTTCGACAGACAATTACTTTGGAAGGAATCATAACATTATAAAAATCTGACATGACCATCATAACTCAACAACAACAACAACAAACCATCGCGCCGTTTCCCCGCAGGGGTAGGCAGAGAGAATGGACCGCTACATTACTCTATCCTGACATACCTCTCTAGCTTCCTCCACATTCATACAGCGAGTCATACACGCACGTCGATTCTTCCGGCTTCTGGACATGACCAACCTTTAAAATTTGATTAATTTGGTCATGCCATGTTTTCCTCGGTCTACCTCGACTCCGTACTCCATTTACATCGTTAACGTATACTTTTAAAACCATTCTTTCTTTACCCATGCGCTCCATATGTCCGAACCAACGCAGCGATCCTTTCATAATACCTTCTTTCGCTCTACATTCCTTTCATTCCTAATATCATCATTTGAGATTCTGTAGTACATTGTTCTAACACACATACGTCTTAGGGACCTCATCTCTACCATAACTCATCATAACTCATTTCGGCCAAAAAATCACTCAATACTTTATGGCTCTCAGGTACAGATGTATAATAACGAAGTTTGTATTACTTTTTTTATTTTCATTAATTAACTAGCACGTCATATTGGTAGTTTTTCATTCATAATTGACTCGATAACGAAAATAATTGGATAATTATCCATTGGATTCAGTTCATAAAGAGCGTGAAACAAGTATCTCATTCTCGTAGTTTTTACTTTAACACCGCGCACATAATTACAAGGTAGCCTTTTAATTACCAACCGCCGCTTGATGACTATATTGTATCACTCACTAACATGTTTTTAATATCGTATAACTTCTGACACTAAAGAAGAAATTCGCTTGTAGCGAGGCGACATCCGTCACTTTCATTGAATGCGGACGTGAAAACAAAAACATCAAATAAAAAAGGAAGAGAAAAAAACATGGCCAACGATTGGAATGTATGTCTCTTAAATTTGATTGTAATAACACACCGAATAGGAGTATCTCTGACCTTTAGCGAAGGGAAAAGGCGCCAAATTATAAGAACAATGTTTCATGTCTGTTATTGTGTCTCGAGTACCGTTCGGAAAAAATAACAATGATCAGCAAGTAGGTACTCTGGGTAGGTAACTACTTCATAAAAAAAAAACAAAGGAATACGGTATAGTACACTGCGAAGGTTAGATTGGAGTACTTCCTTTGTTGCAAAGATTTTGTATGAAGTTTCCCATGGATATTGAATGGACACAATGTTAAATAGAGAGCCCCAATACTGGTAGCTTACATTAAGCTCTTGGTAATTTTAGTACATAGAATACTTATGTTTTAATAAAATTTAAAAAGAGATTCTTTGTTTTTCTTCTTGTTAATTATAGGAAAATAATCAACAAATTCTCTTCTGACAAATCTTTACCAATGCTACCTATCTTTAAGACATTGATTTGTTCCGCCACATTTTTTTTTTCAGCACTTTGTTTTCTATTCGCAATGCATGTGTATGTTGACGATCTTTGTGACCGAGTATTAAGTATTATGACTGCCACACCAAAGGTCTCGGGTTCAATTTCCGACGATGGGAGTGTGATTGTCACACTGTTTTTGGTCTGGTGTAGAATTTACGTGACTATAAAATGGCGATAGATTAACTACCTATCACATGTCACGAGAATTAATATGATAGCTATACCCTTTACATCGATTTGGCTCGCTCTGTAATGATGTAGAGAGGGATTCAGCAAAATGATAATAATAATATATAAAGGCACACAAGACTTTGAAGCACAGCGTAAAGACGACGTCGCAGAGAGGAGGAGAAGAAAGGAAGACGGTGACGGCTCCATTACAAGCGCCTTCCCCTGCCCCAGATGCCCCAGAATATGTGGGTCCAGGATCGGGCTCTTCAGTCACATGCAGACCCACAACCGTGAAGGACGGTCTTCCTCGGACACGAGGGACTGCCAATGATGATGAATAATAATATAATATATTGATCATTTTCTATCATCCAATCGTTCTTTATGTTCAAACCATCGTTATGCCCCTCTTTTAAAGCAGTAAATAAAATTATTTCAAAACGTAAATCCAAAATATCCTATGTAATATTATACTTGTATTTACATCTAACAAAACTAGATTAAATAATGACAAAGCATAACGGAAATACTGCAGTAGAATCCCTAACTTGATTAATAATATTGCGTATTTTAACATGTATTAGATAAGATAAAAAGCTTATCCTGCGAGAATTTACACTCCAAGTGACAAATCTCTCTATAAACCAATTTGGGCCGTAGGGAAGACGAGATCACATTCATAACGGTACCGCACGGCTCGGCTTCCTGTAGTAGGTATCTACAGAGAACGGTGCGGAGCGCAAACGTCTAGTCGATAAATAGTTGCAACGAGTAAAATGATACCACTGAGTATAAACTATTTCCCGGTTAAATTAAATTTTGCGGTTTGTCGATTGATTGGCTTGCATTCTCTGTGGTTTCTCTGTTTATTGTATATCTAGTATCTTTGGTATGTTAGTATATCTGGTATTTTTGATTTTTTTTTAAATACTGGTATCTCTAGTATATTGGTATTTCTGGTACATTGGTATTTTTGGTATACTGGTATTTCTAGTGTATTGGTATCTCTGGTATATAAGTATCTGCTTGTTGGTATATTTGTGTTTGATAGTAATTTCTTAATTGTTTTGTTTAACTACCCACTATTTCAGGATATTCACTCTTTTATACACTATTTCTCTTTAAACACCGACTAATATTGATTGTATTCAAGAAAATTGTACATCATATTTAATATTAATGAAAACCTCAAATTTCTAGAAGTTATATTATAATTTTATGGGAGAGATATTAATTGCCTTTTCAGAGCATTATCAAACATTTCGCACGCTTTATAGTAAACTGACCGATTATGGTTTAAGTCATAATTGAATTAACATTAGACAGAGGCTTGTGTTAACGCTGTCCATCGTTTCGCGTTAAAATTAAGTCAAAATTTCGCTAATTGACCTCCATTACACTATAGTCTTTTATTAATATTCATCGGTCTTTTTCATTCGTACGTGTTTTTCGATTGTTTTTGTTAAATCACCGACTCATGTCAGATTGAGCAAAACTTGCTTTTTTGAGTTAAGACAGTGTTGTATTAAGCGTGCGATTTGATAAAACCCTTGCAAAGTGATATATATATAACTTCCAAAAATATAATAGAATTTCTAGAAAACGAATGTTTATATCAATAAGAGATTTACATCATTGTTCAAGAAACAAAAAATAAGTATATACATCACATATCCGAGAAACCAGAAGACCGAAAAATAAAATGGATTAAGATACCTTTATATATTCATATTATTACTATAAACCATGAAAACAAACAGTATTTTTAATCATGGAAGTCGACTCCAACAAACTGACAGGTTCCGTGAGTCTAGCATTAACTTAGTCAACGTTTAATAATATTAACCAGAAGAAATAGCTGTATTTTAGTTACTAGTTATATTTTGACGTGAAATGATTAATTGCGGACCATTAAAAAATATATAATTGCGGCTACAAACTATAACCTTCTGATGATATTGGTGCGTTGGGCTTTTCCGCAAGTATTGTTGTATATTTTACTAACTAACTAACCATCACGCCGTCTCCCCGAAGGGGCAGGCAGAAATAATGGACTGCCACACTTTTCTTTCCTGACATATTTCTCTCGCTTCCTCAACATTCATACATCGTGTCATGCACGCACGTCACTTTCTCTGACTCCTTACATGGCCGACATTCAATATTTGACTTATTTGATCGTGCCACGTTTTCCTCGGTCTTTCTCTATTTCTGGTTCCATTTACATCGTAAACATATAATTTTTTTACAATTCTTTCTTCATTCATTATTTCCATATATTTAGTATATTTTAATCGATGTAATTGCTTACACTTTATATGGTAGGTACATTGTTGTCTCTTGTCCAATAATAAAACATACAAAAATATTTTTTTATTTTTTCCTGAGATGTTTTGGACATATGAAACCACTGTATAAGATAATCATGGTTAAAATGTTATATACAAGCAGTGCAAGTGGAAAGAAAAGTAGTGAAAGATCAAGTGTGACCAAATTACTAAAAGAATGCCACATTCGAAGTCACAAAAATCGACGAGCGTGCATATTACGATGTATGAATGTAGAGGAAGCTCGAAAGGTATATCAGAACCTAGCAGTATGATGGTCCATGCTCTCTGCTTACCCCTTCGCGGAAACGGCGTGATGGTTAGTTAGTTATTTAGTTACAAAAACACTTGATACGGTTTTCTGTAGTAAAATTTGCATCCGCGTATTATTTAATTAATGTCTTACGTGTGGCCCACATTATTGTGGCAAAGTTGAATTACTGGTTTGTTAAGAAAGATAACGGATGTCGAGTTCATTCAGTGGGGATATTCCGACGCAACAACAATGGGAAAATGACATTGTTGTCGAACCAAGTCTACCGTTTCATCAGAATCCTGCTCACCGTGAATCATGAGAATGAGATAAAATACCATCTGCTAAACCAGATTCTCTAAAAACGCACGAGTTAATTGATGTCATTATACGGACCACTCGTGAGTTTTTTGTAAAGTAAAAATATGTTTAGTTATTAATTAATTATTAAGATGAGTGACATACAACAACACTCTAGACGCAATGCAGCATTACCATGTGCTCTAGATTCAACCAATGAACCTACACACACCGTAGTAGAAAAATGAATTATTACATATATTTATCGCAGTCAATTATATTTCGACGGTGAGCTATGAATCAATGTTACGAAGTAATAAATCTTCTTATTTATTGTTGCTTGAACAATGATGTAAAACTCAATTTGAAATAATTAATACGAATGAAAACGTCTGTTTTCTAGAACTTTTATGATAGTTTATGGTAATGAAATATTCCGCCTTTCTAAGGCATTATCAAATGTAGTAAGTAATATTAAAATGGAGCACCTAGTAATATTCTCATTTCAAAGGCAGTTGATATTGCCTTAGAAAGGTGAAACATGACATTATTATTATTATTATTATTATTATTATTATTTTGTTGAATCGCTCTTTACATCATGGAAACAGACGTTTTCATTCGCATTAATTAATATATATCTTTTTCTACTTCTCGGTGCTACATTCCAGCATCACATTTGGCCTTCTTCACTGACTCCCAAAGCTGACTATCCCTCTCCATTCTCCCATTCTTTCAATCATATTCATGTTCATATTTACAGATATTTTCTATAGAAAATTATAATTTTAATACAAAAACAGTGTACGCATTTGTAATAAATACTAAATAATTAGGTGTCGTTTTTTTTATAAAAAATGCGAAGTGTCAATTACCACAGTGAAAAATTTATTTAAATCGCATTTGATTTACTTTTCTAGAAGAAAACTTAATCTCCATAGATCCCAGACGTCTTCCGAATATTTAATGTTTCCTGAGCAAAATTAATCATCCGCTTAGAGACTAATAAATGTTTACCAAAATATATAGTTTCCATGCTATTCTAGCTACAAAGCATCTGTGAAATAATATATTGGCTGGCTATATTATTTTAAGCGGAGATTTGTCAATGTCAAGACCGTTATACTGTCACAAAGAAATGTTCAAAATCATCACCGAAGCATTTGAATAATGCCATTGAGTTTTAATTCGTGCGACCGAGGAGAAACACAGCGATACCCATGCCGTAGACCGTGTAAGCGATTAATTTGAGTAAAGCCTACTTTTGGATTTTTAATAATCCGCACTTAAAGTAATAAAGCAAATGTTTATCCATTTGAAATCCCACACACTCTAAACCATTTCTTTTGATTAATGGTGTACCGAGTTATGCTAGAAATGTTTTTGTTGTAAAAATTCGTATATTCAAGCTCGGGCGTACCGACACATAGAAAACATACAGAAAATATGATAGTAACGGGTTAAAACAAACAATGGTGGTATGTTTTGTACAAACATAGGTAATGTTCAAATATGCTAGACACGCGATAAGCTATTTAGATAGTTATCTATTATCTAAGTACACATATGCAATTATGGTTTAAAAAATGAATGAACAATATACGCACATTTTGCGTGTGCGAAGTACTCACGCGTTCATGAAAAGCCAATAATAATTTAACAAAAAATATATAAAAACAAAAAACCTTTAGTATAAATAATAAACTTGTTTTATATTATGTTTATTTTTGTTTCAACTATCAATCACTTTAAACTACTGATGTGTTTCACCGATTCCCAATTAATTATCTATTGGCAAAATTATTCTTGTTTACATAAATTTAATATAGTATTGTAATGGAATCATTTGAGATTTAATTTTTTTTTTACAATTTATCACACCGTTAGTCTGGTGACACCGGTGGGAAGAGCAATTAGTCTGCTGAACGCGATCTCCTTGGAGATCGACGTCTTTCATATAAGTGAAGGTACGTTCAGGAGACAAATACTCTTGACTTAAGAAAGTATCTTGTCTTCCTATTGTCAAACCATCTCTAATGCGTTCCTGGTACTATGTTGTATTTTTATAATATTTTACCTGTACTCAATAGATGCCTTAAACATGTTGATGTTTGTAATGTTTTTTGAGTTAATAAACTGATTTGATTTGATTCGAAAGTCCAGTAATGGATCTATTTTCAGTAATTACTCAATAAACCACTCGCTGCGTACAACACTCAAAGTTATACAATATATAAACATGAAGAGTTCTGTAAAAATTGAATTTCTATTGTAATCACCTCGATAACGATACATCATAGAATCGAAATCGGTCGACAGTAACAATTTATCAGTGAAGTGCAAATACCATACACATGTAAGATACATCTTAGTTTTAATAAGCGCCAATAAAGTTAATGCTAATAAATATTTGTTGGTTATTTGCGCGTGTATTATTGTATATGGACAAACTAAAGAATGTGTTTGGCTGTGTTCTCGTACTCGGCCATGAAACATAAAATATCTCCTGTTGGCGGTCACTGGGATCCAGTTTTGCCACTGCCCCAAAAATCTCCTCTCTGGATCTCGGAAGAGGAGGCGGTGGACCTCGAAAACCCGTTTACATTTATCGAACAAAAACATCAGGTGCATTTTTACGCTAAAAAAGTTCAAGAGCACAATACAGAAGAATAATTGCCACCGGTTAAACCATCAAGCTATTGTGGCGAATGTGAGAGTTAAACTTTTTAAAATATCAAATTCGGTTCAAGTGCAATAAATAGCTTTCATTAACATATTTATATCGACTTAAAAATCATGTTTGCTTAAAGGCGGGCCACACTGTGGATAAACATCGGTTGTATAGGGCTTCTATCTCATTCTACGCCGGGTAAAATAATGCGAGGAAGAGAGATAAACGTACCATGTTTGTTGTGCATGTTTGTTTGTTGCACATGGTACGTTTATCTCTCTTCCTCGCATTATTTTACCCGGCGTAGAATGAGATAGATAACTGTTTGAATAAACACGAATCCCTATGGATTTCACGTGTTTATGCGGTTTGTTTATCACAGTGTGGCCCGCACTTTATTGTCTTGAACAATGGTGTAAAACCCAAATTAAATAATCAATACGAATGCGAAAGTCTGTTTTCTAGAAGTTGTATTATTGTTAATGGGAATGACATGTTTCGCCTTACTAAGGCAGTATCTAAAACAATAACATTCTTGAAAACACACGTTTTCGTTCGTATTGATTATGATATTTGCTTTTCTTCTACATTCGCCTTCACTGTGTGTTCTAGATTCACATTTGAATCTCTTTTTGAAAACATTGTATTTTCACAACACTTTTTTGCACTGTAAACAAACATGTTTCGGGACACAGACTTCCCTTCTTCAGTGTTTGAAATAATGAATTTTCGTTAATTCTACACTGACGAAGGGAAATTTGTGTGTCGAAACATGTTTGAGAAAGGTGCAAAAAAGTGTCGTGAAAAAACAATGTTTTTAAAAAGTTATTCAAATAACTTATTTTCGTTTATTTAAGACTAGAATTAAGATATACCGTCAGTTTGATACATTAAAATTACGTTTAGTTTTCTAATACAAATTTTGATTTGTTATTGATTGATATGAATGTATACCTCGGTCCATTTTCATTGACGGCATTCTAATTAATTGGATATGCGTTGTATATGCATATTTATTCACGTGTTCCATTGATGAGAATTTCAGGAAAAAATGTGTAAACAATCGATGCCTATCGAGAGTTAAAAAACAAATCAGACTTAATTAACTTAAGAAACGACCAAGTGATTGATAGTAGAACTGATTACCGAGTATATTCGGCGAGGAAACAAAAATAGAAGTTTCTTGTTATAAAATATCCGAGTCATCTGAGATTGGAATCTTTTCGGCTGATACAGCATTAAGAGAGAAAAGGAATAAAACGTATATCGTTAGGGGAAAGGGTTTGATCAGGACCTAAATAAATATTTCTTGCGAAATCTCTTTGATCTCAGAATGAAACGACAATAAATATGGGAACCGAGATTAGAAGATATCCATTGAGATAATTATTGCTCCAGTTGATTTATAGGTCAGTCTTAAGCAACTAAAGAAAATTCACCGAGTGATTTTGTGCCCAACCGAAAATATACAGATTACCTAGGAACCGAAACCATTGATGAAGATGGATATAAGAATTTTATACGTAGATTATTGCTTTTTTTCAAGGAAATTAAATGATATCCTGTGACAATAAATTTTAGATTTTTCATCTTATGGTGCACTCAAAGTCATTACCGCAAATATAAATACATCGACTGAAGCAAAGATGGCAGTGCACAATGGAGTTCTAGTGCCGACCCTTATGTATGGAAGTGAAGCTTAGAGTTGGCAAAATAAGGATAAAAGTAGTATAAATGCCGTAGAAATGAGGTCACTAAGAAGGATGTGCTGAAAAACAATGTATGGTAGAATATCTAATGATGAAGTAAGAAAGGAATGTAAAACGGATGAATGCGTGATAAATAAAATCAAGAAAGGGTCACTAAGATGGTTTGGACATATGGAACGAATGGATGAGGGAAGAATGGTTAAAAAGATATATACAAGTAGTGTGAATGGAAAAATAAGTCTAGGAAGGCCAAGGAAGACATGGCATGACCAAATTAACCAATTACTGAAAGGTGGTCACGTTCGAAGTAGGAACAATCGACGAGCGTGCATGTCACGATGTGTGAATGTAGAAGAGGCGCGAGAGTTATGTCAGGATAGGACAATGTGGCGATCCATTATCTCTGCCTACCCCTCCGGTGAAACGGCGTGATGGTTAGACATCTAATCTCAACATTTTGACAACTTTTCGAATATAACTAGAAAAGAAAACCTCGTTCGATGGTGCTATTGGTTATTTATTATATATAGTTGTACTTATATTCTGGTCTGTATCGTATAAAATATAATTGATACGAATACCAGAAACTTATAATGGACACACATTTTCTGCTGGTCGCTGCGTTAATAAGTCAACACGATAACTTCAATTACTCACGCTCAGCTCTACCCTAGATTTGGTGCCCGAGCACTGTTGTTTGCATATTAAAGTATCTACAATATTAATTGGGAAATTAGCTTCGTGACATCGGATACGTCATTAGCGGAGGCTGTTGAGGGTGACGTCACTAATAACAGTCGAGGTCAACACTTGTGTCGCTTAACAACGAGATACCTAATATTTTATTAGGTATGGTTACAGCGGCTATCCCCGAATCGGATGTAAGGCCGGAAACATGGTTATTTTCAATATGAAACCCTTTACCATTGCGATCGAGTTACCAATTATATTTTTACACCTAAAATTTGCGCGTTAATTATGAAGCATATTATTAATTATTTTTTTATTGTAGGGCAACAAACAGCGAATAAGTATATACAGTATATAAAAATACACAAAGACGCACTTAAATAAGACTAATTACATGTTACCATAAATATAAATGAATGAACAGAGTTAACATTATAGACTAACATTATAGACTACCTAACGAGATTTAACTAAACTAAAATCAAAATAAAAGTAAGTTAATAGTATAAAAATTAACAAAAAGATAATAATAATAAGACAAATAAAGGAATATAACATTATAGCACTATACACACCGAAAAGCTGCTGCAACTATTTTTAAAAAAATCATAAGCGTGTAGGTAAAAACATCGATTGCATTAAAAGATTTGTTGTAAGTGTCCCATATCCGGTACGTTGCCGCGCTCTTAGCGTAATTGGTGCGATAAGCAGGAAGGTGGAATACTTGGCTCGCGGTATGTCTTGTACGAAACATAGGGGTATTAATGGTCAATTTGCTAAGAAGTTCGGAGTTATCAATTCTGAAATGTATGATTTTGTGAAGTAGCATCATATCTTTTAGTGTTCGTCTAACTTCGAGAGAGTCTAAGGAGTGAAACGTAAGGGCAGACCTATAATCAGGAAAAGACCTGCACATTTTGAAACGAATAGTAAGGAGACCAAACAGGAGATACGAATTCAAGATGTGAGCGAACCATGGTTGTATAAAGAACCTTGAGGGCAGTGATGTTCTGAAAAGGTTTGCATGTACGTAGTACAAATCCCAAGGTTCCATTGAATTTATCCAACATGTCATCAATGTGACTCACGAAAGTAAGTTTAGGGTCTATTGTGACTCCGAGATCTCGCACACGATCTGAGTTAGATATAACTGAATTATTGATGAAATAGTCATGCTTGTGCGGGTTAATGGTTAAAAACACATATATAAGCACATATTATTATATAAATACATACGGTATACGTAACAATGTAAATATGTTGAACTTTAGTACTGCGGGAAATAAAACAAGATGTATTATGCCAATTCATTTTTCTTACACATTAGTGCTGGCTGCTATTGAGGCCACCCTCAATACAATAAAGCATGGTAATAAACGAAAGAATTGTACAATCTGCCCTCTATCTGATTGTTCGCACATCAACTGAGAAGTAGCGAGCAATAATTATTGTATGCCCATACATGGCGGGGACATTCGAGTTACTGTTCGAGAAAATAAAAAAAAACGAAACGCAACAAAAGGAGGCCAAGAGTTCAAGCAATAAAAATGACATTAAAGGTTTCAAGAACCACTTATTACAAGATCTACAGCACGCACTATAGCATTATACTTTTAATACTATAATACGTTAACTTTTTTAATTTCGTCCTCACTCAAAAGCGTTAACTACGATGTATTCCTATTTTGTGAAAATTCTTAGTTTTATCTGGCGTCCATCCATCTATGGGATAGGTTTCCTATCTTTTCTGGGCCACCGCCCCTCTTTACAAGAAAAATAAACGTTCAACGCCCCCCTCCCATAAAAGTTATTCCAAATATTTAGAAAAACATAGTTGAATTTTAAAATATTATTAAATCTTTTATGTATCTGAAAACGACATATGGTAGAATAACGGACGAAGAAATGAACGAAGGAATCTTTGAGTTCTATATTCAATTTTGAAATATGGGAAAATGATTACAATACATATAATAAAAAAATAAACCAATATTTTAGCTTAATTTGCTTTATTACTACCTACGTGATTAGCGTGTTTTTTTTCTTCTCTTTTTAGACTATATTTTTTTTATCTGCCCACGCTCTCTATTTTTTCTGGGTCTTGTACTGCCCCCCTGAAAGTTTCAAACGCCCACTTTGAGAACCCAGGATCTATGGATTTGAGAGTACTGGCTTCTAATTTACGAAATATAGATTTGGTTAAAAAATTAGTACATACGCGACGTTACGTTACACGCTTATACGGATATTTTATGATCGTTAAATCGAATAATTAAAAACACTTCGGATGATGGTACGTGTCACGGTCGAGATATCGGGACTGCGTAAAAGATACTCTCAATTCTAATGGTCACTCACGTCCACATGTTCAAATTATTTCACAATTTGGTTCGCAGCACACATGCATATACCGTTCACCCCATAACATCACGTGTGAGGTAATCAGCGTTTCATAAATTCGAACGCACACGTGAAAATGATTTATTACGGAGTTACAGTTTATTCAATAAAAAAAAATACGCACGAAACATAAAGAATTAATGGAGCCTTTTCACGTCTTCAATCATAATTCTAAGATTACACATTATTATTCTCCTTTTAACCCTATCCAAAAAAGCTAGAATAGCAGTGCACAATGGTGTTCTTCTACCGACCCTTATGTATGGAAGCGAAGCATGAAACTGGCAAAAGAAGGATGAAAGTAGAATAAATGCAGTAGAAATGAGATCTCTTAGCCGAATGTGTGGATACTCTGTGTATGATAGAGTGTCGAATGAAAATATAAGAAGTGAATGCGGTGTGAATTATGGTGTCATGAACAAAATAATGAAAGGATCATTTAAGATGGTTTGGACATATGGAAAGAATGAATGAAGAAAGAATGGTAAAAAAATTATATGTTAATGACGTAAATGGAACCAGAAATAGAGGAAGACCGAGGAAAACATGGCACGGTCAAATAAATCAAATGTTGAATGTCGGCCATGTGAGGAGTCAGAGAAATCGACGCGCGTGCATGACACGATGCATGAATGTTGAGGAAACGAGAGAAATATGTCAGGAAAGAAAAGTGTGGCAGTCCATTCTTTCTGCCTATCCCTTCGGGGAGACGGCGTGATGGTTAGTTAGTTAATTAGCTCTTCTCCTTTTTCCTTGCCATCTGCTGGATATAGACCTCTTCAAAGATTCTCAATTTTCCTCTATCCTGCACGATTCTTATCCATCGTCTTCTGTCGACTGGGATTATATCGTCAGCCCATCTTTTTTATGGTTGACCGATGTTTTTCTTTTCCCTCCGCAGAATCTTTCACGTCAAGAATCTAGGTGTCCATTTCCCTGTTCCCTGTCTGGCGACATGTCATGCCCGTTTCCATTTCAGTTTGGCAACAAAGTCCATCATATCGAAACGCTTTGTCCGGTATCTGGTTTCGGTATTGGATATTTGGTCATTTTGCCAAGCATTTGTCTCTCCACAGCCCGTTGTCCACATTTCAGCTGGTGTATTGGATAATTTATAGAGCGCCATTTTTATGAATTATTCATCTCAAGGGCGCTGCAGAAAATGCTCCGTTTTATGAACTAGTTAAAAAATAAACATATTAAGAATGAGGGCTGCACCCAACGCAGTCGATCAACCCTTCTTATCAGGAAAGGATAATTAAAGGTGTGTTTTGAGCCTCGATCTAAACTCTGACTGATTCTCAATGCACTTAAGGTCTGCTGGAAGATTGTTCCAGGCAAGAACCAGCTACCGCGAAGGCTCGGTCGCCAAAGTTTGTGCTAGGACAGTGTTTTGGCACAGTCAATCTACCGATCGCAGAAGTAAATGCCACAGTTTCAAATCCATACGTATTTACCGGGAGGATGCATGCTTCATAGACATTTCTTTTGAAGTTAATGTGAAAGTCTTTGATCTCAGATAACATGCGTCAAAGGAATAAGTAATAGATGGAGTTCATAAAAATTATAAGCTACGCAGAGTTATATAAGAGGGAATAAATTTAGACTTTGAATGACACCTTCGGTTACCTCGCAAAGTGTATTTGCATACATAGAGCGCGGGTAGATAAAAGCCGGGAGTGTGTAAGCAGGAGTGAAATATTGAGAGGATCTACTTTTAAAGAAGTGCGATTCAGCACCGTGGGTGTGGGAACTTTCACACGAATATAATGGCTGATGGTTATACACTCGGCGGGGCCTGCTGGCTGCTCCTGTCCCCGCCGACTGGCCATGCCGCGTGTGATCATAATCCGAATTATTATACATTATTCCCTACACGTAGGTTGCAGGTACATTCTTCAGATATTGTAATACTCGGATAGATTGCGGAAAAAATTAAGACGTTGAAACGAAAACATGCAATAAATTTCAAAGAATGAGTGCTTCATAAATTTTAGTGTGTGATCCCCATAAAATAATTATATTTTCCGACCAAAAAAAAACACAATTTACACGTTAATTTACTGAATTTTATTACGTTATAAAATATAATACTTAATTAAGTAAATTTGATCATGTTATAAATGCAGTCATTCTGACAGCAGAATAAAAGGGATTATACAGGAATGATGAGATTTGGGGACCTGTTTTGAGTGGCGCATGAAAGATATGTTTTCGTTGCAATGATCGATAGTGTGGGAGTTACCTGACACGGTACCAGAAAAATAAGATAATACTTTTATATTAAGAGAAAAATCTAGAGTCATATATGAATTTTAAGAAATTAATATCTTATACAAATAGACCACATTTTTTAAAAGACTAGAAAAAGCAGAGTGAGCAGAATATAGCGTATTATGTATAATGAATCTGGGTACGTCCAGGATTGAACCCAAGTCCCATGAATCAAGAGCCAAGCTCTCTATTGTTTTTATGTTCGTAATGTCTCATTTGTATTATATTCATCAAATGAATAAAATACAATAAAATATTCATAAATAAAAGTCTACATACAGATTGATTAATAAATAATATTTTTTTTATGAATTAAAACTCTGTTACTTCCACTTTTGAGTTCATTTTTCTCCATATATTTCGTAGGATATATGGTATACCTTCATCATTGGAGGAAGATATAAATTCGTTTAAATCATTACCCCTTTGATTAAGGTATAAAACCTTCGAAACATACCGAGAAAACTATCATAACTTAACGAAAAAATTAAATTATATATGTGGAAATAAATGTGTGTTTATTCATAAAAAATCTCATTATTATTTTTTTGTTATATTGTTTTATAATAATCGTGAGCAGTTCAGTTTCTTGTAACTACTAGAGGCTACAGTTACACGTCTCCCGCGAGATATGCCATCATCTTCAGAAGTCTTCTCCGTTACCGCGATGTTATTATTTATTATAAGAAAAATATAATTTGTAAAAATACAATTATTTTTCTTTTAGTTCGCTTCTCACTGGTACTAATAACTATATTGTTCGAAGAATGCGTTTTCATAAATTCCAATTAAATTGTTATGGTACTATTCATATAAATTCCCAATGGGAGAAGAAAAAAAGTTCAGTGTGTGGAGGCGGATAACAGATTTGGGTTGTAAAGATGAACGATTGTGTTTTTGAAGAATGGAAACAGCAAACAGCGTTTTATTATTATATTGTGTATGCCTTTGGAAGATGCGGAAATTTAACATTATACGAATCAAACTACAAAGGTTATAATAATCAAACTATTATATATGAATCCAAATTGATTATATTAATTAAATAAAGGCGGTGTGAATTAAATATTGATTAACGTATAATGCGTCACTGTGCTGACCTATGTATGCGAGACATGGACGTTTACTAAAGAAACAATGCACAAAATTAAAGTTGCACAACGGGCCATGGTATCTTGCTTAGAGACCGTATACCCAACGTGGAAATTAGACGCATCAGAGGTCACCGATATAGAGATACGCATTGAGAGGATGATGTGGCAATGGGCTGGGCATGTGTGCCGACGGGATGATGGAAGATGGAGCAAGATGATTACTAAATGGAGGCCAAGTTTGGGTCATAGAAGTGTCGGGAGACAGCCTACCAGGTGGAGCGAAGATATATTATATTATATTAGTAAAAGTACGTTCAGAAGGCAAATACTATTAATTCTGGAGAGTATCCTGTCTTCCTAATGTTGAACCATCTCTCGTGCGTTTCTGGTAGTATACTATACACAATATATTATTTAACCTGTTCTCAACAGATGCCTTAAAAATAAATTTTGTAATGTCTGTTGATGAAATAAACTGATTTGATTTGATTTGATTTATTGTGCAGACAGCGGGAAGAGCCTGGAGAACACTGTCGAGAGACCGAGAGGGATGACGTGGGGGTGGAGAGGCTTACATCCAGCATTGGATGGAGACAAGGTGACGAATATAATGCGTCAAATGTTAATAATAATAAATAAATAAATAATACCATCTCTAAGTAATGGATACAAATAGGAAAAAGCGACCTTGAGATGAGTCAAGCCAGAAACATGCCATGGTGGTGTCTAAAATAAACCAAAGGACTAAAAGAAGTAGAAACATATATATTATAAAGGATTTTTTATTTTATTTTTATCATTATTATGGATGACTTGCGGTGTAGTACATCCGTAAAATATATTAATATTGAAAAAAAAAACTAATAACCTATTGTGTTTAAAGTTCACAATAATAGCAATGTTTCATTTATTGATTTTTTTTTTCTCACCGTGAAAAATACTCGTGTGAAGTTTTTTTTTGTAAATATTTATAATTTATGGGAGGTGTTGAGACAGGGCATGGAAGGAAACTAATTGTATAAACGTATTTATTGAAATTCTCCCGCGCACATGGACCCGTCTGTCGATTATAAACTAATAAGAATACAATACAAACTAATGGCGCTAATTTAAAAACATTTATACCGACAAAAAGCCAACATCTCGTACGTGTCCATGCCCGTATACAGCGGTAGAACGTGATGCTACTCGTAGCGCAAAAACACGTGGGAGAAAAGGAATATCTAATAGACTTTTGTAACGACATTAAAAACGTAAACAAAAAGCGAATGCAGAAACTTAGCTCTCATTAGAAGAAAAATTTACGTTGACATGGTTTTATATTATAGGGTCAAAGCACCAATGAATGACCGTTTAAGGTTCAGCTTGTACTGAAATCCACATAAAAGGCATTAATTTCATTATTTCAGTGTACAAAATAAAAGAAAACAAAAAAAAACACTTTGACTTTTCTAAATTCTCTTACTTTTTTTATTGAAATATGAGTATTACTATTAAAATTAATATTTCTCTAAAAAAATAGCACAATCACCAGTAAATGACCACTTCAGGTTATATTGATACAATACATAGATTTTGTTACATTGTCACATTATGAAACACCCTAACATATAAAAATACGTAAATATTCAAAGAATTGCATAAGAAATAACATTAAAAAAAACACTTACCACACTTTTCCTTATAAAAAACTACTAACAATCTCAAAACAACAACGGGAAGACGCACTTTTACCGTTTGACAAGGCACAGTTCAAAACTGATAGTTTTGCTTCTTACCAACAGTTGTCTCTGCCTACCTCTTTTGTCATAGTTTCTTGGGATTAAAGTTTTTTGACTGGACACATAGAGCAATTATTATTATATTTTGTTTTATTAATAAAATTAACCAGTAGACGAACGGTAATTTACTGGGGGGCGGTCAAATACTGGTGCTTCGACCCTACATTATTGTACACAGCAACAAACGTTTAGTGAGAATTTACACATATAAAAAAACGAACTCAAATGTTTTGAGAGATTTAGTACGCTTTCATTTTATGCTAATGAATTCTTGGTTCTGTACCGAGTTACCTAATGGCCGCTAAAAATGTCAAAAAAAAACTGAAAGTAGGTAATTCGTGAAACAATTTAGAGCCGATTGTAATCTTTACAATATACCTTTTACAGC
The DNA here is from genome assembly GCA_022606425.2 of Lepidostoma basale. NCBI lineage: Eukaryota > Metazoa > Arthropoda > Insecta > Trichoptera > Lepidostomatidae > Lepidostoma > Lepidostoma basale. The sequence goes on along the minus strand of JAHDVF020001325.1, from coordinate 2,253,500 downwards.
CAAACAATTAAGACAACGAAATTGATGTTCCGTAAATCGTGAACGTTTGGATATCCGATGTACGCGTACATTGTTATATTATGTTGCTAATATTGTAGATTTAGGTAATCAAATGATTTAACTGAAATCTCTTGATGGAAGTTAATTTTAAATAATAATAAAAAAACGATGTTTTTTTTAACTATTTCCACTTTTGTCTTTATTTCGACAGCGACCGGTTTCGCCAGGCTCGTTGGCATCGACAGACTGGTGACACTAATGCAAACCGGGTCCTTTATATACATACAGATCAGGGGTGGTAAACATGATTCTATACAAAAAGAATCTTCAAATATTTATGTAAATTCAATTCAGTAAATTTTACATAAATATTTGAAGATTGTTTTTGTATAGATCATGTTTACCACCCCTGATCTGTATGTATATAAATGACCACATTTACAATAGTGTCACTAGTCTGCCGATGTCAGCGAGCCTGGCGAAACCGGTCGCTGTCGAAATAAAGACAAAAGTGGAAGTAATTAAAAAACATCGTTTAATATAATTATTATTGTAGATTAAGTTTAATCTATGAAAAGTATGAATATAACTTAAATAAACAAGTTTGCAGAATAAACAATACCATTGTGGATTTAAGTTCAATCCTTATCATGCCGACATATTCGTCCTTATCGCGAAGTTAAAGTAGTAAATAAAAAAATATTTAATCATTCTAGGCAAAAATTCGTCTATTTCGTCACAATATAGGTACAAGCACCTACTAAGGTTACTAACTGCGAGTATATTGCTTGACACATTGTTATCCAGAGTGTTCAAGTTGAAGATGTACTTGAAGAAATGATACAGTGAAGGGTTGAAGGGAACATTATGCAGCGGCAGGCGTGATCCGGCGTATAATAAAATCATTCTCAAGACTATGAAGAGGCAGTGTCATATTTATTTACACCTATTGTACCGTCTACTCTAGGCCTAACGCTTTAGTGCTGTCTGAGAGCGCCTAGGCTCTATTCACGCACGAGTAACACATGCATGTACCTAATAAAAAGTATACAAACGTACTGTAGGTGCAGAATGTCTAGTACAGCCTTGTTAATATACTCCATACGACATTATGGTAGGAGCTAACGCTTGGAACAAGAGGCGACAGTGTTTCGTAAACGATTTTTTTTATTTATTTCTTTAGCCAGATGTATCGTGGGCGAGAGTGACTCCCTTGCCAGTTACCAGGTGATGGGAGAGGATGTATCGTGAATATGACGCAGCATTTATGACAATGGTTAAAGATGTTGCAAAAAATCTTACAGAGGCGTTTTAGATTATTTTGTGAATGGTTTTCAACGCCAAAAAAAAATACACGTGTAAAATGTATTTTTACTAACTAACTAACCATCACGCCGTCTCCCCGAAAGGGTAGGCATAAAGAATGGACTGCCACACTTTCTTTCCTGACATATTTCTCTCGCTTCCTCAACATTCATACATCGTGTCATACACGCGCGTCGATTTCTCTGACTCCTCACATGGCCGACATTCAATATTTGATTTATTTGATCGTGCCACGTTTTCCTCGGTCTTCCTCTATTTCTGGTTCCATTTACATCATTAACATATAATTTTTTTTAAATTCTTTCTTCATTCATTCTTTCCATATGTCCAAACCATCTTAATGATCCTTTCATTATTTTGTTCATGACACCATCATTCGCACCGCATTCACTTCTTATATTTTCATTCGACACTCTATCATACACAGAGTATCCACACATTCGTCTAAGAGATCTCATTTCTACTGCATTTATTCTACTTTCATCCTTCTTTTGCCAGTATTTTTACTAGAGAGCAAATAATTTGTAATTGTAAATATAAGAATACATATCGCACGTTGAAAACAAAAGTGACACTATACAAAAATCACAATTTTTCAGTCCGGTAATTTAAAGTTTTTGTGAGGTCAATTACTTGACTGTGAGTAGAAATATATGTAATGTTGTTGTTTTATATATTAGTTTAGATATTATTCCATCAGAATCTATTTGATTTTAATTAGGTTAATAAGCAGGCAAAACTTTAAAATACCGTACTGAAAAATTGAGATTTTTGTATAGTGTCACTTTTGTTTTCAACGTGCGATATGTTGGGCATCTGATTTAAACAAAATATAATACGTTTTGGGGTCATTATGAAAAGTCTATAAATATGTATAATGTATACCGATGTATGATGTAGGATGGCGTAATCTGTTTATAATATCTTCGTGAGAATGTATGCTTATTAAAAAAAAAACGAGAACGTTTCAAACATTGTTTGGACGTGACAGTTAATCAAGGACATAGAATTTTAAATAATTACCAATTTATGGAAATTTAATCACACATTTGGCGAAGTGTGCTATGTTTTGCGATATGAATTTTCAACGAGAAACACGCCGGAGATAAATATCGTAATAGAATTCGCAGGAACCGGCGCTAGCGTACGAGTAGATCCATTGTTTTGCCCCTATTTCGGCGTGTTCGATCGAATATGGCGGTCATGACCTGAATCATAGTGTCGGCTCTCGACGGTAAATCATACCTATAATCGGAGTCCGACACAGCTACGAGAGTACAGCGCGAGCGGCTCGAGTATCGGCAGACGGAGATCCGAACGGCCGAATTCTGAACACACGTTACACGCATGCATCGGGGCTGGGCTGGGCTGCGATTAGAACTTCATAATTCTACACTGCCCCTTGGTGGGTGTGTTCTGATCTACTTTTCTGTTTATAATGTGTATTTTATATATACCGTTTTAAAAAAAAAATTCATTTCTGCTCTTTCTAAAACCTGTCCTCCATCCATCCCATCCCAATTTATTCATTCTTACTTAACATTTTCCCGCCTCCCTCATACACTATCTTCTTCCTGTTTTAAAATTTAGTTTGGTATATATTTGTCCTATTGTGTACTGTGAATTAATGTGTGTTTTATTATATATAATTTTAATGTGTTTTTTTTTACTAATTTAAGGTGTGCTTTATTTAATATTTACTTCTGATTTTATTTAATAATAAAGAGATGTGAGGCCGCGCGGGAGATATATAAGGTTAAAAGAATAGATTAAATGTGGTCCGTCACCTTTTTGATTGATGACAAGAAAAGGCTAAATTAAATTAACGTAAGTCCCGGATGGACAAGGAACAGGCCTAGATAGTGCAGCGAGACTGACGAAAGGGCGTCGCTGCGTCCTATAACAGTCTCGGGTGGTGGTGGGAACCTTATATAGTACTTCATAATAAGAGTCTCATGCTCTACCGACTGATTTATGTATCAATTGTGTATTTTCTTTTGCTGTTGTATTGCTATGTGTGTACGGCGGGACATCGATATATATATATATATATATATATATATATTATATATATATATATATATATATATATATATATATATATATATATATATATATATATATATATATATATATATATATATATATATATATATATATATATATATATATATATATATATATATATATATATATATATATATATATATTAGGGTGTCCCTTATTTTTCAAAGTTTTAATTTTACAATGCATAGGCTATTGTTTTATTCATTTGGGCCTAAAACATCCGAAACCAATTTTTTCCTTATTCGGAACAGTGTAACCCGTGCCGACTTGCGCCCAAAGATGTCCCATACAAATTGCGTCACAGGAGCGGCGCGTTGTCGTTGTTATTATCATTTAGTTTCGGCTTGTCGGATTAACCACGGATTGTTTTATATTTCGCAGATATCAGTGGAACTAAGAAGCAATTAAAAAAGTATTTTTCTTTGTTGGTGAAGTAAATCACCAAGTAACAGGTGTAAACCACTATCTAATCGTCAAGTTCTCGCAGTTCTATTTTTCAACATACGTGAAGTTAATTTGACTGTTAATGAAAGCTCAAATCTTTGCATTCTAGAGTCCAATATATTCTGAAAAAAGGCTAGAATACCTACCAGAGCTGTTCGTAATTATGTTAAGAAGTTATTGGATCTTTATCAGGTCTGACAGGAACTGCAAAAAATAGCAAGAAGATTCAGGACTTACAAAGGCGCCGCGAAGAGAACTTTCAACTTGAATTAGATAATTTATTCGATACCGCACACACCGATGCTTTTGAATGTGCTGTGATACAACAGCATCATATACTGGATACTTGAACGGAGCTTGTGTGCAAAAACTATAAAGAAATTTGTTATTCTTTGCTGGCCGCCATCACATATAAAAGAACTGATGCTCAAAAGTGCGTTTGAATCGCAAAATCGATTGTACGAGATGATTATAGGGAACTCATTGAGCTTGCTATTGTTTTTCTGGGTGGAGGCAATGAAAATAAAATTAAAATAATACCTTCTGGCCCAATGCATCAAGCACGATGAATGGCAAGAGCTATTTACTCCTTAAAAATACGTTTGCTGCAGTCCCAGTTTAAAATGTGCGCTAAGGACAAGCAAGCTTTTCAAAATGTTTGTTTATTTATTGTGGCAGTTTATGTGAAGCCTTGGCTTGAATGTAGTTTGGCGATAAAAGCTCCGAATCAAGATTTTTGTTTTTTAAAGACCTTAAAAGATTACGAAGAAGTTGACAATTTCCAAAGCGGTTTTAAACAAGTTCAGTCAAAATTTGTGGTACTTGTCAGAGGAAATAGCCGTCCTTTTAATTTTTGATGACAACGTTGATGAGCAGACCAAACGTAGAAAACTTACAAAAAGAAAGTTTTGGTGATTCGGGAAAGAGATATGTTCCATCGAAGGAACAGATGTCTGGCTCTCTACCATATATGGTAAGTAAGAAGTGTTTAATCTGGTATTTAATTTAGAACTTATTTGTTTTATTTATTGATACTACAAGTATTTGTTATCTTGTTTTATGGAAATCTTTGAGTGATTTTGTTTCTGTCAAGAGTGAAGATTTATTTTCACAACTGAAACTTGATAGTAATTTCCTTCAAGAAATTGTATCTTCATAGAAAGACAGCGCGGCGTTTGTGGAAACTAAAAAGAAGGTTACTAGCTTAAAAGCAGTAAATTAATAAATGTTAATCTCATGACAGACTTTCATGATTTGACTACCGCAGATGAAGAACATAAGCAGTTCATATTATGTTGTGTGCAAGAACATAGAAAAATTTACCCAGACTGTAAAAAAAGAGACTTTGAAGAGGAAATATCCAAGTAAATAAATATAAATTTGGATCCTTTTTTTATAATTACAAGAAGAAAATTATATAAATATGTGTTTTCATCAATATTTATCTAACATAATGGGTTTAAGTGACCATCTACAACTACATTTGAGAGACACTTAAATCACTTATTTTCTTAAACTTTGAGGGCAAGTCGGCACGGGTTAGAATTAACGTAGGAAGTTGAAATTCTGTATTTGGGTAACTAGTAGACTATTAAACACAATTAGGGGGTATGCGTTTCAATAATCCAAAAAAAAAATTTTGCCCATATAAGGGACACCCTAATGTATATATATATATATATATATATATATATATATATATATATATATATATATATATATATATATATATATATATTTTTTTTTAACGTAAGTCCCGCATGGACGGTGGACGGGCCTAGGGTGTGCACGAGTGAAGCTGACGAAAGGCGCCGCTGCGCCTATAACAGCTTCGGGTAAGCGGAGGGAGCCCTCTATGGCTCGGCCATATATAAAAAAGTACTTCATAATAGAACCATTAATACAAGAGATTCACTCTACAGTTCGCGGCGAGCGTGATATCAATCACTGTAGGAAGTAGATGAGCAACGGCAATCAATCATGAATGAGGATGCCGTCAATAGAAACTTAGCGATAAAAGAAATATAATTTTCTTAACCTCTGCCTACATTTCTACATTCTTCTAATTTCCAACAGCACACATATACACGTTAATCAATGATCGATTTGATGATATTAACATACTGTGTGGCTGGTCATTTGTCGAATAGAAAATTGAAAACACGCCAAGATGATATTACGGTTAGGTCTCACGTGGATTGATGATATAAAATTTTGATTAATTGCTGCACCACCAAGAGAAAGATTATTGAAGCTCTGATTCTAGTGTACTTTTAGGATTTACAAAAGAACAAAAAAAAATAATTGACTTCATCTCGAAACGTATCCTAATTAATTAATTAAAATAAATAATATTATATAAATTCGAAAATACTGTAACTAAAAAAAATAATAGACAAGACAATAGAAGATCGCGTGAGAAATACCAGAATAAGAGACTGCAACAATGACAAATAATGGATATCACGGAACTTGTCCTCGTGGAAGGCCTCCTAAAAGATGTAAAGGAAATCTGGGAATCCACCCACACGAGAAGCAACCCACTGGAGAACATACCACATAGGTCTATAGCAAGGAAAAAAAGAATAAGAGATTAAACCAAGAGAATAGGGAATATTAATAAACAGAGAGAATAACACCAAACCATCACGCTGTTTCCCCGAAAGGTTAAGAAGAAAGAATGAATCGCCACACTAATCTATCCTGACACACCTTTCCAGATTCCTCCAGTGATTCATACACGTACGTCGATTCTTCCGACTTCCAATATGGCCAACCTTTAAAATTTGATTGATTTGATCATACCATGAAATTTGATTAATTTGGTCATTCCTCGGTCTTCCTCGACTCGGCAATCCATTCACATCGTTAACGTATACTTTAACCGTAATTATTTCTTCATCCATGCGTTCCATATATCCAAACCAACGAAGTGATCATTTCATAATTTTGTTCGTATACCTGTCTTTCGCTCAACATTTCTTTCCTTCTTTTCTTTTTCTTCCTCAGCCTATTCCCGTCCACTCCTGGACAAAGACCTCCTCCATTCGCTTCCATGTCACTCTGTCCTGTGCATACTGCATCCCAGGTCGCCCTGCACTTCTCTTTGCCGTCCACGGTCTCCAAGTCAGCAGTCTTCTTGTCCACTTTTCATCTGAGCTTCTGGCTACGTGACCTGCCCATTGAATTTTAGAGTCGCCACCCGGTGGATGATGTCAGTGACCTTTGTTTTTTCTCTCACCATATCGTTTCTGACTCTGTATCTTAGGCTTATTCCTAACATAGCTCGTTCTATGGCTCTTTGGGTCACTCGTAGTTTCTCGGCACTTCTTCCCTACACAGTATAATTGACAAAATAACTCTTTTAAAACTAGCAAAGGTATAGATTAATATAACAAATACTTTTTACTTCCTAAGCCTTCTAAAAACTAACACCGACTCAGCCATTGTTTACTGCAAGCAATGAGGCATGGGAAAGGTACACACGGGTCCGGTATACGCTAGACAAAGAATTAGAGCATGGGGCAATTATATTCCGCGGCGCACTCCATCGAAATGTAATACTTCCCTCACAACACGACACCGCATTTTGTTAGCTGTACACATTATTATGTACGAAGAGTGAGAAACACTAAAAATCAACAAAAACAGATCTTTTCGTACATGAGATAGACGTGAGCGTAGGTACTGGCGGCTGTGCATTGTTTTCACAATCATTTTTTCACAAAAAATATATTATACTTTAGGAATTAATTTGTTACGTAGTTTAAAAACAGTATTCAATTTGCACAATTCAGAATAAAAATCAGTAAAAAATATTCAAATTAATATTTCTTAAAGGTTTACATTAATTCATAATGATATTAATTATTAGAATAATTAATATTAATGAAAATGTCCGTTTTAAAGAATTTCCAAGTTGTCAACGCTATCAAAAATTTATAAAAAAAGCTAAAATGGCAATTTACACTTATAGTGAAGCACGGAGCTGACAAAGCTCTGACTTTCATATCAAAGGTTCCGGGTTCGATTCCCGGCGATGGCAGTGTGATTGTCACACTGTCTTTGGTCTGGTGTAGAATTCTCGTAACAATAAAATGGCGATAGATTGGCTACCTATCACATGTCACAAGAATCAATATAATAGCTAAATAAATATTATACAGTGAAAGTATTATATTATAAATGCAATAGAAACGAGAAATCTTAGGCTAATATAATATATCTGTATATGATAGAGTGCTAATATTATAAATGAATGCAGAGCGTATGAAAGCGTTGACAAAATAATTAATGGTTCATTACTATGGCACACATGGAAATAATGAATGACGAAAGAACGGAAAAGAAAGTATATCTTAACGATGTAAATGGAACAAGAAATAGAGGAAATCCAAGGTAAACGTATTACAATCAAATCAATCGAATATTAAATGTCGGCCACGTGAGTTAAGTATTTCAGGAGAGAAGAGGAAACCGCGTGAAGGTTTGTTAGCTAGTTCATGAATGACATATTTCGCCTTGCTACCTCATTTCATAATGAGCCTAGCAAAGCAAAACACATTATTCGCATAAAATACAATAAAACTTCTAGAAAATTTTCAACAGGAGTTTAACATCATTGTTTAAGTAACAATTAATAATCTTGAATGTATGTAATCTATGTATGAGAAAATATTTTAATTAAAAGGTTAATTTGTAAGATCAATTCACAGTAACTCACATCAAGGTCTTAATTTGTAATACTCGTATAATACGAGGGAACTTAAGAATCGATTTTCCTTTCAAAGAAAACTATGCATTACGGTTAAGGAGGAGGGCTAGTTCAAAATAAATCACCGTTGACCTTAACATTTTAGTTAAACTCTGAGCTATATATTATTATGGGAACATATCACGCTATTTTATCGTTTGTGTGACTAAAATGATTAAAATAATCGAGAATTTAATTGCGTTCTTTGTGAAGCGAGAACTTTAGATCGAAGATAAGAATTGGCACGAGAAAATCTAACACAAGAGGACTATTCCTTATCAGCGTACTTTACCGCATTTGGATTAAGCATTCTACTGCGTATTTTTTCTTCTGCTTCTTCTTCTTTTCGGTGATACATCTCGGTGTGGGATTTGGTCTCCTACACAACAGTTCTCCACTGGCTATTGTCCCTGACCACCCCTCTCCATTCTCCAGGTCATTTACTGCGTATTAGATTATTAAGACTTGTGGATTATTGTTCACACAGCAAGTTAAAACGAAAAAACTAAAAACTGATTTACCATTACGCCGTCTCCTCGAAGGGATAGGCAGAAAGAATGGACTGCCACACTTTTCTTTTTTGATATACTTCTCTCGATTTCTCAACATCTGGCCATGCACGCACGTCGTTTTCTCCGACTCCTCACGTGGCCGATATTAAATATTTGATTTATTTGATTTTGCCACGTTTTCCTCTATTTCTAGTTCCATTTATATATACATTTTTACCATTCTTTATTTATTCATTCTTTCCATGTGTCAAAACCATCAAAATAATCCTTTCATTATTTCGTTCATAACACTATCATTCGCACCGCATTCACTTCTTATATTTTCATTCGACACTCTATCATAACAGATTTTCCACACATTCCTCTAAGAGATCTCATTTCCACTACATTCTACTGTACATCCTTCTTTTGCGATTTCCATGCTTTGCTTTCAAACCTAAGGTTCGGAAAAATAAAAATTAAAAATTAAATGAGCCTACTTTAGCTAATTCCAAAGTTTTATTTATTTTATAAATCTTATTCTACTGCATATTATTGTAGATGTATAAAATATAAAAAAACTTTGATACGTGTTTAAGTACTCGTATTACATTAGTAGTAAATTATAAACAGGAACATTTTAACTCTTTATGTGAACAATAAGGCACGAGCCGTGTTCTATGGTAACAATGGCCAGGACACATTATTACCGTTAAATAAAAATCGTTTGGCTGGTAATATTGCTCTGGGCGCGATTTTCCCATATATTTTCAAATGGACAAAAGAGCTTTCGTGTTTTTCTAAAGAATTTTCGTTACTCTCCCAACAAAGGTACTGGCAGACCCAAGGATTTATTAGGTACACAACAGGAGGAAATCGCTTAGGTTCTATTTACCAACCAACGTACTGTGAACATGGCATTTATTATTTACAATGTATAACATTTGGCATTACGTAGTGTTATCGTTTACATTTTGAATTTTATTGTAGCCACGCGTAAGCTCTTAGTACTTATTGCTAGTAATATATCCTTCTAATGTGATTTTAAATAAAAGGTTAGCATTTTTTTTATTTCACGTAAATCTAAACAGTAGCGTGCTAAATATAATCTGATAAGCCTTTGTATAATAATATATAAATTTGAATTCTCAAAGTGACTTGCACGTTAGAATAATTTACGTTATAACATTAAAAAGAAAATTCCCAGGAGCACGAGAACTTGTAAATGAATGAAATATTGTTCACATCGCAGAAATAAACATTTGAAGTTTTTTAAGAACCGAGTGACAAGTGATGTGATTTATTTTTAATTTTAAAATCAAATCAAATTAAACTAAATCAAAAGATATTATAAACATATTTATAGTTAATGGCATCATGAGATATGGTTCCACAGAACCGCATGATATATGATTCTACTTTAGGAAGACAAGAGTATTTGTCTTCTGAACGGACTTTCACTAATATGAAAGACGTCAATATCCGAGATGATCCTGTTCAGCAGACTGATTGCTCTTCCCACCAGCATCACTAGAGGCAGGTTGGTTCTTACAGCTAGCAGATGGAATAATCTATGCTTGCGCAATTGATGATATCTGTGTAGAACAAAAATATAACACTCTCCAACAACAAAATTGACAAATTTTCATATGGGACCTTAAACTACTATTGATCGATCAAATATACGTATATTATATAGGTACATACGTATATTGAACGTTGCCTGATAATACACAATCCGACATAATTACAAATAACCCTGTCATTTGATTGTTCAAATATCATTACATATCGTGTTTATTTAGCCATTTAGGAAATAATAATGTCAACCCCCGGTGTGGCATTGATTCAGTGTTTACCTACACAAGCTAATAACGAGACATAATGTTGGAGAACAATGTTCTGAGGTTAAACGAATCGGAGATGGGGGTAGCCGCCCTCACGGGTTGACCTTGTACGACTTACCAGCCCCGTGGTGGCGAGAGAAATAACAGTTCTAATTAATTAGTGGACATTTCCGGCGCCTGGTAATGACACACTTTTACGGGTCCCGCGCCTCGGACGAACCCGGGACCGGCTTGGCGGGCCCTGGACTCCAATCACATATGACCTATGACGAGAGTTTACGAGCGCTCGAGTTGATCTTTCAGGCAGCAACTCGTCTACGCGTTTATTAGATACTAAACTGAATTATAATATTAAACACTTAATATAAACAACATTTTGAATGTATACAAATTCTTGTAGACAAATACTGGATTTTACCCATTGCGGATAATGTTTTTTTATTAGGATTAATTGTATCTAAATAGAGACGAATATGTCAATTGTTTTCTGGGAACAGAATATGGTGGCCGAGGCGCTTCCAGGACTTATGACCTGTCATTGGTTGGGTTGAGCGATCGCTTTAGGTTTAACAACATACCCCATTCCGACCTTCTTACGACCACCACGTCTGACAAATTTTTGGAAGTTGTATATATGCTAGGATGCTGCGCCTATCTTCACATTTTTTAGTTCACTCTACACTACCGTCATCTATGTCATACTTAATATAAAGCCGCTAACTTAAAAGAGCTGAACATTCGAAGGGCTGTTTAACTTCTGTCACAGAAACGGTTTGTATTTATTTGATGATTACAATAAAATCAAAGAAATCAGTTAAGTGCATTGCAAAAATAGATTCCAAATTCAAATCAAACTTTTTTATTCAATTCGCTTTAAAACTAGAATAGTGTTTCGCGTAAGAAAATATTGTGATTCTGATTTCCGCAAAAAAAAAAATATTTATTCGTATCTATGTGCAATATATTCGATCGCCATTTTGAACATGAGAAAAAAATACATAAAATTTAATTCAAGGTCAATTTTTTTGTAACACTTAAAATAAATTATAACAAGACATTTCTAAATACGCGATAATTGGGTTAACTGTCTCGGTGTAAATGCCAAAACCTGGGCAATAAAATTTCTTGTTTACTTTGTTATTATATTTGAAGCAAAAAAGTATTTAGAATTGACCTTCTTTACGAAGTTTACCGATGTTTGAAGCTAAAGTTGCCACACGCGAATCGAAGAGAAAATAGAGATCAGTCGATGATTATTGATTCTGAACGAGTCATCAATGTGAATAGATCGCAAACACGGCATGTGTTACTCGGTACACAATAAAATCACGTATGAATACGAGTGTCTACTAAATTGTATTAGCGCAGCATCTGCGATCTGTGTTAGTCTCGCTCGAGCCTTGACCCTCTTCCGCGCATACGAAGAAGCGGGCCTAAAAACTGCTTTTTATTTTAGACCCAGTCTCTTATGGCAATGTGACCGCGCAGTATTCCTACCGTAGACGGTTATATCACTTTCAAATCTGCAAGGTGCATGTAATTGTTAGCAGTAAGGTGCACCCATAAACATAACCGAGGTCTCTCTGTACAAAGTTAAATATAGCCCTCGGCGTCTGCGGGCAAGACAGTTTGTTAGTTTCACTAAATGGCAAACTTGAGTACGTATAATTAACGTGATAGTGTTTATACACAAATAAACGACAGTCCATTTGATACGCAGGATTTATATTAAGTATGATTTTTTTACGTATTTAATCTGGTAACCCTAATATTTGACATTTGCTAGCTGATGTCATTGTGGTTATTAAAAACGGATCGCTATGCAAATTGGCGAATTTTGCAGACATTGTTAAAAAAGTTCCTGGTATTCATACTTCAATTATTTCTTGGTATTCATATTACAATTAATGAGTCCACCATTCGGATTTTAATTTTAAAATTGCGGAGGCTAGTTCATTTTGAATAACTGACGAGAACATTGTTGGCTTAATAAAGATTATCAATGGAAGAACAAGAACATCTACACGCAGTGTTCTTAACAATTGACGATTAGCAGAACCAGTTTGAAAATAACGTTGACTTAAGACCATCCTTACAAAGTTCAATGAAGTTAGCAACTCAACTATGTTTTCATAAAATTAATTTTGTCGTTTCCGATTGACCACCATATACATAAAACAATATACAAATAAATGTGTGTATAAATTAAGAAAATGCACGGCAACATTGGAATTATAACATTTTTAATTGATTGTCCTGAATGAAAAGCAGGTATTTATAATAACATGACAAAGATAATTGGCAACAATGTCAAAGAATGTATATAGTAAGTATGACATGAATATAGAAAATAAGGATGAAAGAATTTTCAATTCTGTAGAAATTAGATTACTAATAAGAATATACGAAAATACATTGTATGATAAAAAACTGAACGAAGAAACAATAACGACATCTATGGTAAATAAATACGTATCATTGAAATTAAGAAAATGTTACTAAGATGTTTTGGAATGGTGAACGCGGGAAGAATAGTCAAACTATATAACAAGTGATGGTGGTAAAATATGATGTGGAAAGTCGAGTAAAATAAGGTGTAATCCAATTTATCACGAGTTTTAGTTTATTAGTCAAAATAATAATAATCTAAATAGATAGGTTTTGGCCATATTTTGTATCAACATTATTCATAAAAAATGCAAGGGTATCGGTTAGTTACTTTTTATGTTTTATTACCAGTACTGGCATCTAAAATGTAACCTATTTGGCAACACGCGAGCACCGCTGCGGAATAAATCGCAATAGGGAAGGTTTTCAGTATTCCGGCTCTGTGCCAACTCCGCAACCTCTCTCCTCTTCGCAAACTTTTGGCGGGATTAATACGTCAGCGGGAGGGGTGGGAAAGTGGCAAATGGCGGTGATATGTTTGGAATCATAATACACATTACACACAAAAGGACGTAATAATAACATCTCAGTCAAAGAGAATCAATTTTCTTTGTCGAGAAAAAAATCTCTTCCAATCGGCTATTTATCAAAAGTCTTTTGATTGCCATTGTGAGTTGGATGCATTCAATATTTATTTCATATAATGAATCTAATTGAATATAATTATGCTTTGTTTCGGGGGAATGGAAAATAAATCTTTATTTAATTCGCTGCTATAATATTTACATATTAAATTAAAAGTCTCTAAAAGATAAACCTATTTATCATTCAGCAAAAATAAAACAGTAAAAATTCAGGCTTTTGTTTCTTGTATCTTTTCTATCCACTTAATTTACTACTCGAAACCACAAAAAATATATTACGTATTATATATTATATTTTATAGACAATTTTTAAAATAAAAACAGAGAAAAATAAACGGAATGTGAATTTCTCTATTAGAGCAGTAAAAGCACACTGAGTTATTTATTATGTAGATAGAATGATTTATAATCTTTTTTTTAATAAACTTTCGGCAATAATACTATGGAATATAATGACGATTTTTATTATAAATGGAAACCCTTTTTTTCTTTAGCGGAAAAAATTGTGTTTTAATTCATAAAAAATTGTGGCATTTTCTTACAATCATCATTAAATACCTACCATTTTGTGAAATAAATTCTTAACCGATAAAAACAAAATTTATTTGTCTAGTCGAGTAAATCAAAAGAGCAAAGCGAGGGAAGGAAAAGTTACACATACACACTTACAAATGTATTCATAAAAAATGTATAAATTATAATACATATTCATGTTTCGTTGATATAACGAAATGACCATTTTCTTAATCGTGACTATGACATCAACAGTAATTCATAACAGTCGCAATTATAATATTTATATAAACTCGTATTCTGAACTTTGCCGATTTCAATAGATAAACCTGCATTCTGATGCAGAGAGCGTTTTGCGATAATAATGCGGCATTACTTTAAATGTAGAAATTTAAGATGGATAGATAAATATAATAGCCGAATGGTATCATTTTCGCCGCATGCATATAATTATGTGAAGGAGTGCATGCAAACAGATTTTCAACTTTCTCCCTTTTGCTCCGAGCTGCCGGCCAGTCGTGGATTAGCAAAAAACCGAACGGACTTTCGCAAATCATCGCGCTAATGGCTCCGTTTACTTTCTATCTCCGGCATGAACTTGCAGCGTAAACAATCTTTATCTGCGTGACGAATGGACCGCTGAAACATTTAATATCTTGTATTTATTAAGCGCGGTTTCTAACTGATCTACCAAATACCATCGTTACAAGAACTATACATCTCGCACAATAAACAAACAACTTTGTATTTAAATATAAGTTTAAAATACTTAAGTACGTTAAACATTACAAAATAATTTTTATTCGGGTGGTGATTAAGGGGTACAATACGCTAAGCTTCCGATTAAGGGAATGAGTACAAACTAATAATATGATTACAGCTCAAAATTGTGTTTGCAGCAAATTGTAATAATATTGATTACAATCATTAAAATAAGCCATCTTATGATTCAGAACGCTTATATATTTGATACCCATCAGAAAATTAAAAAAATATGTATATCTTTTTGCTCCTCTCTTATCGCAGATTGGACATCATGGATATTTCTACCCTTGAAACAGCAGCTCTAAACAAGGATGTTGTACTGCAACTGAACCATTCTCAAAGCTTTTTTACCCAGAATTTTCTACTTCTTGCGACACTACGTTTTCCGTTACCTTGGATAATCAGTTGCAGCACTTTTCGTTTTTCATAATGTCCCCGAAGTTTTCCAGACCACTGGTCTTAATAATTTTTTTTTTTTTAATATATTATTTTATTTTTATAATTTAATATAAAAGTTTAGAAATCTATGCCGTCCTGAACTCCATAAATGTACCGATATTCCGTAAATTCAAACCGTAAGACCTGTAGTGAATAGTGTAATACAGAGTTGTAGAAGGAACTGTAAAATATGTAGGTAATCTACCCACAGAATTAATCCGCGGAAAGTTTCCGCAAACATTAATATCGTTGTGAAGTTCAACGAAGCAGGAGAGTCTTTTACTTTCGGCGGGTGGCGGGCGCCGGTAGCCGTACATCTGCCGGGGGTCAGGTGATAAATTTCCCTCGGAAGAAAACTCGCTCAACGGTCATGGGCACATTCGAGGGGCAGAATAACTCTTCATTTTCTCGATTACGGGATAACATTTTTAATTAATACTTACAATCTTTTTAACTTACTAACTAACTAACTAACCATCACGCCGTCTCCCCGAATGACTGCCACACTGTTATTTCCTGACATACTATTCTCGCTTCCTCAACATTCATTCATCGTGCATGCACGCTGGTCGATTTTTCCGACTCCTCGCATGGCCGACATTTAATATTTAATTGTGCCACGTTTTCCTCATCCCCTTGTTTCAGTGGAACAAGTGGAACATTTAGATATCTGGGTGTGGACTTGGGTGGGAAAACGGATCTACCGTGTGAAGTGATGGGGCAAGTAAACAAAGCTGCGGTCATTTCAGAATGCTTGAAGAATTCAATTTGGAAAAACCCTGACATGAAAATCAGCAGCAAAGTGAGAATTTATAAGACTTGTGTGCGACCTATCATGAAATATGGGATCGAGTGCAGGGCAGACACCACAATCACAAAAAAAACGCGCTCAGAGTGTCAGAAATGAAGACGCTCAGAAATATATCTGGCAAGACACTGCAAGAGAGGATAAGGAATACACGGAAAAGGGAGATATGCGAGGTCGACGATGTCGTTAGGTGGGGAAGGCAAAGGAGAAGATACTGGTATGCACACGTGAGTAGAACGGATCCATCCAGACTCCCCTTCATTGTGTTGCACGACCAGCCCCAAGATAGACTGAAGTCGGGAAGACCACTAAAGAGATGGATCGACAGCTGGGAGTCGACTTCGCAGGAGGTCGATTCCTCTTAAGAAACAGCTTGCCACTAGGCCTACACTAAAAATAATAATAAGAAGACGTTTTCCTCGTATATTATATATTTAAAAATATATATCTTTTCTAAAGCAATAAAATATGGAAAAAACGGACGGTTGCAAATAGCGTCACCATAAAAATGTTGTTTGACAGGAAAAATTATTTATTCTACTAGGAAAAATAGTACAGGAAATCTGATAGATTACGTATTCAAGAGGTGTATCATGCCGACGGATATGTATAAGCCACCTCGCGGGTATCTTCTTAAGATTTACGAGTATGTACATTTGTACATGTGCCTATGTCTTAATTTGGCACCCAGTGTCCGCATACAAAGTCTCTTGTCTCGCATGTATTGGCGGCTCACTGTGCTAACGAACTTAATTCAAGACGTTCATGTTCATTAAACACATTAATGGATTAAAATTATACGATTGGCTGACTATACTACTAAAATCTAAGTAAATATTGTATGAGAATTATCTATATACTAACATACAAGTAAAATACAAAACGTATCAAATTTTTAATTTCAGACACTGTTATAATAACAGAATTTTTTTATTTTATATAATTTCAATGAAATTGTCTTGACAGTCGTTTAAATTCCTGTTATTGGCATTATCTGAACACTGCATCTGATATTATTATTATTATTATTATTTTGTTGAATCTCTCTTTAGATCATGACAGCATGAGCCAAATCGATGTGAAGGGTATTATAACTATCATAGTGATTCTCGTGACATGTGGTTGCTAATCTATCGCCATTTTATTGTCACGTGAATTCTACACCAGACCAAAGACGGTGTGACAATCACACTGCCCTCGCCGGGACTCGAAACCGGAACCTTCGGGATGGCAGTCAATGCAGTTGCCACTCGCCCACGAAGGTTGTCAATGTTCGCGATCGGTTAGAAAATAATATCACAATAAAAACAAATATACTTATTGGATTTTAATTTGGATATGAAAGATGAAAAGGGTAGGTTTTCAGCTTAAACCTATCAAAACAACTGGTTGATTGTAATAACTGATGATGCCAACATCGGTTGGCGAAACAGCTGTCTCGAAAATTTCATAGAAATTAAAAAACACAATTGCGATATCATGTTGAAGTATTTCACAATGTTTTCACCAAAACAATGATTTATCTAAATAATCTGAACCCAAAAATACAAATGTTTTGTTGGATTTATCACATTTCGATAATATATGGTACAAACAGTAAGTGTAATAAAGTTATTTTTTAATAATATTTATTTCTTAGAAAAATGCAACACAAAATAGAGCTATTTAATATCTGAAGATATCCTAAATTTTTTTGTTACAGATAATATGATTTCAAAAAATATATACGAGTCGACTACCGAGGCATTTTACGAGTCAAGTAACATTAAATTCTTTTCTTGTGTACAGATCAAATCACTATTTTTAAATTTTATTTAAATAACACACAATATTTAAACAACTGACTTGCTTAACCAGCATAGAGATTACAATCTTGTTATGTGTGTGTGCAAGCGATTAAACCTAACCAGGCTTTAGCAAAATATTTATATATGTAGGCACACCGTGACCTTGAATTTGAATAAGTTATAACGGTTAATCCACTGCCGGTAGAGTATAACCGGTGCATAATTAATAATGAACTTTTGGGAGACATAAAATTAAAAAAAAAAGTTTAATATTTTTAACGGTGAGCGGGAAACTTGAATCTGGAATAAACGCGGAAAGCACGCCTTGGAAGTTTCTAGATGATCTTGAAGTTCGAAGTTTTAAGGGTATTTCCGCAGTAAATTCCAGTTTACTTTGCCAGTATTTTACGTGTAATAATTCATAACATCTCACAGACACAGCCCACTACGCCGTGGAATTCCTGCAAGGCTCTGGAATTTATTATTACTTGAGTAAATTGATATTATGATTATTATTATTTTATTAAATATATCTTTAAATTATTACGGAGCGAGCCAAATTGATGTAAAAGATATTATATTGATTCTCATAGCATGTGATAGTGATTCAATATTTGATTGATTTGATCGTGCCACGTTTTTCTCGGCCTTCCTCTATTTCTAGTTCCGTTCACGTCGTTTACATATACCTACTTCACCATTCTCCCTTCACTCATTCTTTCCATGTGTCTGAACCATCTAAACGACCTTTTCATTGTTTTGTTCATAACACTTTCATTCGCACCGCATTCACTTCTCATACTTGCATTTGACACTCTATCATATACAGATTTCGTCTTAGAGATCTCATTTCTACTGCATTTATTCTACTTTCATCCTTCTTTTGCTAGTTCTATGCTTCACTCCGATACATATGGGTCGGCACAAGAACCCCATCATGCACTGATATCTTAGCTTATTTGGATAATCTTTTGTTTGCGATGACAACTTTAAGTGCACCATTTACTATGTTGCCTGTCCCAACGCTTCTTTCAATATTCTCCCATCCTTTTTAAACATACTTCCTAAACAAATAAATCATCAACTTGTCCCAGATTTTCACCATTCACACTAATGTTACGGACTGTCATGTTTTCTTATTTTTCGAAAATCATTATCTTGGACTTATTCACATTAATCATCAAATCGTATCGCTTGCATAGATAGGCGTTAGATAAAAGAGAATATGAAAAATCACACTGTCGTCGTCGGGGATGTAACCCGGGACCTTCGGTGTGGCAGTCACATTTGTTTCCACTCTGCCAGGAAGGTTGTCATTATATATTTCATTATGCTTAACAAAAAATAGTATTCTTAAAATTGCGTATTATCTGTTATTTATAATTCTGCAAAATTACAACGAATGCAACGTATCTCATTTACAAGTTTATTTTTATTTGAATTTTTAAAAAATATTTTACACGCGTTCTAAAAAAATACTAGGTAACGGAGAAACATTAAGACGAACCAAGACCATTCTCGACGGAGAGACACCATTGCCGTGATTGTCCTCATTCAGACATTAGGCGAAGTAATTGCCGAAGGAAGATTTTATGGGTTAAACCGGCGCGGCGGCCACATTGCGGCGGCAATAATTTGCAAGTAAATCAACAATTTGAATAATCTCCTTAATTTGCACGATTTCAGCTGTGTGTTAAATGAGATCTGCATAAATTATACATATTTATTATACAAACAATCAATATTTGAATGAGAGAAAGCAAACATACACACATACTAAAACATGTGTGTCAGTGTCGAGTGATAATTTATTTAGTCGATAGAACACACGTGTATACAGTACACGACCAGACAATAGTAAATAACTCACGGACGCTGAATAAAAATTACATTCGTCAAAATGGCGAATTCGCGCGAAGTTTGAATTTGAATAAAGAGCGGAAGTGATATCGACGACGGAGAAGCTTCAAAATGAGCACAGGAACTCATAAAACATCGCGATGGTGTGCTTACTCTGAAGGACCTAAGATGACGTATGATCGTGTAGTAAACTACACTACTCGTATATGGATGGTAGGTGGAAATCGGGAGATTCGTTAGAATAACTCGATTTCAATATAGCTTTCAACAGATAGTATGTTATATTCATATTTATAATAAAGGATGTAATCAATTTAATCAATTACTCACCCTGCTGACAAAGAATCTCCGGTAGCACTTGGCCGTGTCATCTGTCTCAAACTTGGCCCTCCACTGCGCCCGTGGGGGTAGTGCGGGGGCGCCTTCATGTTCCGCCCCGTCGGCCCAGTACCCCCCAGCCACTGGCAGGACGATCATCGGGTAGGGACCTATAAGACACATATTATAAATACGAATCCCAAGTACCTATACTAATAATCATTTTTGAAATTGGAACGCAGCAAGGAAAACAAAAGATTTCTAGAAATTTTAAATATGCAGTAATTAAAACGTTTATGCTGAAACGTAGGTTTACACTTTGGATATGATTCAGTGTACGTCGTAAAAAGAACTCTCATAAAAGTATTGTTCCATAGAATTTATGGAACAAATCCCCAAAGTTACCTGATGACCTTTATATTTTTCTTCTCCTTCGTATTATTCCTCTCCTATTTAAAGTTTGACAACGTCATAGCTATTTTTAATTTTGATACAGCAGCTTTAAAAAGAGATGTTGTGGTGCAACAGAGGGAGTTGTTTCGAGATGCCAGGAACAGAGACGTCTACTCTCGGGTGATAATCAACATCGAAGAGATCTAACATGACACCAGAACAAGAAGAATGAGTTTGTGAACTCATAATAAACGTTCGTCTGTAGAAATTATTCATGCGAAGTTTAAAATAAAATATAGACTTCAAATTTATGTTTACGTTCGCATTTTAAAATATTTGAGAAGGTGTGATGTTTTATGAACGTTTACAAAAGTATTATGTGATACCGTATGAAAATAAATCAAATCCAAGAATGTTTGGTGGGCGGACTGCGGAGATGTGCGGCGCTCTATCCTCGCTGCCCACCCCCGTGCATGTTGTGAAAAATTTCCTACTTTATTTTTTTATTGGATATTGAAAATATTGCAATGACAGATTGATGAGAATCTTTAAATGAGATATTAAGTAATGTTATTGAAGCATAAATATACCCCACACGTGGATCCATATTGTTATGCTAAATATATTCAAGTCAAAGTCTTTTTTATTTACATTTAAGGCAAAAAGATTATCAATTAATCTGTAATATTTTCATTTTTAAAGCGTTTTTTTTATTATAATATTTTTAAACAGACATATGTATTAAACAACACATTACTCTTTTCTATGAGATTACATATTATTTTGATACCCGTATTATGTTATTTCCTTCTAACCATGTTTGTTATGATAAATATTAATGTGCTTTATGTATAAAAATGTTTCATCTAAATTATTACATATTAAGAAAAAAAAAATGTGTATACAAATCTTATTATCTTACTTTTAAGTCCGTTTATACCACCATCCGTTTTACTTGAAATATCACAAAAAACACTGTTTAAAATCATATATTTTAATAATTAAATCACAATTATGAATAAAGATCAAAAAAATCAAATCAGTTCTAAAACCGTCCACGGATTTTACGATATAGATTTTTTTTAAACTTCAATTGCTTTTAGATTAATCCGAATTGAAAAAATATGTTCTTCGCAACGAGAATTTTAAATTGTGTCATTGTGGCAAACGGCACTTAACAAAAAGGTCGTAATGTGTATGATAACCGAAACGAGTCTTATTCCTTGCACACTAAATCACACAAATTAATTTCAATGCAATTTTTATAGAAACAGCAACAAAACAAATTTAAGGCGAATATAAAGCCGTACTGAGATGAAGTGTCTGCTGTCTGCTGGGCCTTCAGTTTCCACTCTAGCTGTAAGCAAAGTTGTAAAGTATACAATAATACACTATTTACCTACCTAAACGTCATTTCTAGAACAGTGGAGGAACAAATAATTTTACACGTTTTAAAAACAGGTGTTTTGTAAGTTGATTTCGTTTCACCGCCTATCATTGACATAACGATTGCGGTACTGTATCAAACATCAGAAATTAAATATTTTTTTATCGAATTCAATTCAAATTATTTGTGCAGTTTTAAATGCATTTCGTCTATTATCATATCAGGTGTACATTCCATAACTTCTTACATATATATGCTTTTTAAAAATGCAAAATGCAAATACTTAATAAGATAACTCACGATTGATTTACGTACTTTGTATTTTAGTATCATATATTATACAAAGCGATGAACAAATGATAGTACAAATAAAATATAGAATAGAACAAGATTTTTTTTATAATATGTATTTAGTTTAATTTTATTCCACTTTTTTTTATAGATATAGGTACTCTGTTTCGGCAACTCACTGTCTTTACGAGAAGGATTAAAAAATATGTATATTGTTATTTAAAATTTCATGGTAAAAGTTCGTTGTAAATAATAAAAACGGTAAAAAATCCTTTTAAAATGTATATTTAGTTAAAATTCACTGATGTTTGTGTCTTCGGGCGGTTTCGGCAGCTCGTTGACATCTTCTGAGATGGTCGGCACACCAGACGATGGCAGCGAGCTGCTGAAACCGGTCGAAGACACACACATCAGTGGATTTTAACTATAGTAAATATACTTTAAAAATGTATTTTTTTTAATTTGTAAAAATTATTTACATTATTTAGAAGAATTTAAATTTTCGCTGTTTACAATGATCTTCAATTGATAAATTGCAATTAAAACATATTTTTAAGGTGCCATTAAGGTTTCAAAAAAATGCCTTCTTTTAAGAACCAAAAAAAAACATTTTGCCCATAGAATTTAATATACAGAAATATTTTGTAAGTGTTCAAATGCTTTAATAAAAATATGTTTAATCATAAAAAGCATCGTTTTTTTTTCAAAAGGATTATAGGTTTAGAATGCACTGCAGATTCGTGGGAATGGCTGTGCATTCGGTCCAGCCGCAGTTAGTGGGTGCTAATGAATCCCCGCAGTGATTTGTCACGAGCCCGCGCGAGTTTTCCACTCCACTTCGCACCTCCGCTCTGTTCTCCGCGTGCCCCACCCGAGACCACACGACGCAACCCGCTATTTGTGCATACGAGTACTATCAGTCTCCGCAATAAGCTGGCAGGGAGGAATTTAAAAATTAAACGAAATGATGATATCACACTTGTGGTATACATAATTGTGTAATTGTGTAAGCTTATTATTATTTGACTTATTTTAGCTCTTTTGGCTCTTAACTCGCTGCATCAAGTTTCCTCTTGAGAGACAAAGTATCAGCTGCATGTTCATGAGATGTAATGTAGCGATTCCGACTCGCAGAGAGTAGGAGGAGATGAAAGGAGAGACCATCGGGAGGCGGTGACGGTTCCACTGCTAACACCTTCCCCAGATCTAGATACCCCAGATTGTGCGGGTTGAGGATTAGTCTCATTAGCCACTAGATGGCCACAACCGTGAAGGACAGTCTTCCTCGGACACGAGGGATATCCGATGATGAAGGATAGCGTGTATAGAAGAAGTCTATGCTGATTCGATTGGATTATTGACATTGTAAAATACTATATATGATTAATTTCATATAAGAAATTTTATGAATAAGAACACGGTTCTTTCCACTTTTGAGTTTATTTTTCAGGACATATTTCGAATAGTTTACACCTTTTTCATCAGGAGAAGGATATAAACTCACTCGAGAATAAACTCGCATATGGAAAAAAAACTGTATTTTAATTAATAAAAAAAATAATAATTATGGAATTCCACACAGTTAACGACATAAGTTTTCAAAATATGCTTTACAGAAAAAAGCATCGTTTCGAAATATTAATTCATAAATAACGAAAGCGTATTACGACCCTGCAGGATTACACTCAGTCTACAAAGCCTACATTACTCGCCGACGCTGCACACGCGGCGCATTCAGCGAACAAATGCAATTATGACGTTTTATAGAGCGCTGACAAATCAGGAACTTCGCCGAGCCGGCGGAGCGCCTTCCTCAAATCCTGAAACTAGCGGGAAACAGCCCAACTTTCAGCCCCCGGGCAATGTTTTGCTGAAAGGCCCGGGACAATGTTACCACCCATTGCGGCATTGTTTCGCCCTCTTTAGAAAATAGGTTTTCTGAGCCGCCGTTAGGCCATTTCTTTTTCATCAATATGTAAATGTGATTAGCTTTATCCGCAGTACACAGTTTCCTCATGTTTAGTAGCATTCAACATGCAAATATAATATTGCCTATTAAACGTTAATTAAACTTTTCACATAATTACATTCTAACCCCACAATAAAATACTTCTCAAATTACGACCCAAACACCTCCAGCCGCCACAAGTGCCCAAAATCGATTCTCCTTCAGAAGAATACTCCAGGTCACACAAATCTTGCCCCCGCATAAACCAACTACCCACCAAATCACCTTTCCAACAAGAGCTGAACTTCTGGAAGCCAGAAGATCCAAGTCCAATTCCAAGTATAGTAGGAATTATTCCATTAAAAAGCTGTGTTCACGATAAAAAATATGCTTCCAAAAAAAACGAACCCGAAGTTGACAATCGATGGAAAATAGTTTGGATATATCCAAACAAAATTACATTTCTAAGATTGAACAAGTTTATGTAGTACTTTATATTCTCATAATAACCTATACAATTAAAAATAAACATTACGAACTTTTCTTTGATATGAAATAAAATATCATATCTTGTTCAGATGCTCAAACGATAATGTAAAATTTCATATGCAATTTCTCATAATGAGTATTCTACTCGTGGGAATACATAAATATAATTAAAAAAATATATAATTTCAAGAAGTTTCATTATATTTTATATGAATGATATGTATCGCTGTGATAGACGATCTATGCATATATTTGTGCATAAACTGACTGTTATGATAATCACACAATAGTAACTCTAGAATATAATACGGCACGCTACCGTATAAGTAGGATATAATAGTTTCTTGATGAAAACGAAGGTCAGCAAAATATGAAATCTCTATCAAAGTTCTGCAATATTACAGTCATTTATTAACCGCGCACACAGAGCCGCGATTATACGGACTCGGGTGAAGAAATGAATTGCCGCCCAAGTCCTTGTTTACAGTCTGCGGCGGGCTCGCCCCCGCCCCCTAGCCGCCCACGCTGCATACACCCACCCTCCAATGGCGGCTCGGTGAAAGCCTTCTTAAAGGAAAAATATAAACTGACACAAGCAACGCGATACAGTGATATCTTCATTATCTTAGGATAACTACTGGTTTATGCTAGTCGACATGTCAATTATAGTATATTTGTTGATAAAGGGACATAAAAAAAAAACGATTAGTTGTTGTTTGACTAATTTATACAGTAGAAATGAGATCCCTTATACGAGTGTATGATAGAGTGTCGAATGAAAATATAAGAAGTGAATGCGGTGCTAATGAAAGAGTTATGAACACAATAATGAAAGGAAAATTAATATGATTTGGACACATGGAAATAATGAATGAAGAAGGAATGGTAAAACAAATATATGTTAATGATGTAAATGGAACTAGAAAAATAGGAAAACTAAGGAAAACGTGGCATGATCAAATCTATCAAATATTGAATGTCGGCGACGTGAGGAGTCGGAGAAATCGATGTGCGTGCATGACTCGATGTATTGTTGTGTTGGGGAAGCGAGAGAATTATCTCAAGAAAGAAAAGTGTGGCAGTTCATTATTTTTGCCTACCCTTTCGGGGAGATTGCGTGATGGTTAGATAGTTAGTTAGTTTGTATTTTTTAATTATTCTTCATATGTGTTTTTATCACCAAAGGGTTGCTCCTCCTATGAGGTGGATTCCCAGCTGTTCAATCAACTGTTGCAATCTCTCACACAATCGCTTAGTGTATTACCTGATATCATCCTCGATGTCTTTATCTCAGAAGTTCTTAATACTGTTTGGTTTTGGCTGTGTCTACCCTCCCTTCAACGCCATATTTTATTATTGGTCTTGCGCATACTTTATAAAACTTACCATACTATCATATCTTTATTATTCCATATTGCGGATTTTAGAGCTCTTGAGATTGCAGCTGCCTTTTTGACTTGAGATTGTACGAGTATACGAGTATTCACGCACAGATCAGCCCCTCCAATCAGGTCTTTGCAATATTTTCAAACAATAATATGGGTCATAATTTTGGGAGGAAATAATTTCACATACGCCACTGCTACCCTCATGTAAATTGCAGGAGCTGGCAAGGAATATTCATAGTGCATACTAAGAGCTCGTTCTTTCTGGGAGCTGTGATACAATGCAGTCTCGACAAAAAGTATACGGCCTAATATTACAGATGTGATTTGTATGTCAAATTTTAAATAAGAGTTGAAGAGTTTTAATCGAGAATTGTATACTATGAATTTAAAGCCAGTGCAAACAGCGGAAATTGCAGAGGCTGTCAGGTAAATTAGTATTTTTTTTTATTGCGAGATAAATATTCTCAGGATTCTAACTGGATGAATACAATTATGTTAAAAAAAAATTCTGTAGTTAAATTTTAATTTCTTAAAATGATTACGAATTTATTTTGCTTCTATTCCTGAATACAATGTTAACCGTCGCGTTGCCATGTGGTAAATTGAGTTTCCACTGCCAATTTAAAGTTGATTTTCTTAAAACCTATGGACCCTAATATTATAAAAAAAATTGTAATCCTCCATTGAAGTGTTCTCAATATTTCGTAATAAAAAAAAAAGCAAAAAATTACTTCCTTCATCCCAAAAAAAAATATTTTCTAAGACTGCCCTCACCTTCATTCGTGTTAAGGTAGAATTTGTTTTGCTAATATTTACAACTTTATCAAAAGTGACAAATACTTACTCGCTGTTTTGAACGTATTATAAATTATATCTTTGACCTTTTCAATATGTACGTAATAATACCACTGTGGACGGAAACGCAGGACGCAACTTAATAATATCAGAACTGTGAAAATATTAACACTTTACCAAAAGGGACAAATATTAATACGTACTCGTTGTCTTGAACGTACTATACATTTTGCCTAGGTGCCTTTATCGTCGCCCCGCCGGCCGCGGCGCGCAGACAAGTTTATACCCGTATGTCCAGTCGCCCGTATGCTGTGACGCATTACATATCAGAAATCGCATGGTTCCAGAAAAAAATTAATAATGATATGTTTTTCAAATAATCCATGTATGTTATAGATATCGATCTATTCCTAATGAAATTCCCTACAAGATGACATAAATTAAATTTTGATTCATCTAGTCATATGCTTGATATTTAGATAAAGTTAGCGGTTAACTGAACTTACCACATGGGAGCGAGCGTTTTGTTTTGAACACGGTACGTTAAGGGTTAATGGTTACAGTAACGAATAAAATGTAAAACGTTAAAAAAAATACAGTTCATATTTTTGATATAAAAAATAAAGTATAACATCATTATTAATTAATAAAAAAAACTAACACCATAGATTTAAATCACCGGCATTTGAATGTGATCAGAAAATAGCTCATTATTATAAAGAATGAATCTAGTCATGTCCAGGTTTAAACCTATATCCTCTGGATCTACAGTCAAGCGTTCTGTCCCCTTGGCCACCACCAGCTAAAATTTAATATGAAAGAAGAAAAAAATATTTTCCACGCAAGTCAACGCGAAGTTGTAAAAATTCTAAGGTTCAATGCTATTTCATAGAGTTAAGTCGATATTTCAATAGTTCGTTCACCTTCGCAGTATCGCAACCATAAGTATTCCGGGCAGCAACTTAGTTTGGAGTAATGTTCGGAATTTGTAGATATAAATGGACTTTAAAAGAAAATATTCCCATCTAGGATAAGGGGCTATTATAACAGTGGCGTTATAAAGTGAGCATTACAAAGGCGATAACACGAAATTTTTTAAGTCAGAACTATTTAAGGTCCCTAAAATACATAATTACACGTTGAATGAGATTATCTTCTATTCATCACATTTGATATACTATATAATAATATTACAAATATTTGATTCGAGAATTTGGAGAATATTTCATTCGAGAATTTCAAATTTGGAGCAAGTAGTTGAGTTCGTGTATTTAGGTAGTATATTTACAAGAGATAGGCAGGTGGAGGGGGATATTGAAAGAAGGGTTGGGGCAGGCAACAAAGTGAATGGTGCACTTAAAGTTCTCATCGCAAACAAAAACCTATCCAAAAAGCTAGAATGGCAGTGCACAATGGTGTTCTTCTACCGACTCTTATGTATGGCAGCGAAGCATGGAACTGGCAAAAGAAGGATGAAAGTAGAATAAATGCAGTTGAAATGAGATCTCTTAGACGAATGTGTGGATGCTCTGTGTACGATAGAGCGTCGAATGAAAATATAAGAAGTGAATGAGGTGCGAATGATGGTGTTATGAACAAAATAATGAAAGGATCATTAAGATGGTTTGGACATATGGAAAGAATGAATGAAGAAAGAATGGTAAAAAAATTATATGTTAACGATGTAAATAGAACCAGAAATAGAGGAAGATCGAGGAAAACGTGGCACGATCAAATAAATCAAATATTGAATGTCGGCCATGTGAGGAGTCAGAGAAATCGATTATAAAGATACGGAAATTTCTTCTGCTGTATTGGATGAGTTAATGATCATGCATCTGTTGCATTTCCTGCATTTTAAACGAATTATAATAGAATTTTATAAAAAATTTCAAGATGTGTATCCAATTTTCGCAAAAATCTAAAGCGCCCCATCAACCGACGCCAGAAAGCTCGTTTCCGCTGAAAAGGCGTCGTTTTTCCGGACGTTGTCGGAAAGCGTCGTTATGAAATGTGACATGTTTTTATAGTGGCGTAATACAGCCGGGTAAGGCGCTTACACAATGCCAGCACTATACAATGCATTATACAAATAACGGTCTCCGCTGGTTCATAAAACTTGGATCAATGCCTTTGGTACATGATTTTTAAATCCTTGTTATTGAAAATGAAACTTACAAAGTTTCATAATACGTTCTTTATACTGCCAAATGATATGTAAAATTGAAAGATTAGTTGTTGTATACACGGAATATTTTTTATTACATATATTTTTAATAATCGGGTGATGGTTTAGGGTACCCTTGATTCCCGATCCAGGGGACTTGGGTTCAAGCCTGAACACGACCAGATTCCTTCTTCATAATAATGAGCTATTTTCTACTCATCTTGAAGATTTTAAAATGAATTTCTAATACTATTGTTTAATATCCTTGGCCTTAGTATTTTTTTAAATGACTATATACATACGAGTATATTAATTGAAAATTATTGAATAGATATTTGATTGTGATGAAGTATGTATAATTACAAGTTTCTTATAACAACTAGCATCCATTATCATAACCATCATAAATGGGATAATTAAGAATAGGTTTTGGTTGCTTGCAATGTAATTAATACAAAACGAAAACGTCTCTTTTCCTAGATGTTTTCAAATATTGTATAGGATTGACATATTTCGCCATGCTTAGGCATTATTAAATGTAATGATTGTTTTCATCAGTTTCTTTTCATTTTGGATGCTCCCAAGTACCTACGTAACACCCAGGATAAAGTAATTCTCTACTTCTCCTGATACTAATGTTGACTACTTGCTAATGTATTTATTTTTCATAACGAAATAATGTAGATATAGTACAAGGGAAAATGATAAAGCTTTTGATCAAACAATAATTAATTTTCAGAACAATTAAATATCGTGCTGAATAACGATGCAAAATACATGTTTTCACCAATTTTCTTAAATTATATCAAAACACATAATTTTTGTATTCAGATTAGAATAATATATCATTTTATTTGTAACATATAACCTCAAAACAATGATACAATAATCACGATGTAATATTTATGAATTAACAAATAAACGTTTTCAAAACAATAGGTAAACAAATCGTTATTAAAATTCTTTATCAAATCAAATGTAAATAAATAACAATAATGTAAAGTCAAAATAAGAAAACAATTTTTAGAGAATAGTTTAAGTATCAATTTACGGACATTGGTGTTAACGATAAGCGTTACAGTATGAGGTGAATACCCCCCACTAATAACACAGAGTACAAGTCTCTTGTAAATGTATATAATATATAATAGCCAGATGCAAACCAGAAACCATAAAAATGTTACGAGTGAAAAAAGTTTTTAATATAATATTTAACGGTTTCCCTCAAGCGGCGCATAAAATGTGAGGAACATTAAAGGCTATCAGAGACTCTTCATTTAAAGTGTTTCTAGTAAATTCGGGGCGAGATCTAATTGTATTATTCCTCGAAATTAAATTGTTTCTATACAGGCCCCTCCTTATACTCGAGACTACTTGAAGCGAAGTTTAAATTGAGAGTTCAACAGTTAGGGCTAATGGTCATAGTTTCCTTAAAGAAGAATAAGAAAACACTAAACAATTTTCATTAGAGACCATATAATTATAATACGTAGTCTTGAAGAGATTAAAAAAATAATGTTGAAATAATTAAAGTCGTGCGAGAGTACAGAATAAGATAAAGTATGTGTTACGGTTTCTATAAGTTAAAAAGAATAAATATGAGTTGTATTTGCTTTAATAAACGCGTTTAAAGAATAATATCCAATTGAATACTTCAGCTATATAGAAAAAAAAGCAGGAATTAGTCCATAAAACAAAACGAAATTAGTATTAATCTGTTTGTTATATACTCGTATATAAAATTCTGCGTTAATAAATGTGTTATATATATTCTTCTTCTTCTTGTTTCTATCTTATCGCAGGTTGGACAACATCATAGCTCTTACAATTATATTATTAGATGTTATATTTTAAATGGTTTATTTTACAATCGATGCAAGAAAAATATATAGAAAATCGGACCACATCGTGGTTTTTACAAGTTTACTTTTATTTTCAATGGTTAATATTGCAATCGTTAGCAACAGAAAAAGATTTTACTTCTAGCTTCAGATCTAATAATATATAAATATGAGAGAGAGAACATATTTTACTTCGCCAACATTTAGCTAAGAGGTTACAATATAATGGCACTAGAGAAGTTCGTTACTTAGTTTGACTGCGTAAGATGTAATTATATTAACGGATACACATCAACCAGCCACACTCTCGCGGCCAGCGGTCCTTTCAGCAAGATAAATGAACTAAACTTGAACTCTAGCTTAGCGCATAATAAGTTCCTATCTGCCGCCGACCATGGGCAAGTGCTATTTTCTTGGATTAGATAACCTTATTCCAAGCTGAGATAACTTAATAAACATTCAAAATGAACATTATCAAAAGGAATATTTAAACATGAAACTTTGGATAACGTCAAATGACATTTATACAGGAACGGGAGACTTTTCTTTCCTAAGTTTTGAGGCGAAAGTAGATTTATTTTGTTGGTAGACATTTATTTACCATTAAGACTAAAGTCTTCAACCAGTGCGACTTGCCAGTCAGGACGTACGGAGCCGAGACGTGGACACTGACGAAAGGTCTAGTCTACAGATTCAAGGTTGCCCAACGCGTCATGGAAAGAGCCATGCTTGGAACAACCTTGAGAAACAGATTTAGAAACGAATTTATTCGCCAACAAATCAAGGTGACTGAGGTGGCTCTGAGGATGGGCGGGCTGAAGTGGCGATGGGCTAGTAATATCTGTCGGAGAACCGATGGCCGATGGGGGAGACGGGTTCTAGAATGGAGACCGCGTACAGGATTCCGCAGAGTTGGACGTCCCCCTGTCCGCTGGACCGACGATCAGAAGAGGATTGCTGGACTTGGATGGATTGGAGCGGCAATGGATAGGGAGTGGTGGCGTGCTTTGACAGAGGCCTACATTCAGCAGTGGATGACAGACGGCTTATGTTGATGTTGAGGGATTTATTTTATTACTATTTTACATTTCGTAGAAAAATTGTTTCTGTTTCGTGTATTTTGAATAGTTGGCAGGTTTATAGGCCCATTGAAGATAAGTCAATAGCATTACTCGGATAAGAAGATAATAAATAAACTGATATCGAACGGAAACCGAGATTCGTCGTCAACAGGTCGGGCCGCGGACCGGCGGGATACGAACTTTCGACAAGCAGGACATAAATCACTTTTATCTCCGAACTAAACGGATAAAGAATCCGCTGTAAACGGAATATCCCCCTGGAATACACAACTGCACTTTAGGTGAACGTCGTTTGAAAACGGATGAAAGCGTTTTATGAAAAAAAAAAAAAAAAGTTTCATACACGTGTGCTCGCACTGAGAGTACATAGCGCGTATTAAGCTCCTTTCATCACAGGAAAATGTTCAGTTCGCGAAAATAAATATATGATAAACATGAATCAAGTTTTTGAAATTTCGTTCTAGAATAGTTTAACCAATAATAACTTAGATATAATAAAACCCAGTTTCAACAGTTTTTCATAATGCACTAAGTTGCATAGCAAAAAAAAATAAGCGCCTCAGGGGGGTGTATCACCGTTAACCGAAAAAACCTATTATGTAAACGATTATATTGAAATTAAAAAATCAATTGGTGAATGCAGTTAGATTTGCCGTGTGTTTGAATTAGTCTGAAATTGTATTGAAAGCAACATTGAAGGTGAAAATAATTTATAACTCTATAAAAACGATGTAACTTTGACCTCATTGAACAACTAAAGTCGCGTCTATTATCCAGAAAAAAAAACAATGAACACTTTATATAAAACATTGATTAGACCAAATTTAGCGCACGCCTGGTGTTGAACGAGATTAGACTGTTTCGAAAGAAAAATCATCAACAGTTTTTTCCTCGGACCCATTAAGGATAATCAGACATAGAAAAAAATATTCAAAGCAGAGATCTACAAACTATACCAGGACGTCACCGTAGTCAAGTTTATTAAAATTAACATATTGCAATGGCTTAGGCATTTGCACTGCATGGGGGATCCAGAGTCTTAAAAAATAGTGCTGTTTAACTACCTATTAGGGCGAAGAAGCGCTGTAAAAAATATGCATGAACGATAAAATAATAGATTAGAAGTTTGAAATAACACAGAACACGGTACACAAGTATTACATAAATATATTGTATTTAAACTATGATAGATTTGGCACGGGTATCTACAGACTAATATAATCTATGGACCAAGCTCCGGGAAGACAAAAACTTAACTTTTTAAACGGCGATCAGAGTGACGGAATAATATATCATTTGACAGGAGTTTGCCGCGTCGCCAGTATTTTATTTTTAGTCAAACTAAAACGAACGACGATGGGCGTCAATGACGAGTTAACAAAAGTCATATAACGTCGAAAGTTATGTAATATTTTAAATAAAGCTATGAAAGCACGTTTAAGATAAGTTAATACAGAAAACGTTGAAATATTATTTTGTAGTTATTCTTTATAAATATGTTATTTACGAAGATGATGTATGGATATGGTTTAAATTTATTTTGGTAGTAATTACGTTTTTTTAAATGAATTTTTCACTACCACTCAAAAGTGGATAAAACAGTATTTTAATTTAAAAAAATCGTCAATATGGAATTCCGCAGAGTAAAAAAGACCTTTAATCTATCAAAAATTCGTAGTAATTAATTTAATTGAATTTTTTTGACATAAACCCCGCATGGGCTTTTACAAAAAATGACATGTTTTGTATCAAAGGTAATTAATATTATATTTGTACACATAAACAGACAACTAACATATAACGGTAAAACACAAAAACAAGAATACGGATAACATAAAAGAAAATATAAATTACGTATATGAGATAGAAATTTGTAATTTGTAAATTTGAAAAAAAAAATGTAAAAGAGGAGACACAATTTTTTTATTAAACTTTTAAATGATTTTATAAATGAGATTTTTTCAATCCCTCTCGTGTGCATTGCAAACATATGCTTCCTGGATCAGGAACCAAGGGTCCAAAATCTTCAAGACCGCTCTTCGAATAAATAAATATTTTGATTTACTTATATATGCAATATGACCCATGTTTACATGCAAAGAAAAAGCAAAAATTTCAATAAATGGTCGAAAATATATTGTGTTCATATTGAGGCAGTCTACCTTGCTGGGCGAGCGTGTCTTCCAGAAGGCGGCGGCTGGCGTGGCAGGGCGGCAAGCGAGCCCTCCGCAGCGAGGGCGGTGAGGGCGGCGAGCAGGGCGGCCCAGCAGGGGACGGGCTCCCGCCCCCGCTCCCGCCCAATCGCTCCTCCGTGGGACCGGCAGACCGCCGGCTCGATGGCTGCAACGAGAGAGATAACACTTTAGCTATTATATTATATTCTACAAAATCGCCAAGTAGTCTACCTGCCTCGATGCATGTACAAGTAGAGCAAAATTAAAACATCAAATAAATACCGTCATTTTAATCAACAGACTATAGTCATGTTGAAAGACTATAGTCATCAACAAACTAAGCACATGTTGAAATGAAACATTTGAAATATAATAAACACAAACT
Source organism: Lepidostoma basale (assembly GCA_022606425.2). Classification (NCBI taxonomy): domain Eukaryota; kingdom Metazoa; phylum Arthropoda; class Insecta; order Trichoptera; family Lepidostomatidae; genus Lepidostoma; species Lepidostoma basale. The sequence goes on along the minus strand of JAHDVF020001325.1, from coordinate 2,218,711 downwards.
AAGCATCACGCCGTCTCCGTAGGCAGAAATAATGGACCACCACATTGTTCTTCTACAATAAGGTTGTCTATTCATTCTACCTACCCCTTCAGTAAGACGGGGTGATGGTTGTTTAGTTAGTTCTGGCACTGTGTTGTGGTACATAGTTGTGGTACATACTTTAGAAAATTATTAATATAATGAATAAGTGTGCCTTTAGTGGTGGTGAATGAATTATTTTAATCAATAAAAATAATAAGTCACGTGCTCTACGAAAGAAATTCGTATTTATAAAAAAAAAACAATTTAATTAAATCGTTTGAAATTGTGCTACATTCTTATTTGTGAAATTTTATACTAATGTTGTAGAAGTTCATTGTAAATAATGAAATTAAATTAACATAGTAAGGAGTACGAAGTCGAGGTAGACCGAGGAAAACATGGCATTACCAAATCAATCAAATTTTAATGGTTGGTTATGTTAGGAGTCGGAAGAATCAACGTGCGTGTATTACTCGTTTTATGAATGTGGAGGAATCTAGAGAGGTGTGTCAGGATAGATTGGTGTGGCGGTCCATTCTCTCTGCCCACTCCTGCGGAGAAACGACATAATGGTTTGTTTTTGTTGTTATAAATTAAAATAAAAAGATGGAAGACGGTAACGAGCTGTCGAAACCGGTCGAAGTGATAAACTTTATTGGAATTTAACAAGTTATATATTATAAAGAAACTTTACAAGTTGTAAAAAGTAAGCTCCAAAGCTCGCTGTACAATAAGTATTATTTCACGAAGGGACATACGAGTACATATTAAAAAGATTTTTAGTTGACATTTCATAATACTAAAACGCGAAGGTATTTCACAAAGCGTCCGCTTGTCACGTCTTATGCGACAAAAATAATTACGAGACAATATGGAGCAGAGTGTGTCGTACATTTTTGGGCCAATTTAATCTTCCTATTTGCATTTAAATGGGAAATTTAACAATGGGCAATGCTTCTGAATAGCGTCAGGAAATCTGGTACCAAACGGTCCATTCACAGCGGCACACGTGCTCGAGATTAAGTCCCAAAGAATGTGGTAGCGATGTGCATGACCGAGTTATTCTGCAATCGAGATTCAATTAAAATATTTTATAGTTAAATTATTCTCCGATACGAGTTTTATCATATTTCTTAATAATTAAATAAAACGATTTTTTTTACAAATCACTTCTACTTTTGTCTTTATTTCGACAGCGAACAATTTCGCCGGGCTCGCTAATATTTAATCTGTCGATGCTAATGAGTCTGGTGAAACCGGTCGTTGTTGAAATAAAGATAAAAGTGAAAATTCTTAAAAAAAAACTTCCATTAAGAGATTTCAGTAAAATCATTCGATTGTTATATTTATTAGTTAGTGGATTAAATATATTTGAATATAATATTTGTGTTTGATCTAAGAATAAAATCATTTTTCATTGTAGATATTTTTAAATTCGCATTTTCGCAAAAAAGGTCAAAAATATCAAACAGTAAGAATTCAATTAATGCTTTAGCTTCATTGCGTTTCTGTCAAACCAATGTCAAACCGTTTCCTTTTGAATAATATAAATATCAAACAAGAATATTTAAAGAATCATTGAGATGACACATGAAAAGAATGGATGGTAAAGTAATTATATATAAACGACGTAAACGGAACTAAAAATAAGAGAAGTCCGATGAAAATGTGGCACCGGTAAAAACAATCAAATATTAAATGTCGGCCACGTAAGAAGTTGAAGAAATCGATTTACGTGTATGACACAACGTATAAATGTTGAGGAGCGAGAGAAGTATGTCAGGAAAGAACAGTGTTGGGGGTCCATTATTTCTCTCTACCCTTTTGTGGGGCGGCGTGATAGTTTGTTAGTTAGTTTTAAATATCAAGCCATGGTACGCAAGTGATCAAACCTAGACTAATGGAAGAACAATTCGAACGCATAAATAGCAACATTCACATGAATGAAGTTTGAAACTCTTATTGGTGAGAATGTTAAAAAAAAAAAGTGACCCCCGTGAATTCGATAATTTTTTATTTGAATCGATTCCAATTACCTCTTTGGCAGTGGGTATATCTATGCAAGCAGGCGCCGTTAGTGGGATAAGTCCGCATTACAATTTAATAACGGATGAAAGACGGCGTGACATCGGTGATTGCAGCACGCGATACGATTAGTCACAAATCTCAAGTGAGAGCCGTGTCCAATACCGGCTGCTAGAACGAATAATATCAATTTCGACGAGGGCCCTACGTTTTAAATATTCTACGAGCGGTCTGAACTGTGACGAATTTATCTCTTTGTCGTATTGAACATAGATTTGGGATGTAAAAACTAACGATCACGCCAAGGAAATTTGTATACCAACTATTAGCGTTTTGTATTTAATCCTAATCGAAATTTTTTTCAAATATATCGATCGAATATTTACGTATATAATTTAATGACATAAGATAATCAAATGACCAGTCTGTCGATGCCAGCGAGCCTGGCGAAACCGGTCGTTGTCTAAATAAAGACAAAAGTGGAAGTAGTTAAAAAACATCGTTTTATTTAATTATTAATTAATGACACAACATAAAATTTGCATGCGAAATAGCGCTAATGTAAATAGAAAAAATTGTGTACACTCGAATTTTTCATTGGGTGCACGTTTATAAACTAAAAGGCGGGCCACACTGTGATAAACATCGGTTTCCACCAACGAGCCAGACTAGAACAAACATAAAATTTGTCTTGTATAGGGCTTCTATCTCATTCTACGCCGGGTAAAATAATGCGAGGAAGAGAGATAAACGTACCATGTTTGTTGAATAGTTTGAATTACTTGAAAGGATAACCGTATGCAGAAACATCCGCGGTTTAACTCATGGTTTACTAAAATCGACGTTTTTACTACGTCTAGAACATGGTTTAAGTTTGAGTAATAACATTCAGTATACAAATTTTGGTTTCAAACCAGCTTGTTTATCACAGTGTGGCCCGCCTATAAATGAAAAAAAAAAACAGATTTTATACAAAACTTTGAATAACATGTTTTGAAATAAATCAATACACGCTCAATCAAATGATATTTTAATACAATTTTATACAAAACTTTGAATAAAATGTTTTGAAATAAATCAGTACACGCTCAATCAAATGATATTTTAATACATAAAACAATCTACAACATACAGTTGTCTACTGGTAATTTGTCTGCTTTTCCTTTGATTCATTTGGTATCCATCATCAATTTGACAGACATAGCATTTTGTGGTTTAGCGTTATTTAAAATGTTTTGAAACCATAATAGAGCTCGGGTGGAAATGAAACTGGTTGGTTTAACAAAAATTAAATGGTGTAAAAACAAGTAAAATATCTTCTATATTCGCCATTACTTTTTGTTGCGGATTCATTGAACAATGTTTTTTTTAAACTTTGTACACAATACTAACTTTATAGGTATGTATAAAAACAAACATGTTTCGGACACAGAAACCCTTCATCAGTGATATAAATATTATAAATAAAATAAAATATTTATAATATTAATATAATATTTATATCACTGATGAAGGGCTTCTGTGTCCGTAACACGTTTTTTTAATTATTATTTTTTAATCAAGTGGGTATTGTGTACAAAGATATTCAAGTTGGTATCGTGTAAAAAATTGTACAAGTGAAAATGTTTTGAAACTATTTTTATAACATAATTAATTTAAAATTATTTTTTACGTTGAAGAAGGGAAAAATTACTTTCTCGCGTTGATGTAACACCAGCGAAATGTGTATAATTTAGAAGGCGATAAACCATCTTCAGGAGACAAGGCAATCAGATGATAACCGATTCGAAAAAAAAGTCAAATTATCTGCTGCGAAAGTAATTTCGGTAATAGCGCTCAGCCATTTGCGCAGTCTTTTATTTCAGTTGGAAATCAGAAATGACGGAGGAATCCATCTATAAATTTTCTCGGCAACACCCCGAGGATGGGTGGCGTGAGGTTTTTATTTTCCGTTCTATTAACTCCCGCACGGGGTGTGATTTTCTGAAATTCAAATTGGATCGAGCAACCCCCACTATGTGAGTTTTCATTAGATTCATGACTGAGAATACTTGGAAACCGCATTTTAATAATATTTTCCACGTGATTTAAGGGTGTTGTAACATTGTTTCAAGATATAATATTAAAAAATATATATCGCACGCTTAATAGAACACTGGCTTAACTAAAAAAGCAAGTTTTGTTCAATCTGACATGAGTCGGTGTTTTAACAATAACAGTCGAAAAACACGTACGAATGAGAAAGAGCGATATAGTGTAATGGAGGTCAATTGGCGGAATTTTGACTTAATTTTAACGCGAAACGATGGATAGCGTTAACACAAGCCTCTGTCTAATGTTAACTCAATTATGACCTAAACCATAATAGGTCAGTTTACTATTAAGCGTGCGATATATCGCATGAATAAATGACAGATGATTAAGAAATGGAAGTCAAATTTTCAAATGCATTATTTTTTGTTTCGTTATAAATAATATTGTCATTCATAAATAATCTGCAAGTACACACAAAATATATTTAATTCAATTAACATCAGTATATGGAACTAGGAAAAATTTAGACACATGAATAAAAGCGTTATATAGAACACAGTCTACAAAAGTAATGATACAAATAGATAAAGATCTTTTTAGATTGAAATTGACAAAGAAAATTACCCTTATACCGAAGGTGGCACAAATATTTGCCACCTTCGTATAAAGTGTTAAAATTTATAAATATAATTAGGTTAACTTGCATCTTTATAACCATTAGTTAAAACGAATCTCACCCTATATTTGGGCGTAACATCAATCAAATAAAGTCAAATGGAAATATTTAATAAAATATATTGTTGTGGCAGTTGCCAAAAGAATTCACATTAATTTTCACCAGAAAGGGGTTAAATATTCTGTGTACTGTTTACTGTGTAGTACGATATGATCGTTTTTTAATAATACCTATTATACGTGCGTTGGAGTCTGTTTTATGAAACGTGTGCTGGACATTTAAATTAATTTGCTAAGTTAGCTATGTGGACATTAGGATTTATGAAATTTGTTTTTTCCCGTTTTACAGCCAAACAGAAAAAAATAAATACGAACAAATAAGTAAGATCATAGACATACTCGTAATACAATATATACAGTTTTTCGTTTATGTGGAGAGTTTTGACAGCTGTTAAAATTAATTTTCGTGATTTTTTCGAAACTTTATGTGCGTTTGTTCCAATGTCAATTTGATTTATTTCTTTGATAACATTTTGAAGTTCTTGCTGGAGTTGAATTGTTTTAAGTGCTCATTACAATTAATTAAAAAAACGGTGGATATAATGAATAATAAATTAAATCAATTTAAACACAAAAGTCCGGATAGTCCAGCTGTCGTCAACATGTGCACCATCATAAAGAACTAAATTATGTGTTTTGTTATTTTAATTTTTTAAATTCTATTTTGTCATTGTATTTTTTTTAGATTTATATTGTGGACGTTTTAGTTTCTAACTGTGCGCGGGAGATGCCTATTGGTGGCGATGAGGTTCGCAACCTATCACACCGTATTTCCCCCGGGGGCGAAAAGAGAATGATGGAATGCCGCATCGGTAAAAGTGTGGCAGTCCATTATTTCCGCCTACCCCTTCGGGGAGACGGTGTGATGGTAAGTTAGTTAGTTTATACACTGTATATACTGCAATCAGGGTTTATTAAACAAAAAATAAAAAGGTTAGTTAAAATATTTCAAGAATATAACAAACTAAGCTACAACCATAATTAAAATAAACTAAAAAATACAATATAATGTACACTTTTCTTAATTACTTAAAATGAACTTCTGCAAAGAAATTCCAATTAGCAACATTAATACTCGTATTTTCAAGCTTAAATTTTATTAAATTAGCGGAACAACAATTTATGATGTGGCGGTCTGGAAAATGGCGTGATGGATAGTTACAATAGTTAACTTTATTAAAGAATGCTACCCAAAATGGCTTCCCATTTAGAATAATCTAATACTCGTTTATATGATATCAGTTAATGCAATTACAAGATCATCCGAAAACCATAAAATATGTAATAACTTCGTAAACGCTATTTAACGATTAAATTTCCAGATGGTGCGCAAAAATGAAAAGGCCATCCCGAAATTCCTTATTTGATAAATCATTTTAATATTTATTCAACCCGCATATATATTTTCTTACACCAGATCTCGTGGGAAAATCTAACGTCGTTTTATAAGCCGCATTATGAGTAACGATAACGACGGGACGTCGGCGCTCTGGGAGAGTCGGCGGCGGCGTCGGTAGCGCCTCGCTAGGCCGCTGCGGCGGTGGGGAGCGGTACTTTATACGCTTTTGCCTATGAAGAGGATTAAGAAGTTTCTAAAGCTTGACGAATATACTTACGCCAAAAAACTAAATATTAAGAATAATTATGTACACTAGATATTTTTTTTAATAATTGCAAATATTCTATTTTAAGAAATGAGTTATGTTTGTGCATTTTCTGGAATCTTTGAAACGGTGTCTGTAACGATCTCTAATACGTTGGATGAAGATGATACCACGTGACATGGCCATATCCCAGAAAATGAATTTTGTTTGTTGATCATTTTTTAAATTAAATATAAAATTCTGTAAATGAGAAAGAATGTAAAATTTAAAATTAGTTCACAGTTATTTCTAGTAAGATTTCGTTCTTAATTTGTAATTATACTTAATATCTTTCACAATGTGTCTAAGGCAAATAATTAGGAAAAATCAATGACTGATTTCATTATTAATTGAAGCTTGACAAATATTAAAATTTCATATTGAGGGGAATGTATATTATGTTCTCAATATTAAATGTTTTCTGGAACCGTTTATAAAATTGTGAAATGGTGACAAGTTTCGCCTTTCTAGGGACGCTATTTTTATGATATTATAATAACAAAATACTTTCGAAAAGCATATGTTTGCCTCGATATCAAAATAAATCTTTAAAAAAATAATATTCAAGCAAAATACCGCGTAACGGGCATTAAACGGAGCAATGAGAATATAAATTAAATAGAAGATTTCGAAGGCTTTTATTGTCAGATGAGATCACTCAGATTGGTGGGCATCTTTATTGGGATAAAAAGATATGAAAAGGTTTGGGAGATCAGCGAGTACTCGACTGGCGCCGGCAGATTGATGATAAGCCTCGCCGAACCATCGAACAGGTGAAAATTAAACAATGTATCGCTAAAGGTCACCCGGCGATCCATCAAAGGGGATGAAATATGTATTTTTGAGAGGGGTGCTTTGTATGCTCGTATCGGGGTTTAAACACGAAACAAGTAGGACAAAAATAAATATAGTTTTAATAAGGGTGGCGATACGACAACCTTCATATTAACGTCACGGTTATTTTCAAATCTAAAATGCCAAATTATAATACGAACTATAATGATTCAAATTTAAGCTATTTATATTCACTAAACGACAAAACTGTTATCATATTAATTATATTTAATAACCTCAGAATTAATTTCAATTAAGAGGTCTATAGCATAAGACCAATAAAGGTCAGCATTAAGAATGCTAAATTACTTAAGATAATTAGCAGTATATGCATCTTGAATGATTCATTGATGTGAATGCCATCGATCTCTAATGCGATCATCGACAGTATGTTGTATAGATAAGTACAATATAATTGATTTAATAGTACGTTTATTCGATTATCTATGGAGGGAAAGAACAATTATCGCGCTAACGTACAACTTAAAATACATGACTAATATATTCAAAGTTATTTTTAAATCATTTAGTTATTTAACGATTGCATCATGGCTCATACCCTTCAACCTTTAAAGTAATTAATTAGCCGATTTGTTCGGTGAAATACATATTGAAAAATGGGGATCATTAATCGCGGGCTCTTAAGCAATGATTGATAGATTTTCTAAGAACAAAATACATGTATAAGAACAAGTAACTGGATAATGCTAGCGCATATTGTATTCGAGCAAGTACCGCACACTTAGTACGTGCATTAGTTGAAGATTAATGTTGCGAAGGTTGCAGTATGTTATATGTATCTTATGACGAAATGAACCATCCATTTTTCATGGATGTGTCTACCGTAAGTAATATGAGCTCGACTTTATGGCTGTCATAAGCGGAGAGGAAGTACCCGAGGGAAGTTTAGTGCTTTACTCTGGAAGATATTGCGATGCTTCGGGACGCCGAAAACAATAAATTTATCCACCTCTTTCATTAGACCGACGTCGTGTGTATTTAGCGAACAATCCGTTGTCGTCGCGCCGCCCGCTGTTGTTTAGGGAAGTTTTTTTTTGGCGTCGCCGTCGCTTACGAAACGATTTCCTTTATTGAACTGTTGAGAGTGCGCTTGCGGCCCGGATTGGGTGAAGACAGCCGCTAATGTGGTACGAAGGATTGATGGTGTGTGATGTTGCTTAATTGTGTGCATGGAAAACATAGAAAAGAAATTTGAAATCTGAAAGTTGAACGCATCTAACTATGTTTAGTTTTACCAGCCTAATTTAACTACTAGCTGCCACTGTAAAAAAATACAATATGAATGAATTTTTATCATTTATTTGATACACATATTAATCTATGTATTAATTAATATGTATAATACACCAAAATCTTATTTAGATGTGATATGAATAACTGAAAAGGTATTTATTGTTTCTTGAACCATGATGTTAATCTCCACATTACATATTTAATATTAATGAAAAAAAATATTTCCTAGAATATATAATATATATTCAAAAAAAATATTTATTCATTTTTTTATTATACGATTGACATATTTCGTATTTTATAAGGCTTACATTTGATAATGCCTTAGCAATGCGAAACATGTAACTCCCATAAAACAAAATATAATATATCTTCTAGAATACGGACTTTCAATAATATTAAATACGCAAAAATTGTTTGATTATTTTGTTACAAATCTATGCCGTGATTACTTAACGGAAAGCGATAACACTTGATCCATAGAAGACTAATTACGAGTAGTATAACATTGTAATTAAAACTGATAAAATCATCTCCATTCCTTAGAAGTTTTCGCATTTTCATGTTCGGAGCATGCTTGACAGCTGATTGAAAGAAAGCAATATACTGACCGAATAAATTATAACCGGTGCGTAAAGCTGTCTGGCCGTCAAGGGAACAGTTTCCATATAAACTTGGGTTCCACAAATACAACGTTCGCCATATCGGAGTCGGCCACCTTCCCGCCCGGCTGGTGGAACTAATAACCTTACACGTGCCTCGAGAAGGATTACGGAGACAAGAACGAAATAAACGCGTTTTATTAAACATCGCTAGCCCGTCTATCCTATCCACCATATTAAATCCATCACACACAAGTCTATTACATAATACCAGAATTACCATATATTCAAAACTGTCTAATAGTGCAGGTACTAAAGACATACAATACACAGATTACAAACAATAACCTTATTATCTAAAACGAATACAAAAAATGTGGTGGTATAACCTTTAATAGTTTTTCGAATTTTGAAGTAAACCTATTTTTAAATATGGAAATTATAAAAACATTTTCTAACGTGATAATATATTTTTAAATGACATGTATCTCAGCAAAATAAATTAGTTCTTAATTCATTTTTTTTTTCATCATATGCTTTGCACAAAAATACGTTTTAATAATTATAACAGTAAGTGAACATCGATCAATTTTGTAAATTAATAAAAAAAAACATTTGGTTCAATTATCGTCATGAAGAAGGCGGACCCATTTGACGATTTTCCGGCTATCCTCAAAAATCAAGACTCGCGACTGACATTCTAGGAGATGACTACCAGCATAATTAATAAATTAAGGACATTAAATAAATTAAATATTTGTGAATATAGTGAATAACCATATAGTCTTAAGCTACATTAAGTGTACACATTTGTCCAGTATATAATAAATATTTTCGATCATCTTCTTATTCTCCCCGTAATCATAACCTAAATGTTCCAGTTGAGGTTTTTCATGGTTTCCTCAGCTGTAAGGAGATTGTCGAAATATATATAGATAGCCCATGGACCCCTGAGCTTGACTGAGTCAGCTCTGTACAGCTTAAATACACAATATAGAAATAAATTTTATAATAACTAGTAATAATATCCTTGAGATAAACACCCGCAAGGATCAAATATTGTAATTGAAACCAATAAAGGGAAAAAATTATCGTCATGGACATTGTAAATAAATTAAACATGAATAATACACTTTAATAGATATGTAATATTGATATGTATTTTGCTCAAGTTTATATAGACATGAAATGTATAAATAAAGCTATTGCATTATCGAGTAAAAAATAGAAAGAAAGCACAAGGAAAATACCTATGCCGATGCACTAAATGCCCTTTAAGTGTGAGTTTTATTGCCGGGTCTTAGACCACTTTCGAAAAAATCAGAGCTGAGAGCAATAAAAGAATGGTGCACCGCCCACGTGAAACTCGTAAAATTTATTTTAGATTTAGAACAAAAGTTGCCTGCCATATATCTACGAGAAGTCGAAAGTTCCCCAAATATATTGAAAACAGTGATATTCTATTTATACAAATATACAATACACACATAAATTAACTACATGTCAAAGTTTTACAATTAACATATTCTATATAGTTATAAAATATTGTGTTTTCGAATTATATTACTTGATAAAATGTTTAAATAATACGAATGAAAACGTCTGTTTTTTAGAAGCATTATTATATTTAATGGGAATGATTTATTTCTTGCCTTACTGAGGAATTATCAATATCGTAATGTATTTATTGTTTCTTGAACAATAATGTGAAACTCTACATTAAACAATCAATATGAATGAAAACGTATTTTTTCTAGAAGTTTTATTATAATTTATGGTAATGACATGTTTTGCCTTTCTAAAACATTATCATATTTGTTTTTTGAAAAACATCTGATCTCTTAGAAAGGTGAAATACGTTGTTCCCATAAAATAGAATAAAACTTTTATAAAACAGAAGTTTTCATTCGTATTAATTATTTAATACGGAGTCAAGAAATAATAAATTGATTAAATGTATAGTGCTATATACTCACCCATGTAGAATTCTCAATCAACGATTGGCTTCTAAAATAGCGACGACACTCGTGCATCCTCATCGGAACCCTTAGCGAATATTGTAGATAAGCTAATTACTAAAGTAACAAAACATAACTCGAACAACAAAAAGCGCAACAAGTTGTAATTTCTTCGACGAGATTCCGCGGATCGGTAACACTAGCGCGCGGGAGCACTCCAGAAATAAAACTAGTGTGAAATATCGAAATGTTTCGAAGTTGACGAGTACCTAAAAGCGTCCTCCCTCTGTCCAATTCCCCATAATACTAGTTGAATCAATACCCCACGATTAAATTTAGACCTGACACCGCCTGGGGATAATGAATGAACAATTTTCTTTACGCCCAACTAAACAAGCGAATTTCTGCTAATGAGATAACGATGCGAAGGAAGTGTGATTTTTACAGGGAAGAGGCACCTGTCGGATCGCGACTCGCCGGTAGGGACACCGGGAACCCACTGACGTGACAATTTACCGAAAAATATGGCTAGCGTTTTAACAGGATCATCACGAAAGAGAAACAACCCCAAAAGGGTTATTTTTCAACAGTAAAAAGGTGCCATCAATTTCATTTTATTCGCCTTCATAAAATATAAAAGAATTTTACGGATACCCGACGAGCAATTGCGCTCGTTTTGAGGTAGAAAATTTTCATATGTTCACGTTTACGTATTTACACGAAGAAGCAAGGTTAGGATGATTCATGCGGAAATTTCGTGTCTGGAAAGTGGCAGTAGTAAAGTAAAGCAAAAGTCTTACGATAGATAAATCATATATTACATTAATATCTCTGCAAATTACATAAACAAGTTTAATACATCAATTTTAAGCTTATCAAAAGCTTCATTTGCGTTGTCAAAAAATGACAAACTAGCAATATTAAAATATAAAAGAAATTCGATAGTTTTTTCACGATGCCCCGATATTTGTAGCTAACTGGAACGGTGGGGCGGCAGGCGAGCAGGGCGCAGTAATCAGAGACCCTCGAATGTGTCTCGTTAGGCACATAGTGCCATATACGGGTCGTTGGATTCAGTCGAAGCCGATACCTATATATTACGTTTAATATAATCTCCATACGAGATGAGCTCAATACTCCGAGTACATAACGGCGACGTTTTTCAGCCACTCGAAAACAGCTTAGTCCAAATGTCCGTTGGGCGAACTACCGTTGGGAACAAGTGAACTGAGAAATGGGTTATAGATTTTCACAGTCGATTGACGATTATATTTGATTGATGGTTATTCGCCGACCACTTTTTTACACAAATACCACGCTGACACGCAAATAACCACTTAAAACAATTGTAAAAGTCATAACCTCTGGCTCTAATTATTTAGAAATGTTTTCAACGGTGTACTTAGCACTTTTATTCGTGTTTCTGTTGATACATACACCATAAGTGTTTGAAATATTAATTATGTTGAATACATATGAACATAGTTGTATACGTGGCTATTTGAATTACTTTTAAGTATTATTATAGGTGTTGTTTACACTTGATGAAGATGTGGAGTCGTTTACTTGTATTTTTTAACCACTTTCTCAATTTTCGCTGACCGATTCTACGCTTTGCATTTTGAGCTTTAAATATTTACATTGCGCCATTAAACCACAAGCTGCACTTGTTTCACAGACTGTGATTGGCTACAAAACTTTCCAAGCGTGGGTATAACAATGGAACCACCTGGCCCGAGTTCATGGTTCGATTCTCACCGTGCTTCCTTTTCCTTAGCTCTGTCGGCGGATGTGCGCTCCTCTAGAGGCAACCTTACCAAATGTGGAATAACAACGAGACATTACTTTACCACATTTGCTGTAAACAATTGTTAATTAGTGAAATAAAACGTAGATTCTCTAGACAGTAAAGCTGCCAGTCCTTTGCTTGTATTCATTATGCTGCAAATAGCATCAAGTTAGCAAAAAACATGAAAATATAATTAATTGCCTTAGTAAAAAAAATATGTATTTTATTATGCGAACGTAAATAATTAGAACAATAAAAAGCTTCAACGATCCTACGTTTAAGGCATGATATAAAGCAAAACGTAAATGTTTAAATTGCGTGTTTCAAATATTCTATATAATAATACGATTTGCGGAGCGCTTGGCTTTTAGGAATTTGTGGTGCTTTTATAGCTATATATACGATACATACGTGTATTAATACATATGTAGATATCAAGTCCGTAAATATTTAATTAAGGTCGACAGTGGCGATATGTTGTACCGCATGACTCACGTTAGATAAACAATGTCGTATTGTCTCTACAAATAAGTATAATGTAACGTTTTATATGAAATATTATGGAAATCACCAGTCTCTGGATACCGATAAGCTCCTACGGCTGAATGAAACTTTTTGACCTCTAGAAGTTTTCCACAACACAGCTGGGAAGAGTTTTAAAAGATAAGAAGCAATTACCATTGACTAGAATACAAAATGTATTAAATATAAATAATTCATTAAGTACCAAACAATATTCGATATTCCAATAATATCACCTTAATGGGTTTATTTATTTAGACATCGAAAGAACAATACTATTATCGTAGGAAAAATACATATGAAAGGTTTGTGTAGTATGGTTCATCAGGTGAATAAAAGAGATAAATTATTATAACTCAAGAAAGTGTGACTTGATTCAATAAGTTTAACTGATAAATTGAAGAGATCAGATAATGTCACTTAATTATTCATAAGATAGCTTTATTACACTCTTCTTCTTCTTCTACTACTTCTTCTGCTTCATTTAGGACTGTGTCCTATTATTTCACGGAACCTGTTCCTGGGATGCAGATGTCCAACTGTCTCGCCATCTTTTAGGTGGTCTTCCTGCAGGTCGATTTCTTGTTGGTACTTAATTTGCGGCTATATTTATCACGCTCAATAGTTTAATCTGTCATTTAGTCATTTATTACACTCAATAGTTTAATCCTGTCATATGTTATCACATAACCATTATTATAATAACAATTCTTATCAATGATATTAAAAATTCATTTAGGAATTCATTGTGTTGTATTTTTAACAGTGCATAATAATTTTTACAATACAATGAAATCCGAATTAGAAATTTGAATATCAAATCGCACTGGTATTTCTAAAGTAACAAAAGTCAACATAAGTACATTAAATATACTTATGATAAAATACAATTATATGAATTGTACATGATTTTTGAGGACAAAAGAAATACTTCAAAATCATAGAACTCTATGAGAACGATAGTGATAATATTAGATTACAACCTATAATTACGAATGGTATTAAATAAAATATGTTTCAAACTAAACCCTTGACATTTGGAATAACTTATTGGACATGTCATGATACTAGTACGTACGAGAGCCGCTAATCGCTCGGAGTGCGGAGTATGCAGTCTCCCGAGCATTGCGCCACACCTCAAATAGCGCATTATCTTTAATGTCTTCGGCAATTGCACGCCGTTCAAAAATGGATACTTTGTCGGATCTGTCAATCATCAATCATCAATCATGGCTCATTACAGGCGGCGTGTATGTTTCAGTAGACGGCGAAACTTCACTTTCAAAGCGTACTTCAAAATTTTCTTGAATATCGGATGAGATGATATTCATGAAAAACAGATTTTAAAAACATTAGCTCCAAAGACGAGGCGGTATGAAAGTGAGATGAACATTTTAAATGACTAATGGATAGATGAAATAAAAATCTTTTGAATACATTAAATTCCATAATGTATTTTCACAACACTTTATTTTTCTTTTTACAGACATGTTTCCGTTGTGACACAACATTTTTCGATATATAAATTTTAACAATAAAATTATACGAAATTATCACTTACATAAAGGGATGGAGTTATGTCAAATTTGATTTAATCAAGATTGAGGGAGATTAATAAGTGCAATTCTATTTATTTAAATGTGAATACTCTACAAACTAACTAACTAACTAACCATCACGCCATCTCCCCGAAGGGGTAGGCAGAAATAATGGACTGCCACACTTTTTTACTGACATATTTCTCTCGATTCCTCCACATTCATACATCGTGTCATGCATGCGCGTCGATTTCTCTGACTCCTCACATGGCCGACATTCAATATTTGATTTATTTGATCGTGCCACGTTTTCCTCGTTCTTCCTCTATTTCTGGTTCCATTTACATCGTTAACATATATTTTTTTACCATTCTTTCTTCATTCATTCTTTCCATATGTTCAAACCATCTTAATGATACTCTCATTATTTTGTTCGTAACACCATCATTCGCACCGCATTCACTTCTTATATTTTCATTCGACACTCTATCGTACACAGAGTATCTACACATTCGTCTAAGACATCTCATTTCTACTGCATTTATTTTGCTTTCATCCTTCTTTTGCCAGTTCCATGCTTCGCGTCCATATATAAGGGTCGGTAGAAGAACACCACACAGTGAAGGCAAATATAGAAGAAATAAAAATCTTTGCTCAATTTGATATTTTTCATTCGGTCTAAATTCAATGAATAAAACTGATACACATTATCATGTGAAAACGTAATCAAATACATCAATTCACCAGATTTCCGTATCAGAAAATTCGGACGCGTATAATCGGATTGGGCTTTTAATAATACGATAAAAAGTGTAAACAGAATCCCAATTCAGCAAAAAAGAATGCCATTTCGTTGTATTCAATGTGTTTGAACATTTGTACTATCCGTTTCCGAGTACTCGATGAACAAGAAGTCATTTATTCAAATGGTTGTTTGCATTTAACCAGGTGTTACGTGCTGAGTTTGGATAAAAAGTTCAGGGGGAACATTACACAATCGGTAAGCACGTGACAATAGACAAAGTTAATAAGAAAAATAATAATGTGTTATACATTAACGCCATTTGACACTTAAAAACGCACTCGGAAGATGTCGAACTAGTATTTCTAAAGTGACACAAGTCAAAAACCCGTTTTCTATTATTATCGTTTTAAAAAAACTAATGTGATGCGTACATTATTACTCTCGATTATTAAATTATTGATGTTGTTGATTGAAATTTCTTGGTAGAAGTTCATTGTAAATAATGAAAATAAAAAAATGTTATTAAGAATTTTTCTATGTTTATTTTTAGTGTAAAATCTACTTATTAATTTTCGTCTTCGACCGGTTTCGGCAGCTCGCTGCCATCTTCTGGTACCTACATCAAACTTTGTTGTCCTTATATAGGGGATGCTAATGGTGGGGGTTGAATTGTGAACGATAAGTACGAACCCTATATAAGGACAACAAAGTTTGATGTAGGTGCCAGAAGAAGGCAGCGAGCTGCCGAAACCGGTCGAAGACGAAAATTAATAAGTAGATTTTACACTAAAAATAAACATAGAAAAATTCTTAATATTTTTTTTTTATTTTCATTATTTACTCTCGATTATGTATTTTACATCACATTTATTGGTATACAAATCAAATCAAATCAAATCAGTTTATTTCATCAACAGACATTACAAAATTTATTTTTAAGGCATCTATTGAGAACAGGTAAAATAATATATTGTGTATAGTATACTACCAGAAACGCATGAGAGATGGTTCAACATTAGGAAGACAGGATACTCTCCAGAATTAAGAGTATTTGCCTTCTGAACGTTCTTTCAATAATATGAAAGACGTCGATCTCCGAGGAGACCGCGTTAAGGAGATTAATTGCTTCCCACCGGTGTCACCAGAGGCAGGTTGGTTCTGGCGGCCGGTAGGTAAAACAATCTATGCTGTCGCTGTCGGAGATATCTATCAGGGACAAAAAGCCGAACACCCTCCAGCACGGCCGAGTTCTCGAAACATCCCCTGAGTAATCTAAAGAAATGGGTTAAGAGATGCCCATCTATTCGAAGCTGCAGAGAGTTGGCCCCAAGCATTCCCAAAAGAAATTGGTATACAAGACTCATATTCAAATATGTAATAGAAAAGAATGATTACTTATGTCTAAAGTGACACTAGTCAAAAATATGTTTTTAACTATTTACATCACAAAAACGTCGCTTTAAAAGTTAGCATATTATTAATATTATTAAAGTATCACTCTTTAAATACCAGTGCTTTATCATTAACATATATAAAATCATGTTCACTATTTATAAACACAAACAATTCACAATGATTTTGTCTGCATGATATCTCTGCCTGTTCGACAGCGATAGATAAAGAAAGAGAAATGGAGAAAGAGACCCTGAAGAGTGCGGTCTTCATCGACGACTTTCCGGCTATCCTCAAGAATCAAAACTTGCGACTGACATTCCAGGGGATGTAATTAATAAATTAAGGACATTAAATAAATGAAATATTTGAAAATATAGTGAATAACCATAGACTTGAGCTACATTAAGTGTACACAATTGTTCTTATATAATAAATATTTTCGAACATCTTTTTATTCTCCCCATAGTCATACCCAAAATGTTTTCCATGGCTTCCTCAGCTGTAAGGCGACTGTCAAAACATACGAGTATATAGATAGATCATGGACCCCAGAGCTTGACTGAGTCAGATCTGTAAAGCTTAAATACAAATGGAAAGAAATTTTATTACTAGTAATAAAATCCTTGAGATAAACACCAGCGAGGATCAAATATTGTTGATGGTTGAAGTATTAGTTTTGTAAAACTCCATTATTAATATATAATAGTAAACACAATTGTTAAGTGGTTTTACTTGGATTTAATTTGTATAATTTATATAAATTAAATCCAAGTAAAACCACTAAACAATCGTGTTTATTATTATAAATTATCAAATATTGTAATTGAAACCAATAAAGGAATGAAAAAAAAGTAAAAGATATTTTAGTGTCAAATGTTAATATACGTAACATACATTGACATTTTCATTTTAAGATCAATTTCATCTAGATTATTGCGGTAATATTCCATTTTAATTAGTGTAATGTGGAATGAATTGTATTGAAACATCTTCTTAAGTTGAGAGATTTCAATTTAACCACATATTTGACTCTTGAGTTATTTGTCCTACTTCGCTTTTCCCAGGAAACGTCGTTAATTTGTGTGTACACACATCTGCTTAAATATAATATTTCCCAACACAAATAAAGACGTGTAGCTTCTACGTGGAAGTGCCATAAGCTCGAGGGAAAAACACCTTTACGCCGGCATCTGTTAGGATTTATTCGAGCGAAAATTTCAATAGTCTCTGACAAGCGACGGGATGTTATTAAAACGATGGAAAATATTAACGAAATTTCGCTTAACTTGTGCAAACCTCACGATTCAAGGGCAACGGATGAATCGTGCCGTGGATT
Source organism: Lepidostoma basale (assembly GCA_022606425.2). Classification (NCBI taxonomy): domain Eukaryota; kingdom Metazoa; phylum Arthropoda; class Insecta; order Trichoptera; family Lepidostomatidae; genus Lepidostoma; species Lepidostoma basale. Next base: position 2,200,280 of record JAHDVF020001325.1, on the reverse strand, counting down.
ATGAAGACAAAAATATAAAATAAAATAAAATGTTAATAATAATGAAATAAAACGAGTATTTTTTTATAAAAACTTATAAATTTGTCTTTATTTCGACAACGAATGGTTTCGTCAAGTTGGCTAGCATCGGCAGAGTGATCGACCAGTCTGTCGATCCCAGCCAGCCTTTGGAAACCGGTCGCTATCGAAATATGTAAAGACAAAGGTATACGATGTTATAAAATATCGTTTTATTTCATTATTATTTTATTTTACTGAATTTTATTTGATTTTACTTGATTTTACTGAATTTACTGAAATCTCTTTTAATTTTATTTGATTTTACTGAAATCTGGAAGTTCATTTACATAAAAATGAAATTAGAAAACCTTATGTAGATAAACAAAAAAGTATTCTTTCGTGTACGCATAATTCGTTAAACCTATTGAATATTTTAAATATGTTTGATATAAATTCGGATCTTATATAAAAATAGTAAAATAAACTTTGTACATTAACAAATATATAATATGTAAATAATGATCACGAAAAAATCATACAGGATGACAATCTCAGCAAATTAAGGGTTGAAGTAACGTTTTTTTTTTACTGAAAAAAACCTTTTGTTAAACTCGATTTCGAAAGGACTATAAAATATTCGTTACGGACACTCCCCAACGGTCATTGTGATGTGTAATTATATTTTAGACAATATGCGTATGATCTTAAATTGGGGTAAAAAAGGGCGGAAGTTGAGTGATAGAGGTCAAAAAGGCGTTATAGTGATTGTAATAACAGTTTTTCTATAATGACAAAATTAACGTTACCGATTTTGTAATATACGGTTTGATAAAACTTAAACTATAGAAGAGTTTGAGAAACCAATTTGAACTGAATATTTTTAGAGCAGGTCAACGAATGCACTTTATAAAAAAAAAACTAGCTCTTCGGCCACCTCTTATCAGTCTTGCTGCTGCGTTGAATGTGGACTTGAGTTTATAAGTTTGCTGTTTGGGGATGTTGGCGTAGACTTCATTGCAGTAATCTAGTCGTGATAAGACGAATCTAATTGAAGAAGAACAGACGGTTGGGTAGTGGTTCCAATTAAACCGAACACTTAGGTCATCATCAGACTTGAACAGTTCATGACATGCTGATAGGTTCAGTTCTCTACAAAAGATCGGGTTCCGCCGTAGTCGATGGGTTAGCATCGAGCGCGTTTTTTCTGCCTTGGGGTACTTACATTGTTAAGTCTTCCGCAACGCGGGCTTTGTTACTTTTCACGGAAGAGCTGCGTCTTGATTCGTTTCAATTTGTCCATCACGGCTCCCGTGAATCACTGGAAGAAATCTTTATTTATCGGTGTGTAAAAATATTTTTTATTATCATGATATTATTTATCGGAGCGTTTTAACTGTGCTGTGAGCTGAAACCGAATAAAAGAAGAACTATTTCGATACTGATATAAATTTCTTACGATTCAGATGTATTTATGTAAAAATCAAATCCCCTGAAATGAAACACACCTTTCTTTATAATAAAAATTATATGAATGAAATGCGACATTTAAAATTGTTCGATAAAAATAAAGCACGCCCAAATTAATAAAATTAAAGATATTTGTCGAGTTAGAAAACGGAACAATTGCCTTGCTCAAACAACATGCAGTAAAAATTGTAAACAAAGGAAAATGAATTATACAGAATGGAAGAAATAGGAAGTTTAATAATTTATCTCATATAAGTCTATAACTCCCAGTAACGCAAAGGCCTTGTGTTTTTTAAATAGTTATTTGAGAATTTTGACCGATTTATAAATAAGTGTAATAAGTAATTTAAAAAAATGGAAATGTTTGTTTTCTAGATGCTTTGTTTTTATATTTATTTAAGGAAAACATTATCAATGTTAACAAGTCGAAAATTTACAAAAGACAACAAAAAAGTCTAGTAAACGGGCGAATTCATTCGAATTAATTTATGAAGTTTTATCATCATTGTTTAAGAAAGAAAAAAATGTGTGAAAAGCTTCCTGCTTTTCTTTTGTAAAACGATGTAAAATGCTTATGAAAGATAATGAACCTATTAAAGATTTCACCCTCATGAAATACTTGCGCAAGAGACATATGAAGGGTAAGTTTTGAATAGTGCTACATGAATCCTGGTCCGCGATACCGCCAAGTGCACTTGTTGTATTCGTTCGCGCCACTTGATCACGCGTTGAAGAAGATATCTAAATTAAAATTAGGGTTTTATTACCCTGCGAAAACCCTCCCCTAATCGCATCCCGGCGGCGTCAGTTGTTTCCGGTGGCGGGGCCGCCTGTGGCGTACTTCCGGCCCATACACCATCTGTCGGATGGCAACCGAACTACAAATATTTTACCTGCCAGGTGACTCACCGAATCCAAAGTGATGACAATGGGAATATCAAGTGGAATTATGGCGGTAGCGAAACATATGAAGAGCTATTTATTATATGTATAATATATACAAAACATAATTTGAATACGTGTTTCGTTTCTCACCTCTAAGAGTAAATATGATTATAAATTATATTAAATTTGAGATATTTCACTGAAGTATTAAATATGAGTGTTACTTTCAAATTTCCCATTCATATATTCACATTCATTTATAGGTTGTTTAAACAACAGTTATTTTTACGTATTTCTAAGCAGATTCAATACAACTAGATGACGATGAAAACAAATATCAATCAGTTCTTTTAATAAGGTTTAATTCAGAGAGCACAAAAGTTAAAATGTTTAAATGTAATATATATATATTTTTAATTTTAATTGTGTTGTTAGAATGTAGAAAAATATGTATAAACTACCAAACACACTGTAGAAATGTTGATTTTTTTATTATTATTTTAATAGTCATCATCAATAAAATGTTTTATTTGTCTTACCGATATGCAGATGTAGGAATCACGATCCAATAAACTTACATTACTCATAAAATCTTCCACCATATGACTCACCTGCAACAATGAGAAAAAAATATTATTAGTGTGCATAAAAAAGTCAATTAAATATGAAGAAATTTTAAGCAGATATGCGTATTAACGTACATGAGGCAATGAGGCATACATTATCAATATGTTTCCAAGGCATTATCAAATGTCACATTGGATAATGCCTTAGAAAGACGAAACATGTCATTTCCTTAAACTATAATAAAACTACTAGAAAACAGACGTTTTCATTCGTATTACTTATTTCAATATAAATTTTTACATCATTACTCAAAAACAATAAATAATACAGAATTATTACATTTTATTATACAATTCTCTCGCAAAACTGAAACGACTTACTTGCAAGTACAATGAAGATTGCCTGAGATCATATCATAGGCAAAATTCGCTGTGGTTTTCAAAAAATAAATCCATTTGTTTCAGTAAGTAAATTTTCTAGACAGTCTGCCGCCACTTGAGCACAGCAGAATGTGCTAGTTAAATAAAATACCCGATATTTATTCAACTCTTTCTACCAATACGTGATTTCACAAGGAGGAAAGGGATAAACAGATGATTACAGCTTTCTCCAAACATATTTAAGCTTGATAAGACGCGGCAGGTGCGACACCAAAAATAATATCCCGAATTTAGATGGTGATAAATTCAAAAGCTCAGACACTTTGTTACAAGATTCACACTAGTTGAATGGGTATATAAGAGCGCGCGAGAGATGCTTTACACCTTTTTAAAATGTTTTAGGGGATACTTGAATTAGTGTGGTATAAATTACGTAACTTTTGATTACTCTTTGTCACGTCTTTCCGCTAAATTTTCGGAAAGTTTTTGAATGAGATTTAACGAATTGATGTGGCATTATTAATTCCTTTAGATTAAAATAAGATTTGCATTTTGAAGTTTTCTTAATAATCGATGTTATCTTGTCACTATATCTCAGATCTTCGTTACATAATTATTGTACTTATGATAGTAGTGTAACATTATTTTTTTGAATATTTGGCATCATTCACTACTCGTTTGAACTGTGTTGTGGAATTTTCATAATCATACGTAATGATTGTGCATAATGTGGGTTCATCACATTATTGCGGCATCGCCAATACCACAATACTATAGACGTGAGTTTATGATGTCTGCAGTTCGATGACACCGGTCACGCCAATCAATTAGTTTTTTTTGCGGTATTTGTGTCGTGTAACGACCGACGGATATCATCACAAAAGCTGCCATGTCTAATCACGATATTATTGCATACTGCGTAGCAACAGCTACATATGTGGCTGTTTTGTAGAAGAACTGTTGACATAATACAAATAATTAGAAATTATTAAAAGAAAACAATGAAGCACACAAAAAAATATTCTATAAATCAAATGCTACATCTTAACTATCTGATATTTCACTAAACTACCTGAATTAGATCACTCCTTAATCGCTTATAGATCCCATTTCTGTCGATTGCGTTATTAACTTTTTTTAGATTGGCTAATTTTTGTGGGCCTAATGCTTTTATGAACCCTACGTTCTGCCAGTTGGTACTTATGGTCTTGAAACTGTTACATTGTCCAAACAAAGTGCCGAGAAACTACGAGTGACCCAAAGAGCCATGGAAAGAGCCATGTTAGGAATAAGCCTAAGAGACAGAGTCAGAAACGATACGGTGAGAGAAAAAACAAAGGTCACTGACATCATCCACCGGGTGGCGACTCTAAAATGGCAATGGGCAGGTCACGTAGACAGAAGCTCAGATGAAAGAAGACTGCCGACTTGGAGACCGTAAACGGCGACGAGAAGTGCAGGGCGACCGCAACTACGGTGGAAGGATGATCTGAACAGACTCGTCGGAATAACCTGGATGCAGTCTGCACCGGGCAGAATGACATGGAAGCGAATGGAAGAGGCCTTTGTACAGGAGTGGGCGGGAATAGGCTGAGGAAGAAGAAGAAGAAGAATGCTTTGATATGTGAGGTTGAGGATATTATAAGATCGAGCAGACAGCGAAAAAGGGACTGGTACGGTCATGTTAAAAAAATGGACACCACCAGACTCTCCTATATTGCATTACATAATCAGCCTCATGGAACTCGTCCTCGTGGAAGACCTCCTAAAAGATGGGAGGACAGCTGGGAGTCTACCTCACAGCAGGAGCAACACTATGAAGAACAGACCACATAGGTCTACAACAAGGAAGAAGAAGAAGGGTTAATTTTTTATGAAATTGTGGCGACAGTTGTTTAGCAAACCTATGTTGACAATAGAAGGAAGGTCGAGGAAAACGTGGCACGTTCAAATCAATTCAATATTAAATGTCGACCAAGTGAGTCGGAGAAATCGACGTGCGTGTATGAATATAGAGGAACCGAGAGAAGTGAGTCGCAATGCGGCGGTCCATTAAATGGGTATATATATGCCTACCCCTCCGGGGAGACGGTGTGATGGTGAGGTAGTTTTATTAATCTCACAGAAAGCGTTGAAGAGCTGTTTGCTGCTAGGGACAGATGCGTACTCCCAAATGATAATTAAAATCGGGGGGACCTGACATGACACCGATAGAATAAGATAGATAACAAAAACAATAGTTTAATATTTGGGTTAAATAATCATCAAAATGGATTTCGTAGTTCGAGAGTAAGTCAGGCACCACGGTGCGACAGGTGTAGCCTCCTATAGCGCAGAACAACATGAGGGGTTCGACACGCGACGCTTGGTACACGGTATCGCCCCCCATATTAACACGGTTCTAATAAACTAAAACGAAAAGTGCAGGTGAGTGGCCGAGTTCGTGTCGGACCATAAAAGTTCTTTGTTTAGTCAAAAGATTAAAAAGTTAATAATTCACGAACATAATTAGCAACACAAAAGTTTTAAAAAGTGGAAAATAATCAGTGTATACCGTGCGGATTTACGCCTGAAATAAAGTGATTAGTTCGGAGGCGTAAATAAATTGAATAAGAAAACTTAGTTCATTTTTTCAATCACGTGAAGTATAATATATATTATAGTTACAGAAATGTCGCATAACATGGTTCCTATATACTTTTTATTTGTCACATTTTCTTCGTTGCTTAATTTTTTTTTATTGAATTAAAATTACACAAATGAATGCATAATACTTTTTAAAAATAAGTAAATACTTTAACAATATTTATTTACTTTATAACATAACACTATATTTAAACAAATACATATTAGCATCTGTCAATATTGATCACATTCGTGAAAAAAAATGAAAATATATACTTCTGTGTCCCCGAAATATGTGTATTTTTGTTTTAAATTTTAATAAAATGTTGTGTTACAAAGTTTAAAAAAATTGTTTAATTATTAATTCACAATACAAAGTTATGGTGAATATAGAAGAAATAAGTCAATACTATTACAATAGTAATTAAATAAAACGATGTTTTACTACTTCCACTTTTGTCTTTACTTCGACAGCGACCGCTTTCGCCGGGCTCGCTGTCGAAATAAAGACATAAGTGAAAATAGTTTAAAAAAAAACAACATTCTATTTAATAACTATTTCAAATTAATTTCCATCAAGAGATTTCAGTAAAACCCTTCGATTATATTAAAATAGTGTTCATATATCATACAGGTATAAGACGATAAATTTTAAATTCATACACGTAAAAATCTGTTTCGTTCCTAATTCTTTCTGTTAAGATTATATTACAGAGTGCGTAAAATGCCTCAATAGAACGGGTTACCGCAGTTGGGAGGTATTAAAACCGTGTACTTGGTTAATGATTAATTATACAATTACCAGTATTATAAACATTCAAGTTAACTGCGAATTTAGTAATGAAACACATTTCAAGAGATGTTATTTATGTAACAGAAGACAACATTCTGAGTGAAATTTAATATGTTCACTCTATTTTATATCAAAATATATTCTATTGTTATTCTAGACCTGCTGGTATGGAAGGTGAGGAAACGCGTTTCTAAAATTCAAATATTGTTGTAGGGAAATGGAATAGAAACCATACAACCTACACACGCGTGCTTTCAACATGTGTGGCTGTTGGCGGTTTTCTGTGGTTTATTCAACACCTTTACATATTTTTTGTGAACCAAAAATAAATAAACTAGGCTAACATCCTGTCGTATCAAGACCTTGTGTTTAGCTTAGGTCACTAATAAGATATTGACGAGACAAAATGATATGGAAGCCTTATAATGAAACTTGGTAATATTATACGGATTTGTTCTTCATTACATATTTTTTGTACACATCGTGACCTGGATGATTTTTAAGTTAGATAAACGATTTATATACAATACTCTTATAATCCTGTATTTTCTCGTTTCAAGGCAGCATTCTTCAAGACATTGGACCCAAATATTTGTACAGAAATATTACATTTGTATAGTCTGAAATTACTTGAAAGTATAATACAATGTAATGAACAATTCCAGTGATTAGCAAACTCATTTGTTAAAAGAACCAAATGTCGGCGGTATGATGATTTAAATTTCTTTTATGGAACAATTTTCTTTACGAAAACCTTGTATTTTTAAAACTGGCCTTACTTAATAATACTAGATTTGCCGATTTTTGAATTAAGAATGAATTAAGTCTCTGTTGTTCTACTAAAAGTGGACAGGGTTTTAGTTCATAAAACAATTCGTCGATATAGAATTCCACAGTATTAAAGCCTTAAGTCTATCAACAACTGAATGGATGGATGGATGGATCTTCTGGCTTACAGAGGTTCAGCTCGTGTGGCTATTTCTCTTACGTCTAATGGGAACATTGTTGGAAGGTGATTTGGTGGGTTGTTAGTTTATGCGGGGGCACGATTTGTATGGCCCGGAGTGTTCCTCTGAAGGAGGATCGATTTTGGGCCCTTGTGGCGGCTGGAGGTGTAGATTACATACTTTGTATACAATAATCTTTTTCATAAAAAAATACAATAATATTATTAAAATCTTAACACATGTTAAAGCTAATGCTAGCCATATATTTGCTTTGAAAGCTTGAGGCTAGTTTGGTGCTGTTTTTAATTTCATGCACAATAACAAGTTCTCACCAATAAGGCCGATTGAATTTTGTGTCCAAATACTATAAAATTGCTGTTAAATATGCCTTTCGTGGATGAGCTCCATATAAGTAGCAAAAGAGCCACACTTCGGGCCACTATTCTGGTGGTGGTCTAGGGGATAGAACGCTTGGCTCCTGATCCAGGGGACATGGGTTCAAGCCTGGACATTACCAGATTCCTTCTTCATAATAATGAGCTATTTTCTGCTCACATTGAAGATTGTAAAATAAAATCTAATATCATTGATGTAAATCTTTGATATTAGTCTTTTTAAAAAAAAAAAAACTTGGCTCGTGAGCCGCAGATTGCCGATCACTGAACTATTCTATACGAACACATCATGGGGAGAATATGGGTTTATCGTCAAGTGTAGCAGTTAGAAGCGAAGGACGCAGCGTGCTCTCGTCAGCCGGGAGCCAGGCACGAGGCACGAGGCAAGAGGAAGCCTACAGCCACGCGGGCAAGAGCCCCGTGCACTATTATCCGCCATAATAAATGTATTCACCATTCTGTGTTTGTGTTTGCCCGCCCAACCGTGATAGGAAAGAAGCGGCCGTTTTAATTATACACAGAATGGCCTCACATTTGCCGGGGAGTTTACAAAGGACGGCCGAATGGGAGACGAGTGAATGCCACAAAGAAACTACAAGGAAATGAAACCTGATGCCGTAACAGAAGAAATGTACAGTTTTCTATGGAAATTTTATAGAAAGAAGCTTTGTTTTATGATACGTCTCACATTGTGTGCTAATTTTCGTGCTTCATTAAAGAATATGTCCGTCTATGGAATATACGTTCCACATTAGTTAGAATGTTTCAATCCTGAAATTGGTTTGCAGCAATTTATTCTATTCTTCTCTTCCATTCTTCCCTGTCTTGTGCGGCTCTTTTGAAATCTGCATGTGATGAGCAGCGCACGTCCACCAACAGGTCCTCCAGGTACTCTTGGCGTGGGCGTCCCCTAGAGTTTGTCCCCTCGGTCATACTCTCCATTATGGCATGCAAGAGACCTTCTTGACGTATTACATGGCCGATCCATCTTGCACGCCTTTTGTACAAGGTCCTGAGCAGGTGCCTTCCTCCTTCGATTCCTTGAAGAACTTCCTCATTTGTGATGTGGTATTTCCAGGAAATTCCAAAGAGTCTTCTATAGGACCACATCTCAAAAGCCTCTAGTCTCCGCTTATCTCTTTCGGATAGGCACCATGTCTCGCAGCCGTACATCAAGATACTCCATACATAATTCTTGATGAGGAGTATTCTCAGTTTTAGGTCTATATTATTTGATTCTATTATTTTCGACCTTTTATTAAATGCAAGCCTAGGCTGATGTATACGGCTGTCGACCTCGCTCTTAGACCGACTGTCCCATGTTATTTTGCTCCCGAGGTAGACAAACTCCTTGGTGTTTTTAGTGGAACTCCTGACATCACTACTCTCATCTGACGTTCCATGTAAGACATGATAAACTTTAAATTCCGTGAAGACGCGTTTCGCTATACTTGGGTACACGTTCATTTTCCCAAAACGAGCAAACTTAAATGACTAATTCGAGGAACATGGGGGCATTGCTCGTGCGTACGTTTTGATAAGGTACATACGAGTATAAACGTGTCCTGACAATTTTCATGTGGCGATATCCGTTCCCTCCATGAAAATTATTCCCTTAGCATTACTAAAATCCCTGTTTAAGTTAAATTATTTACACGCCACATCTCTTGTAGCTTAGAATACAAAATATAACTCGAAATTCACGTTGTAAGAGAGTTACTAAAATCGTATAATGAATATAGTATAACTCTAATGTATAAGTAAACAGTAACCCGCGTATTTATTTTAGGGTAAGATTAATACATTTGGGGACACTTAGTATGATTTTAATTATAGGCTTGCTACATAGGTACGTGCATTAATAATCCTAAGCGTATTTTATACGATAGACACGGAAGAGTCCGGTAATTGGACTCACGACCACAATGATCCAGGAAAATTACAAGGGTCGTCCATTAACGTAAGTAATCCTCATTATATCTTCAACAATAGAATTGATATAAATTGGAGAAAGAATTTTCCACATTATGTAATGGCATTCATTTATATTACGTGCAAAATGTTCTGTTTTAATATATAATATAAGAGGGCATGTGATGTTATGATTACATATTATTGAATGCATATTATTGAAATGACGACCTTCGTGGCGGAGTGCCAAGAGCTATGACTGCCACACCGAAAGTCCCAGGTTCGATCTCGGACGATGGCAGTGTGATTGTCACACTCTCTTTGGTCTGGTGTAGAAATCACGTCAAAATTAAATGGTGATAGATAAGCTATGTATCACATGTCTAAGTATCAATATTATAGTTTAAAAAAATGGTATACAGTAATTGGGTTTCAACGACCTGTTGTATACTAAAAAATATATATGTTACTTCCATTTCGAAAGACACGGTAGTAATATATTTTATGTTTTAAATTCGTTTTTATTATTTATAAAGCATACGCAAGACCAATAATAACATATGCCATTGAAGCAAGAGCAGACACAGTGAGAATCAAAAAGTATTAAGGATTTTCGAGACGAAGACACCGAGGATTTTAGCAGGCAAAACTCTAAGAGATCGCGTAAAGAACACCAGAATAATGATGTGTGAGGCTGATATCGTGAGACGGAGTAGACATAGAAAAGGGATAGGTAGGGTCATGTTTAAAGAATGGACATCACCAGACTTCCCTTTAATGCACTACAAAATCATCCTTTCGGGAGTCATCCTGATAGAAAACCTTCTAAAAAATGAAAGGACAGCTGAGAATTCACCTCACAGGAGAAGCAAGAAAGAAGAATATATTATTTTTCTTTGAAAAAAATAATATTAAATAGTTCCATATGACGAAAGTATGAAATAAAACATAGTACAATAAATTATTGGTGGGCAGGTACACGCGTAAAGATATTGCATACAATTTATAGCACTTTTCATGGTCTGGTAAGTTTTCCCGTGTGATACAATTAATATGTAAATCCGATGGACTCTCTTAGTTTCGTATACAATGCGAGAAAAAGCTTTTATATAGAAATATAAACTTTTATCTTTTAAGTTTATACGGTAGAATTCATTAAAGGAGTACTTAACCTTATCTCCCTTTAAACATTCTTACAAAAAGCGTTATTGTGAGTAAACCGCCATTGATTGTACATAATTGATAACTTTTTAAACCATACGCAAGTAGAAAACAGTTATACTGGAGTATACATATTATGGGACGGAATGTCTTGATAGCTGATAGGTTATCTGTGTCGTAATGACTGGAATGGTAACACAATGAGATGTGGAATGGTAACACAGTGAATATTAAAAATGTAGGAAATACTTTGATGGCTATTATTGATTTGTTATTGAGGAACTGTTGTCAGAAATAAATAAATACAACGACAATAAAAATTAAAAAATATATATATTGTTTTTTTAATGCTGATTTTTTAATAATTATGAAATATTTTAATCACATCCACATTTCATATATTACATAACTTACATAAAAATCATTTTATCTTGAAAGATGTGAAAATGTTGTGTGTGTTTAGATAGATAGCAAAGTGAATGTTGCGATTTAAGTCGCAAACATAAAAGCAGAGATGATAGAACACAATGGTGTTCTTGTACTGACCCGTATGTACGGAAGTGAAGCATGGAACTGACAAGAAGGATGAAAGCAGAATAAATGCGGCGAAAATGAAACTCTGTATGCTAGAGTGCCAAATATAATTGTAATAAGTGAATGTAGTGCGAATAAAAGCGTTAGATACATAAAAATAAAAAAAGTATACGACAAGGATTTATGCAGCAATAAATATAGACAGACCAAGGAAAATATTGAGAATTTAATGTTCGAAATGAAGAATGGGTTAATTTTATGTCGTGTAACTGAATTATGTAATAAAATAACTAACAAGCACTTCTCTCTGTTTGTACGCGAATAAAATAGCAAAAGAATATAATAAATTTAATATCAGAAGTTATTCTTAATGGCCCACGATACAACGGATCCTAGTCAAGGTTGTGCCATTCACCGCAATTATTTGAGGCAATACGTCAAATTATTCATTGCATTCATCCGCTAGAAGTAAAAACGCGTGGACTTTGCTGCTCGGGGTGCGGACTTGCTTGCATCAGCTGGGAGTGACCAGAGTTTAGAGGACGAGGCTTGAGGATTTGGGTGTGGAGATGAAGTGATTGTGGACTCCATTGTCCGCAGTACAGAGTGAAATAAGTCTGCGCTCACGAAGCTTCAGGGGTGGAGAACATTCATAAACAAAATCACGACATAAATAAATAATTAACTTAAATGGTTACATATACTAAAGTTTGCTATCTCACAATTCGAGGAATAAGTAACCGAGTAGTATGCGAACAGGGAGAATCAAACTAATATATAAAAGTAAAAATAACTATAATAAGTACGAGTATGTTGGAATTTAATCATACCTGTGGTCAATTAATGAACTATATGATACTATAAAATAAATACCATGTGATTCTATCTTACTTACTTACTTCCTATGGCCATACAACTCTTGAAGAGTTTTAGCTTCCTTGATGATTTTTCGCCAAGCTCCGCGATCTTGCGCCTTTTGCTCCCAGCAGTCCGATTCGCCCAACCTACCCAGATCAGCATTGTTCATTAGGCGCTGTCTAGGCCTTCCTAGAGGTCTTACTCCAGTCGGTCTAGACGCGTAAAGGGTCTCGATTGCTCTGGTCTCTTCGACTCGGCACACGTGCCCAATCCATGCTAGGCGACCGGCTCTCACGGTGTTCGCTATATTGGGATGCTGGGTCATCGTACGGATCTCTTGGTTGGTCGTATTCCTCCAAGTTCTCGCTGCAACACCGGGTCTGGGTCCCAGATATTTTATCTATGATTCCTAATTATGGATTAAATACCCCATCCGACAATGATTTAATAATTAAATATTGCTTCTTCTTCTTCTTCAACTTGTTGCAGACTTCAAAGTTTAGTGTTACAGGATTATTCTCCTGTGATATGGTATCAACCTGATCAACCTGAAACGAAGAGTCTAAGAAGCCTGCGTTCTGCCAGTTGGTACTACTTATGGTCTTGAAACTGTTACATTGTCCAAACAAAGTGCCGAGAAACTACGAGTGACCCAAAGAGCCATGGAAAGAGCCATGTTAGGATTAAGCCTAAGAGACAGAGTCAGAAACGATACGGTAAGAGAAAAAACAAAGGTCACTGACATCATCCACCGGGTGGCGACTCTAAAATGGGAATGGGCAGGTCACGTAGCCAGAAGCTCAGATGAAAAGTGCACAAGAAGACTGCTGACTTGGAGACCGTGGACGGCGAAGAGAATTGCAGGGCGACCGCAACTACGGTGGAAGGATGATCTGAATAAACACGTCGGAATAACCTGGATGCAGTCTGCAAAGGACAGAGTGACATGGAAGCGAATGGAGGAGACCTTTGTCCAGGAGTGGACGGGAATAGGCTGAGGAAGAAGAAGATGAAGAAGATATGGTAATATAGTGAATAAACTTTTTTTAAAAGACGAAAACTTCTTGCAATAGTTTCCGCCCCTGGCTTTAGTGGAGTTTCGTGTACAAAGGCCCGAGGTGGAGAAAAATTGGCGGGAGATGTTCACATAACCCCGTGTTCGGGGACAATACCGCGGCCATTTTGATAATGGATTCCCGCCTTATCTCCTCATCCCTACAAGACTCCAGAGTAGTGCTCGAGATTACAGGAATCGAATGGAGCATTGAAAAGTGGAGATCTAATATTCAAAGTGCCGGTGTAATGGATTTTTTTGAATCTAGACGGAATTCCAGTATTTTTTTGTGCTTTGCGAAAATATGCTTATTTAAATAAGGAAGCGGTTTTTCATTTCTATTTTCCTTAATTAACTGTTTAATCGGAATTTTTTTAAGAATAGCAAGCTAGACTAAACATTTTGATAATTGGAAAATAAAACTGTTTTAAATATTATCTTCAGATAGAAACAATTCCATTTTTTTAAGAGATATTTGAAATAAATTTTTTTTACTTAAGATTCATCGACAAAATTAATCCACTCTTAATTTAAATGTTATCCCGTTTTACATTTGATATCAACAAAATTTTGCTATAGATCAACCATACCGTGGATTTAAAAAAAAATAAATATGTTTTAAATCTAATAATTTTTCTGAAATCTCTTGATGGAAGTTAATTTAATAAAACGATGTTTTTAATAACTACTTCCACTTTTGTATTTATTTCGAAAACGACCGGTTTCACCAGGCTAGCTAGTATCTAGTCTGTCGTTGCCAGCCACTCCGGTGAAATCGATCGTTGCCTAAATAAATGCGTATTAAAAAACATAATTTTATTTATTATAATTATAAACTAAATTTGTTCATATCTTGGAACAGTGTGTTTTACATACAATTACAATTACGTTAAATTATATTTCTGATAGCAAATCATAAATTCAGTTTATCTATATCTATAACAAAAAGTTGAATTAGGTAAGTATTTAATATTCTAATATAAATTTGAGTATGTAAATTACGCCCTACTGGCTAATGTGGCACGTTAAATATTCTAAAGCCGTTTTTATTATTTCAGAGGGATACGAAAAACGTGAGTCTGTTATCCGCATTGAAACCATAAATTCTCCTTTGTAGTTTAAAATTACCGCCTAAGCATTGACCTTTCCAGGGTTTAAATAAAGCAAGGAGACCAAATTAATAAATTATTGTGTTGTTTTTTTTTTGTTACCCAAGGCGGATCTTAACCCCAGCGTGAAGTTAGGTGCGTTTGTGTGGCAATGAAACATTTAGCGGGGTCAGTGGGAACGGAATGTACAATTGTGCAACGGCATGTATTATTTCACGTTGTGTGACTTGAGTTGCGAACAATCGCTCTTTATTGAAATGTGGAGATAATCGGATAAGTATGGAACAAAAAAATAATAACCATAAATGATGTAACAATATAATAACAAGTAACATTCAATTAAATTCATTCATCACAAATGAATTAGGAACGTGAACTTTTTGGGGTTCTGGACAAGAAAAATATTAATTATTAATCATTCTTCTTCTGTTCGAGCCATTTCTCATTTATTCGGGGTTGGCTTTCCTAATTTTTTTCGGTCTTTGGCCATTTAGCTGTATTTATATGTACATTTTTTATTTTTTAAATTTACTTTATAAACATACAATATTTCTACTGTATTCCCATAAGTATACAACTCATTGTGGGACAAAAGGGACAATTTACATTAATAATTAATAAGATTAAAAAGGTCTGTTTTCTAGAAGGTTTATTATATCGGATTTTGTGTGAATGGCGTGTTTTGCCTGTCTAAAGCATTATCAAATATTCGCCTGTCTTCTCGAGTAACATTTAATAATATGTTTTATTATTAAATTGACATTTGAAAACACCTTAGGCAGGCGAAACATGTCATTCATATAAAATATAATAAAACTTCTAGTAAAACACACGTTTTCATTCGTGTTAATGTTTTAAATGGAGTTTTACATCATTGTTCGAGAAACAACAGAACATTTATAAATTCAATTATTCAGAAAATATTAAAACACATACTTACAAACTAAAACATTTTTTACACGTCATCATTTGATTTACTTTTATTATCAATATAATGAAACAAACAACTTTTGAAAGACAGAGAAAAGACACTTTTAACTGTTTGGAGCAAAATCGCAGGTCGATGCGATCACAGCGATCAATACATATTTTTTTGTCACCCCCAGTGACCATCCCATCCGTTGTCCCGAGTATTAGGATTGTTTTGGTTGTTTTGTTTAATAAATATAATTCATACGTTTTATTAATTTTTTGGTACTAATTTTAATAATAATATAAAGTTCTGAACTCATTATCTAATAGTAGATTCAATTTTAATTCATTTCTTGAACTAGAACTGAATTTTTAATTACACTGATAGAATTTAACATTTCTCGATTAAATGGAAACTTGACATTTCTCTATAAAACAATGTATACGTATGAATCAAAAGACTGCCATTTCTACTATTGTTGCATAATTCTCACGTTTTTTTTCGTAGAAATATTACTAATATAGAGTTAATTCTTTTTTACTTAAAAGGAATTCTGTCTTTTTAAAATAAAGAATACGAATTTCTATGAACGGGAAAATGTCTTTTTCACTTTTATAATCGTTACATCATTCTCACGGTGATAAATATATAATATCATCAACATGTAGAGATTTTAATTTTATTAGTAGATAGTAAAAATATTTTTATGATAAAAAAAAATCAGAATTAAGTAATTCAGTCTTACAATTAGAAGAAGATAAGAAAACAATATTTGAAAAATATTAGTTTCATTCATTTATTATAATGTATTTAATAATTAATTTTTCTGAAAAAAAAAATTATTACATAATGATTTATATATTTATTTTTATAAAATTGACGACACACCTGCTTCACCAACTGATATTGGCATCATTAGGTGTTACAATCAATAGTTTATTGTAATACATAATGGCGCCAACATAGGTTGGCGAAACAACTGTCGCGACAACTTCATTAAAATAAAATAAATATAATTTCAAAAATTGTCGCGTATAATAAACATTGTAGGAAACTCATATTATGTTAATTATGTTAAAATTACGTGTAGAAGTGAGTGAATAACATAAATTGACATTATTTGTGCTTTCGAGTGAAAATGATATACACAAGTGTGTAAAATTAAAACGATATGTATTTATATTTGATAATTAAAATACAGGCCAAATAGACATTCAATTTTCTGCATCGTTATAAAAATCTAACTCACCTCGTCGATATCAAAGATAATTGGGAGCAGTGAAAGTACTCGCGCGCCCGCGTCTTGAAAGATTTTCCATTTTTTTTGCAGATCAATAGCCGCGTAATTCACCTAACTACCGACAATTTCCAATTTCATGCCGTAATCATTTCTCCAATTTCAATATTATTGCCCTATCACGATTACACCAGGCAATAAAGCGACCTTTACGTCTTCATTCTTCAGACATTCGGACTACAGACAGTCGTAAATCAGAAGAGGGAAATACATTACACGAAGGCATTTATTTCAAAGCAAAGAAAGGGTCACACGTTTACGAATAAACGAATAGTTTAATCCTAGTACACGTTTATGTGTCAAAATACTCCAATGGCTCAATTTTGATACTTTATACAAACAATTTTAAAACACTAACATGACAAATAAATTGTCAACAAACAAAACAAAAGTAAGATAATTTAAAACATTTCCAAATTTCAATATTAATTTCAAAATATGATAGGTAGGTACTTGCTTATTTAAAAGAATTTTAAATAAGCAAGTACCGAATGTATTTTTACAAATATCTCGTTCTAGATATCTATCCACCTTACATTGGGAATAACAGTATTAAATATTATTTGAATAATTTTAAACTTTTTTACAAGTTTACGGTTTTTGTAGCACTCTGTTTACATGTTTTTAATTTTAAATTATTACTATTATGATGTTAGTTGTAAGGAGAATAATTCAATGTATTGAAAAAAATTGACAAACTCAAGATTCCGTACATAAACACATTGTAAATTTGTTGATTGTTTATTCGTTATCTGTAATATTTAATATTTTGTAACCTTTATTCGCAAATATTGTGGGTGAACTGCATTTATATGTAAAATACATTTATATAATGTAAACAGCTGGTTTATATATATATATATATATATATATATATATGCTATATATATATATATATATATATATATATATATATATATATATATATATATATATATATATATATATATATATATATATATATATATATATATATATATATATATATATATATATATATATATATATATATATATATATATATATATATATATATATATATATATATATATATATATATATATATATATATATATATATATATATATATATATATATATATATATATATATATATATATATATATATATATATATATATATATATATATAGGTTTCGAGGCTTTTGTGCGTTGTATTAAATAATAAAATTGTGTGCATACGATTCTATACTATATAACTTATTGTATAGTTACAGTATAGTAGGAACTCCGTATACAAAACAATAGGACCATGATACAAGGTTTTTACATTTCATAGAATGCATAAGAGAAGGATATATTTTTTATTTTATACATTGGTTATTAGCTTAAATGCGTAGACAGCGCATTGTTACTTGACATCATCTTGAAAAATCTCCATACAATACATATAGGTATGTCTTAAAAAAACCAACACACCTTCAGGCTTAATAGAATACGAGTATTGGGTAATAACTGTCTAGGATGTATCACAACTGGGATATGACGTACAGACATGACTGACACGAGAAAATATATTATCATGATAGGTACTAATCGGTCAAATAAAATAAAGTTGAAGCCCAAATAACATTAACAAAGGCATATAACGCCTTAGACAGGCGAAATATGTTATTTACATAAAATATAGTAAAACTTCTAGAAAACAGACGTCGTCATTCGTATTAATAATTTAATATGCAGTTTTATATCATTGTCCAAGAAACAATAAATAATTATATCTACTTTTTATAACCATCTTCAAATTATCAACGATTTTGTTTTTAATGAGATTACTTACAATGAAATTTTCAAAATGACTTTCCATTTATAAATAAGGTTATTATTACTAATTGTGATTTTATTTTAGTACTTTATACATGAATTTGTTTATTCTTAAAGAGGCATATAACACCCGCTGGCAAAGTGATTAGATACTATGAATAAAGAAATGACTTAAATCACAATCCGAGAATCCAGGACTGCGGCTTCTACTTACAAAGGCAGTTCCCAATGATAAGAAATATTATTAGAGAGATATGTCGAAATTTATATATAAACTAGAAAATAACTATTTCTTCAAACTATATGTCTGTAGATTAACAGACAATTGTGACTCATCATTTCATAAGTCACAAAACACACATTAACCTGTGCATTGTTCAAACCAGTTTTATGTCATTGTGAGTCAACTATGACACACGTAAAATTTATACTTATCTATAGTTTAAATGAATAAAACAACTATTTTGTACCATTTATGTACCATTTATGTACCATTTATGTACAATTAAAACAGAATATTTTTTTTTAATCAAAATTTTTTATAATAAGTCAAAGTGTTTCCGCCAAAACAATGGGTTATCTAAGTTTATAATTGTGTAAACTTAATTGGAAACCCTTCAAAACATGTCGAAAAAAATACACTAAAAAGTTTGAAAAGGGTTTAAATTCGTAAAACCATCTATTAAATTATTTTAAAAATGATTATCAATAGTCATAAGACAGAAAAATAGGTTGCCGATTATTTTTTTACTATGAAAATAAGGAAGTTTACTCTGGATGTTCTATATATGTATTAAAGTATTTTTTTTTACTGAGAACCAGGGACACTTGGTTGTTGCGCTTCTGATGATGATGATGAATGTAATTTTTGAACAGGGTGATGTTCGTATGCAGAAGCAGGATAGGTGGAATAAACGATAATATTTTTACAAAAGCAGAGATAACGCATTCACGTGACTGCGTAAATTTGCAATGCAAAGCCGATTTCCTATCCACGTAGATTTTTATCTCTAGTCTTTCAGTAATACCCTCCTTCCGCCCGACAAGTGAATCTCGCAAATCCTCATCTCAGCCCCGAGCTCCCGTTCGGGCCATAGGAAAAGAATAAAGCAGAAAATATTCATACGCCTCTGTATATCTCCGTGTCCCCTTATATACGCGGTCTTATTGCAAATGCTCCTTTCTTCTGTGTAAATTCAATGGATATCCTGTACAAAGAAATGTTTTCCCGCTAGAAAAGCTTTCAGGGGAGTACTCACTGTATGTGGGGTAAATTAGCCCTGTCATTGTCTGGGAGTCTAGACTCTAGACATCCTAATATTCTTGGAATCTCGGCGTAAAAATATGTTACGTTTCAGAACATTGTGTTCTTATAGAAATACAATAGAAAATTCAAACTTCTAGTATCATTTTCTAGCACAAAATGTAAATACAATGTTTTAAATACGTTAAAAGTCCAAACTAGAAAAAAAACAAGGATTTTACTAAACATAAGACAGAATAGTATCGTTATTGAATTCTAAAAGATTTTCACATCAACGTTATCTGCATAAAAATGAACATCAATATACTCGTATGTTTGAACTAACTAACTGACTTACCGTCACGCCTAAAGAACCACCATACTGCTCTTTCCTGACATACTTCTTTCGATATTCGTCATGAGTATCATGAATTTGGCAGTCGTAAAAATCTTCTTTGTCTATGGGTAAAAATACAAATACAAATGACGAATAATATAAACCTAATAGTGATTATGTCATCAATGTTACCATTTGTAAAATGTAAACATTTCGAATTTTATGTTTCGTCAGAAATAAGAAAATGTACTCTTTGAAATAATTAAACCCGGTACAGTAATAAACAGTTGAGTCGTTGTACGTGTATATCGGGACTGTATATTTTCCAATTACGCGTACAATGGAAATGGTATTCAGTAGGAGAACCGCAAATTAAGTACGTCTCTCTGCACCTACGCGCGTACCTACCGCCTCGTATCTAGATGGAAAGGAACAATGAACCACGAGGAGGAAGAATGATTCCAAAGTCGCAGAATAATGCCGGAGTACGAAGACCTGCAGGCGATGTGCAATTTCTGAAATGGGGGAGATGAATGGACCGCGGTGAGAGCTGAAATACTGCAATATGTAATAAGACTTCGAAATTGCACGATGATGGCATAACGCGAATGCTGAAACTCTTTGGAAACACGACAATTTCACTCGAATTTTATCTTTTGTTTCAAGATGGGTATCACGTGCGATCGCAAATAAAACAATAATTTTATAGAGAAGTTTAACACAGTAAAACAATAATTCAATGGTTTTACTGAAGCAAATGAAGAAAGAATATAAATTGTCAAGACTATAAAGCGCAGGAAACTGGAACACTTCGGACACATTATGAGAAAAGATAAATACAAAGTGCTACAACTGATTGCCCAAGGTAAAATGAATAGAAAACGAAGTGTCGGGAGAAAAAGAAAACCTTCGAGGTTGGTTCAGATGCAGTACAACAGCCCTATTTAGAGCTTCTGTATCAAGGGTAGAAAAAGACATGATGTTGTCGAACCTCCGATAAGAGAGGAACAACAAGAAAAAGAAAAAAGAATAAAATTAAAAGCAATTTTTTAATGATTATTTATAGTTGTTAATTATTTATAATAGACGAATCGATTGTCCAAGTCCTTCTTAAGGGTAAATTTTCATAATTTAAAATAAAATCATTTCATATACTCAATAAACGGAGTTGAGCATTGTCAGGGGGGATAGATAATTGTTATTTTATTACAATTATGATGAAAAGGGTCTAGACGAATTATTTATTTGATTATTTATTATGTAAACAATATTTTTTTAAATGATCAAGGTTACTTTTAATTTAAAGTGTCTATTATCTGACTTATTAATAAGGTCCACATACTTCACCCGGTACATAAGAAAAGATTACATTACATTTGTTGATAACTTTCATGTTTAAAACTAATATTGTTAATCTAAATGATGCCCGTAATATTTTTTTTTATACAAAATTGTCTTTAATATAATTAAAATATTAATTATCAAGACCAAGATAATTTACAAAATGCATTCAATTATAAGATTTAGAACAAACCTAAAATTTGTAGTATCGAATTCCATACTATTTTTCTTTTTTCCACATCTACATATTGTCTACAGCATAGGTTTCCAATTTTTTCTGGGCCACCGCCCCCTTTGCAAGAAAAATAAACGTTCAACGCCCCCCTCCCATAAAACTTGTTCGAAATATGGGAAAATGATTACAATACATACAATAACAAAATAAACCAAAGTTTAATTTGATTTATTAGTACCTACATGATTAGCGTGTTTTTTTGTCTTTTTAGAGCGCTCTCGATTTTTTCTGGGTCTTCTACTGCCCCCCTGAAAGTCTCAAACGCCCACAAGGGGGCGTTATCGCCCACTTTGAGAACCTAGGGTCTTAAGCAAGCACAATTTTTCTAAGTTGTGATATGGCGTTCATTACTGATTTAATTGTTTCGTTAAAAGTTATTTATAAATTCTTTATTAGTTCGTACATTAGCTCAAACATCACAGTGGTGGCTAATTTGAATATGTTAATTTTATTTCATCTTTTTTTCTAGCTGGCAGAATGATGACCCGTAAACAGAGTATGTTAACACTTTTGTTCGCAGTGGGAGATTAAAGTGTAAACACATTAGCAAATTATTCGCATGCGTTACTAGCTAATCTATACCATTTTAATAGAGGAATGATAGCAATCGCGGGTAGGAGCGACACCGCGGCGCAGCCCACACTAACTCGGGGTAATTTCAATGCCTCGGCAATGGGCAATAAAGTAGGAAATAGGCCGCTCCCCGATGCCGCAATTTTTATTTTCATGCTGGCAACACAGAACACACCAGAGGAAAAGGGTTCCTATATGCGGGCAGAGCGACATGTGTTGTATCAATGCCATTTTTCTTAAGTAACATAAGTACCTACGTTTCCATGTGCAGTGATGACTTTGAGTGCACACTTTATTGCATTGATTTATAGAAGTGAGGCTTGGAGCTGGCAAAAGCCAAAGGTAGAAATGAGATCACTAAGAATGTGCGAAAAAACAATTTATGATAGAATACCTAATCAAGAAGTAAGAAACGAATTTAAGATGAATAAATGCACCTAAATAGAATAAAATATTTTCACGAAGATGATTTGGATATATGAATCAGAAAATGAGAGTTTAAAAAAGATATAATAGAAGTGCTAATGGAAGCCGAGGACGGCTAATGAAAACATCATCATCATCATCAGCCGTCTGTCGTCCACTGCTGAACGTAGGCCTCTCCCAAAGCACGCCACTGCCCCCTATTCATTGCCGCCCTCATCCATCCATGTCCAGCAATCCTCTTCAGATCGTCGGTCCAGCGGGCAGGGGGACGTCCAACTCTGCAGAATCCTGTACGCGGTCTCCACTCCAGAACCCGTCTTCCCCATCGGCCGTCGGTTCCCCGACAGATATGGCCAGCCCATCGCCACTTCAGCCCGCTTATCCTCAGAGCCACCTCAGAAAACATGGAATTACCAAATTATTCATCTACTAAAACGTGGAGCTTTCGAAGTCAGAAAAACGGACAAGCATGCGTGTTACGATGTATTAATGTTGAGGAAGCTCGAGAGGTATGTCAGGACAGAGCAGTGTGACGGTCGAACCTCTCTGCCTAGACCTCCGGGGAAACAACTTGATGGTTAGTTTTTTAATATTGATAAATTATCATATTTACAGTTTGTAATTATTGAAGGAAAAATGTTTTTCTACGAATGAAGAAAAATAACAAT
The DNA here is from genome assembly GCA_022606425.2 of Lepidostoma basale. Classification (NCBI taxonomy): domain Eukaryota; kingdom Metazoa; phylum Arthropoda; class Insecta; order Trichoptera; family Lepidostomatidae; genus Lepidostoma; species Lepidostoma basale. Next base: position 2,176,778 of record JAHDVF020001325.1, on the reverse strand, counting down.
AACAAAAGGATTCTATTTTCTCAAACAATAACTCTTGTTTACAAATACTGAATACTTATTGTGTAATTCATGAATATAAGATTATGGCGAAGGGGTTGGGCTATTATCGCTTTAAACTAAAATATATGACGCAGATCGATGGTAGATAATGGGCTAGAAATCAAGGTCTCGACAACTATATCGTCGGTCTTCAATAATAGAGCTTTGTATTGTCGTCTGGCGGTGCGGTGATAGGCGGTTATAAGACAATGTCGGGGAGTCTGTTGATGGATCTGTATTCAATACCCGCATCGAGTTTCTCTGTAATTTATTCTAAGCCGCGGCCAGAAGGATAGAACCCGATGTTTAGTATTTAGCCGTGGATATTATAATGTATGCTGTATATCTTTTCGTCCATACTATTACTAGCGTTTCACGTGAATTATGACAGTTTTTTACATTTGCATCAAGAAAACAACGTAATAAATAAAAATCACGATTTATTTTTCAATCATCTTCGATCAAACACTAGTTCGATCACACTCGATCAAACGTTTTCTCGCAATTACTCGCATAATATGGAAGGAATTGACCCAATAATTTAAAACATTTATTTCTTTTTATGTATGTTATATAGGCAATTGGGTGGTGGTCTAGGGGGTAGAACGCTTGGCTCCTGATCCAGGGGACATGGGTTCAAGCCTGGACACGACCAGATTCCTTCTTCATAATAATGAGCTATTTTCTGCTCACATTGAAGATTATAAAAATAAATTCTAATATCATTGATTGAAATCCTTGGTATTAGTCTTTTTAAAAAAAATTAAAAAAAAAATATATATATTTTTGTCATATTCCATACATGCATGCTACATATTTTTATGCATAAAAAATATTTTTTATTAATTCAATTATATAATTAGAATGCAGAGGAAGCGCCACGCTCAAGTTGACGTGGATGGAACTTATCAACAGGACTCTTAAAAGAAACCGGGTCCCACCCCTGGAGACGTCACACGAGAAGAGCGAACCCCAAAATAAAAAGAAAGGCTAGACAGAAAAAGGAAAATTATAATGTTTAATATATATGATATTATATAAACTCTGAAATTCTACATAAATATGATTCATATTTATATAAATTGACCGAAGCCCATCACGGCTGATACATAAATTGATATAAATGTATACAAAGACAACAGTTTTTTTTTTAATATAAAAAAGACTAATACTAAGGATTTTAATCAATGATATTAGAATTCTTTTTACAATCTTCAATGTGAGCAGAAAATAGCTCATTATTATGAAGAAGAAATCTGGTCGTGTCCAGGTTTGAACTCATGTCTTCTGGATCAGGAGCTAAGCGTTCTATTTCGTGCGACCACCACCCGATTTTGAAAACGGGAATTATTCCCACGCATATTGATAAATTGATTTGAAACACACTTGCATTATGTATTACAGTATCCAGCTTCATTTTGAGTTACCCGTCTCAATTATTGAAGGCTTTCTCTAATAATCGTCAACCCATATTTATGGTGCAGTACAATAATACTAGTTCATCCGGATTGCGGTAAGCCATCGCACTAAAAACAATAAAGTTATTCGGAATATTATAGATATTCATTGTCGTAAATATTCATTAGAACCAGATTCCGTATTTGAATTGTAGGTTGTGTAAAACGTTTTGTCATAGAGAAAGTTACAATGGACAATGAACTGGAAAATTAAGTTTAGTCACATATTAAAGACTTTTTATGAATTGCTTCTATACAATGCTGGAAGACAGGGTCTGATTACTTTGGGTTGAACGTATTTTTGTGAGAAAGTGCTAAGGAATTGGAATAAGATTAAGTAAAACATGAATAAAGATACTCACTATTCAAGAAAAAACAAATACAAATAATATATAATGAAACTGTAATATAAATCCAGTATATATGACACCAATGTGTAATTTTTTCATGCTATACGAATGTCACAAATCTATAATATTATTGAAAACATGTATTGGCAATTTTCTAGAGAAATACTTAATACAATTATTCCCTCGTGACATGGTGTAGAAAATTGATTAACGATCATGAAGCTACTGTTTGCAGGAGAAAAAAAATCAAATGTTAAGAAAAACATTAAACAATAATTGCGATAATTTGATGAAAATAATGAAATTACAGCTTTTTTTCAGAATTTTAATTACCGCTTTTGGGAATGATTTGTTTCGCATTTCTAACATATTATCAAACTATGAAACATTTGAAACTTAGAAAGGAGAAACATGCCATTCTAAAAAGTAAACGTTTTCAATCACATTACTTATCAAATTACTGATATCACGTGTAGAAGCAATATTGTAGGGGTGATTGATTGAATCCGTTGGAACATGTGTCGGGCTAAAAGTTTGATAAACCCAGCTCTGAATTCGGGTTACTTGTTCAGTAATGAGAAAATATTTCGCATCAACAGAGCGGAGAACACGATCTGATTCGTGGTGGATCTGTGGGCGGATCGAGAATTAATAGATGAGCGAAGACTGGAGCCCGTAAAATTTCAAGACAAATAGGGGTAGGTACGTCATGTACCGGGCTTTCCCTAGAGGCTTTAGAATTTGTGGAAGTTCCATTGAAATTGTGCCAACGGCCGAAATACCGAATTTGGGTCGTGTAACGGATAATTAGTTTCGTATTATAACTCGAAACATCAATTACTAACCTTCGCACCAAGAGAGTGTTTCTAATTTATTAATCGCAATGAAATAATGATCTGATCAAATATGGTAATGATGGTTCTGTTTAATATACATGTGTTAAACCAAAATTATTCATACAAGATATCATGTGAAAATTAAATCAAAAACATGGAAACTACAGATACCAGTAGAAATAAAAATCAAACGTTGAGGGCCACAATGCCAACATATTTAGATTTATAAACTTTATAAACTAATAATCACGTTATGTCTTCTGAAGGGTTAACATGATGGACACTTTTTTATCCTTTAAAACTTGTTTAAACTCCTCTACATTCATGCAGTATATCATATATGCGTTAATATGTGTCCAGTTTCAAATATTACAAACTTAATCGTTTGTAATTAATCGATTTTCATCTTGCATTATACTCTTTCAACAATATTTATTCCTGCATTTTTTCCTATACTCAAACCATATAAGTGATCTATTGATCACTTTGTTCAAGCCTTTGGCTAGCCAAATAAATTTTCGGTCCGTTCTTTAAATAAAATAATGATCCATCTATTTTATCGTATTGATATGTGTTTTTTTGTTTGTTTATTATTTTTGTTCTATTTTCAAAATACGAAGAAATCACATTATGAAAGTGTTTATAATTTTTTTGTTATATTGAATGGCCCTTTTTTAAAATTGAATGTTAAATATAAAAATGAATACATAAAAAACAAAACGATTCTTATTATACAGATTCTAGAAACAGACAATATTTTACAAATAATCAATGAACCATAAAACAATTTGTTCGTATCAATCTTGCGTTTTATACCCCCCGCAAGAACACTTGAAAATGTATGAAGTTATAGACACCCTACCAGTAAGAACGACCCGCATAAGAGTTAGAGGAAGTTGGGTATTTCAAAGTAATATACGAATATCGTACATTCAGTGCAAATATATTATGGATGCGTGGGGAGGGTGAAGCCGCAGCTCGGGGTAGCTCGCTGGGTCGAGGAAATAAAGTATTTTGGAATTTTATTACGACCTAATATTTTGCATACAAAATTCCACGGTCCGCGATTTTAACACAATGAAAGCGGAAGATGTGATTCCATTAACAGCCAAAAAGAGTCTTAATTTATATATGCTGGTACTTAGATATTATGAACTCTTTAACCCATATAGTGCGGCTGGCTACATATGAAGTTCAAATAATTATTTTAAAATACGCTGACTACATTTGCAGCTCATAAATAAATTAATCTTGTAAACCTTTTTACTTTATACTTTTAATAATAACATATGGCGTCGAAGCAAGGGCAGACACAGTAAGGACCAAACAATTTTTGAGGACTTCCGAAATGAAGACACTGAGGACGATAGCAGGCAAGACACTGAGAGATCGCGTGAGGAACACAAGAATAAGAGAGATATGTGAGGTTGAGGATATTATAAGATGGAAATCAGCGAAAAAGGGACTGGTACGGTCATGTCCAAAGAATGGATACCACCAGACTCCCTTATATTGCATTGCATAATCAGCCTCATGGGACTCGTCCTCGTGGAAGACCTCCTAAAAGATGGAAGAACAGCTGGGAATCACTCTGGAGAACAGACCACATAGGTCTACAACAAGGAAGAAGAAGACTTTCGTATGAAGCACTTTATTTGTAGTGTGACATTATTAAATATAATAATAATACACTTGTAAAATGTATATATTAACCACTTTATTTATAAATAAAGTGGTTTAAATAAAAATTTTACAAATGTATTATAATTATTCTTTTTACAATAGTTCTTTACTACTTAATTTTACGAAATGTTATGATGAATTGGGACAATTTGTCTGAGCTGTAAATTAATGTAGCCAACCGCAGTTCGAGACCAATGTCTTTCCACTGCAAATGAAGCTAGCCATGGGGGTTGAGACTAATAAAATAAATGTAAATATTATTTTAAAGCCTTTCATTTCGCTTAACGATTTTCATAAAACTTTCAATTGATTAACGAGGCGTGTTCCATAAAAAAACATTACAGAACTGATTTTTTCGTAAGATCTCAAATAGAACAGGCAACTTTTTACATTCAGAGCGAATGACAATGTATTTTAACATTATCGTAAACACACAAAGGAATTGAAGGAAGGAAGAAATCATAATACCCATTAAATTTCCGTTTTAAAAAAATATAGCATAAAAACAGTATTTCTATCTTGCTTTTTCAATGAAAAACATTATAATTCACTGATGGATGTTTTCGTGAAGGAAAAACATCACAAGAGAGATACACATTTTTGTGGGTTTTGATATACAGAATTCAGAAGGGTATTGAAAATGATTCGAAAAAGAGTACTTAGGCCCACACAGGTTCCATAATAGATTTGTTATTTGTGTTGATATAAAGAAATCAAAAGGAAGACCGCAGGAGGGAATTGTGAGAAGTTCTCAAGGAATATCGGCGAGGAAGTAAGAACCACAGACCGCGGTACGGCCCTACTAAGATAATGATTATCGCATTTGCTGATGAGGTTAACCAAAGTATACGCTTACTTCAAACGTCATGGGAAATGCACACGACTAAAAGATAAACGCGAGTAATGCACATGCAAACACAATGGTGTGCAAGTACCTACAAACTTAGTCCTGGATAAAAACGAAACGAGAAAAGGCCCAATAACTTATCATGATGATAAATTTAAATTAAACATTACCATCCTCATAATTATTTAGTGTTTATTTTTTTTTTAATATTTATGTAACTCAGTTGAAAATTTAATATTGATGATAACATCCGTTTTCTAAAAGTTTAATTATATTTTACGAAAGAAACATGCTTCGCCTTGCAAGATCATTATCAAATGTGATACAAGAAAAAACCTATTAAGGGTTAAACATCACTTTCATAAAATATTATAAATAATAAGTAAGCTTTTTTATACCATAAATATTGTATTAAATCTTCTCTTCTTCTTCGTCTTGTCCTGTCACACCTCCGTGGTGCATAGGGCCTCAAGGAATCTTCTCCACCCCGCATGCCTGATGCCTAACATCATCCCAAGTGAGGCCTGCTGCCTTAACCTCGTCCTGCAGGGCTCTTCTCCGGGTGGCTCTAAGTCTGCCTCGCTTCCTCTTTCCCCTATAGGGGACCAGTCTAGTGCGCCCTGAGCGATGCAGACTGGGTTTCGTCTCAGAGTGTGACCGATCCACTGCCATTTGTGTCTAGCGACTTGTTCTCTAATTGGCTTTTCGCTTGCCATAATCCAGAGAACGGCAGTTGACACTGTTTGGGGCCAATAGATCTTGAATATTGAGCGAAGGCACCTATTTATAAACACCTGGAAATTTCCAATAACGTCCGCAATAGATTTCCAAGTCTCACATCCGTACAGCAGTGCGCTTTTAACGCTACTGCTGAATATTTGGAGCTTGAGCTTTCTCGAAATGATACTGGAACGCCATACAGGGCGAAGTATAGCGAAAGACATTGTATTAAATACTCATACTTAAATCAACACATATTTCTAATATTTAATTATAAACCGAAAATCATTGGTTTATTTAAAAAAAAACAGTTTTTCCAAGCAATGTGAAGTCTTTAAACTCCCATATCTCCAAAATTTATATTTGCAGTTATCTCGGTTTGACACTCACGGTGCGATATAATTAAGTGGCAAATATGACTCCAGACGGTGCATTCAGTATTGCTGTCGAAACTGATAAAAATAACATAATCAAATTGGGTTATATTTAAAAAGATATTTCCAAAAATACTTAAATGTTAATTGTTAGACAAATATGAAAAATATGTGGTTTGTGTATTATTAAAATAATTTTTATAGCGTATTGAATTCTAGGGAAGGGTGGACGCTTGTTATATTAGCATGAATATCACATGAACTTATATAAAGCTGTCTTAAGATACTGGCAGCCCTGCGAAAGCTTTAAAGTGCAAATGCAGCGAAGTAAATTTAAATTCACATAACTCACATTGCTTTGTTTTTATTGCCGATTCTCTTTCTTCTCAAATCCATATAGATCCTTCCATGATACGCAGGGATATATTCAATCTCCCTGGGGATCTCCTTACGTTACATTTATTTATCGTTTTAAAATAAAAACACTTGTCTATCTGGAACCTTAGGTGAAACAAGAAACAAAAGGAAATCATACTTAAAAATATTCATTTTTCTTTACTAACTACTCCACCCAAATTCAGGTACGGTTCTCTTGTAGAGGATATCTCAATAGCGAGTATTAAATATTTCATATCGATGAATAAGTCAGTTATCTAGAATTTTTATTATTTATGGGAATGACAAGATAATAACCTAGCAAGGCGAATCATCTAATCGATATTAAATATGGTGTTTTACACAATTGTTTTTGAAACAATAGTTCGAGGTATTATACCTACGTCCATTCGAACATTCGATGTTTTGATAAAAATACTTACTACGAAATAATTTATTTTATAATTTATAATTTATTTTTCTCGAGATGTTCCCAAGGTATAATACTTTTATCCTTGAAAGAACGATTTAAAATAACAAACATTACTTCTTCTATAAGATATAAAAAGATATTAAAAAGTCGGTCCAAAATGATATTTCTTTTAAAAAAAAAATGTTTTATTTTTTTAACTATATTCATGAAGGGTTTTCATTTGGGCTCTGACTGTCTCATATTATTAAGAATATTGTACTATTAGATCCCCAGTAGATTTTTTTTATTTGATTTTATAGAATACAATATATATTTTCTACGTTACAATTAAGTAAACGTTCGGGTGATTCATACATTGTAAAACGGGTGGTGCAAATGTATTGATGTTTAAATGTTGGATACGTTATTATACTTTCGTAGGTAATTAATCTGAATTTACGTTTAATCGCTTTAGGTAATTGAATTTATATTTATGAAGTATAAACAGAGAAGCTCTTACTCGTGTTTAATATTTGAAGGCCTTGAATTTTGATGCGGTAAGTATGTATAGTGATTCATACAGAGTGAATCATGTCTACGGAAACGTCAATAATTTAAATCACTACCTCTTGTAAAAATATGCATGATTTCATGATGAAATGTATTCTCATATCTCGGTAGATTTAAGATCATTGTATCTATATACCTAAGTTGTCTGTTATCCAGAGGATTGGTAATCTTTGTGAGATGGATTCCCAGCTATCCTTACATCTTCCACGAGGATGAGTCCTGTGAGGCTTATTATGTAGCGTAATATAGGGGAGTCTGGTGGTGTCCATTCTTTGGATGTCATCTGACCATACCAGCCCCTCCTTTACTGTTTATTTCATCTCATAATATCACCAGCCTCACATATCTCTCTTATTCTGATGGTTGTCATTCGTGTTTCATCTTAGTGTTTTGCTTGCTATCATCCTCATTGTCTTAATCTCGGAAGCCCTAAATTTTGGGTCCCGACCGTGTCTGGCCTTGCTTCAACACATATTTTATTATTGACCACAAACACAGTGAAGCTATGAGCGGAGCGGCGCGCAAAGCGGTGCTGCTTCGAGAGGAGCGTAAGGAGCTTACGCTTCGTAAACAGCTTTGCTTCACTGTGTGCACTCTCATTTGATTATACGAGTGCAGTTTTGTAGCTGTCCAACGCTTTACTCACCGGTTTGCGTGCCGCTCCGCTCATAGCTTCACTGTGTTCGTAGCCTCACACACCAATATTTAATAATAATAATGATAAATTGAATGATTCATAGATCGTCATTTTTATGAAATAATCATCGCTGTGGTAAACGCTCCATTTTATGAACTAGTTTAAAAGAAACATGTTTACTTTGAGGGCTGCACCTAAGGCAGTCGATCAACATTTACATTGTGGACGAATACTGTTTTCAACAATCTTTCTTCATACATTGCTTTCATGCGCCCGAAACCGTACAAATGATCCATTTATTATTTTGTTTGCTTTAACAAAATACAATAAAGTATTTCTAGAAAGAAAGAAAAAAACTAAAATATTATAAAACATCATTTGAGCAGGAGTATTTTCTGTTGACTGAGATCAAATTATTTCATGGCGTAGATTTGTATATTTTTCTAAAGATTATGTTACTAACTAACTAACTAACTAACTTACCATCACGCCGTCTCCCCGGAGGGGTAGGCAGAAAGAATGGAACGCCACACTGTTCTGTCCTGACATACGCCTCTCGCTTCCTCTACATTCCTACATCTTGTCATGCACGCACGTCGATTTTTCCGACTCCTCACGTGACCGACATTCAATATTTGATTGATTTGATCGTGCCACGTTTTCCTCGACCTTCCTCTATTTCTAGCTCCGTTCACGCCGTTTACATATACCTTCTTTACCATTCTGTCTTTACTCATTCTTTCCATGTGTCCAAACCATCTTAATGACCCTTTCCTTATTTTGTTCATAACACTTTCATTCGCACCACATTCACTTCATATACTTGCATTTGTCACTCTATCATATACAGATTTGACACACATTCGTCTTAGAGATCTCATTTCTACTGCATTTGTTCTACTTTCATCCTTCTTTTGCCAGTTCCATGCTTCACTTCCATACATAAGGGTCGGCACAAGAACACCATTGTGCACTGCCATCTTAGCTTTTTTGGATAGGCTTTTGTTTGCGATGACAACATTAAGTGCACCATTTATTCTGTTGCCTGCCCCAACCCTTCTTTCAATATCCTTCTCCACCCTCCCATCCTTTGTAAACATACTTCCTAAATAAACAAATTCATCCACTTGTTCCAGATTTTCACCGTTTACACTAATGTTGCACACTGTCATGCTTCCTTCTTTTTCGAAAATCATTAAGATTATGTTAAGTGATGTAAAATCAAAATTCACACGATGCCTAGAAGAATAGTATAGCTCTCAGTTATCATTATGCGGCGATAAAACAGGATAATTTTATGGTAATAAAAGCAATTCGGTGCTAAAAATTCCGTGTCTCCATTTCGTCGATTCGTCTGTACTTGAATAAAAGTCTTCGTGGCATTATTTCATGTCGTTTTTTATTGCATCCTTATTATTTTATTACGACTGCCGTAAACTGATGTCGTTATTACTCCTATTTACGGCCCCGTGAGAGAATGGCTATGATTGAAAAATATACTGAATATTTTATTTCTGGTGATGAAGTAATTAGTTCAAACAACATAATATTTATATAACTTTTTATGTTTTAAAATACTATACTATAATCTTAATAGATGACGCTAGTGTAGAGTGAACTTAAAAATATGTGAAGATAAGTGCAGAATTCTAGCATATATACATCTTCCAAAAATTTGTCAGACGTGGTGGTCGTAAGAAGGAGGAATGGGGAATGTTGTTAAACCTAAAGCGATCGCTCAACCCAACCAATGACAGGTCATAAGTCCTGTAAGCGCCTCGGCCACCATATTCTGTTTAGCTTTTACAGTAGACAGGTTTTGCCATGTTTGAACATTTCCACAGTGATATTAAACAAAAAAGCAGCATTGGGGTTAAATTATTACACTGTGTTAAAAAAAGTGAAACGCGTCAATCTTAAGATTTAAATTAATCTCTTTGAAAATACGATACAGCTGGAGTAAATGATCGACATAGCATCAAAACGTGTCTACGATTTGCTCGCTAATAACCAATATAGCTGAAATACATTGATTTAACTGTGCGAATACTACGAAATGTGATAAAAACGCGTAACTAAAATTACGCGTAAAAATACCCATCCAAAATTTATTTAGTATTTATGGTTAAGTAAATGGGTAAAAATACCCTTCCCGCAGAAAATGTGTTAAATTAACTAATGTGCTGTTCTTAAAATAAATAAAAAAAACGATTTTACCTGGGCGGAGGCTGACGTCTAATGCTAAGTAATCGAGAATTAATGTGGACCGAATGGAAAGAATAATAAATTGTAAATGAAACGGCGTTCAGCGCAAAATATGAAAAATAAACGAAGCGAATATATTTATTTTTTTATCTTGGAGGAGATAACCTCGGCGGCGGCAGATGGGCAATAAGTAGTCTGCTTTAACCACAAATTTCTAGAGATTAAGGTTATTTTTTACGGTTTACATCTGCCAGTTCTCTGTATCACCTGGGCCCGGTGGGCTGGCGGCTTGCCTTAGGTCAGGTGTTTGGGTTACTGTTTACGAAAGAATAAACCGCAGAAACATAACCGCAGCTCTCGCTCACCGCAGGAACTTTATTCATAGTTCACAAAACGTAACTGTCACCGCTCGTTACACGTCATTAAATCGTACCAAAATTTAATGTTGATAAAATTATCGAACCGAATTACTACCAATCAGATTTTATACTGCTCTTCGCGTCTTACTGTTTTAATTTTCTTATCGTTATAAACATGTTTTTTTTTTTTAATTAAAGAAGCGTATATTTATTCCACAAAAGTTGAGTCAAAGAAAGAATACAAAAATAAACACACAGATAAAAATTTAAGAATTATAATTTTAACAAACTTTTCGAAACATGTTGAGAAAAAATAATTAAAAATAAATTCATAAATAAAATCGTCATACGAATATTAGAATACGTGTGTATTAAATAATGAAAACAAAAAAAATATATACAAAATTTCTTTATTATTATGTATTTAGTGTGCTTCCACACAAGTGGAAGCACACTAAATACATAATAATTAAGAAATTTTGTATCCAAGTTTTTTTGTTTTCATTATTTAAAATGAACTTCTACCAAGAAATTTCAATTAAAAACATAAATTATTTACGTGTGTATTATATAATATATAAATACTCCAATGATATTAAACCTTCATAATGTAATTTTGTATATTGGAATGATTTTTGAAATAATATTAACTCTTTGATATAAATAGAGCTATAGTTGTTTAGTCTTTTTCCCAATTATTGTAATCACAATAGGTAATTCGGAAAGTTTTATTTCACATTTTATAATTGACTTGTTTCAATAACGGCATTATAATATATGTATGCATAACGTAAATCATTAAAAAATCGATGCATGTAAGCATATATATTTATACTTAATATTTATGAATTTATTATGCAAAATAGTTAGGACACTTATCGTATTTTTATGAGCTCATTGTAAACTTTTGAAGAAGAATAGTTTGTCAATGTAAGGAAAGTTTACCGTATTACGTTATAACGGTTGAAAAAGCTCGCTTTTAAATTTAAGTTGGAACTAACGTCTAATGTTCTCCTCCAATATTGATGTAAGCCGGAGTCGGGGAAACATTGTGCAGGGAAAGTTCTCGGGAAGCGGCTGATTGGAAAACTCATTATCTGCACTTTGACCAGCTTAGAAACCGGGTGCGGTCATTGCTTTTGTTTGAGAGATAAGGAATTCTTCCCCCTTTGTTCCCGGTTTATTTTATTTAGAAGGAACAAATTAATGATGTAATCAGTTTTATTCTTGAACAAATTCAGTTGCGTGGATGAAGTTTAAAGGGTTTGTTTAGTACAACTATTGGTGTTCTTATGCCGACCCTTATCTTTGGAAGAACATAATTTAACTGGCAAAGATAAGATGAAAGTATAATAAACGGTGTAGAAATTTGATCTCTTAGACGAATGTTTTCCGTTATATGAGAATGACGCAGATATAATACGTTCAGGAGACAAATACTCTTAACTTTAGAAAGTATCTTGTCTTCCTAATGTCGAACTATCTCTAATGCGTTCCTAGTAATATGTTGTATTTTTATAATATTTTATCTCTACTCAATAGATGCCTTAAACATTTTCCTGATTGTAATGTCTTTTGAGTTAATAAACTGATTTGATAATAAGTGACTGCGGTACAAAAGAAAGCTAATTCTGACAAAAAAAATTAAAGATTAATAATGTTATTATACAGGTATTTTGGAGACATGTAATTAAATAAATTTAAAAATAATAGTGAAGGAAATACACTTACACGACGTAAATAAAACGCAAAATATGAGAATATAGAGGAATATGGAATAAAATTGAATAAATTAAAGCTTAGACACGATCTATGAATGTTAAAGAGTCGAGTGTAGTATGTCAAGAAACACTAGTGTGAGGATCTATCTATTCAGGCTATCACTTATATAAAAAAAAATTATAGATTCCTTGCATAAAAATACAATTTACGTTTCAAGCTTACCGAAACGACCTATATTTTATATAGCTACATATGCATACTCGTATATTATTTTAATTCATATTTATATGACACCCACTCATACAGTATTTTAATTAGAGCAAAAAACGTATTGCAGCTTTGCACAGTCAAAAGCCGTTGACATTTAAATGAGCATATCAAAATTTCGCCCCTGTAATACGATCTTGTCTAAAGCTACTCAGGTATACACCGGATATGAGTAATTCCGTCGAATTCTCAAATGAAAATGATGAAATTTAGTCGAGCATACTACGATAAAGCGGCGTGCAGCGCCTGGCGCCATTAGAGGCCGGTTGCTAAATAAATATAATAAATCGCCAAGTGCGCACTCCAAGCGGCCTACCTGGAAAGCGCATTATGTGCTCCGGGCGTTTACACTGGCGCTGCGTTGATATTCCGCCTACACTCCGCAATATTGCGCAAATAGCTATGCATTTTAATGCACACGAGTGTGAACCCTATTTTACTTTCGTGAGAACTACAAGCTATGAGGGTAATAGCCAAGCTATAAAATAGTGTGTATAAAATAGGCGCCTGAGAAGTGATATCGCGTATGACAATATATTTATGTAAGCATTGTAAAGAAATGTTGCAATTGCGATTTTTTTTTTAATTATTTTTTTTTTCCATTTTTGAGTTTTTTTTTCTTGACACGTTTCGAAGGCTTAACACCTTCATAATCAGGATAACGATATGAACTTCAGTTAATATTGTTTATATCGTTCTCCCGACGATGAAGGTATAATGCCTTCGAAACATGTCGAGAAAAATAAACTCAAAATTGGAAAAATCGGTGTTTTAATTCATACGAAAAATGTCATTATAATATTACCACAGTGTTAACACCTTAAATTTTACAATATCTATCCTTCGGGAAACATTAATTATTACTTTTTAAATTTCAGAATTTACTAACCACCTCATTGAAAACGATCATACGTTTAATAGTCATAATTGCGTTAACAATATAAACGTAACTTTGAAATTAAGGAGATCGTAAAAGACAACACGTTTCTGTTGATATGTTACCATTGTCATATAATCCCAAATAAATAACAATTATCCCAACTTCTAGACTTAACTCTACCCCTTTCATTTATTATATAAGTAAAAATTGTAATCATTTTATTGTTAAAATTACCGCTAGATTTGAAGGCTTGAAGCAACCAGAGTCCTCTGTTGTAAAACGGACCAAACTTTCCGAAACACCTAATATATATCATAGGACATTGGAGCAATATATTTTACTACTTTAATCACGTATGACTGACGAAATAAAAGTATTTATTATGAACGTGATTCGAAAGTGAAATCTTATCTATTCAAAAATATTTTCTTGTCTAGTGAACTTATAGAAAAGGAATTAAATTCAGTTTCTTTGAAGAAAAAAACAATTAACTGGTACTATCGCAGAGAAAAGAAAATTGCAATAAATACGACAAACGTGAAAGTGAAAATTGAATACAAGGCGCATAAATTTTAATAAGCATTCTTTGGTAGAGTCAAAGAAACTAAAGCCCATACACTCCGCTGAACAATCGGCAATAAAGTATGTTAGTGCGCGCGGGTAATTTACTGAAGACATTCAAGTCATACAGCACGTATACATACTTTCAATGCAGCAGATTTAGTACGGGAAAAGAGATAATAGTTTGAAGTCTGTGCAACTTGACGGCAGCTGAGAGGAGGTATCATTTATGACAAGTTGACTACCAGTGTTCAACGTTGACTACATATTCTTCAGTTTTCAATGCTTATATTGCAACTGTAGTCAATACAGTAATAGTGTTAAGGCACAATTATTGGCTAGGACTTTAGATTTTAATATATTGTATGTGGGTAAATCCGCGCGCCGGTGATTAAGCGTGGCTTGTAGTCGAAATACAAAGATAACATACGAGTATATGCATTTATGAATGAAAACACTGTTTTTTTACTTATTTTTAGTTTAAAAAGCTAAGATGGCAGTGCACAAAGGTGTTTTTCTGCCGATCCTTGTGTATGGAAGTGAAAAATGGAACTGACAAAAGAAGGAAATTACAAGAGAAAAATTAATTCATTTTTATGTTTAGAATATAAAGTTTTAAAATGTTCTTTTAAAAAACATTGATGAGTGAAAAACCAAGATATCTCACATTCTGGGAGAGTCCAGGAATCGATGATGGATTTTATTTGCAAAGTATAGAAAACAAAAAACTAAATAACAATACCTTTTAAAAATATATTACAATAACAGGTCGGAACTACATCACATGAATTTTAAGAAAGGGTAAAGAAAATTCTTAGACAATTGTGAAGCGTTATTATCAAGTGAGTTTTATAACAGTTATGTGTATCAAAAATAAACAATGAAAATTATACTGTATCTACACTTCGACATGTGATAAAAAATGAACGTAAAAATATAGTTTAATATGATTAATATCCTTCTACCAGCAATTCGATGAACGTGTACTCGTATATATACCCATTCCGCATACAATATATTAAAATGAATTTAATGTAAAAAGAGAAAACAAAAATTATAAAATATATCAACGGTCTGATAGTACAAGCTAAGTGGGGAGAATAAAAGACATATTGCTTAGATAAAACCTATGTAAGACCTAGGATATTGTGTCATGTATACTCGTAAGACGAGCAAAAATAAACACATGAAAATGATACATTAAAATATTTTTACATTGAAATGTGCGCTTAAATATAATTCGGAATTTCAGATGTTTTTTAAATTGTGTGACATGATGAAACATTTTCTCGTGTGTAACTTCGTGTCTTCA
Source organism: Lepidostoma basale (assembly GCA_022606425.2). Classification (NCBI taxonomy): domain Eukaryota; kingdom Metazoa; phylum Arthropoda; class Insecta; order Trichoptera; family Lepidostomatidae; genus Lepidostoma; species Lepidostoma basale. The sequence continues at coordinate 2,161,172 of JAHDVF020001325.1, read as the reverse complement.
TACGTTATTGTTTTATGTCGGAAGGATTTTCCAGTTTGATTGTTTCGGGGATAAACAAAAGAGAAGGGGAAAAGTTAGATGGGAGGCACTTAAAAAAAACAATGAATACGATTCCAATTTCGCGAATGTTTCGTATTTTCCTTTATGACTATTGCTAAACAATAAACCAACACTAAGAGCGGAAGCGAATAGAGATTTTGAAATCGAAACAACTTCTGAAAACGATACTATTGTAATTAATTTAAAACACTAAAAACAACTTAGATAAACTAACGTTAGTAATAATATAAAGATTAAAGATTAATAAGTTTATTACGTTTTTTCGGTTAACAACCATTTCTAATATCATACTATTCGTGATTCTTTAAAATAAAATTAAAACAGATATTTTAACTGCACCTTCTATTGTAAACATGACTTGACTAATATTTTATATTACCAGTCGATTTCGATGCCGTTTTGTCTTTAGAACAAGATACAGTGGTGCTGAAATCAAAAGGTAATAAGAAAAAGTACTTGTCAGTCACAAAGTTATATAAATAAATAATGATATTATGAATCAATATGTACACCAGCTTATTTATACTGATTATTATAATAATTAACTATATGCTTGTGTGTTATTTTATATCTATTATTCAAGATACAAAAATATATATGGTGAATGTCGTATTAATGAATTAAAGAATAAAAAATATGTTTAACTGTAAGATTTCAGATATGAATCTTTGAATTGTTATATCCACTATGATAATATGATGACTGATGATTTAAATAAACAGAATTTCATACAAAAGAGTTTGTGTAATACTTTCATCTGGAATGGTTTATTAAACTTAGACGGAGAATAATCAACTAAGAATTAAGGTGTTTTTTTTTGGTTAAATATGTTTTATAAACGACTTAGATATATTGAATACAAAAAGTTATGCGATTTAAATGTATTTGTGAGAGCATCAAAATACGCATTATCACTTGCACGTCTTAAAAAACAATGAACACGTCCAGACTTCAAACAGCCTATTCAAAACTGCATTTGCAAGAGTCAACATTCATTAAATCAACGGCCCAACGAGTGTCCTGCAGCCGGGGGAAGGGCTTTCCGCTCATTCAAGGGCCTGTGATGAAAGGTGGCGCAAGAGAGAAAAGAGGAGCTAAGGACAAAAAGCAGAGAAGGTAGACAGGATGTTATCAGAGGTGGATGCAGAGATTATAAATCTAGTAGGAATCCTGGTCTTAGAAAATGACATATTGGATACGCTATATTAATGTGAATTATACCTAATATGAATACTATTTTTACCAATTAGCTAGTTTGTAAAATCATTGGTACAAATGAAACCTACAGGGGAAAAACGAGGAATGTCAGTAGAATGTTAATTTGAATAAATTGAGAATAAAGCTAATCAAAGTCCATACATTTCTTAGCAATTAGCAATCGATTATCTGGCCATAGTCGATGACACAGATGATTTTTGAATATGAAAATTTTATTGTGGATAGATACGTACAAATGCCGCTAGATGGCATTATTACATTTATTTTGAATTTTAACTGACATTCCTTGTTTTTCCCCTGTAGTCTTCAAATTAGACAGTTCTATAAATGAGAGCTTTATTGTTTTTCAGGATATTGTTTCTACGAGGATGGTTTGATAAGTCAGTATAATTTTATAAAATTAGTCTGGGAAAAATAAGTGTAGAACATGTATCTAATGCAATATTTTTTTCTGATCCGATTAAATAAATATTTATACCCGGTGAAAAATTCTGTTTGTCCATAAAATTTTGGCAAAAGCTTTATCCATTATTCATCTTTTAAAAAATTTAAACACTGTTACTAAACGGAATGAAATAAAATATATATTATTTTCCCGATTATGATTTAGTCTTCGAAACATGTTAGGATAATCGAACGTATACCTATAACAGTGTGAACAAATGTGAATTTATTGATCCATTTATTTTTTGATATCGCAATTGCAAAGCTCTAATATATTTAATAAAATTATTTAAAAAAAAACTTATTTAAATAAGCTATAATTTCGGGTCCTTCAAACTTCTCATTCAGGTCTGTACGTAACGCGCATGGACCCTTAGAGATCTCCAAACAGGACACGTAGTGATTCTGAGGACATGGAAGCGTCCTTTCTTTACATTAGCGAAACACCAGCTGCCCACGCACTACTCAAACGACTAAGGCCACCAGTCCCAGGGTCCGCATTGTGAGGGCTCCACGCTGGCACTCGGCGGAATACGAAATAAGTTTTATGTAAATAATGGTATTGTTCGTTCACGGATAAAGAAAACTGTGACAAAAGTACAGCAGTTCACGTACGAACCCAAAGAATCAAATCTAATTTAAATTTCTATGGAAATTTCAATGATTTGAAAGGTTCTCTAAAGTTTAGCAAAAATTGTGAATCATTTATAACGTGAAACTAAAAAAATAAATGGAAAAGAAATTATGTACGAGACAGACGTAATTCAAAATGTGTACGCGTGAGTCTCAATACAAAATGAAAAACGAAAAATAAATTAACAACAACAAACCATTAGCATTTTCTCCGTAGTGGTAGGCAGAGAGAATGGACCCCCACACTACTCTATCTTGGCACACTTCTCTAGCTTCCTCCACATTCATACAGCGAGTCATACACGCACGTAGAATCGACGTGCGTGTAAAACAATTTAAACATTCCTTTATAATATATATTTAGTTTAATTCCACTTGTTTTTATGGCTTCGATCGGTTTCGGTAGCTCGCTGCCATCTTCTGGTCTTAAGATAGCAGAGAGCTGCCGAAACCAGTTGATTCCATGGTGATTAAGACTAAACATATGTATTATGAAGGAATGATTTTTTTTCAAATTATTTACAATGAACTTTTACCAACAAATTTCAATTAACAACATCAATAGATACTAAAATCTGTCAAATAATAATAATAATAATTAAAATTGTTCAAGTGTAGTAATAATTAATGATTTCAAAGTTAAAGCTTAATTAATCGAATTTTAAATCTACATACAGAATTTAATATTATTAATCTGGCAACAGGGCATTGGAATGTAAGTGCAAATGTTTAATTAATAATTAATGTGGTGAATACAAAAAAAAAACAATTGAAAGAAATTTTACAAAAAACTCCCGATGTATAATATCTTAATCGATTTTTAAATTGAAAGACCCATTAGATTGATTAGAATACAAAAGTATAGGAACCTTACACGCCAATTCTTCTTTCTGTTGAGTTTTAAATACATTTTGACCCAAATCCTTTTGTTAATAGATTACGGTAAATTAATTAATTACCTTTGGCTAAGGCCGACGTAAATTCGGTCAAATATTGTCATTCCACGCAGAAGTTCATTAGCAAGGCAATCCAGAGAATCGATTAATGCCGGTAATTGATTTGTGACGACATTACCGATAATGGAGGACGAGCCAAATTCTTAGAATCGGGTCAATTATTTTTACCTGGGTTTAAATTTTTTTGTAATTTTACTAGGAAATTTTCGATATAATGTAGTATTCTCATATAATATTCAACTATCGCAAGCAAGACAATATGTTTAGTCTCTGTACTTGGTTAATGGAAATTGATTATTATTGCCTTAGCAAGGCATTATCATGATAATGGTAAATGATTTGTTCCGGCTGAGGTTTTCCATGGTTTCCTCAGTTGAAAGGCGAATGTTGGAACTTATAAAGATAGTCCACGGACCTCAAAGCTTTTCAAATCAAATCAAATCAATTTATTTTCTCAAAAGATATTACAAACAACAATTTTAGTTTAAGGCATCTATTGAGAACAGGTAAAATATAAAAATATATAATACCAGGAACGCATGAGAGATGTTTCGAGATTAGGAATACAAGATATTCTCCAAAGTCAAGAGTATTTGTCTTCTGAACGTACTTTCACGAATATGAAAGACGTCGATCTCCGAAAAGATCATGTTCAGCAGTTTGATTGCTCTCCCCACCGGCATCACCAGAGGCAGGTTGGTTCTGTATGCTGGGAGATAAAACAGTTTGTGCTGACGCTGTCGAAGATAACCATCTGGAACATAAAGATGGATAGCCTCCAAGATAACGGAGTTCTCAAAGAATCCCCTGATAAGTCTGAAGAAATGGGTAAGAGTGCACCCATCTCTTCTTATCTGTAAACTATTGGTCCCCAGCATGCCCAAGAGGAATGCAGTGGGATAAAGCCACGGATAGCTACCAAACTCTCTGACTTGACTGAGTCAGGTTTGTAGACTTGAAAATAAATCCAAAATATAGAAACAATTATTTATAATAATAATTATTATCATTTAGATAACTACCAGCAAGGATTATATTATTGAAACTAATAAAAGAAGAAAAAAAGTAAATGATTATAATTGTTTATGCAAGATAAAAAAAAATCCCATAAAATATAATGAATCTGCTAGAAAACATACATTCTAATTAGTATTAATTATTTAATACGTATGTTTTCATCAGTGTTCAAGAAAAAATAAATAGTATTATACAAGGCATCTAATATTCTGAATACATATAATATTTTAAAAAAATCTGATTATTTCAAAGTAAGAACTCTCGCATAAGATGTATTCCAGCATGAAAATAATTGCACGTATCTATGTAGTAGTGATAACCAAACTTTTAATTATAATAACATACCAACCAATCTGGCTTGTTCCGAATAGCTCCATTTGTTAATTTGAACTGTCGACATACCTGAAACAATTAAAAATATAAGATTAGTAATTTTATTCAAAACGTGTAATTAAGATTTGAACACAATCATCGAATCAGAGTAAGAAGTAATAGAATGTACCGGCGACGGTTGGCTCCGAGGGAGGGGTGCAATGAGAAAATGTAGGTACATTCGTGACGATGAGATTTCATACTCTGGTGAACACGTTTAATGAGTTCCATATGCAACTGCGGTCATAGGAGGTTTAAATTATTATGCCACTGGGGAATCATCGTGCTTAATTAAAAGAGAAAAAATAACTAGATTATTAAACAATACATTAATTAAAAGAAAAATAATTATTATTATAGATATCTTACATGGCTTATATCTAAAAAAAAAATTGTTATTGTTATAAGTGTGAACTTCATAAAATTTTTAATTTGATAGAAAATAAATGTAAGAATACCAATTGGACGATCAAGGCTGCGAGGAGAATGAAGTTGGGGGATATGGGGTGAAATTGTGAGGAGTGTCAGATTGGAAGGTCGAAGTGGAGGACAGGAGGAGGCTAAGGCTCGATATGGGTTGTAGGCCATCGAAGAAGAAGAATAAGAAAAAATAAATGTATCATAACAAATACATATTATAATATATTACATTACAATTTTTTTTACTAAAACTATTATATTAATAATATTTATTGTATTTTAGATTATATAGTCCATTGTTTTGGCCGAAATACTATGATACTTTAACCTTTTGCACTCTGGCCATTTTTTCTCATGACTAACCAGCTACTCTGAACTTTTTTTTTTACGTATTTATAAAATAAAAAATTAAAATTAGTAAAACAAGTGATAAACTTCCACGTGCTTGGATTAAGTATACGATTTAATGGAAAACAAAACGTATATTTTTAATTAAAAATAATAAAATTGGTATGCTATTTTTGGGACACTCTGTTCGATAATTAGTATGACCATTAAATTTTTGGTAAATTTCTCAAAATATGCTTGCTAAATCACACGTAAAGTAACAGAAAATAATTAGTGACTCTTCAATATATTTTATTTTGATAATTTATTATATTGCATATCAATAATTGTGTACTATGTAGGTAATATATACTAATATTTAGATGTAAATCCTTGAAGAAGTTGCTTTCTAATTATCTTGTACAGTGTAGCAACAAATTAACGCCTTCGTCTAAAGGGTCTCGGCTAACTAACGACTACCTGGAATTGTAAACATTTAATTGGCTAGAGCCATGTCATTTATTGTTTTGCATTGGTTAGTTCATTGACAAATTCGTCCCTCGGTCAGGAAACAAAAGCAAGAACAGCCCACAAGTCATAAAATAGGTAATAAGCTTTGCAAACATTCTACACGGTATTTAAAAAATTTAGTCTTGTCACAAGTGTAGGACAACAACTTACTGTCCCCATAATATTAATAAAAAAATTAACTAACCGGAAACAAATGTAAGGCAGATGACTGCATCATGAATACAATTAAAAAAGGATCCCTAATATGGTTTGGACATATGGAACGAATAGATGAGAGTAGAATGGTTAAAAGGTTGTACACAAGCAGCGTGAGTAGGAAAAGAAGCCGAGGACGACCGAGAAACTTTTTCTAGCGTTATTTTTTTCTTATTTTGGCATTTGCAAATTTAATTGTTTCATCGACGATTTTACTAATGAGTATATTTGTAAAAAAATAGCGTAAAGTAATCGATAGGCTCCGAACAGTTTGCGGGGGTATTCGGTCCAACTGTTCTATTTCCAATAGAACATTTTATTTGTCCTTCTGATGTATTACTAGACATTAAATGCTAACTTTTTCTGAATTAGAAAATCCTACTGACGTAGGATTGATGGATGTTGAAGATTGTTGCGGAATCAGTTCTTCAATATTTTCATCATCACTGTCTTCGCTAAAATATATAAATCTCCTTTTTTGGTCGGTATAATATCACTTCCACTATCGGTAACACTTGAATTATCACCGACGTCCATGTCCACAAAAAACTATCACTTTTATCGCTGTCATTGCAATTAACATTATCAAATGTAAAAAGGTCCTCATCATCTCTGTTATCGATAAAATCACATTCGTTATTATTACTGAACTTTGAAGTAAAATTTTCGTTGTTTTCCATTGCAGTTAGTTCACTATAATTATAAATAAGAAAATTACTATTTCTATTATTGTCAACTACTGAGAAAAATATCGCAAAATTAAGTAAGATAATAAAAAGAAAAAATATATAGTCGCAAAATGTAGAAGTAGCCTCGGAGAACCGTCACAAGTGCAGGACAACAACTAACTGTCCCAATAATATTAATAAAAAAATTAACTAACCGGCAATTGAAATAAAGAATAATGGTTTACCCAGCAGATTGTGTTGATTCTGACTGTGCCAATAATAATAAAATATGATATTTATTCTATCAGCTAAAATGGTGGATAATTAATTCCAAGAAAAAATCGAACTTTCCGGCAATTTAAATAAAGAATGTTGGTTACCCAGCACATTGCGTATTTATTTGAAATACGTTTTCGTAAAACATATTGGATTGAGAACTGTGGATTTATGTTAACTTAATATACAATATAAGAAAAATTATATATCACACATTATTGTGTTTTCGTATTTACAATGAACTTCTACGAAGAAATTTTAATTGACAACATTAATGTATGACATTTTAGTTAAAATGCCTGGGAAATTATATTCAAGACAAGAAATAAGCTAGTTTGGTTCTGCATGGTGGTTAGGTAGTTATTTAGAAATGTGTACATTGCTTTTTCTATTACTTTCAATATCGCAAAATTAAGAAATATAATAATTCCACAAAACTATAAAAAATAGTCACAACAAGTGGGTGTGGCCTTGCAGAAACCCTCATAATTGCCGATTAGCGACAGACCGTCCCAAAAAACATTACTGTATGACAAATGTTTAATCAGCTAAAATGATGCATCTTTTTTTTAACGAGTATATCCATTTAATGGTAAATTTAAACGAAGAAATGTTAGTATATCCAGAATCTTAAGTTATTTAAGTGTATTTGTGGCAAAAAAAAAATAAAAAAATATATTTGCATACTAGAGAAATCGTCGAGTAAACTTATACCCGCGCTCGGCCACTACGTGTGGCCCACAGAGCTGGCAACTAGAACTCTGTGGGCCACAATGTCTGGCCCACAGAGTTGTAAGGGTTAACATTATAAACTGCTAAATTTAAAAAAACTTGTTTTATATATCACAATTGTATTTTGATTTTACGCGACAGCTGTTTCGTCAATCTACGTTGACATCATCAGGTGTTACAATAATATATCAAATGTCAAATTTTCGTGATTTTTCGAACCTTTATGTGTATTAAATTAAGGTATACAAATAAAGGATCGAAAAAACACGAAAAATTGACATTTGATATATTATTGTAACAACGAAACAGCTGTCGCGTAAAATGAAAATACATTTGTGATAAATAAAACAAAGTTTTTTAATTTAACAGTTTATATTTTAGATTACGTTATAATCTGCTGCTTTCCCTTCTTGCTCTAATTATAAGTGTTTTCTCCCTCAGACTCCTTAGTTTTCCTTTTCCTGATTGGATATTTTTTATCATTACTTAGGTGTAATTGGTATTTTTTCTTCGGTATACTATGTTTTCGGATGGATCAGCCACATTATGCCGCATGAAGGTCTTGTTTATGACAACATACGAGAGAGGATGGTTAAGGGAATTAATTACAGGGGGCGCCCCATATGGGGGTTTTTGAAACAGGTGTACGAGGATATGAACAGCGTATCGTATGATGAGTTAAAGGAAGCTTCCAACCAATCCATTGGATTGAAACTGCGAAGAAGAAGACCCTATTTTTAAGAAAAAAATTAAGGAAAAGTGGCTGGAGAAGAAGTAAATGGCTGGAAAATAAAAATATTTTGAATATTAATTATGATTATATTATTTTGAATTTGCCGAATACATCCAACACAAAAGCCTTATAATAATGAATTTATTAAAATAAAGTATTTATATTTCTAAGTGAAAACGGTGCATAGCCGTTTTATCAGGGAAGAATACGGAAGAAAACTGCTATTGTGAAGAGAGAGAGTCGCACTGGGTAGGGTAGAAGAGAAGAGGGATAGAATCACATTTAAGAAAAAGGAATAAATTTCACGGTCGCTTGGCGGGAATGGAACAAATTCGTTATTCATGCGCTGCTCTAATGAACTCGCATAATGATTCTCGTTTAAAGGGATAGTTCGTTAAGAATAATGTTATACGGTTATGCTATTTGAAACAATATAATCGTTTACCACTGGAATGATGAGTTTTATGAAATTTTAAATTTGAAAAAAAAAATTGTTTGTGAACCAAAAAAGTTTTGAAAGTGTAAATAGATTTAATACTCGTATTTATTATATTTTCGAAGGAGGTGAGCTTCGTGAATAACAATAATTTAAATCAGCGGTATTAGAATTTATTATATAATCTCCTATATGAGCAGAAAATATGAAGAATGAATTTGGTCATGACCAGGCTTGTACCTAAGTCCAATGGATTAAGAGCCGGGCGTTACCGCCTCTAGATCACCACCAGTTGTTTCTGTTGTTAATTTTTTAGTTTGATTCTAGGGGAGCAAAATTTTTCTGAATCGATTTCGACCACATATTTGCCATCATCTGGTTAATACTATTGTTCCCAACTTAGTAGAATCACACAATTATTCATTAAAATATAATTTAAAAACGAACTTAAAGCAAGCAACTCCTTTATTCAATAATGTGATACTATCAGAAACAACGAGAGATAATGACAATGGAAATGAGAGCTTTTCCACTTTTCATTGCTTACACGTGTCTTTACATCTCATTATAACTTATTTGTTGTGTAATATCATTTATACGTCACGCACTCACACTAGTTGTAATATAATACTTTCATCTTCGCTTATATCACCACTATACATTCCTTAAAATACTCCACCTATCTTTCTTGTGTGATCTTACTCTCCGTTAACATTATTAACTCATTTTCCAAAATTGATTTCACACATCCGCTATCAGGAGAATTTTTGTCTTTTTTCACATCTTTCCAAAACATTGTTATATAGTCCTTGAAGTGGTTTGTTATTTTGTTAAATTAAAAAGTTCAACTAATTGTTATTCTGGTGATGAAAAACTATATATTATTTCATTATTATATGATTCGGCAGCGTTTACCTTAAGTTACTAAATATTAGAAGGTCTTACATAATATAACAAAATCTATTATACGTTTGTATTTAATGTTTTCATTCCACCAACGCATACGCAAGTTCGTTTGGAATAATTATGTATACTTTATACGTATATAAGAAATATATAATAAGCCGTGTATAAAATACGTATTATTTCCCAGGAGAAATTAAACATTCCTCAAGTAGTAGTGATTACTTATTATTTTATACGAGATCCCATTATCTTAGTAATATAATGGCGTGCTGCTCCTTCTATTTATCTCTATCCCATTGAAATCATTACTCACGAAAACAATGTATGAACTCCGAAAATCGTTAGACTTGAACTAACTTTGGAAATAATGTCTTGGTAGGCAGACTCGTAAGAACTAAAAATCAATACTAATACTTTGTCGCTCGGCAACGAGTATTTCATAACTTGTGATAAATGTTACAAACACAATTCTATGTAACAGTATTTACTCAGACATATTTCTGATACACAAAATATATTGTTTACTAATTTAAAAATAAACTATATTATTCATTCTTATTTTTTCCCTCTCTTATCCTTCATTCACTTACAGGGGACAAGAAGGCCTACACGTGTGGTGTAACTATAAATATAATACAACATCCGTCGCCCCTGGAAACGACAAGTCAACCAAACCTTCCACCACAATGGTAAGTAAAGAGAAATATTGTCCTTTTAAAGACATCATTACGAAATTAGCTTGTCATTGACAAGACGAAGAAAGAAGTAAGTTAGTGTGCCTTAATGCGCCTTTGAGGTGATAACATCACGAAAACGGCGCTTTAAAACTAACTAACTAACTAACCATCAGGCTGTTTTCCCCGAAGGGGTAGGCAGAGAGGTTGGAACGCCACACTGTTCTATCCTGACATGATTCTCGCGCCACTTGTGACACGCATGCTCGTCAATTGTTCCTACTTCAAACATGGCCGCCTTTCAGTAATTGATTCATTTGGTGATGCCATGTCTTCCTTGGCCTTCTTCGACTTCTTTTTCCATTCGCCCCACTTGTATATATCATTGTAACCATTGTTCCCTTATCCATTTTTTCCATGTATCCAAACCATCTTTCTTAATTTTATTTAGGAAGCATTCATCCGCCTTACAATAGTTGAAAAATACAATGGAGTTGAAACAATACTAGGGAGTTTAAAAAAACACTATGAAGTTGAAAAACCACTGTGGTGTTGAAAAACCACTATGGAGTTTAAAAAACACGATGGAGTTGAAAAACCACAATGGAGTTGAAAAAACACCTTGGAGTTGAAAAACATTTTGGAGTTGAAAAACCACTATGGAGTTGAATCAACACTATGGAGTTGAAAAAACACTTTGGAGTTGAAAAAACATTATGGAGTTGAAAAAACACTATGGAGTTGAAAACCACTATGGAGTTGAAACAATACTATGAAGTTTATAAACACGATGGAGTTGAAAAACCACTTTGGAGTTGAAACAACACTATGGAGTTGAAAAACTAAAGTCGAGTTCAAATCGTTAACATTCATAGGTACAACAAAGAGGTTGGGCTACTAAATTTGAAATAAGACCCGGCCATGATACGGCACCGCGGCCATTGTAGCCGAGCGTGTGTGATTTGCAGTGTGAAATATTAAATCCAGCTTCACAAAACTGCCTCGATACCCGATTTCATTAATAAAAAGCCATTTTCTCATCACTCCCTCCTCAGGGCGGGAGCTCAAGATTAATGATACGTTTTACGAAAGTTGCTAACAAAAAATAACTGGGGCGAGCTGCAATGAAAAAAAACCTATTCTCGAATTAACTAATACCATTCAAATGGAAGTCGTTTTTTGTAAACTTTGAATTAAGAATACAATAGAAAAAACTCTTAAAGATAAATTGATGACATTGGATTATATGACTATTAGCAGTTTTTGTTCAAATAAAACGCAATTTCATCTAATGTTTAAAAAACACCATGAACTTCTGCGTTTTTGCTTCAAACAGGTCGGCCATCTTAAAAATCGGAAGAAACGACTTGCGACTTGATGTATGGATGTGAAGGAATCTAGAGAGGTGTGTCAGGATAGAGTAAAGTGGGGGTACATTCTCTCTGCCTCCCTTCCAGAGAAACGGCGTGATGTCTTGTTGTTATTCCTTCAAACAGCATTTTAAAATGTCTAAGTGTAATAACATCATATAATTTTGTTTGCAATATTTTTTATAATACGAATCACTTGAGGCATCTGCACAGTGTTCAAGGTGATTTTCAATGTAATGATATCTATATTTTTGTGACACAATATAAAAAAATATTAAATATACAGTGTGTGACACAATTAATAATAATATTTTACATTTGAATATTATTTATCTGATCATCGAATACGACTTGTGACTTCATGATTTTTATAAACCCATCACAATGAAAACTTTGTTACCTAAAATGATATATCATCTATGTATGAATCAAAGAAAAGCAGGACAGATTATATGGATAGTAAATAATTACAATATCGATAGTGACACAATTTTTGGTGCTTTGATTGTAAAATTTTACATTAATCATTTATAATAACATAGAAGTTGCACGAGCTGCATTTAATAAAATTAAAACATTCTTTTGCAACGATAATCTTAACATAAAACTCCGACGAAGAATGATTAATGTTATATGTCGTCTGTTCTACTATATGGCTGCGAAACCTGGACTCTGAAAGTGAATGTAATTCGAGATGTGGATATACCGCAGAATGCTCCGTATACCGTGGACCGATAGGGTCAGTAATGCAGACGTACTACAGATAACCAAAGCCAATAGAGAGCTGTTGTCGAGTGCGAAAATTAGAAAGGTCTCATATTTGGGTCATGTGCTAAGGGGAGAAAAATTCCACCTCCTACGACTGATATTAATGGGGAAAGTGGAGGGACGTTGTGGAGCTGGTAGAAGGCAGCTGTCCTGGCTGCAGAACATAAAAGAGTGGACAAGAATTACAAGAGTTCAGAACCTGTTCCAGGTGGTGCAGGATAGAGATGCCTTTTCTGCAGTGATCGCTAACGTTGGCGGGACCTGAGACGACACCGAAAGAAGAAGAATAACATGATAAAAAAATCGTTATGAACATTTTCAGACACTGTTCGACTGTTAGGATGTATGATTAGTTTTTTTAAAACTAGTTGATTTTTTACTATAAGATTACGTAGGTACTTGTGTAGGTACTCGTAGTAATCAGTCATAACAAAACATGTGTTTCACACAGGTCTTAATTGCGCGGTTCTAAGAACCCCAGATGATGGATGAGTCGTTTGAAGAAGAAAAAATAATGGGGGTTAATAGTAATTAACTCTGTTTATATTCAAGGGACCCTAATTCGGGCGGGCGTTAGCGTCAGTGGAACGTGTTTATGGACAGTGATTAACATTTTGAATAACGAACTGTCTGTTAGGTTTGTGAGATATTTTGATTCTGTTGTTCTTTGATATTTAATCATTAAAAGGTTATGCGCAATATAATATTATAGGGTGCATAATATTCGTTTATTGTTTCTTGAACAATGATGTAAAACTCCATATTAAATAATTAATACGAATAAAAAACGTCCGTATGTATGGAAGCGAAGCACGGAACTGGCAAAAAAGGATGAAAGTAGAATAAAGGCAGTAAAAATGAGATCTCTTAGACGAACGTGTGGATACTCTGTGTATGATAGAGTGTCGAATGAAAATATAAGAAGTGAATGCGGTGCGAATGATGGTGTCATGAACAAAATAATGAAAGGATCATTAAGATGGTTTGGACATATGAAAAGAATGAATGAAGAAAGAATTGTAAAAAAATTATATGTTAACGATTTAAATGGAACCAGAAATAGAGGAAGACCGAGGAAAACGTGGCACGATCAAATTAATCATATATTGAATGTCGGCCATGTAAGGAGTCAGAGAAATCGACGCGCGTGCATGACACGATGTATGAATGTTGAGGAATCGAGAGAAATATACCCCTTCGGGGAGACGGCGTGATGGTTAGTTAGTTAGTTAAAACGTCCGTTTTCTAGACACACATTGGCTTTCGAGAGATTTGATAATGCCTTAGAAAGGTGAAATATGTTATTTCTATAAACTACAAAAAAAAAAAAACTTGAATAGAAACATTTTCATTTGTATTAATTACATAATATTTGTATTTTATAAACATTTTACCTGTTTCAATGACACCTTTATCAAAATATATAAACCTATACCTTATATGTAATTATCTGAAGCACGAATGGCGTAGGTTATTGCATATTACAAAATAAATGTCTAAACTTAGAAATAAACTTATAATAAGTGTCAAACCGTTGCAAAAAAACTGCAATCAGTTTGGGCCCGTCGAAAAATAAACAAATAAATCAATTAAATTTTTAGAAGTGTTTACCTTGGGTACCATGTTTTTTAATCAGTTGCTTTATTCAGTTTAAATGTGTTTTTTTTTTCATTTCATAGCAACAAAGAATGTCTTTATCGGGTAACCATTTATCTCTGTATTTAACACAATAATAATCATATCTTAAACTGAATACATTATTAAGGATTAATTGTATCTCAATAGAGAGGAATATGTAAATTGTTTTTTGGAAACAGAATATGGTAGTCGAGGCGTTTACAGGACTTATGACCTGTCATTGGTTGGGTTAAGCAATTATGTTAACAACATTCTCCATTCCGCCCTTCTTACGACCACCACGTCTGACAATTTTTTTTTAAAGATGTATATATGCTACTATGTTAAGAAACACTTCATGTCAATTTACACTAGCGCCATCTATTAAGATTATAATTATGTAAGCATTAATTAATTATATGAAAGCATTAATACAATTAATTCTTAAAAATGATTAATCCCCAATGGGTAAAATCCAGTATTTGTCTACAAGTATGTAATGACATTCAAAAAACAAATTGAATACATTATCCCTTTACTCAATTATTTTTTACCCACCACAAATTGCTTCATTATTTAAAAAAAATCTAAATAAGGATATCAATAATAAGTCGTATTGGAATAGTGTAGAGAATTATTATTTCGTCGTATACGAGTATGGTAATGTCAAATCTAGCTCATCATATGAATTGGTATAATAAAGAATATGTCGAGCCACACTCGATGTTGGAGTGGTGTGGGTTAAAATATCCCAGATATTCTACTGGACAAATCTACTGCGAGGTACTTGCATTGTTTGTATTGGCACGACTTCACATTTCTATCAGACTGTCGGCTTGTTTGATAAGCATGCGTAGATTCGGAGAACAAGGAATACTATAAATTACGTCCAGCCTTTATTCTATTTAACAAACAGCAGGTTACAGAAGCCAGAAGAGGTTTTTATTACAAAGACTAAACAAACAAACGATAGCGCATCCTCGTGTTGTGCTTTTAGTTTGTTTTACCGTGTGCCAATTTTCTAATGTGTAGTTACGAAAGCATCAAATAATTAGAGCATCGCCAAATATTTAAAAAAATAGTGCATTTTTTTTAAACTCTCGGTTATCTTTAACCTGATTTTTAAATTACCTGGTTTGATAGTGTGGGCTCAGATCATTATAATCCGTGCATATCTGTGTTTGTTAGTAAATGTATAATTTTATAGCTAGACTAAGAACATGTCGCAAGTATGCTTAATATTTACTCTCCACGCTCCTTTGCCCAACAATACAATCGTTACGAAATAATAAAGATACCATCTCGTGCGACACAAGCTGTGATATGAATATCATTTTCCCACATAGTGTTTTTTATTATCATACACAATGTACCCGAACACTTAAAACTTATGATTTTTCGTTGTGGCCAGCCTTAAAACGGTAGCTGTTAAATGTGGAACGTCGTAAACCAAAAAGAGAAAACACGATTATCTCTAAAAAACAAGCTAACACATGTAAAGTGCACCATTACAACCACACACTGATACGAAACGTAAAACTTATATAGGAAAGAAACTACAAGGAAAACAATTCCCGCAGAAACCACAAAAAATAGATAAGAACATTATTTTAAAGGACATATAAAGTAATCGTGAAAACACTAATACAAACATAGTTCATAAAAAAAAATGTTCAGAAGTAGGGCATAATCAAAATATGAGTTGTTGTTGTTGGTATAAAACTAAACTCCAATACAATTCCGTTGCAAAATATTTTTGAGACGAAATAAAGCGGATATAAGAAAGTGTTTTTTTTTTTAGAGGTTCGGTTTTTAAACTATCAACATTGTTTCTACAGACTGTCAATTTGACAGTTGACCCTTGATTTGTAGTCAGTACGTTTTGCCATTTTATTATAAATAGACTGACGCCAGAACAGCGCTTGCAAATTGTGAAAAAAATATTTTGAAAATCATGGTTCGGTTCACCAAACTTATCGTGTACTACGTCCATTTTACGGTCGACATAATCGTCCATCCGAGCAAGTTATTCGGAAGACCGTGGATCGTTTTCGCACCACATAAACACTAGTACGAGTATATGATACGCATCCATAAAGACGACAATTGTCGAAAAACGATTTCACGATTGCGCTTCGCTTGCGATTGCGCTTGGTCGAAATTATATTTAAAAAATAATGGCATAAAATTATCCATTAAATAATGCCAATATCATAGACATTAACATTATTTTAATGTGATATTGTATACCTCTAAAAAAAATATCCTACAGTTTTTTGTACATCGCATTACTAGTTCAGAAATAAGATGAAACATTTCACTTCGTGCGCTCACTATAATGATATGTAATCTAGAAGATGGTCCCCTTTCGAAATACTGTGTGGACGGTAAATCACTGGAATGTCTTTTATTATCGCTCTTAACGCGGACAATGCAAGTCGAGATTAGTTTTTTACTTTTTGTTTCGCGTCTCCCGGCCCAGCAAATGGGCCGTGTGATTATGAAGTAGGAAATAGACAGCGGCAAAAGGGCCGTACACGCAATTTCAATTTTACGAAAATACGCCTGTCCCGAGTAGCGCGGGTCCGCGCCAGTCCGACTTTGTAAAGAGCAAAAAGTGTCCCCCGGTGGTATATTTTTATTCGGTTAAATTTAAAATGCACCGCGAGAAAGGGGACGGAGGCGTGAACTTTTATGAGAATTCTCCTTAACACAAGTTTACAATACCGCTCAAGTTGTATTCTTCGGAAGAGATTAGTGGGAGTTGAGAACTGGATTTAAGACAGTGTGATTTAAACGAAATAAAACGGAATGTCGGGAACAGCGCACAACACAACAAACTTTACGAAACTTTATAACAAATCGACGTTAGTTATAATGGAGGGAAACATTCAATTCATAATTTTTGGTTAAACTCTGAGACGTAAAAGGTTGTTAAACGACTAAATAAAGATTCTTCTACTTCTTCGATGGCCCTACAGCCCGTATCGAGCTTTAGCCTCCAGTATTCTTCGCCTGCAACTCCTCCTGTCCTCCGCTTCGACCCTCCAATCTGACACTCGTAACAATTTTGCCCCATCTCTCTTAACTTCATCCTCCCATCGCAGTCGTCCAATTGTTCTTCTACCACCTGGGTGCCAATCCAGCAATCTTTTTGGGGTTCGCGATGACGGCATCCTTTGCACGTGACCGGCCCATCTCAGTCTATTCAGTCTGACCTGGGTGGAGAGACTGATAAAGATTAAAAAATAAAATCTAAAATTTGGTTCAAATTGAAATAAATAACTAACTAACTAGCTAACTAGCCCTCGCGTCGTTTCCCCAGAGGGGTAGGCAGAGAGGATGGATCGCCACATTGTTCTACCCTGGCATAATTCTCGCGCTTCTTCAACATTCACATATTGTGAGATGCACGCTCGTCGATTGTTCCTACTTCGAACATGGCCGCCTTTCAGTAATTGATTAATTTGGTCATGCCATGTCTTCCTTGGCCTTCCTCGACTTCTTTTCCCATTCACACTACTTGCATACATCTTTTTAACCTTTCTTCCCTCATCTATTCGTTCCATATGTCCAAACTATCTTAGTGACCCTTGGTAAAATAAATAAACGAACGGAGAGATGAGTTAAACACAACGATTGTATTTATTGTTTCTTGAATAATGATGTAAAACTCAATAATAAATAATTAATACGAATGAAAACGTGTGAATGAAATGTTTCGCCTGTCTAAGCCATTATCAATTATCAAATGGCAATGACATTTAATAATGCCTTAGACAGGCGAAACGTGTTATTCACATAAATTGTTATTAAACTTCTAGAAAAAATACGTTTTTATTCGTATTAATTACAACAACTGTTTTGATAAAACATTTAAAATTTAGCATACCACTTATTTCAATGATAATAAACAAAAAATATAATGGTTTGATCAATTTGATTGAATTTGCTGATAGTAACTAAATAACCACCATGATCCACCATGCTTTTATCTCCATGATCCACAACAATCCCACATACTTTTTTCATTCATTCTACACACGCACCCAGACCATTTTGACTGCAAGAAAATGGAAAATCGTCTTTAAAAATATCGCAGCATTTTTTTTCTGACAACAAAAACAAAAAATCCAGAGGCGTTTCGGCGAATACAATTTGATTTCCATTTTAATTTCACGAGCAAGGAGTCGCGCCGGCTGTAATCCGGTTAGTCGCGAGCCGATTGGGCGAAATGTTCTGCCCCGAAGAGTTCAATTAAAATCCCGCGACGAGAGTCGAACCCGGCACTCGAGCGATCGAGCCGGCGGGGTGGCCCCTACGCGGCACTCCAATCTGCCATGAATCGGAAATCAAAGTACCTACATGCTATGTAAAAATGACATGAATAGATCTGCTTACGTATGTTAGCGCACACGGAGACTCTTGACAGATTTGTAAAAATATACATATGGTACCTATACAGGTGTGTATAGAGTCCTGAATGAAACTCAAAATCTGACCTCTCGATCGTATTTTTGAAAAACATTTTCATTTAAAAATTATTATGAAAATATATAGGTACGTACCGGATGGGCTAAAATAACCTTTAATTTATGGATATAAAATGATAAAACACTTAGTATTAACTACGCTGTGGTTATTATAATTGATTCCAACTAGTTTCGCTTGCATAAGCATTTGAAATGTGGCTCCATCGCCGAATGCTCAGAATTCCCTGGACAGACATGGTTACCAATACCGAAGTCCTGAGGCGAGCTAGAGTTGACAGGGAACTGTTATCAACTATTAAGGTTCAGAAAATTTCATATCTGGGTCATATACTGCGTGGGGAAAAGTACCACCTTCTCCAAGTGATATTGGAGGGGAAAATTGAGGGACGCCGAGGGCTCGGTAGGAGACAAATGTCCTGGCTGCGAAACGTGAGGGAGTGGACCGGCATCCGAAGTGTGGAGGAGCTGTTCCGAGCGGCGCAGTACAGGGACAGGTTCGCCGAGGTGGTCGCCAACATTGGGGGGACCCGACAGGGCACTTGAAAAATAAGAAGTTTCGCTTGTACCCATGCTTCATCAGGGTGATAATCTTTATAGTGTAATATCGTTATATTTTTTTTCGTGGATATTGTGAACAAGACTTGGACTATTTAAAATGGAACGATACCCAATTGTACAAAGACTTAAGATATTTGAATATTAAATTGAATTTGAAATTAAATATTACACCTCCAAAATACTAATTAAGACCTTAATAATAAAATGAAAATTCTGCCTTTTAAATTTGAATTGAAAATGGAATATTTCCATTATTTTGTCAAATTCGGCAGCGTTGAGTACAATGATGAATTGTTATTTGTACACATGTGTTCTTCGATGAAAAAAAAAATCAAATGTATCTAGAGGAAAACACGATTTATTGGAGGAAGCGAAGCATTTCTCAGGGGAAGAAATTCACTGATATTGAATGCAATAAGCGAAACACATAGCTATTTCTGTTTCTCGTTATATATTATATTTACAAGACAGAAATAGTGATACTGCGCAAAATAAGCTGACATCACATAAAGTTTATTATCTATGTTTATGTTTAAATTAACAAATGGTTTAATTGAACTATGTGGTATACTCGTATGTATTTGCAAAAAGATTATAATAATTAGCTTGAAAAAATAATTTTATAACGTGAGAGATTCTTGACATTTTGAGCAGGCATTATCAAATATAGCATAACCGTGAAATTTAACGTATCGAATTACAATAGAACAACATGTAACATATAAAGTAAGAAACTAACCTTGGTTGTTCTTGAATGATTAGCCCGAGATTTTGATAATAGTCGTGCATGTGCGCAAGTATCAATTGACAGCGTCGATATTTATCGAAGTTCTTGTGGAATTACATTCCAGAAGACCTACCCCACATCTCAAACAGTTTATGTTCTGCATAGGAAACTAAAGGCGTATCAATGCAAATCGGATACTTTGCATAATTATATGGACTTAAATCCCCCATCCACAGTTAGTCAACTCTCCGATGCGCATTCGTCAAAGTGTCATAGGAGACATACATACACTATTGTGTGGTAATTATAGAGGATCGTCGCTTTTCCGCGAGACAGTTTAGAAATAGCAGTATTAATATATACATCAGGACCGTTAATGGATGAGCATTGTGTGGACGTTCTTTCCTATGGGCATTATTGCCTTTTGTGCTGTATGGGATATTAAGTCCGTCCCACACATCAGACGTGCGGAGCGGAGAAGTAAATAGGGAGGCACAGGTAATATAAGACAAGGCATTTGTATGTATATTCCAAACGTCCAAGAAATACAAAGGATTTTACTCATAAAAATAGATGACCGCTATACTATTCACAATGAATCGGGTACCTAAATACTTATGGGTAAAATGAATTACCCAAAGGAAATTATCTAAAATTACGTAAGCGTGTTAAATCGTACAAATTACAAATAAGTTTAGTAATAACAATACTTTTGTACAGAAAACAAATTACATTTTGTGAGTGATGTATGATTGGTCAAGGGCCATTTGTCTTTAAATAAAATTTAAATCGTTACAATAACCTTGCTTCAGACAATGTAATTTGTGCTAGTATAATTAAGTAAAGAACATACAAAATTTATAGTAAAATGAAAATTTTATGAATTAAAACACTGTTTTTTCCACTACTGAGATTATTTTTCTCGACATGTTTCGAAGGCTAACACCTTCATCATCGGAAGAACGATATAAACTATAGTTTATATATAAACTATAGTTTATATCGTTCTCCCGATGATGAAGGTGTAAGCCTTCGAAACACGTCGAGAAAAATAAACTCAATAGTGGAAAAAAGTGCTTTAATTCATAAAAATTCGTCATTACAGAATTCCACAGTGTTAACGCCTTAAGTTTATCTAAAAGTAAAATGAAAGTTAAAAAAACGCTATTTCAAGATCTATATTATAATCCAGGTACAGGTACCCAAAATATAACAGTTTTGATGCAAATAAACGAGTTGCAATAAACGAGATGCAAATAAACGAGAAAGCTCCAACATTTTCCCTAGTCAGTTCAGAATATTATTGAAAAGTAAAGGCATTAATGTGTATTATAAATTATTAACTATAATTTATTATAAATCGAACCAAACTGCATGTTGAGAATCAAAACCACAGTGATTTCCTGGGAAGTGTTACTGGCTTGGTTTCCCGTTGCCAGGGATTTTCTATAGGGGTTACCTTCTCTTAGCTGGTGGATTTTGATTTTGTGGCCCTCAAAATACACCAGACGCCCTTTCTCTATTTGCTATAACCCTAATGATAATGTTAGTGATCACATTATCCGGGACTCACAGGATCACGAGAAGTCGGACTTGATTTTAATTCCATATTATCTATTCTTCTATGGCACTGATTTTTTTTTATATAATCATGCATCAAACCAACATTATACAGATAATTTAGCTTTTTGAATTAACTCATATTCAGTATTCTCGCAGAGAGCATTGACCGCCGCTGGCATAAGGTAATGTGGCCTCAAAAATTACTTCTAAAAATGGTGTACGAGTCTAGACTTTGTGTGTGTGGTGATTATAAATATGTATTAATATTGTCTTCTCGTTACCCCTTGCGTCAGATGTGCTGAGAGTGTAAAATGGAAATCTGTGTTGCCGGTGGAACTAACTGATTAGAAGAACCGTGAAATAATAATGCGTAATACGATGAAATTTCCATATACTTTATTATGTGCATACTTAATGCTGATGGAAACAATGAAGAGATTTTATATTAACGTTTAATAAAGTTGTTTTTAATCGTTCCGTCTCTTAGATTACGTTAATTAATTTATCTTCGCATCTCATCTGTCAAGGCTTAGTTTTAATTTTGTGTTTTAATTTGGTTGAAATTTAAAACAAATTAGATATATAAAAAAACATATTATTACAAATATGAGAAGTTACAAGTTTAAAAAAATTCGTCCTCATTTCAAAGCGCAAAAATGTTGCGAATAAACCGGGAAAATTCTTGGGTTATTTCCCAATAAACGTCACTCAAAATAACCCAGAAATAAAGCATTAGGAATACGTCTCGTTCGGTTTAATGGCATTTGCATGAGGTTAGTGGTTCCGCAGAAGTGCCTTAAGATTCTTGTATAAATTATTGCAATCTAGGTAATAGCTTCGCGAAGCTTGTGCGAGAACACGTGTTAGCACATTTCTGTAGATATTCAATATGGTATTACATATACCTTATAAGTGAAGATAATAAACATACGTTTACACCTTCCATTCCCTTACATTATTCAGTGACACAAACTGAACGAAATAAAAATGTATCCTTATTCCTTACACAAGCTCCAAATATTCTGAATCCCACGAGACCAAGATGAAAACGGAAGTTAGGAGATATCTCGTTTCTGTTTTTCACGTTGTCTACAAGATATACGACCTCACCGAAGGCACAAAACAAAAACATTACTGAAAATGGATATAAAGTAATCAAAATAGGTACAAGTAATGCGATATGCTTTTGTAACGTAAAGGAAATAAGCAAAGAGAACCCCCCACTTTGTATATGCTAATAAGAATACCAATTAACAAGATGCCATTCAATTTACAAAATTTCACCGTGGTTTTCTACGTCTAGTAACATTTAATATTTCATTGTAACGTGCTATTTCTGTCTGAAGTATAATTAATTTAAGTATACACACGTTAAAAGGCACAGGATCGAGGAGTTTGGAATAAAATCATTAAGGAGACTAAAACTCTTCAAGAAATGTATGGCCATGCGTAGTAAGTAAGAATTTAAATATTAAAAAGCATTAAACACTAAGCACACACAATATTGCATAGCTTTATCTGAAATATCAGTAACACGTGAATGGAATACGTTTTAAAATAGATTTAACTTCTTTGTGGAAAATGATTTGTACGATTAACCATTATCATTTAGCATCCAACGGTAGTAGATAGTGGATAAATATTGTAATTTTCAACATTCATCGAAAATCGCTACGGGTTCAAAGAAATCCGTTAAGAAAATAGCAGTTATCTAGAATGGTTAACAAGGCATTTACTGTTGCTATTATAACATGGCACGTCTTGTTTGCGGACTGCACAAGACATTATCAATGCTGAATGAATAACTTATTACTTATTTATTGGGTTACATACATAATACCCAGTAGCTGAATATCATACAGAAATCATTTCCACTGAATGTAGGTGTGGTACAAAAACAAATTAATATCAGTTAGATTTAAGTACTATCCTGCAAACGCTTTTGACAAATTCGCTAATTAAAAGTCATCATCATCGGCTGTCCCTCGTGTCCGAGGAAGACTGTCCTTCACGGTTGTGGGTCCGCATGTGACTGAAGAGCCCGATCCTGGACCCACATATTTTGGGGCATCTGGGGCAGGGGAAGGCGCTTGTAATGGAGCCGTCACCGTCTCCCAGTGGTCTCTCCTTTCTCCTCCTCCTCTCTCAGCGGCGTCGTCTCTGCGCTGTGCTTCAGAGTCTTGTGTGCCTTTATGTACTGCTGTTCTCCACCTAGGTCTGTCCTCTGCAGTCTTTTCCCAGCAATCACAGTCGATGCCAGTAATTAAAAGTACGGTTCAATTCAATACCATGCAATATGGTTTCAAATTGATTCATACAAATATTAATCCAGAAGTCAATATATGAAACGCGAGATTAATTAGTAAATATATGATCAATTTATATATACCTGTAAGACCTCACTCTTACTTGTGCAAGAAATAAATAACTTTCAAATAAATTAAACAAACAATTGTTCGATTCTAGCGAAACATAAATGCGCTGTTGTGTATGGTACATCTTGTAATTGTTATTGTAAAACAAGCATTTGAATCAGATAAAAAAATCGTTTCAATTGTTCTCACTCCGCCAGATTTCACTAATTAATCGATGTGCTCTATTCGATCGAAGGAAGCCTCTTCATTATGAACGACCAGCAAAACAATGATATGCGCAAGAGCTCCACGTGAAATACGGCGAGGGTGAACAGAATATTGCAAGGAAAAAACCGAACCGATTACACAGAGCTGCCATTGTTGCTACACTTTGACGAGTGAAGGAACAAAGAGGAAGAAAACGTGCGAAAAACACAAGTTAAACAGTGTTTCCAATCAATTAAACGGTGGGAAAACAATGCATACGCTGAATATTAAGTGTTTTATGGTTCTTTGATTAGAATTCAAAAAACGAAATGTTTAAGGTAATCAAATAAATTTTATTTGAAGGGACAAACAGCTAAAATGGCGGCAATAAAAAACAAGATGATTTTTCTAACACATTACAATTCACATTATTACATTTCTTAAATCGTAAACGACTGCTTTGAACGGTTGAGATTTTTAACAGATATTGACTGCATAATAAAAAGAGCCAATTGGTACCGCATTGCTACATCCAATTAAATGTATAACGTGATAGGAAATAACACATATGGAATGGACAGCAACATCGTAAACGAAAGTACTCATATTCACAGATCTAGCTGTATACAAAGACTTAAATATATGAAGATAAATAGGTTCTGTCTGCGTCTGATTGGTGTCAAGAATGAAACAATGCATGTACCAATGATTTGATTTGATTAAGTAATTGAAGTCCCGAAATTCCGCCAAGGTAAGCCATTATAATACGATTGAAATTCACAATTTGTAAACATTGCAATTTGCCAAATGGCTGTTTAGAATTACTACATACGGAAGAACCTTGAAAAAAATTAGGGACACGCTGGAATAATTCGCGAGCGTTTTAACATGTTTTGAGGTTATAATGAATGAAAATATACACTGGTCTGTGTTGGGAGGGATTTATAAGTTTCAGCAACAAACGTGGCGGGTTTGATAATATTGAACTTTATTAATCTGTTGGCAAAAGGCCCCAGAGGTCAGCCTCAGTGGCGCGGTACAAGCGGCAAGCTTAAACAGATTATAGGAGGATTGTGATCTGAAGGGATTACTTTGACTTGTCGGTGAGGTGCACACTGTTACTTTCAAGAGAGTACATGAATTAATACTGTTACTACGAATTTATAAATACATAAATATTTATGAATTAATCACTATTTTTTTCCACTTTTGAGTTTATTTTTCTCGACATGTTTCGAACGCTTTACACCTTCATCATTATTAATTAATTTAATACAATATTGTGTTTCGTGTAACGATCATTTATACACGTAAAGCGTATGTGGAAAGCATCGGGAAACTACCACATTATAGGCCCAAGTGGCATCCCAAGAACCAGCAAATATATTAGAATTGCTGCGAACCAATTCCTAGTATTGAAATTAACAAAAAAATAACATTAGAACAATATTTCAAACACATGTATGTCTCATAATTATTGACCAATAAGTACATTTATGGAACCTTATTTTGTATCAATCAATTAATTTACCAAAACAACATTAAGTAGCTACAAAATATTGGTTGTAGTGAGTCCAAAAATTCTGTAGATGTATTTGCAATAAATAATTTAATATAACTATGTATTTTATTTCAGATATGATGATTTGACGTTAATTGAAATTATTATGAAAAGCGGAAATCATCAATAACAAATAAGTGAAATTCCGGAAGTAGATACACAAAAGTATATGTTTAAAAAATTGTGTATATATAAAGTGGGTTTGTAAAATAAACCTAAATGTTTTTTAATTTTTTTAATTAAATAAATCAATTAATAATAAATGTTACTAAAATGATTTATAACTCCTATAAATACGAGTATCTTCTTCTTCTTCTTCTTCTTCGTCAGCCTTTATCGGTCCACTGCTGGACATAGGCCTCTTCCCTTCCCTTCCACTCGTCTCTATCTCCTGCCAGCCGTAGCCACATTTTCTCCCCCACGGCAGCAAAGTCGTCGGCCCACCTTTTTTGCGGCCTGTCGACGACGTATAATATATAAAAATGTGTGGGTAGGTACTTCATTAATTTAAATTAATTAGTTGCATTGTATTATTCACGTGAAGATTATAAACAGGAAGTTCGCGAGAGATAGGTGCATATTTATTCATGTTTAATTATAGAATTACAGGACAGTATGTGGAATTTGGTTATAACAATGAATCAGTTGTAACAAAAATCCGCGCCCGCATACGACTGTGTCCTAGAAATTCTACCAAAAAGATTTTTTTATTTAAAGTTGTATTTAAGCGCTCTCTTAGAAAATGTAATCCAGTACATATATTTAACATCCAAATTCTACATTTAATGAATGATAGATAACCTTTTTTATACCATAGAGGTGATAAAAATATCGGCATTTTAATTTTCAATTAATAATAGCTTAAAAGCTGTTCTTAATTTAAATCAATACTTTTTTTGTAATCAGACATTTTGCACTTCATTTTAATATTGTAATATCTATTTAAATATGTTACTACTCGGATATGTATGATATCAAATAGTTAAAATAAAGACAAATGTGCTTTCTGTTAGTTTTGCAATTTATTTTGAAAATTGCGTTTGATATTTTTTGTAATAACTATTTGTTTTTATCATAGACTCTGTTTAGACAAAAATGGTTAATCGCATTTTATAATATGTATGTATACGTACGAAAAACGTTAATTTATATGTTGGACATAATTTTTTTTTTCAAATTATTAAATAATTATTCAGTTAACAGTATTTGAAGGAAGTGTAAGCAATAGCTGTTAGTAGATATAGTTTTTATGATATAATATAATTATTATAATATATGATATAATTAAATTATAACGCATTTTAAAATGTGTTACAATTTAATTTATAACATCCGAAGAGGAACTCATATATTAGAGCTTAATTATCTTATTTGAATTTTTAACAGCCGATATTTAGCATATTAACATACTTGTATTTTTCGTAAGAAGTTCAGTTGTATGTCTTATGGAACCTTCATTTCCGTTAGATACACAAATATGATTATGTCAGTTGGTCCATGTATCTCCTGAGCTGGCACGGCGCCAATTCAAATTATGGATATTTTTCATGTAGGCTGGCGAGAGTATGTTTTAAAATAAGTAGAGAAATCCAATGCAATTCGCATAGCGAGAGGCTTTCCACCCACTCTGAACTCTCAGTCATATCGTCTAGAAGGAAAAGCAAATACATTATGTTAATACGTTAGTGTACACAACAATAACAACAACAAACAATCACGCACCATCACCGGAAAGGAAGACAGAGAGAATGAACCATCCACACTACTCTATCCTGACACTCCTCTCTAGATTCCTCCATATTCATACAAGCACGTCGATTCTTACGACGAATAACATTGACGATCTTTAAAATTTAATTAATTTGGTCATGTCATGTTTTCTTCGGTCTTCCTGGACTCACATCATTAACGTATACTTTCTTAACCATTCTTCATCCGTGCTTTTATTATGTCCGAACCAACGCAGTGATCTTTTCATAATTTTGTTTAGAATACTTTCTTTCGTTTATCGAATACTTTCTTTGTTTAGAATACTTTTGAGAGAAGGGTGCTGCGCAGAATTCTGGGGCCTGTGAATGACGGTGGAGGCTGGAGAGTGCGGCATAATGACGAGCTGTACAATATTTACAAAGCTCCCAGTCTCTCCACACAGGTCAGATTGAATAGACTGAGATGGGCCGGTCACGTGCAGAGGATGCCGTCATCGCGAACCCCAAAAAGATTGCTGGAGTGGCACCCAGGTGGTAAAAGACCAATTGGACGAACAAGGCTGAGATGGGAGGATGAAGTTGGGAGAGATGGAGCAAGATTGTTAAGATTGTCAGATTGGAGGGTCGAAGCGGAGGACAGGAGGAGTTGGAGACGAAGAATACTGGAGGCTAAGGCTCGATAGGGCCATCGAAGAAGATACTTTCTTTCACCTTACACTCATTTCTGATTCATCAGCGCACTTGAGGTGATTAATTCATAAAAACTGCGCTCTATAAATTATCAAATTTATTATTATTATTATCTGCATTTCAATCGTACATCGTTTTATCACATCATAATAGTAATATAAAACATTTTTTTGTATACACATGTTGATCAAATATTTATTGTACATAATAAATAAAAACTAGAATTAACAATAATTTTAAATAGTATGGCTTGTATTTACACCACTTTTTTAAGCTTCCTCGGGGTTACAAAAACAAACCGTTTGTTTTTGTAGCCCTGACGAAGCTCCTGATGGAGCGAAACCGGTTATTTCGATAAAACAAATTAAATTGTGTAAAAGCAAAGTAAAAAAGCGTTTCAAATTATTGTTAATATAGCCATACCACAAATTAAAAGCTCAATACGAAAGTAAAAACTATAATATTTATAGACTTATAGATTTCTTTATTAACTTAAAAGCACAACAATAAACATGCCTACGAAGCTTATAAAAAAAGTGACTTTATCTGTTAAATCTCACTCTAATATAAAACTGTTTTATGCCTCGAGGCTTCGATAATATGTATCTGAATCTATAATGTAGTATATTATGATAGTATAAGTTTCACATACACCTAAACGTTTGCAAGTAAATACAACATAAAAGCCATTTTCCGTATTATTTTTTTCCGAGTGTGCAAAGTGATTTATTGGAGTGCTTTTTGGAAGTTTGAATTTCAAACAGACGAGACGGAAAAAGAAACTGTCATACTGCGAAGGTTCTTTGCTCGGATGGAAAAGTTTTATTGAAATTTCTACATTTACATACCAACCAAACTATACAGAGATTATTATCACGAAGAGCTAATTATTTTAATTGCTACAACCTAAACAGAAGATGTTTGTTTCTGACAGTGTCTGCTCTTGCTTCGATTCCGTAAGCCATTATGGACCTGATGAATGTTTTATAAATGTCAACTTTCCTTATATATCTGTGATTGTTTTGAAACAAAAATTACTTTGACATTAAAAATAATATTTAATA
This sequence comes from Lepidostoma basale, assembly GCA_022606425.2. NCBI lineage: Eukaryota > Metazoa > Arthropoda > Insecta > Trichoptera > Lepidostomatidae > Lepidostoma > Lepidostoma basale. The sequence goes on along the minus strand of JAHDVF020001325.1, from coordinate 2,131,893 downwards.
TTGGGGTTTAAAAGGGTAGTAGGGCCACGATGGGGTATGCTTTGCTGGCAAGTATGCCTCTACAAAATGTCGTAAGGCGCCATGTTTCATTTACAACAGCAATACTACTATCAAGTCCAACTCTCTAGCGTCCACGAGAGGTCTTTTAAAGACCCCGCGAACCCCGGGCAATGTGGCACATATTACTTAGTGCCATAGCAGATAGAGAGAGGACGAATGGCGAGCTTCGTGCGCCATAAAACTGGATACATCCAGCTAAGGGAAGGTAACCCCGACAGAAAATCCTCCAGAGAAGGCAAGGGGATACCACTCTGTATATTTTTCCCCAGGTCATCGCTATGACAAGGTTAGGGAGACCTGACAGGACACACAAAGAAGAAGATTTAATATTAAAAGATGGATATTGCAAAATTATCTTATTATTATTGTAAATGAAAATTTCTAGATGTTCTATTGCCACGTATTGCACGGATCTATTCGAAAATTATTTAACATTTATGTCAAGCAATATGAACAAGTAACAACATTAAAGACACCCACGTGAGATGCGGCCCGGAGTAAATGAGTCAGAAATGTGCTAAAGAAAGTGGAACTCAGCGTAAATAATACACCAGAACGTCACCTGGACTCGTGCAAAAAAATACTTGAATGAAAATGTTTTAAATTTAGCTCACGTTCAGCGATTCGCATTCGAGATAATGCGGTATTGAATAGAATCGGGTAACTCTGAACCGCAAGCATTTTTTTTTACTTAACTTACGATTGAATCACATGAATTTTAAGTAAGCGAACTCTGCTGTGGTGGCGTATTGCATTTAATGTAATTTTGAATAGTCGGGTTGTCAGGGAAGCATTTCGTTTTTGTTTTAATCTTGGCACGAATTTATTTTAAGTGCGGCATATAAAAAAAATCTCGTGGAATGATCAAAGTGAATAATGTAAAAATTTTCTCACGGTGGATATTTCAACGCTCGAGTGCATAACAAGGACATTTGGATGGTTTTAATACTGAACACGGAAGGCAACTTAACACCTCGAATAAAAATGAAACCTGTTACGAAGGTATTCCGTATATCTAATGTAATATATATGATATTAGGATAAATCCGTCAAAGTCAAAGGTGATGGTTTTTGAAAGGGAAGAGTAAATGACAGTTTGTAACATAAGTGTGAACGAAGAGAATTTGGAGCAGGTATTTGAATTTGTGTATTTAGGTATCATGTGCACAGCGGATGGCCGAATGGATAATCACGTCGAAGAAGGGTTGGTGCGGGTAACAAAGTGAATGGAGCTTTAAAATAGTTATTGGAAACAAGAATTTATCAAAGAAAGCGAAAACGGCCGTTCACAATGGACTTCTGGTCCCAACCCTAATATATGAAAGCGAAGCATGGAACTGGCAGAAGAAGGATGCGAACAGAATAAATGAGTTCCAAGACGTATGTGTGGTAGAACGATAACAACCCCAATTCTAAAGTTTAAAAAAAAAAACTTAAAATTGTATTTTTTAGTAGTACTTTATCCCCCACCCTTAAGATTTCTAACTTCAATATAAGGACACACCGTTTGGCGATTAGGTTCAGTTTGAGAATGCCCTCGCAAGGCGAAACAAATTTGTTACAATTTATATAGATTAAATCCAAGTAAAACCACTTAACAATCGTGTTAACTATTATAAATTAATAATGGAGTTTTACAAAACAAATACCTCAACCATCAATAAATTGGTTAATTATATTAGTAAATATTATATTTTGGGGTTAATAGATGATAACAATGAACATAATTAAATCTTGGTTTTGGATTGTGAAACAGTGTTCAACATTTAGCAGATCAATGGATTCTCTATCATTGTTAAAAAAAACACGACATACAGTGACACCTAATAAGAACTTTTATTTACAATGTCATTAGTTAAAAATTATCCGTATTTCGACAGGTTTCTAGAAATGTGGGTAAATCCCTCCATCAAGAAATCGGAAATTCCCCAGTTTCTGCTATTATTCAGTCGGTCAAAGGGTGAACGCCGGGGGTTGCGTGCTAATAAAACAGGTAAATTAGTCTAAGTAAGTAAACCTGTGTAAATATTATATCAGGTAAAGAAGTTACCGAATATAACACAAATGTATTTGTTTTATAATGACAAACACAAAATGTTAGGTTGTGTTTGAATATCAAATATGTCTTGATACCTTTTGAATATACATGTATACATTATAACAAAACAATCCTATTTTAAATGTGAGAATAAACTCTATAGCAAAGTTGGGCGCACTGTATTCATCGTAACACGTACGAGTATTCGTATAAATGTATTAGATTTGGCCGAATGCTTAGATATTATGTTTATGTCTAGGAAGACTGGGCACATATTTACCATAGACACGTACAAAATACTCCCGATAACCTCACGCCAAACAAGATCACGTTTAAATAAAATAATAAGCACTTTTGAATCTTCTATTTCTCTTTACCGCTATCGGACGTAAAGAGGTATGGTCGAAATGTTACGGTGAATTTGATTACATCTCATGGGTACCTGAACTGATAATCAGTACCTGACACAGGCATATTAAACAAGACTGTGATACATTTAACATCATTATTTTAATATGCGATAATAAGAAAAACTGAGACAAGTCACAAAATATGAGAAAACGAGAGAAGATTTTTTTTGTAAATATCTATATATTTTTTTTACAAATAAATTAACATATATTATAATCATTGTTAAGTGCTACATTAAAAATAGTAAAAATGTATAAAATTATTTAATTTTGTAAAATTTATAGATAGATTGGTAAGAGAATTATTAAAATCAAAGGAAGAGAACGGATGGCTATTGATTCTGGTAACGTGGGTTTAATATTTTGTTTAAATCATATCATTTATTTATTGTTTCATGAACAATGATGTAACACTCCGCATTTAATAATTAATTTGAATGAAAACGTCTGTCTTCTAGGAGTTTTATTATATTTAAAATGGAATAACATTTACGTTGTCACGATACAGGCCATGTCTAGTGTGAAAACTACAGTCCATAAACTTTTTTAGAAAATGTATGTAATGTAAAAGTAAAATAAATACATAAATAAAATAAATGTTTCGCCCTTCTAAGGCATTATCAAATGTTTATCAAACATTTGATAATGCCTTAGTAGGGAAAAACATATCATTCCAGTCTAAATACAATAAAACTCCTTGAAGACAGACTTTTTCAGTCATATTAATTATCGTATTTTTTATTATAATTATCGTATTTTATGGCCAGCAAATAAAATATAAAAATTCGTAATTTAAATAAAAAATAATACGCGTACATATAAAAAAAATTACACTTAATAATCAAAGAGAATAATTACGATATATTAATTACTGACAGAAACTAAACCAATTATTCTTTGATAAAAAAAAAAGTTTATTACACAATTAACTTGCCCCTTTCTGACTTATCAACACCAATATTTTGATGTCCAAACTAGACACGTTAATTACATAATAAAAGTAACTTAATTGATAAAAACTTTATTTAGTTATCAAAGTAGTCACACGAAAGTGTATAATTAATTTCGTTTATATCATGGCACAACTAGACTTTCTCGTTGGGTAAGTTTTTGTTTTAGTTACAGTTTGGCGACAAAAACCTCTTTCACTCTCGCTCGATCAAAGACGTCTGTCATAACGTTAAATCATTGACGAGGTAAAAAACGCATTTGCAGATTACGAAACTCCTATCATAACATGGCGGTGATGTGATTGTTATTAAGAGATGCCAATCATTATTTTTTCTTGCTTGGCATGATGTAATAATTTTGTCATAAATGAGAAACATGTCTTTGAAAATAAAACATTAAACGATAATTACTGTATTCTCTGGGTGTTTATTTAATTTTTTACGCTTTCAGTAGGAAGTAATAAAGAACTTATGTTTTAACAAGTGTTTATAAATTGTTTAGTTATTAAAACTAGGTATTCATATTTAATAAGACATATGCAAAAAAACGTTAACAATTTGTTTTGTTTGAATAATAAAACGAAACGCTTTAACTTTTTTTATAATAATTCATGAATAATATATAATACAATAAATCAAATATGATTATCTGATAGTATTTTAGATAAAATTATGATGCAGATGAAAATCCCAGGCAGACGATTGTGCTAATAACGAAAATATATAAAGCATAAGGAAAATATGATCATTGGAAAATTATTACGAATGAAAAAGTCTGTTTTCTAGAAGTTTTAATATATTTTATAGGTATGACGTGTTTCGCTATGCTTATATGAGTATAATAAAACTTCTATTAAACATACATTATAATTCGTATCATTTTTTTAATAGGGAAATTTACATCGTTGTTCAAGAAACAATAAATAAGGATCATTAGATATGAATGCATGACATGCTGTGTGAATGCGCAAGTGGCTTATTTGTTAGATTAGATCGTAGGCCATCCGTACCTTCTGCTTATCGAAAAATAGCATAGTGGTTAGTATGTTTACGATTTTAATAAATTACTAAGTGTTTGTTCGCCACCTTTTCTAACCAAAAATGGAAAGTATTGTATGAATACACATAGTACAGTTAATAATGGTGTACTAAACGACATTTTGTTTTCCTTTTTTCATAATTATTCTATTTAAAATATATTAAGAAACAGAAAATGAAATTTGTGTACTGTAAGTCCATGCAAATTATATAAGTGAACTGGATAATAAATATAGGGTGTTTTTTTTAGAGGTTTGGTTTTTAAACTGGCAACATTATTTCTACAGACTGTCAATTTGACAATTTACAGTTGATTTGATTTGATTTGAATTCAGTACGTTTTGCCATTTCACCCAGTTGCTCAATAAATGTGTCGAAAATTGGACTTCACGATTGCGCTTCATTCGAGCTAACCGTGGAGCTCATTTGCCCGAAATCATGCTTAAACAATAATGGCATAAACTTATCTATTAAATAAAGCCAATATTATAGACATTGACATTATTTCAATGTGTTTTTTTTTCAAATTTGAATTTATATACCTCTAAAAATAACACCCTTTATATAAAAATGTGTACAAATCAACTGTCAACTGTCAAATTGACAGTCTGTAGAAACAATGTTGCCGGTTTAAAAACCAAACCTCTAAAAAACATCCTATATAATATTATGTCCCATGTTAAAAATATTCTAACATGACGAGATTGCGTATTATTTAAATGTATATAGCTTCTTACAATTTATAGATATTTCAATTTAGATTGACCTTAACGACATTTATTATAATGTATTGTTTTATATATAATGAAGTCAGTAATTTGTCTGATAAAAATATGTCTATATTGTTTTTTTTTAATACAATCTTAATAAAATTGCTTTCGCAAATGACATTCACCGTGCAAGTTCTAGAATGTATTTATCCATTGTTAATTATGATAGAGTTATTATTAATTTGATAAGTTTACTTGTTAATGGCCTTTACTATACTTTATATATTGAAACACAAAGATAGTAGCTATCTAGTAAAAAAAGTTATATTCAAAAGTTTTCAATAATTTCCGACAACGCGATATTTACATATTGTATTTTGTAGAATAATTGCGAAGATAATATAGTATGCTTAGAGTTATGACCATTTTGTAATATTTTCCGTAAATGTTCGTGAATATACTCAAAAAAGCCATCTCTGACCCTGAGACCAGTAAAAGTTCCAATATTATTAAATTGTCTTTTCAACTGTTGACAGTAATGGCTCAGGTAAGGGATTAATATTTCAAAGCATAAAGGAGTACCTTTCACACAGTGGCGTAACAGTTACTATACTATAAATTATTTCATATTTTATATAATTATTTCATAGAATAAATTAATATTATGGCACGTACACTCGTCGATTATCCCGACTTCGATCATGTCCGCTCTTTAATAATAGATTAATTGGGCCATGCCATATCTTATTTGGTCTTCCTCGACTTAAAAAAAAGACTAATACCAAGAATGATGATCAATGATATTTGAATTTATTTTTACAACCTTCAATGTGAGGAGAAAATAGCTCATTATTATGAAGAAGGAATCTGGTCGTGTCCAGGCTTGAACCCAAGTCCCCTGGATCAGGAGCCAAGCGTTCTATCCTCTAGACCACCACCTGATTAAATTCTATTTCCATTCGCACTATTTGTATATATCATTTTAACCACTCTTCCTTCATCCATTCGTTCCGTATATCCAAACCATCTGAGCGAACCTCCATTAACTTTATTTAGGATGCTATCATCCGCCGTACATTTTCGTACCAAGTTTTCTAAATACTATGTACACCATTTTCTAAATACTAGTTACTCCATTATTTATGCACGTTCATTTTTTAAGAGCCCTTAGAGTAATGGATCTTTTACCTCTTTCGAATTATCCAGACTTGTCCTAACCCCGGGTAGGTCCCTCCAGCGTAACACGCCCATGACTGCCTGGCGCACCCAGCCCCTCTGCGGGCCACCCGGGCCCCCGTCCAGCCCCAGGACCCCCCTCACCACGACGGCGCGGCAGCCACCATCGTTGGAAACCAACCGCTTACTGAAGAAACTGCCGGCCCTGTCCACGCTCTTCTGCTTGATTAGCGGAATCTTGAATTCTAATTTGGAACGCCAAACCAAAGACAATAGCTTCGCAGCTAATATTCAACACACGGCAAAAGAAATCGAACGCATCTCTAATTAAGCACTTTCCTAAATTTTTAACCTAAAAACACTGGTTATTTTAAATTGTTTGTATTTCCCACTCCGCGCACTTAATTTGACTGACAGGTTTAAAAACCTATCGAGTTTTATTTGATCTATTAAGCACGCAACGTAGAATTCAAATTTACGACGTAAAAATCGATATCGTTTTCAAACAATCAAATTAATATAATTTATTACTTTTGGTAGTTTAACTTAAATGGTTAATCAATAGTTATATATGTATTATTCACTTTTATCGTCAAAGCGAGATATCTCAATGAATAAACAAAACGCGGTTAACCGTTTAAGATTTATGGTGTAGAGTTTTATGGTGGGCGGGAGAACATCGCCCGGTATAATGTGCAAGGTGCAGCCCACGCTCAATGCAATGGAGTTATAGTCCTGGACTGGATCGTCCCTGATGGACTCGAAGACAAATTCAACTGCAAATTATCACTGTTTGTCACAACACAACACTCCTGTTAACTTCGGGATAACAGTTTCACTCCATGCGGGGTCTTTGACTTTGAAGACCGAAATATACGCACTCACGAGAGACGAGTGGACTTTTGAAATTCACCGATTTGCTTCACTTGTCCTTGATTACAATAAACGATTGATTCTGCAAGCGTACGCACAATGATACGTTTAAATCAAATGTATCAATATCAAAACAAAAGTCGTCAATAAAATATAACGTTCAAAACAAATCACAAAAACCTCACAAATAAAAACGAAATCAACTTAATTCACTGAATTATTTTTTGTTTTAAAACCGTTCTCCAACAGTTTCAGATTAATTTAAACTTAGGTGTAGTTCTGTCAGAAACTTTTGAAATTGGAACACGCGCCAACCGGTTATCGGGACCCTGTGCGACATGCGACCGCTCGCGTACCGGTTCGGGAGCGTAATGTGGCCGATGCAGACTTAGCTGAAATTCGCCTCACGAGTCGTTTGGTTAGGAATCGCGGGTACAAGCGTCTTCTTTCCTCTCGCTCCACTGCGGGGGGGAAGAATGAGAAAGAGCGATACGGACATTCATTCTTGAGGTAAGAAATCAGGTGTGCATATTTCAATAAGATTAATTTAACATGCATATGCATACATACACACAACACGGGCGGATTAAGCAAACGCATAATGTTTACTGTAAGTAGAGTAAAAAAAGTTCGTTGAACCTCATGTGATAAGGAGGTTCTATGCTCGAATTCTTTATCATGATGGATTTATATATAATATATTATTTCGTATACCTGCATTCACTGGCCATTAATTTTGTATGTTTAAAATACCACTATTATTTTTGCATAAGTATAGCATAAGTTTGATAAAGAAATAACTAACAATATATGTAATTAATACGAATGAAAACGTCAGTTTTTTAGAAGTTTCATTATATTTTATGGGATTGACATGTTTCGCCCTTCTAAGGCACTATCAAATGTGATCATGATTTGATTATTAATTATTTAATATGGAGTTTTACACCATTGTTCAAGAAACAATAAATAACAATATATGTTTTAAGTATAGAGACATAAAATATTAATACATAATTAGAAGGTAGAAAATTCTCTTTGACTTTTAATTATAATCGACATATTCTAACAAACAAATGTTTAAAATAATCGCGCAAGTATTATAACAAATATTTTTAATCAGTTAAATTATCAAGTAAGCATACTTTGCAACAATAAAAATTTAATATTTTAAAATATTTTTTATCATTTAAATTATAATTAGAGAAACAAAACAATTTTTATAGATTTTTTTACACCATTTTTTAAATATAAATATTAATTTATTATAAATCACTTTTACTACAGGCTGATTTCAATTTTACTTGTGTATTCATAAAGGCGATTACCAAAATGATCATTTCGTATAATTGTCCTAATTTATTTAAGAACTATAAGAAATGGGAGAAACGAAATTTAAGCGGAGGTTATCGTTTTATTGTTTCTTCACTGATATTTTTTTTATTAAATTCCGAGTAATGCTTATATATAATATATAAAAATTAATTTAATGTATATTGCAAGTACGAGTAAATATATGAAATATAATCTAATACACATTACTATTATTCTATTTTCATCTTTCTTTTGCCGGTTCCATGGTTCACTTTTATTCATAAGGGTCGGTACAAGAACACTGTGCTTTGTGTGCTTAATGCACTGTGCACCGTGCATTGTGCACTGCGATTTTAGCTTTATTGGATAACTGAATAGAATATTAATATTAATGAAAGGGTAATTACGATGGTTCGGGATTATGGAAAGAATGAATGAAGAAAGAATGGTTAAGAATGTATGTGTTTACGGTATAAACGGAATAAGAAAAAGAGGAAGACTGCGGAAAATGTGGCACGATTAAATCAATTAAATATTAATTGTCGGCCAAAAAGCAGTCGGAGAAATCGACATGCGTGCATGACACGATGTACAAATGTCGAGTAATCGATAAAAGTATGTCAGGAAATAACAGTGGGGCGGTCCATTACGTCGGGCTACCCCTTCGGTTAGACGGCGCGATGATTAATTAGTTAGTTTACATTATGATTAAATCAAATGAAACGTTACGTTCATTCAATTAAGAGATTTGGCGAAATCTCATAAAAGCGGACCGATTATATTAGTTATATCGCCGAGGCGATTGGAGCATATCATCCACGCATAATTTCGGCATTATTGTTTATAACTGTAAATCCGTCCGTTGCCCCGAAACGCAGCAGCAGACTCTTCTTAATAGTGCCAGTGGACCGGACGAATCTTCGCAGCTTCATAAGCCACAAACACAACCGTAGACAACATAGCACTGGCGGTAGGTGAATTTTTCGAATACATACATATTTCCTTATTACAAAGATTAGTCCAAACGTGGAACAAAAAATATCTACTGGGAATTGAGGTCTTCCAATTTTAAATCACATTTACACTGAAAACTGATATCTATACAAGATTGTTATTATGTATGAATAATAATTTTATATGATAATAACATTTTACGAGTACACCCCATATAATAGTTGTGTTATAAATATTGTTACATTTTCAATAAATAAAAATAATAAACAAAATATCCGCATACATGTATTTCAGAATGTATGAAAGAGTTAAAATGTCAGACAAGATGAAAGAGTAGAGATATAAATATTTAGTAGTAAATTCTTCTTCTACTTCTTCTCTCCTAGCTCTTTCACATTTAGTAGTTCATGCCTTTATAAATAATCACTTCGCATATAAGGTTTGCAAAATAAGTTCGTTTATAAAATATTATTTATCGATTAACCAGAATTAATATTTTTTTGTTAAAACAAATAAGAATAATCTTCTAGAATCGAAAACTGTGATAGCAAAAGTGTTTTTTAAAATAATTTATAAATAAGATTTTTTTTGTATGTCATAATAAGAACATCTTCTGAGTTGTGAATTTATGTTTAAGTTTTCACTATTTAGTACATACAGGTTTCGGGTGGTTGTGATCCTTCCTCTGTGTAACAATCTTATCTACTATCTACCTTAATACATACTTAAGATATTTACACCGAATTAGTTACACCCGAAACATATATATGCTAAATAATAAAATAAACAATGTCACAAAAAAGTGCCAACAAGCTAAGAGTCACTCAGAGAGCAATAGAGAGAGCCATGTTGGGTATCAGTTTACGGGACAGACTCAGAAATGAGGACATAAGAGGCAGGACCAAGGTTTCCGATGTTATCAAGATGGCCGCAACCCTCATGTCGCTCGCAATCCAGATGAAAAGTGGACAAGGCGACTGCTGTGCTGGTGGCCAAGGACGGCAAAGCGTGGAGTTGGGCGCCCACAGTTGCGTTGGCGCGACGACGTCCGGAGAAGTGCGGGAAGTGCCTGGATGCGGATCGCTCAGAATAGAAGAGAATGGAAAATGCTATAGGAGGCCTACGTCCAGGAGTGGACGGTCAATACAGGCTGAAGAAGAAGAAGAAAAATAATAAAATAAAGTGTGATGGCAAAATCATACTTAATAATATTTATTCAGATGATAATAATAATAGGCGATTGTGTTTTATTTTTATGTCCGGCGCATCCAAAATCCCACGCACATCAATGCAGCACCCGGCGCTGTGGTTTGAAGAGCTCGCGGGCGCAGATCGTCTCTCGCGGGCCACTTTGAACGTTTGACATACTTTTCTCTTTCATTGTACCAAGAGTTATGTGGACCTCGCGTAAGACAAATGTTGAGTCAGACTAGCCCAAATTAGTATCTGATTGCCTTCATATATTTCCAGAGAGAAAATGAAGACGATAATATTTTTTAACACGGATTTTTAAAACAAATTATAAATTTTCACGAGTCATTATCTTCATCGTAGTAATATTTAATATATTTCTAAGAGAAGGAGATATAACTAACTAAACTAACTAACCATCACGCCATTTCCCCGGAGAGGTAGGCAGAGAGGATGGATCGCCACAATGGCCTGTCCTGGCATACCTCTCTGGCTTCCTCTACATTCATAAATCGTACCATGCACGCACGTCGATTATTCTGACTTCGAATGTGGCCGCCTTTTAGTAATTGATTAATTTGGCCATGCCATGTTTTCCTCGGTCGTCCTCGGCTTCTTTTCCCACTCACGCTGCTTGTGTACAACTTTTTAACTATTCTACTCTCACCCATTCGTTCCATACGTCCAAACCATCTCAGGGATCCTTTTTTAATTTTATTCATGATGCAGTCATCTGCGTTACATTTCTTTCTGCCTTACATTCTATCATACAACGTTTTCCCGCACATTCTTTTTAGTGATCTCATTTCTACGGCGTTTATCCTGCTTTCATCCTATTTTTGCCAGCTCCAAGATTTCGGATTATTTTTTTGTAGAATTTCATGTTGCTGGTTTACGCTGGACGGCAAGAAAAATAAACGAGTCGATCATTGACCAGATATGTTTCAGGGAAAGACTCTTGCGGGTGTGCTTTCAGAGAGTGTTAAAGTATTTTGGGCACATAGCCTGGAGAGATCAGGATAACTTTGAAAAGCTCATCATCCTGAGCAAAGTGGGGGGAAAGGGACCACAAGGACGACCACCAAGCCGCTGGTACGATCAAATCAAGGAGGTGATAGGTCTGTTATTAGCTGCAGCGCAAAGACTGGCGCGTGACAGGAGCGCATGGCGTGCCATGGTCAATGGTTTACAGGATGGACACGACCCTCAATCATGAGAAATACGACTGAAAAGAAGAGACATGTTGCTGGTTAAATATTAAACTAGTTAATGAACATACTAACATGATATAATTACCACTAACGACATATTTGATGAACATTTTATATAGATTGGTTTTTTAAACCATATTTAAGGTGTCAAAAATAAATAATATTTAGCTATTGTTGAACGGTTTCTATAGTAAATTATTGTTGCTATGTTGACGTCTTAGGACTAATAAAACAATAAAATGCAAATAAACACGCGATAGAAACTTAAGATTTTATCGCCTCTTTGTAAAAATAACGTGAGATTTCGAAAATCAAATCCGCCGTGTTCAATTTTATTTTCTACAAAAACTTGGTATTTTTAAAGTGAAAAACAGAGAATTTATGAGGGAAAGAGACGACACAACAGTGGTATATTGTGTTATCACGTTGTCTCTTTCAGACGGGTATCTTGCTTCATTTTTCAATTTTTAATTTTTCGAGATAACACGTTATTCTTGCAAAGAGGCGATATGTTTATCGTTTCTTGAACAATTATATCAATCTCCATATTAAATAATTAATTCGCATAAGAATATGTGAGATTTGATTATGCCCTAATAAATCGAAACTTCAATAGTATTTGAGAATATAAAAATTAAATAGTATAATTATAAACAAAGTTTTTTTTTGATATTTTTTCTTCACAAAAATATTTCCTTGATCAAAATATACAAGTTTATTTATTAAAATTCTCGTTTTAACGTAATTTGTCTAATAACCCCATATACGTAGATACAAAATTCAACCTATTCAAGTCAACATATGGTCAAAAGAAAACCAAATGGCATGTTAAATAGGCCACGCGTATTGACTTCTTAACATAATATTGACATTACATTCGAAACTCTCATATCGATATCTAAAAATAAGCAATGTGGAAAGCTTATAGAAAAGTATAACGCCCGTAGCACACTGCAGCGAAAGCGAAGCGAACGCGAAACTCTAGCGAATAGCGAAACTCTGTATTAATAGAATGCGAAAACTATTCCTACCCATGCTTGAAATTGTAACTTTACTATGTTTAATAAATGTATAGGTATATATTTTTTGGTTTAATTACTTATCACTTTTCACGCCCAATAATCGTTTCTACATTATTTACTACTACCGATGAAATACCATTTCCATAACATTATTGTTCTTTATATTATATCTAATAATTATTAATAATTATTAGAACTGAGAGAACGAAATTAGGAACTTGATTGGTTGTTTAAAGGCGGGCCACACTGTGATAAACAAGCTGGTTTGAAACCAAAATTTGTATACTGAATGTTATTACTCAAACTTAAACCATGTTCTAGACGTAGTAAAAACGTCGATTTTAGTAAACCATATGCAGATAACCGTATGCAGAAACATCCGCGGTTTAACTCATGGTTTACTAAAATCGACGTTTTTACTACGTCTAGAACATGGTTTAAGTTTGAGTAATAACATTCAGTATACAAATTTTGGTTTCAAACCAGCTTGTTTATCACAGTGTGGCCCGCCTTTTAATATGGAATAATTACGGAAAATAATTTCAAATTAGACTTTTTTTAACGTTTTTTAATCGTTGTTATGTATTTTACTGCCGTTAATTATTAATGCATTTTTTTGCTATTTCTAAATTATTTCAATTTGTATTTTTATACCAGTTATTAAACTGGTACATATACATTAGTATCTATGACAGTTTTTAATAAAATTGTAAAATTATTTTATAGCGGTTTTAATATTAATAATAAATCATTTATGTACTCTCTATCAGTGTATCAAGTCTAGTTATAATGTGTAAGAAACAAAATGCTAGTAAAAAATAACAAAGAAATTATTCACTATTTGCCCAAACAATTCCTAATACAGTTTCCACAGTATTTAAACAATAGAATATGATAAACAGTATTTTGTTTTATATTAGTGTAATTGATAGCTTATCATTTGTGGATGGGCGGTAATTACTGGTTAGAATATAGTGGGATAAATGATAATTAATATATTTACATTATTGTTAAGTGATTAGTGAAAAACGATATTGAGAAACTCTCGAATGAACAAAGACAGCTGATGACGTTTGTGGGCAGCGTACAATATTTACTGTTATTGATATCAACTTTTAAATTCAAATTTACAAATCCACTTGCTTAAATACGGCACTGCCAGTTAATTAAAAAATCTTAAAATTTGAATAATTTAATAAAATTATGCAGTATTGGGTTTCCTTTTTTTTACACAATTTCAATAAAATTACGGCATAATACCAAGACTGATTTAGACTGAGTGGTTCTATGCTAGAAACTAAATTGCAAAAGTCTGTATTTTCTTAGGTCCCCCTCATTTGCATATCACAAAAAAAAAAATTGAATTATTTTGAAACAGTGGATATAAAGAAATTGTTAACACTCCATTATACCTTAACAAAATCGACATTTAAAAAAATAATAACGGATTGAGGAATGTTGTTAACATAAAGCGATCGCTTAACCCAACCAATGACAGGTCATAAGTCCTGTAAGCGCCTCGACCACCATATTCTGTTCCCAGAAAACAATTTACATCTTCGTCTCTATTGAGATACAATTAATCCTTAAAAATGATTTATCCACAATGGGTAAAATCCAGTATTTGTCTACAAGTATTTGGATACATTCAAAATGTTGTTAAAAAAAATAATTATATTTTCAATAATTTCCTTGCTACTAAACAATTAAACACCCTAAAAATATTATATCCATTACGATACCTTTGCATTTATAAATTATTACGAATTGTTTAGTAAAAATACTATTAATTTGGTAAATATTCTGTTTATTTTCCAACGAATTTTTAAATTTTACATTCCTATTAAATATCCTTTTTTAATTAATAGTTCAAATTTGAAATTGATATAGTGATTTACGTAATTGTGGGAATCATTTTAAGATACGAACAAAATCGAAACTGAACTTAAAAAGAGCGACTTGTTTGATATATGAATTTGACTTTGGTGGTAAAATACAGTGTTACCCTTGAATATGGTATGTATATTTCAAGTATTAGATTACTTACAAAAACAGTACATGTCCTCAATTGCTACAACCCATTATTTATTCTCATTGGAATGCATGTAGTACCTACCTATTATAATTAAAAACAAAATTTCACTGGCTCTGTATTTCAGTTCTTAAACACAAATTATCAAAGTACGAAGCTTTTTGTACTCGTATGAAGCAATATCAATGTTCAGGATTTACGAAAATGGATTGGATTACATGATCCGATGATTCCGCGTAAATAGCAAATGGTCATTGCGCATGTCGCGTGTATTGTTGTTAGGCCGATTGCTGTTGGGAAGATTTACGTTTAGACTTCTTAGACACAATTTGTATCAAATACGTATTATATAAGTGTTGTGTATTCAATTTATGGAATATTATATTAAACTTTATATGATATAAACCACATATATTTTCACATAAAAAGTATAAACGTCATCATCTGACACATACAAATAAAATAAATAAATAATATATACCTACCATATAATAACACAATTTGGGATTGTTCAGACGGTATATGGTCGTTATGTCTACTCGTTTAATCTCGTTTAATAGTTAAATATAAAATTTAAAAGAATATATTTTCATACAAAATAAAGAGGAAAAAAAAGCGTAGTCTGTAAAATAATAATACAATTTCTTCTATGTATGATCGCCATACTTTGTGTTGTAGATGTTTTATTTGTCTTTTTCCTATTTATGTATATACTTTGTATACGTACATTCACTAATATGAAAGACGTCAATCTCCGAGGTTATCTTGTTCAGCAAACTGATTGCTCTTCCCACCGGCATTATTAGAGGCAGGTTGGTTCTTGCCAACCCTGATCTGTATGTATATAAATACTCAGTTTGCAATAGTGTCACCAGTCTCTCGATGCCAGCGAGCCTAGCGAAACCGGTCGCTGTCGAAATAAAGACAAATGTGGAAGTAGTTAAAAAACATCGTTTTATTTATTTATCATATTTTTATTTTTCTACTTCTCATCGTACATAGATAACGACACAAGAAGAATAACTTCTCGATTATATGGTTAAAGCAAACTACGCCCGAGACCAGATAATAATACCTATAATAATAACATTAAAATATCTGTCTTGTTCTTATGTTTTAAACATTTTGAAGTAATATGGGCACTCCAGGTATTTACCGCCGATCGTTATGCGTAGTGAAACATTTTTTTAAAGATTCATTATAAATCCATTAGAATTGTTAAGACCGGCACGTCAGTCCTACGTTGACATCGTAAGACTGTTATTACTCACACGACAATAAATTACGCTATGTAAATTTCGTATGAACTGACGGCATATATAGGAAATCTAATGCCTGTAATTACAAGGTGTATCAGAGGCTGAGATCTACAAATCATTGTTTGACAAATTTGGAAAAATAATGGCACGTAACGTGTCATTAATACTGTGTGGACTTACACTGTAAGGTTACAGATATTCAGTTAAGGTTACCGACGACAATGCAACCAAATTAAACGATAAGACTTGTATTCTTTCAATTTGCATTGTTATTTTTTATAGAGTGTCATTTGTTTCTGACAATTTGATACGGCGCAAGAAGTGTAAAAGTCGTTCCAAGGATTGTTTTTTTTCTCACGTAGTTCTAGAGCCGTACACCGAAATGACACAAATCTTATTCTTAATGTTTCTGTTAGACTTCAACACATGTTACAACATCTTTTGACGAGAGTGTCTTCGGATTTACAAGTCGGCGTAACGAAATATTACACGCTCGCTTTGTTGTCGAAACTCTAAGAACGTTATGGAAAACAGAGATATACTGCATTACATTAACAGCGATTGAAAATTCTTCGCAATAAATAAAGATGTATCCCGGGTCGTAAATTATTTTCGCCCTTTTGTAGTATTTTAGAGATCTTTTTTGCTGGAGAAGGCGGCAACTGCGGACCCTTAGTCCTTTATTTTACCATTCAATAGACTGAGGTCAAGCGGCCCTCCCTCCAGGGCGCGGGCCGGTCCCATGTCAAAGATAATAAATTATCTCTCAGATTCTGGACTGCCCTGTCGCCAATATTATATCTAACATCTCTACTCTGCTAT
The DNA here is from genome assembly GCA_022606425.2 of Lepidostoma basale. Taxonomy (NCBI): domain Eukaryota; kingdom Metazoa; phylum Arthropoda; class Insecta; order Trichoptera; family Lepidostomatidae; genus Lepidostoma; species Lepidostoma basale. The sequence goes on along the minus strand of JAHDVF020001325.1, from coordinate 2,114,833 downwards.
GGCGTAATATAATATAACGCTCGCCGCACACTAGGACCACTATGGTCGGTTATGTCTGAAAATAAACTGTCAATCCCGGTGGTCTCTACTCAACTCATCTCCTATCTCGCCCTCGGCTCCTGGCATTCACTGATCTTTAGATCCTAATACAACACGACCTTATGCTGTCCTTTTGGCCGCTATTCAATTTATCGCTGCTATTAACATCTCATGTTGCATCGCCTTTGAAAATAAGATGTTGTGAAATATTTTATTTTTAGTCAAAGTTATTTAGACAAACACAATATATCTTTATAATATATTGGCGTTGAAATTTTGCATGTTAATAATAGAAATATAACTTTGAGCAATCTCGAAATTTCAGAAATTAAAAAAGCTATTAAAAATAAAGAAAGTATTATAAATAATCAAATAAATTTAACGTTTGGTCTAATCTTAGATTTATTTCCTTTGTTGTAAGTAATTACCTGAACCCCAATAAGAACTTTAAATTATTATTTAAATTTTTTGATTGAATCATAATATTTGTTATAACAAAAGCATAAACGTTCCAAAATAAATCTGTCAGATCATGTAAACATTTAAAAAAATGTATTTTTACTGAAGAAGGACTGTTTTTCCGAAACATGTCTGTATAATTTTATTTTTTAATATAGGTGTTTTATATACAAAGTGTATAAAAAATAAAAATAAAAATAAACCATCATAACAACACAAAGTATGGGATACTCGTATATAGAAGAAACAATATATCTGTTTTCTGATAAATTAATATGTTTTATTTACTTAGTAATGACGTCACCATTGGTGTTGCGATGGGAATAATAACTATAATTATGTTTGATTCATCATAAGTAAATGAAAAAAGCCGTTTCTAGAAGAGATTGTGTTTGGTGAAATAGGTCACTCCCATGAAATTTATAAAACTTTAAGAAAACGTATGTCAAAACGAAGTATTAACTACTACTACTAGCTACTATTTCTTCGATATATTGAGGACATTAAAACTGTACAGACAGACATCAGATCTAAGCTGAAACCCCGTATTTTTCATACTTCATACCCAATTTAAAACTTGCATATTTTGTTTTATTATACTTTCTAATCGATTGCGAATATCAATCAGATGCAGCGTTCACATTCAGATTTAAAACATGTCTTAATGCGCCCTTGAGGTGATTACATCACAAAAACGGCGCTTTAAAAGTTAGCATATTATTATAAAATAAAAACTTCTGCCCGTTGAAAAAACGGTGTTTCCTTTTTTAATTGACTAACTTTATAAGTGATTTTATTTACGTTTTTTATGACGATACGATGATCAAATTATAAAATAGTGTTCTGTATAATTTGAATAAGCACATCTGTATTACATGTTGCTATATATTGATACATATTGTATTTGTCATACTATTGAAACGATTGACTCTTTGGTGTGAATGTACTTTCAATTGACGTCTAGAAAAGTTCATTTCGTAATCGAAGCAACTCTCTAATATTCAACTGCGGCTCCTTGCACTGTGCCTAGTATGCCTCGACCAAACATGAGCAAGTGGAGTATTTGACAGCTGGCGGAGGGCAGAGGTCGGAGCGGGCAGAAGGCAGGTGCATGCTAATGACTCGCTGTACCAACGTAATGAACACACTCAAATATGATTAAGAGATTGCCAAAGCCCATTGCTTTGGGCCAGTACGTGCTTTGTCCTGTAAGTATAGCACATTCATTTTAGATTGCAGTTTGCCCATTTCATAATTTAAATCATGAGTTTTGGTCTCCTTTTGTACACGTGATCCAGAAGCTAATGGATCGATTACTTTCAACAGAAAAAAACTATAATTAATCCACAATATTATAGTTTCAATCATCGGCCATTTTATTTATTTATTTATTTACTTGAAATAGCACATATGTACACAACAAATGTTCTAATAAAACAATTAAACATTCAATTATAATAATAAGGTTACAATATAAGGTTACATTTTGTTTACATATTTATTTAATACTATTCTATTTTTTTTATGCTCTGCACACTTTTGACATCCTCCGGTATATCTTCATAAATTTTAAATGCTTTATACATAAGAGAATTCTGAGATTTTTTTTTCTGAACGGCAGCCTTAGTTTATTTTTCTTTCTTGTTTCATATTGATGTTCATGTCAGTTTCTTTTTATCTTTCTTAAAAATTCTTGAGAGGTGTGCCCATTAACAATTTTGTGAATTAGTAATAAAACGTTGTGTGTAATTGTTTTTTTAAATGGCGTAATTTTTAGCCTTCTAGACGGTGTGAGACATAATTTTGAAACACACATCGGAGTTTTACAAAAGTTTTTACGCTCTTGTCTTATTAATCAAAAACTAAAAAAATATGCGTTTTTCGTTTACTATGATTTTTCATGGGGTTGTTTAGTTTAAAAAAACTAAATACATGTACAATGCGTATAATGGCATAATAAAAAGAGGTGTTAGAAAGAAGGTTATTAAAGTAGGTAATGATAAACTGAATATTTGCATTAATTTGATGACCTAGTTTTTTTTTCATGTACGCAAATGTTTTGAAGGGGTATTTAACGCATAACACGTATCGTGTGAATAAATAATACCAGTACTTAACTCGATGCCGACCAAATTGTAACATTGCACGCGAAACTTAACAAAGAAAGAAAACATGTTCAGAAAATACAGCATTCACGTTCCTTATACACTAAGCCTAAAAAATAGTTAGTTTTTAAATTCTTCAATTTATTATGTTTTGTGTTTACATATTTACACACGTGTTGACCTGAGATAGACACGGTTGTCTGTACTGTTTCATTCTCTATTCTATTTCAGATCATCCCTTCTCTATATGACTAGGTCTCGTTTCAGCATATTTATCCTAAAGTCAGGAGAAGCGTTGTCAGCAGTGTGAAAAGGGAAAACAATTACTTTGGACATTGGACTTTGGACATTGGACTTTGTACATTGGACTTTGGACTTTGATCATTGAACTTTCCAAAGTCCAAAGTCTCAGGGTGAAAGTCCAAAGTCTAAAGGTCAATGTCTAAAGTCCAAGGCCAAAGGCAAGTCCAAAGTCCAAAATCGAAATATCAAAGTCCGAAGTACAAAGGTCAAAGTCCAATGTCCAAATCCAAAGTCCAAAGGTCTAAAGGTCCAAATATAAGAAGTGAATGCGGTGCAAATGAAAGTGTTATGAATAAAACAATGAAAGGGTCATTAGGATTATTTGGATAATAGAAAGAATGAACGAAGAAAGATTGGTAAATAAAATATATGTAAACGACGTCAACGGAACTAGAAACAGAGGAAGACCCAGGAAAATGTGGCATGATCAAATCATTCAAATATTAAATGTCGACCACGTGAAGAGTCGGAGAAATCGACGTGCGTGAGAAGTATGTCTGGAAATAATAGTGTGGTGGTTAATTATTTGTGCATACCTCTTCGGAGAGACGGTGATATGGTTAGTTGGTTAAGTTTTAAACTATTTTTATTAGCTAGAGCAAAGAGTGACGTCAGGGCTCTCATCTCCGAGCTAGTCCAGCGAACTGACCTGAGGTAACCCAGTTAACCGGCCGATTATATCGCCTTCCAGATCGATATAGGTTATAATACACGCATAATCCGAGAATTTAATCAATCCTAATCGCCACAATAAAACTAGTTTCCGGCAGTAAAATACACTAGTTTGTATATTCAGCTAAAACGGACGCTGTAAACCTAATAAAATTTCATTCGCTTGCGCATATATTTATAATAAAAGGCGATTTTTAAATTCAAGGTAAGTCAAGACATGAAATATATTATATATCAACCACTAAAAAATATACCTCTGTAAATCAGACTTGTGAAAATTTTAAAGAAATCTTTCGTTAACCTAATACAAACATTTATTCACTAGAAAAATTGTTCTAATATGCTGTTTATATGAAGACAATATTCTGCAATGATAAACTAAATCTGAAACTTAGGCAGAGAATATTGAAGTGTTATGTTCGGTCTGTTCTGTTGTATGGTTAGGAAACCTGAATTCTGAAGCAGTGGCGGTACTCCCATAGAAGCCCGGCTCGAGTAAGAAATTTTGAATCAAAACCTCTTCTGGCTTAAAGAAGTTCAGCTTTTGTGGCTATTTCTCTTACGTCTGATGGGAACATTGTTGGAAGGAGATTTGGTGGGTTGTTGGTTTATGCGGAGGCTTGATTACTTAGATTAGGGAGGTTGATTCAAAATTTCTTACGCAAGTCGGGCTTCTGGGCTTCTATGGGAGTACCGCCACTGCTCTGAAGGTCCATACTATGAACCGGTTAGGGGCATTCAAAATGTGGCCACACAGAAGAATGCATCGTATACCGTGGACATATTTGATCACCAATTTAGAAGTCCTAAAGAACGCAATGCAACAGAATTAATGAAATGTATTTAGGTCTTTAAAATTTAATATCTGGGTATCTTGTGTGGAGACAAATACGAGATCCTCCAACTTATGTTAATGGGGAAAATTGAGGGACGACGTAGTCCTTGCCGAAAGCAAACGTCTTGACTGCGCATCATCAAAAATTTCACTCGAATAGGGAGCGTGGATGAATCGTTCCTGGCGACGCATGACATAGAAGCTTCACAGAAGTGATTGCCAACTTCGGGGAGACCTGATATGGGACTAAAGAAGGAAAATAATTTGCTCATGCTAAAAATAATAAAGAATGATTCAATAAAAATAAATGTTTTACCAATCATCTTTGGAATTGAATCAAACAAACTGATTTTATTTAGATAATCAAATGATTTTATTTACACAAACGAACATAAAACGCAATAACCCAAAGTATGCAGCTTTTTTTAAAATGAAGGTTATATTCAATAGTTTTGCAAAATTAAAGAGAAAAACAAAAATAGAAAGAACAATAAAAAACACAAAAATTCACCTAACCACAAAAAACACTACCAAATAATCCTAAAAACCATCGTGCCATTTCTCCGAATGAGTAAGCAGAGGATGGACCGTCAAACGTTATATCCTGACATAATTCTCAAGGCTTCTCAACATTCATGCATTGTGCCAAGAAATCATGTCGATGTATCCAGATACTCGAGGGGCAATTTTTTTAAAATATGACGGTTTGATTTGACAAAAAAAATAACAATTTACGTATTTCATCCAAGTTAACAGTATGATAAAGATGCAAGCATTTCCAACCTTTATTTATTCGATTGCAGTATCAATGATTTTTTTCCATACATTATTTGTTTGGAATAAAATCTTCAATGAGGCTAAAACTCTTCAAGAGTTGTACGACCATACGAAGTAAGAAATAAGTATGTTGCATTATATGTATATAAAACGTACAGAGTGATGCATTTATTATATTTTACATGGTAGGACATTCTCAAAATATTCCCGCGTACTTTTAATATTATGGAAGCTGGTTTTTTGACGCGGTATTTAATAACGAGCACGCCTTGAAAAATTCTTAGAAGCTTTTTAGTGTTTGCGTCCCATTACACCTGGTAATGGCTTATGGAAAACATTGTGAATTAAAATTATACCTGTCGGGAAGTAAATTAATACCGAGAACAAGAAGTTGATTTCATTTTATCTACGTATATAACAACCACAGACGTAAAATATATGCATAAATATAAAAAACAAACTGCATTTTTATACATTATTTGTATAAAACTTTACAGTGAAACGTTTGTTTTAATCATTTGCTTGTTTTTAAATGACATGCTTAAGTCATATACTCAAGTGTAAAAATACTGCTATTCAGGTGGTAAAACATATAACAAGCCGATAAATTATCTAATTGTATTGTAGCATTAATACATGTTGTTGGTAATCCAAATCCTGACATAATCTGGGAGTATTCGATAGATAATCAATGCGCCCCAAACGTGGGGCCGTACGCTATCTGTCTCAGTATTTCAGAGTCTCACGGTTGAAGGAAATATTAAAGGACTTGTCTCACGGTTGAAGGAAATATTTAAGGACTTGTCTCACGGTTGAAGGAAATATTAAAGGACTCTGCGCAATACACGAAATAAAGTATAAACTATTATGTGTATCCAACTTGGAAACTGCACGAGAAGATAACAAGAGAAGATAAAGTGTTTTAAAAATACATTTCTATGATTATATATTTTAATCATTAAGGTAGTACGTAGATTTTAAAAAGGGTAAGTAAAATTTTGTCTTGTTCAATAAGTGTACATATTTGACAATCTCTTAATTCCGATTAAATTGATTCAACATTAATGTTACCATTATACAACTGTTTTCAATAACAAGTGTTAACATATTTAATTTTTCGTTTACATAAATACAAAACATATTATTTTTATAACCATGAAGATCCATTAAGTTATGTGTTTCTTTTGTGTTTGAAAAAAGCTGTTTTAATACAAATATTGTGATATAAGGAACCAACGCTATTCGTGACAAAAATCAATTCGACATTAGTTATATTGAATTATAGGTTACCAAACACGCTCTGCGGTGGATCGATACTTCAACAGTCCGATCCCAGGAATTTCTTAATATACAATTCACTGGCTGAACCCAATTACATTACCATGACCATGTGATAAAGAAAAATTGTTTCTTTTTGAAGTTAGACTGAAATCTACGATGTGTGTGTATACATGTTTAAATCAAAATCTTATATAACTACAAAACGTTTTTATCTGAGAATTTAACAAATTCTTTGATGCCTCACCGCTTGTATCCTGGTACTTTAATTTACGTCTTAACAGTCACTATGGAAGTATCAAAAGTATGTCCCGGTTAGAAATTCTTGATGTTTTGGAAAGGATCAAGCGTTACAAAGGAGCTTATTTCTATAAAAGAGAAGAATCTCCCTTCCCGTTGATCTCAAAGGCGAGACTTCAAATCCTTTGGGAGACACACCCTCTCCTAACATCCTAACAAGCCCTTCATACTTTCCAGTGATGTAAAGTTCACAACCGAGACAACTTGTTTTCTTAAAAATTTGGCCAATTTTCATAGCCTCAGTAGGTCAAATAACAAAATGAACACACCTTTATACGTATTAATACATACGAGTAAATTGTAATATATTATAATATGTATTTTGTTTGGTAATTTTGAATTGAATTATTCCTATACGGTTACTTTAAAGTACACTCAAAGAAGGAAATCGATTTGCAGGTTCTTTGATATGCAAATATCTTTTCTATATTTGATATGTATTATGTACATATTATTAGTTGAGTTAAAACAAAGTACCTTTCGGGGAAATATGAATATATCATCTAAAGTAATTTAATTGAGCAGGCTTAAGAGGAATCGCTATCAGAACTGAACCTCTGGGTGCCAGAATTCTGGTCCAATAAACGTTTGCAATTTGCCAAAAAGTTTTTAAATATGTTGATGAATAATTCATCTGTCAGTTTTTGAGGAAGAGGAATAAAAAGTCGAAGTCGGAATAATCGACGTGCGTGCATGGTGCGATGTATGAATGTGGAGGATTTCCGAGAGGTGTGCCAGGACAGGCCAGTATGGCGATCCATGCTCTCTGTCTACCCCTCCGGGGAAATGGCGTGATGGATAGTTAGTTAGTTAGTTAGGAATAAAAAAAGGAATTTCAACAACGGATCCAGTTATTATCCATTCAATGGATAATATAAATAGAATATGTAATACTATATTTAGAGAACTTGAATATTTATAAAGTTTTATTATTTCTACATTAGATTTTTAAATTTAAAAACACAGAATATAATTACTCTGAGAAAATACATAATAATGTGATTTCGAAAACAATGCGTGGGTTTATAAATTATTAGACTTAAGTACACGAAGTAGGAATTGTGTGGGCGGTATGTTCTCTCAAGAAAATGAAAATACTTAAAAAACATATATACCGTTTTAGAGAGAATTTTCTATTTTTTTCCATTGAAGTTCGCAATATAATTCAAGAGATTCAAATATATACAAATTTACAAGATAAATAAACCGCCAACGTTTGAAAGCAATGAGATATTTTGCTGTTAAAAAGTATTATCATATTGTATATTGAATGGTAAACGAATTCTCAATATAACTAATCTGTTATTTTTGGTACTTCTTAATTCATGTCCTTCAATATATAATAAATTGGATAATTTATAAAGAGCCATTTTTATGAATTGCTCATCTCAAGGGCGCTGAAACTCTTGACTTTAGAAAGTATCTTGTCTTCCTAATGTCGAACCATCTCTAATGCGTTCCTGGTATTCCAATAATGTTTTTATTTTGATTTTCTTTACATTTTAATACAATAATAATACACAATCATTTTAAATATTTCGATTTGAAATACTTTCCAAACCAAAGAGTTGATATGGCAAAGATCTAATCTGGTGGCAACCTAGGGGACAGAATGCTTAACACCTGATCCAGAGGACTTGGGTTCAAGCCTAGGTACGACCCAATTCCTTCTTCATAATAATGAGCAGCTCACATTTGAGATTAATCAAGAGAGGCCAGCCTGACTACAGGAACAGATCAAAGGTCCAAAAGAAGAAGAGGAGATTAACAAAATATCCACGTTTATAAATTTCAAACTGAATGTATTTTTAATATATGATACAATAAACAAAATATATTGCATAAATAATATTGTATAAATAACATGTTGTATTTCCTTAAACGAACGTACATTTGTGTTGGAACGATACCAATATTCGATTGTCGCTCGATTAGTTCCGTATCAGCTAAACACTTATTTTTTACTCTACACAATGATTTACATAGCGCTAGAAATCAGGAAGTGATGTGGTTGTGTTAAGTTTACGTTTTATAGCTGCGTTTAGAGCAACGCGCTGCAATAACTTATAATTAGGGCAATGTCAAATGGCCAATAATTGCTAATTAAACAGTTTTATTAACTAATACTTCATATCTTACATCTAATGATCGACGTTTATTGATTAAACTGTTATGATTAAATGATTATTTATGTGGTACTAACGTGTAAGAAATATAACATTATTTATTGTTTCTTAAACAGTGATGTAAAGGTCCATATTAAATATTTTAAAACGAAAGATAACGTCTGTTTCCTAGAAGTTTATTATAATTTATTTGAATTACATTTGATAATGTCTTAGATAGGCGAAATATGTCATTCACATATAATAAATTATAATAAAATTTCCAGAAAACAGATGTTTTCACTCGTATTAAATATAAAATTATTTACAATGTTACAGATGATAATATAATGAATAAGAATAAAGGCTTAGAATTTACAATACATAAAGAGTCCATTTAAAAATGTACGAGTATGTTATTTTAATTTACATAATTGTGAATATTTTGTTTTTATGTTATGGTAATCTTCATATTAAATTATTTAAGATGATGATTATATGGTTGGGACTCGTGGAAATAATCAATGAAGAAAGAATGTATACGTTAATAATGTGAATGGAACAATAAATAGAGGAAAACGTGGAACGATCAAATCAATCAAATATTAAGAGTTCGAGTTCGAGAAATCGACTTACGTGCATCACACGATGTATGAATGTCAACGAATCGAGAAAAGTATGCCAGGAAAGAACAGTGTGGCGGTCCATTATTTCTGCAAACCCCTTCGGAGAGACGGCGTGATTGTTACTCAGTTAATTTAATTATTTATATATTTTGTAAGAGTACATATACATAATGGATATAAATGTATATATACGAAATAAATAAATAAACAAGTAATGTGAACCGGTAAATGAGAAAATGGTAGCTATCTTCAGAAACCGGTCGTGACCAATAAACAAGTGGAATGTAACTAAATATATTTTAAATTTATTTCTTGTTTTCATTATTTACAAATAACTTCTACCAAGAAAAGAAGAGCAAAAATAACTTCAAAAAACACAAATATTATTAATTGGAGACATGAAACACGCATGATGGTGTTATGAACAAAATAATGAAAGGATCATTAAGATGGTTTGGACATATGGAAAGAATGAATGAAGAAAGAATGGTAAAATATTATATGTTAACTATCTAAACGGAACCAGAAATAGAGGAAGACCGAGGTAAACGTGGCACGATTTAAAAAATCAAATATTAAATGTCGGCCATGTAAGGAGTCAGAGAAATCGACGCGCGTGCATGATATGAAGCGAGAGAAAAATGTCAGGAAAGAAAAGTGTGGCAGTCCATACTTTCTGCCTACCCCTTCGGGGAGACGGCGTGATGGTTAGTTAGTTAGTTAGTTTTTGAAACACGCAAATATAATATTATGAATACTAAGAATGTTGTTATGTTTATAGTTTCAAAATCTCACAAAATCGCTTAAACACATTCATGGGAAACTCCCGCAATACAATTCCGGGACGAAATAAATTATTTTATATTAAATACACGGGTCGGGAATCATTAATAAAATTACCATTATAACGCACACGGGTCTTGTACTTGTTGGGTCTGAAACGAACTGGCGAGATACTGCGAGGGGAGCGGCGGGGTGGAACGGAAGTGTATACGGTAGAAGGGCCCGTGCAACGGTCACCTGTTATCGAGTGTATCTGTTCCTGTTGGGGTGAGGGTTCCTTATTTAAAAATATTCGTTATTTTTTTATACAGTTTAAAATTTGATCTAATCGGTAAACAAAAAGTTACCCAAGAATTCAGCACATGTCTAACTAACCATCTAATGTCTCTCCGAAGAGATAGGCAGAAATAATGAACCGCGCACCGTTCTTTCCTGATTGAGTTTTCTTACGAACTCAACAATCATACTTCGGGCCATGTACGCATTAGGATTTATCCAACTCCGATTCTCTAACTCAAAATAAAATCCCATTGTTTTGGTCGAAACACTATGATATTATAATATCACAATTTCTTTTTATGCACTGACAGTGTCGCGACAGCTGTTTCGCCAACAGATGTTGGCATAATCAGGTGTTACAATAAACTAAAATTAAATAAATTAAATAAAATCTTTGATTTTTCGCTACATTTGATAATGTCTTAGACAGGTGAAACATGTTATTCACATAAAATATAATAAAACTTCTAGAAAACAGACGTTTTTTTTCGTATTAATTATTTTATATGGACTTGGACTTGGATCTTCTGGCTTACAGAGGTTCAGCTCTAATGGCTATTCCTCTTACGTCTGGAGGAAATAGTGTTGGAATGCGATTTGGTAGTTGTTTTATGATGGGGCTAATGTATGGCCCGGAGTGTCCCTCCGAAAGAAGTTTTACATGATTGTTCAAGAAATAATAAATAGAAAGAAATCCCCGTTATCTCTTTCATGTACGAACAAAGAAATATGTAATTTTTAGATTATATATTATACATTACGACGCTTTCATTCGTATTAATTACATACAATGAACTCAACAAATGAAATGATAAATATTCTTAGGGATTGTTTATACATCATTTGCAAAGTTATATTAAAATCAAACTAAACGTTATAATGTCATATTTTGTTGACAATGCATACATTGTTTCGTACTTATGAAGTTATGTAAATTATTAATTGTTCCTTACCCAAGGGAAAAGTTAAACATACAGTGAATTAGAGGTAACAAAAATTCAGTGGGTGTGTTAAACATAAAAAAGTTAACGTGTGGTTAAAATTGTCTAGGTACCTGCTAGTGAGTCATTTGGGCTAACTATATTTAAACTCTATATCTGATATATAGACAGGTAAGGTATCGAATTATTGTTATTATTATTTGTTGAATAGAACTTTATATCATTACAGCGCGAACCAAATAGATTTAAATGGTATCGCTATCATATTGATTTTCATGACATTTGATAGGCAGTTAATTATTCGCTATTTTTCTGTCACTTAATTAATTCTACACCAGACAAAAGACAGTGTGACAATCACACTGCCATCATCCGGGAATCGAATCCGGGACTTTCGGTGTAGCAGTCATAGCTGTTGTCACTCTGCCACGAAGGTCGTCTAATAATATTCGTCAATTTCGTTAATATGGGGAGTGTGGTAATATACAAATGTTTTCTCATTTATAAATAAAGGGATAAGGCAAATTATTACATACCTATTTATAATACAATAATAGATTTCTTGGAATATTTTACTTTCTATTATTTCTTTATATTTCTGTTGCAGATAACTGCATAAACATACTCGTAATGATTGGAAATACCGAAAGGATTGAGCGAACCACATTACCGTGATATATTGGATACAAAATACTTATTCCGAATGTTTGTCTAAGGGACAGATCGTTATTTCTGATTTTTTCATAATAATCTATTTCTTCTCACGTTGGTAAATGTATAAAAAAAATCTAGCTAACTATCCATCACGCCGTCTCTACTAAGGGCTAAACTGGCAAACTTCAGATTTAATTTTCTACATTCCTTAACATGTACGAGTATACGTCATATCATGTACGTACATCGATTTCTCCGACTAGACATGACCGACATTTAATATTTGATTAATTTGATCGCGGCACGTTTTCCTCGATCTTTCTCTGCTTAACATCCTTAACAAATAGTTTCTGTACCATTCTATCTTCATTCATTATTTCCTCGGGTCCAAACCCGATTTACCACATTTATTCTACTTTTACAATACAACATAGGTACTTCACTTTCAAACGTGTAGGAATATATGAAAAAAATCTATGAATTTAAATCTTATGTAACAAAATAAATACATATATTGTTTAACTTTTAAAAGCTGTTGTGTACAGCTTAAATAGAAACACTTATGAATTTTGTTTCCATTTACTTTTTTAATTGTCCCGTTACAAATGATCATCTAGAGATTCTAATGCAATATTTAAACAAAAGATTTCTTGTCAAGGTATGACAATGAAATTAAAATAGACTATCGTTATTTAATGAGCTGGGCGCGAGGAAAGCCAGGTACGCAGGTAACTTTTTAAACTAGAATGCATGGTTACCACCTTTAATGATAGAATATTAAGGCCCGGTATCGCTACCGCGCCGCGGACTAAGGTATACGTTTTACGCTCCAGGGATTCCCTTACATTATGCGCAGGATGTGGGAGGCGGAAGTGGTGGGTGCCGACCGGAGCGTGGCGGGAACTTCGCGAGGGAACAATGCTCCAAGAACCGAGTACTTTCCTTGGACAAGTCTGATGGACGGCGCTGCACTGGATTAGCGTAATAATTATCTAGAGTTTCCCAAACTTTTTTGGCCAACCGCTCCCTTTTCCAAAAATGAAAAATAAATACTCGATGTTCCCTTTTCAAAAAAAAAAAAAATAGTGACTCCCGTTCTTGAAATAAATAATCTTACCCATATTGATGGTTGAGGTATTAGTTTTGTAAAACTCCATTATTCATTTATAATAGTAAACACGATTGTTTAGTGGTTTTACTTGGATTTAATTTATATAAATTATATAAATAGTGACAAAGTTATATAAATTAAATCCAAGTAAAACCACTAAACAATCGTGTTTACTAAATAGACCAAAACTAACTATTTGGGACATAAACGGACCAAAACTACTGACCAAAACTTTGGACCATACCCAACTATTTCAAATGGTGATTCTAAGCGCCCGCGCCGTTCTTATATATTATTAAATACAATGTACGAGTATTTTATTTTTAGTATTGTATTAATCAAACATTTCATAAATTTGTCTTGGACCGACAACGTGCCATTAGATCCCTTCGACGATCACTAACAATCGGTTCTGAACCTATTGGGAACCACTGATAAGGTAAAAGGTAAAACCAAAGGTAGCAAACAACAAAATTAAAGGAAACGCATACGTAAATGCAGTAGATAATCTTTAATCTGATGTCTTTTCATCCATAGCATACTATGTTACCAGTATCTGATTGAATGAAGGAGTTAAAGAAAAGTAAAAACCATGGTAATTGTTAGGTTTAAGAAAAAGACTCTCGGCTTTGTAGTTTTTAACCGATTAAGGATCACGCCCGAGTATACTCGGGCGATAATTCGCACACCCGAGATAACTCGGGCAAACCGATTACCCGCAGAAAAGACCACTCCCGAATATACTCGGGCGAAAATAAATGCGATTTATGGTATGTGGAAGCGAGACAAAAGACATATGCGATGATTTAAACGTCATCATCAATCATCAACAAAAAATTGTTGTTTTTTTTCACACTATGCACCATAATATCAACATTCAGTCCCAATTTAGGCTCGAAATGGCTTTTATAGAGGATATATATGTTCAGTTAAAAAAATTCATTAATTGAAAGAGGTGTTTTTTTTTTCTTCATTTTTTTTAATGATCACTGAAAGATTTTATAATTTGAAATTTTGAGAGAGAACTTTAAATCATATTACAGGATGGATAGTTTCGTTTATGAATATAATAATTATAGCATTGTATAACTAAGACTGAGCCACATTATTATATGACTTTGGCTTAAAGTTTTATCATTATTGCCCCCATAGCCGTTGTTCGACGAAGGAGTAAAGCTCCGAACTGCCGGAAGATAATGTAATCGAGTGTGATGCACGTGTCCCAGTCCAAAGCTCCCAAGTTTGTCCTGCGAAGAGGCCAAACTGATAACAGCGCAACTATTCCACGGAATATTCTATTATTTTAACAGTTCCTGCTTATCAACTGTGAGTCGTGTACCGCGTAGTAAAACATTAGGAATCCCACTTAAACAGGGTAATCACTTAACGTTCGAACGTTCACGTTACAATCAAGTATAATTACCATATATCAGTACCTACCCCCACCGTTTAGTATTTTTTTCCACACGCATTTACAATATCGGTACAATCTAAAGCTGCCTTCAACTCAGTTGTCAAGTAAGATAGCACAATCCTTTCAAGGGTAAAAACTTTCAAGTATCTGGAATCAGTCATATCAGAAGATGAATCAATTGAAGCGGACATCACTTCTTCTTCTTCTTCTTTTAATAGATCTGACGATCTGTGACACAGAAATCATATCTCGTCGGATGATGAGATCCAGCTGTCCCTCCATCTCTTAGGCGGTCTTCCAGGTGGGCGGGGTCCGGAGGGGATTTCATAAGCGGCTGTATATGCAAGTCTGTCACCATCCATTCGGGCTATATGGTCCCTCCAGTATCTTCTTCTGGATCTACTCCACTGAACGATATCCTCTATTTCGCAAGTTTTTAACCAACCGAACAATATCTGGATGGAATAAATGACGAACGCTGACTGGAATTTTGTGCGATCCGAAAATGCCAATAAGGACAAAGGGCAAGATTTATAAAGCAGCTATCCGGCCGGCATTAGTATACGGAAGCGAAGTATGGCCAGCTAAAAAGATCCACAAACAAAAACTCCATACAACAGAAATGCGCATGCTGCGGTGATCGGGAGGAGTCACATTGAAAGATAAGGTGTACAACGAATATGTGAGGGGAAGTTTTAAGGTAGCCCCCATAAAACAAAAGTTGTCAGAAGCAAGGCTCCGATGGTACGGTCACGTGATGAGGAGAACGACCATGTCGTGAAAAAGTGTCTTTCCGTGACTAGTAGGAGAGGGAGAGGAAGACTTCAAACTACCTGGATAATGAACGTGCAGAGGGATATGTAGGCTCTAGGCCTTAAGGAGGAAGCTACCTACGAAAGAAACACCTGGCGCTAAATGATAAGAAAAGCCGACCCCGAGTAACGGGAAGGGGCAAGGGGAAAGAAGAAGAAGACGGTACAATCTAAAGTCGAATCATCTCTCATTTTCAGTTATCTTTATATTTTTTAGTTACAACATTTTGAATGTATACAAATTCTTGTAGACAAATACTGGATTTTACCCATTGCGGATAAATTATTATTTTATGAGGATTAATTGTATCTCAATAGAGACGAAGATGTAAATTGTTTTCTGGGAACAGAATATGGTGGCCGAGGCGCTTACAGGATTTATGACCTGTCATTGGTTGGGTTGAGCGATCGCTTTATGTTTAAAAACATTCCCCATTCCGCCCTTCTTACGACCACAGCGGCTGACAAATTGTTGAAAGTTGTATATACTCGTATGCTAAGATGCTGCGTCTATCTTTACATTTTTTAGTTCACTCTATACTAGCGTCATCTATTAAGATTGGGAAGCATTAAGCAGAAAATCTTTATTAGTTATTTTTTAGTTATTTAAAACAATTCCTGTGTATTTGAATACAAACGATAGGGAGAACGCAAAGATATGTAGTATGTGTAATCCTTATAATAACAGTAGGAAACATTTCAGTTCTTTTAATTAGTAAATATGAGCATTCTTTCGAAATGGGTTCGCTTTAATGAGACATAATGTAGAATGTAGGCACATTGTTTGTGAGTTATGAGTTATGCCCTGCACCCGCGATGGGTTTTTGAGTTACATAATCACAGCTCCGCTGACGGTACGCTGGATGCTCTCGGGAGACAATTAATTGTCAGTTGTGATGAAGGAATGCAGATGTGGAGCAAAGTAATAAAAGTTACTGGAATGGGTACGTTCATGTCGACATAGCTGACATGACACTAAAAATTGTGTTCGAAACATGAACATACCGAATGAATTAAATTTTAAATAAAAAAATATTAATCTTGTACTAAATCCTAATGTCTGATACTTTGCTATTTGCCATTCAAGCTGAACCTCTGTATGCCAAATCAAAGTGATATGATAACACGAAATATAGGAAAACTGAAGCGCATGTGGGTCATTTTTAATTAATATAGTCGAATCTAGAGATTTGAAATAGATTTTTAGAAAAGCCATAGCTCTCTGCCCTTATTAAAAACGGCGTGTTGCTAAGTTAGTTAGCTCTACTTTGCAGTTGAAATAATTATATTTTGATATATATTTTTTTATTCTTATGAAGTGCTCAATTTAAATAGCCGTTTTGTATTTAACCACGAAGGTTCAAGTTCTTGGTGTTTATTTCAATATATTTTCACATTTTTAGATTTATATGTTTATCGCCAAAATACGAATATAACCATATAATTTAAATAAACAACAATTCCTGTTTGCATTAATATTTTTGAAGATTTGAGCAGATATTAATTTATCGACGCGCGTGTATGACTCGCTGTATGAAAGTGGAGGAATCTAGAGAGGTGTTCCAGGATAGAGTAGTTTGGTGGTCCATTCTCTCTGCCTACCCCTACAGGGAAACGGCGGGATGGTTTGTTGTTGTTGTTGTTGTTATTAATTTAAAATTTCATATGAAACACTCACTTTGTGGTTATTATAATTAATGCCAACTAGTGCCGCTTGAATCCAAGCTTCATCAGGGCAATATAATAACAGAAGCCTGATGAAGCTTGGGTTCAAGGGAAACAAGTTGGCATCAATTATAATAACCATACCATGGTTAAATACAAAGCGCTTTTATTATTATATATCTATAAGATATTAATAGAATTTATATTATCTGATCTATGCAAAGCATGTCTATTTTTAACTCTATTAATTAAACAGTTCATGAATTCGAAATATCTCGTTTCAAAAGACACGAGACTCGGACTTTTAATCAAGATTCGCAAAACGGCAAACGGTGTATTTTGTGTGGGATCAAAACAATGAAATAATACGAAACGATCCGTCATTATTCTCACAAGAAAATTCAGAAACCACATTACAAATTGCCGTCCCATCATACCTTCACGCTTATCCATCTTGTCTGAAGACAGTTTAGCTATATGGAGGTTCTGTAGTTAGCTCCTCGCTGTCAATCGACGGTCGAAAATTTCTCCCACAGATAATATCAACCCTTTATTAAAGTCGGAGATATTTTCACACGATATCTCCGTCGTTGTGGTCACAGTTTGACCCGGCTTTATATATTTACGATATACATTGCAATATATCATTTATAGTGTAAGAAAAACATAAGAAAAAAATAAACGAATCACATAAATGTATGCTTATATACAAAATATCAGTCGGCTAACCCTCACCAAGTCGACCATAAGGTTACGGCCATACCGAAGTGTTTCGGTTGGTACTCGCTTGCTGTTTCTCCGAAAATGACAGAGACTGGTTTATTTTAGCTACCTATTTATCACATGTCACTAACTAACTAACTAACTACCCATCACGCCATTTCCCGGGAGGAGTAGGTAGAGAGGATGGATCGCCACAATGCTCTGTCCTGGGACACCTATCGGGAACACATTCATACATGGAACCATGCACGCACGTCGATTATTCCGACTTCGAATGTGACCGCCTTTTAGTAATTGATTAACTTGGTCATGCCATGTTTTCCTCGGTCTTCCTCGGCTTATTTTTCCACTCACCCTGCTTGTGTACAACTTTTCAACCATTCTACTCTCATCCATTCGTTCCATACGTCTAAACCATCTCAGCGATCCTTTTTTAATTTGATCCATGATGCAGTCATCTGCCTTACATTTCTTTCTTATTTCATCGTTCGGTATTCTATCATACAACGTTTTCCCTCACATTCTTCTTAGTGATCTCATTTCTATGGCGTTTATCCTGCTTTCATCCTTCTTTTGCCAGCTCCAAGCTTCACTTCCATATCACATGTCACGAAAATCAAAATGATAGCTATACCCTTTACATCGATTTGGCCTGCGCTGTAATGATATAAAGAGCGATTCAACACAATAATAATAATAATAATAACAGCGTTGTCAAATTATTTTAATTTGCTAACTTTTGAATTTTTATTCATTTATTTGATTCTGCGCAAGTAATTACCAAATTTTACTCAATGTAAAATGGAGAAATATTCGATTTGAAAATACATATATTTGTTACCATTAACTTTGTGATTACAAATCATTAGTGCCCTTTACTTTAATTGATTAATTCATAAAGTAAATATAAAAGCTTAAAGCATAACGTTTTCAAATAGGATAATTTGACAACCCTGTTAAATCAGTCTCTGTCATTTTCTGACAGACAGCAAGCAAGTCACCAACCGAAGAGACCTAAGGAGACTCGTAGCAAAAAGGAAACACAAAAAAACTATGGTACATGTGTAAGATTCTCAGACCGAATAAGAAATATTGAAATATGTAAAAGGTTGGGAGTGTCGGATGTCGGCGAAATTGTGTCAAAGCTCAAATGATCATTTGCTGGGGATGTTGCCAGACTGGGAAACCAAAGATGGACCAAAAGGGTAGTGGAGTGGAGACCTCGTGAGGATTGAAAACAGGGGAGACCCCCCGCACGATTCGAAAAATTGCTGGTGACATGTTGCAAAGGGCATAATATAGGAATATGTGGAGAAATATGGAGAAGACCTTTGTCCAGCAATGGACGACATCGGCTATTTACGAGAAGATTCAAAATACAACAGATATTAGAGACAATTAATAATATACGAACTTGACCCATAAAAAATACGGATATTGAACCGATTTATTAAATTTTGTCTTAAGCTTCTACTTGTCAAAAATAAGTATCGTAATATTAATTACATTTTGATCCAGGTATACCATTTTTGCGGCTATTAAAATTTTAAAATACGTAATTGACACAACAATTAATTACTGGCTTTGATAAAATAATGAAGCAATATTAATTCTGGTACACGTAGATAATTGAAAATCATAACGCACGTTTGCGGGCTAATTTTTGCCATCCACATTGTAAAAAGGCAGATTTTATATCATTTAAAATATATATATATAAATATATACTTATATAGCTATAACTTCTAAACTAGTGCACAACTAAAGGTTTCTCAATTTAAACGTTTATTAGGAGTTTCGTAAATAAATTGTCTTTTGTCCATTGGGCAATTAATTTCGGACAAGTTCTCTAGCTAATAAACTATGACTTCAGAAGTGCACAGTGAAAGTTTAGATTTGTATCTATGGTAAATTAAAACGGACAGAAAAACGTAGAACAATGTTATTTCTAATTAGAGCAATTTATGGAGGAAACGTGAGATTGTGGAAACTCAGAACAGAGATGGTATGCAAAGTACCTTTATATTGTAAAGCTGTGAGAAGGTACGCTACGCTACGAAGGTGCTAGACACAATGTAGACGCTGTTCGGTCAAGTTTAAGATAAGCGAAAGATTCTCCAAGTACAACTAAAAAGCTACTTACTGCAGAAGATGTTCTTAGTAAGAAAATATGTTGAAATCTGTTTGGTAATTTTAGTTCATATTTCGTTTTAATTCATTAAATTATTTAATAAATATCTTACAAACAGCCTTCGTGGCAGAGTGGCAACATCTACGACTGTCACACTGAAGGTTCCCGGTTCGTTTCTCACGCTATTTTAGGTCTGGTAGAATTTACGTGACAATAAAAATGGCCATAGACTAGTTACCTATCAATAGCTATCACTTATCTATCTTCGTTATAATGGAGTGTCATTCCCGCAATGGATCGGGGAGTCCTTATTTAATTTCTGCGGATCTTAAAGGACTTTTTGTTCTGATGGTGTCAGCTCTCGTCTCAAATCTATTTTGTATAATTTAATATTAACTGAGCCAATTGCCGGCCTGGATACAAAAGGAGAAGTGTTCTTAGGAGAGGCAGTTACCTACTTATTGTAAAAAAGAAGCAAGCTTACAGCCCGGAAAATCAAGCCTCAGAACACCTCAAATCCCAATAAAACAAAAACGATAAATTATAAAAATTAAATAGAAATTTCATCCTCTCCCCTCAACGATAGTGTGAGGCATTGAATGACTTAGTTGCAGGTACAAATCTGAATTAATTAATGTTTGTTTACATCGGGAATCAATAGACGCAAAGTGGCGGTATGTAATTACACTTCAACCTCAGGCACGAGTATTCGTGTCAGGGCTCGCCAGACCCGGCCTATTGCCAACCCACAGGAGATCCAGTTACATACCTGATCAGCGATCAGTCCTCTTGAAAATCTAATTAATTAATGTTTAATGACATAATTAGGCCATTGTATGTTAAATGAAGAGTTTGCAACTAATTGCTGTTTATCATTTGTTAATGTCTGTCCAATCAACCATTTATTTTTAAACATTGTTTTACAATCCTGTTCTTGAAGGTTAGAAGCATTATATTATGCGTAAGTATTGATTATTTATATTTTTCTAACTACGATCAATCAATTTTCAATACAACAATTAATAATAATCCTCTTTTACACGCAATTCAATCGGAATGATTTATTTTTTAAATAATTTACAGCTATTAAAATGTTTATTTTAATATTAATTATTATCATTGAAAACTGAAACTAAATTATCTAATATAGCGACATCTGTAAAATTTTATGAACACTACATATTCCAAAAGAAAGCAATGTTACATTCCGATATATAGACCTCTACCGGTAAAAATGAGAAGCTATAATGGTCGCTTTAGCGAAGACGCAAATCGTTAAATGGTTTTGTTGCTTCTATTTGATCATAGATGGCGCTAGTACCGTATCTCGTACCCAATTTATTGTAATGTTAGCTCTAAAAAATACATTTAGAAAACGCGTAAACCCTCGAATAATAAAAGAAAACGAAAATTTGTTAATAATATATTGGATGCATGTTATGAAGGGTAATGAAATGTGTTTTTTTTTTTAAATAAAATAAGGTGTGTTCAATTAACACACTTTATTTTGTTTTGTGTTTTATATTTTCTATTGAGGATAAATTAGATCACTTCGTAAAAGAGAATGAATATTGGAGTCGTCATAAAAAAAAATGAAGCAACAGACGCTTTTAAAAGCAAAGAGGAACATACCTATTTAACAAGATGATAAGAGGAAAATTACACAAAAAAACGAAACACAAAGCAAATGATCTGAGGTGCCCGATCCGCCAAAAGATTGGCCAGACAATGGACGGAGGGGATAAGCACTGCCGATGGATAATGATTCGTCTGCGAGCGATGACGATGCTGTTCCGCGGCCCATTCGCTGGCCATTCAACAGTAACTAGATATTTACTTACAGAACACTCCATACAGACTTAATTCGTTTTACTAAGTGAGCTAACTTAATTATAAATTTCAATTGAGACGAACAGTACAAAACCGTTAAAAATATCATTTTTTGGTAGGAACTAGATTACACATGTTCTGGTTATTCTTAAGTAGGTGAGCATCAACAGAAGTTTAAAATCATAGAATAATCTATAGAAACTGTTTATTGGCCAAAAATTTGTAATAATCGAAGGTAGCAAATATTATTTAAATAATTAACAGAAAGAAAACATTATTTCTGATTATGTGATTGATTGTGACAAAATTCCGTGTAGATACACTATATATAAAAATAAAACTCAGTGTGCGTTATTGTGTATCCCGATACCTCTGTAAATACATTATTTTTATTCGCCATTTTATCACTGTTTACTAATTGTACTCTGGCGGTTGTTCTGGTTTATTATAAATTGTGTACCATTTGCGAGTAATACAAGTTTTTATTTTATTCAGTTAAATCTCTGATTAATGAAAACATTTTTCACGAACAACTTAAGGGTGAATTAACATTTAAAATCAGTAATGACTTTTTATAAAATTACGAGTATAATTAAAAACTTATTAAAAGTTTACATCGTTTTCCTATTGATGTATATATAAAAACTTCGAAAAATGCCGAAAAAAATAAACCCAAAAGTGGAAAAAAGAGAGAAATTCCATAAAATAAATAATTATTTTGATATATATCATTAAAAAAACATATATCTGTTTTAATCACTAAAAACGTATTTCCGAAGTGTTATTAAATAATTAATACGAATGAAAACGTCTGTTTTCTAGAATTTTTATTATATTTTATGTGGATGCCTGTTTCGTCAGTCTAAGGCATTATCAAATGTCTAAAGTCTGTCTTTTGATAATACCGTGACGGGCAAAACATGTCATTCACATAAAAAATAATAAAACTTCTATAAAACAGACGTTTTCAATGGTAGGTATTAATTATTTAATATGAACACCAATGTTCAAGGTAATAAACAATAAATATGTTATTTAATAATTTCGTATACACGAAAACAATATTTAAAAAACGTCTCATAAAAAATAAAGTTAACCATCCATTTAAATGACGGTAAACGATATGCATTCAGTTTTAAATGCTCGGGGGTTAACTGTAAAATTCACCATTCTGATACAACGATTATCGATCCTTCCACGACATAATCTATGTGCAGATCAACGTTATCTCGGGAACACAACTTAACAGATCAATCAATCACAATGGTCCACTGACAATCTGCGGATAAAAAAGATATTTGGGGCAGATGTCTGTCTTTTTTACAGCATCCATCCTCTCACAGCGAACTTCTGCTAATGCGTATTTGATAAGCGGTTCTAGCTATTGTTGTGAAAGTACGTACAGCCACCTATAACAGATAGTTACCGTGTTCCTACGGAATCTCATTGTGTTCCGGGGTTGGTCATTGTTTACTGCGCAATTTTGACGGTGTGTCTCGTCCGGGGCACGAGTTATGACTGGCAGATGGCTGTTAATATGAATCCATAGGGCGATGATTGCTTCATCGGGTTCACCGCAATTATATTGGGATTAGGGGTACGAGATCAGTTATCGATGATATCAAGCCGGTCGCGTTCGTTTACTGAAGTGTAATTCGGTAAACTCTTCAACGAGCTGTGAATATTTTTAAATTACCACAATTCATTGTGAAATCGCTTTTGTATAATAAAGTTATCCAAAAGAAATATCACGTGACTTCTTAACTATTTTATCATTGTAGTTTTAAAGCGTATATAGAAGAAATAAATTTTATTCGCCTCTACTCACAAAACTGCATTTTATTAAAACACGATTTTTTCAAATATATTGAAACTGATATAAAAATATTATTCCCAACAGGAATCAATAGAATTTTTGAATATAATGTAAGAAACTTTATTCTAGACCAGTATATTTGTTTATAATTTGTTTCATATTTAATATTTTTTTGCACTTTTCACAATGTGAACGTTTAAGTGTATATACTCGTGTCAATGATTTTCAAAAGTGACTCAAATGTGAATTCACAACACAAAGTAGGTACAATAGAAAAAAAAAAATATTTAGATTTTTTTATAACACAACACTTTACATTTAAATACAAATAGAATTACACACTAACCCAAACATATTTCGGGACACAGAAGCCCTTCATCAGTGTAGTTGAAATAATAAACATAAAAACAAAATTATTATTTTAATAATATCATGAATATGTCAGTTTTTACGGATGTTTTAATAACAAAAAATATCAAAACATTAAATAAGATAAAATTTGTTTAAATATTTATTTTGTATAATCGAACCCCATCGCCTATTGGTGGCGATGAGGTTCGCAACCCATCACACCGCGTCTCCTGCGGGGGCAAAAGAGAAGGATGGAGTGCACCATCGGTTAAAGTTTTCAACCCTTCGAGATGACGGCGTGATGGTTAGTTAGTTAGTTAGTTGTATATATAATATAATATTTAAACTACGCTGATGAAGTACTTCTGTGTCCCGAAACATGTTTGGGTTAACGTGTATTTGTTCATTTTATTTGTATTTAAATTAAGTGTTGTGTCACAAAGATTAATTATTGTTCAATATGGACACAAAGTAATGGTGAATATAGACGATATGGCGAATAAATTATGTTTAATAACTTAACTTTTTGATTTGATATAGGTACATATTCATAATTTATACTCAATAAGATACGCAATTCTTGCAATATAGTGCACCATTATGAATTTGAAATTGTTTCGAATAGGATGATAGCAATCTTTGTAATGTAATATTGTAATAATGCATACTCGTACACGGTTGATAAACGTAATATGTAACATGTCTATGTGGCCAGAGCACTTAATACATATAAAAGATATAATAGATTTGATACGATCAGCAGAAAACGCGAAGCATTTATCAAACGGCTGCCCATTGAATGTGCCCGGACACGGACAGTGGCTATTGTCCTGGACAAATTGCTAGATACCGATTGATTTAGTAATACTTGTTCGAGTATTGTTCCACAGAGTAATCCTCCTTTCTGTAATGTTACCCATATGCATTTCTGTTGGATGATACGCAATTTTGAACGTTTCAATCCGACAATAACAAACCATTACGCCGTTTCCCCGAAACGATAGGCAAAGAGAATAATTTGAATTATTATAATTAAATTATTATTAAATTAAACCTGCGTAAGGCCTATACTGACTTATAGAATTGAGACCAGAGCGGATACCACAAGAACGAAGGGCTAAAGTACGGGTGGCAGAGATGAGGACGCTGAGGATGATAACAGGAAGGACTATTCGAGATAGGGTGAGGAACACGGCTATCCGCGAGATTTGCAAGGTGGAGGATATCGTGAGATGGGACAGACAACGCAGAAGATACTGGAATGCGCACGTGCAGAGGATGGATCCCACCAGAATCCCAAAGCAGTGATCCCTTCATTATTTTGTTAATAATTCTTTCTTCAGATCTACATTCCTTCCTTATATCAGCATTTGAAATTATTCTGCCTAACATATTTTTATCACACGTACGACTTAGTGATCTCATCTCTACCGCATTTATTATATTCTTATTATTATTCTGCCAATTCCATGTTTCACTTCCATACATCAGGGCTGGTAATAAAACTCCATTGTGAACGGCCATCCTTGCTTTCATTGATAATTTTTTGTTGCCGTTTCAATACGCGAGTTTAAAAAAATTAAATTAACATAAATTACCATTAAAATCGTCTTTGCAAGTTTTTGCAGTTTTCATAATTAGGCGACTACTTGAAGAAGCTACACGATTTTCGATAATAATCATTACGCTTTTTTACACTTCCTCAATTTAGCAAGAGTTTGAAATGGAAACATAATTACTGTTTTTTATTGAAATTAATGCAAATTAATTCAATCTTACTCTAATATAGACAATGAAAAATAATGTGATGAATTTTATTTATAACTTGCACTTAGAGAGAGGCGGAAATATCGTTATTTAAAAATTGTATATTAAAATAATTAAATATATTGTTTTAAATATATTTTAATAGATAGAGGAGAGTGTGGTAAATACGGACGCTTCAATATATTGTGATATAAAAACAAATATTTATACAACAAAACCATCACACCGTTTCCCCGCAAGGGTAGGCATAGAGAATGGACCGCCACACTACTATATTCTGATTCTCTAGCAACCTCTACATTCATACAGCGAGTTATACACGCACGTCGATTCGACTTCTAACATTGCCGACCTTTAAAATTAGATTAATTTGGCCATGCCAAGTTTTTCTCGGTCTTCCTCGACTCCGTTCTCCATTCACATCGTTAACGTATACTTTCTTAACCATCCTTTATTCATCCATTCGTTTTATGTGGCCAAAACAACGCAGTGATCCCTTCATAACTTCATGATACTTTCATCCGTTCTACATTGCTGCCTGACATCAGAATTTGAAATTCTGTCGTACATCGTTGAACCACACACACACGTCTTAGGTATTTTCACTGTTCATTAACCACTTCAATACCGTAAGGCCACTGGTGGCCGCTACGTAGGCGCACCATCAATACCGTAAGGCCACTTTGCATTAAAAATGATTCCAGTAGGAATTAAAAAAAAAAAAATTGTGGCTAGCGACATCTATACACTATCTTTGCAAGAATATTGAACCTTCTGACGTTGGTCGATTTTATTGAAAAGGGGATTTTCGTAGAAGTCGAGCACTAGGATTACCACTTATGGTGAGATTGATATAAAGGATCAAAAGGATCACTTGAAAGAAATTAATTTTAAGTGATAATAGACAAGAACTGATACAACATACATACTTTGATTTTTTAATGTTTGTTTTCAATAAATATTTTTTTTATGAAAATGTAAAAATAATATTTACTTATGCTTGTGACAACCCTGAAAAAAAAATCGAATATACGAAATTTCGATAATGCAGTTTGACATATCATTTTATAGGTAAACTTTAAACATACCTAATGCATAAAATCCATTAGCCCGATTTTTTTAAAATAATTAAAAACATGCGGTATGTGAGTGTTCCCAAGCTTAAAATATCACGGTATTTAAACGGTTAAAATTACTTCGGTGAAGGTGAAGAATTTTTGTTTTGTACG
Source organism: Lepidostoma basale (assembly GCA_022606425.2). NCBI lineage: Eukaryota > Metazoa > Arthropoda > Insecta > Trichoptera > Lepidostomatidae > Lepidostoma > Lepidostoma basale. The sequence goes on along the minus strand of JAHDVF020001325.1, from coordinate 2,087,828 downwards.
TCAGAGTTAGAATTAATGAATACAAGTATTGCGAAATTTAACGTATTATAAATGTGTGCTCTTTTCATTGTTTTCAGTTTAACTAGACTGAGCCATAGCAACGCGTGGCCGGGTACAGATAGTTAATAATAATAAAATTCTACATGATAACGGTGTCTGAAAATCACGCTAACGACCCTGTTTGGGCCAAATAGGGTCGTGGTTGGAGACCATCACAAAAATTTGATTGTTCGCCCGTGGCTTACACACCACTCTAATGACCGGAATGCTTAATACGCGAACGAGGGACATGATTTTATATTTATAAACTAGTTCCTGTGATTTATAGACGACGAATGATTGCTAGAAAGCGAAAATGTTGTTTATATAACGAGACTTTTAAGGCTGCCGACAGAATGGCCATTTTTTGGGGCACATTTTTTCTAATCGTGAATCTAATGCTTTATGTAGAGATAATTTTATGAAATCAAACCCGTAAAGCATACGGCTGATCAAAGTCTTGCCCCGAAGATCGCATTGCAGGCGTATCAATCAAAAATGTTTCTCAACTTAACCCAAATACAAATTTCCTGGCCGGTACGTACTCGTATATGTGATGGAATTTAACACACTCACATTGTTAATGTTACACTCGCTGATAGGTTAAATCTGACATCAAAAGAAAAAGTATTACAAATATTCATAATCATTTAAAAAAAAAAATTATTCATTATTTTTATAGTATATTTACAAAGGTTGAGCGACTGGAGAGGGATATTGAAAGAAGGGTTGGAACAGGTAACAAAGTGAATTGTGTAATTAAAGTTGTTATCGAAAACAAAAGTCTATTAAAAAAACACATTGTAGATGGCAATGCACTCTAGTGTTGTATCGACCGTTATGTATGAAAGTGAAGCATGAAACTGGCAATAAAATTATTAAAGTAGAATAAATTCAGCAGTGGCAATAGGCTTTTGATATTTGGTCCTATAGAAGACTATTAGGAATTTCCTGGAGAGACCACATTACAAATGAGGAGGTTCTCCAAAGAATTGAAGGAGAAAGGCACCTGCTCAAGACCTTGTCCGAAAGGCGTGCAAGATGGATCGGCCATATAATACGATAAGAAGGCCTCTTGCATGCCATAATGGAGGGTATGACCGAGGGGACAAACTCTAGGGGACGCCCACGCCGAGAGTACCTGGAGGACCTGTTGGTGGACGTGCGCTGCTCATCATATGCAGATTTCAAAAGAGCCACACAAGACAGGGAAGAATGGAAAACAAGATGTGATGAATGGAGTAAATTGCTGCAAACCAATCCCAGGATTGAAACCAGAGAGAGAGAGAGACAAATGCACTAGAAATGGGATCTCTTAGACGAAAGTGTCATAAATCTGTACATATTGCAAATGTAAGTAGTTAATGCAGTAAGAATGAAAGGATTATGAACGAAATAATAAAAGGGTCATTAAGATATATTGGTCAGATGGAAAGACAGAATAAATGAATTATGGTAAAGAAAGTATGTGTTAACGATGTAAACGGTACAAGAAATATAGTTTAACTGAGGAAAAAGTAGTACGATCAATTCAATCAAATATAACATGTCGCCAAGTGAAGAGTCGGAGAAATCGACGTGCGTGTATAACATGATGAATGAATGTAAACGAAACGTGAAAGTAAGTCAGGAAAGAACAGTGTTAGAACCATTATTTCTGCCTACCCCCTTCGGGGACACGGTGTGCTGGTTAGTTATTTTGTATTTGATTCACCTTGTGGTCTGTACATCAATACTTAACTCCATCTTGACTTGACTTCACTTCATCATCATACAAAGTTGTACCGAAACCGGTAGGCAATAGATGAAAGTCATATTCATTGTATAGTAAGTAAGTATGTATTGCATATTTGGCAAAGAAACATTTTCTGTGTCAAGTAGGTCAATCCAAAAGCTATAAGTACTCGTATTTTAAAATGTTTACTTGTATATACAATTGTCCAAGTAACAGTAAACGAAAGTTGAAAGGGTTGCAAAAAAAAAATAATCATAAACATAATGAACCAAAGGCGATATTTTTATTTATTTGCATTCTGTGGCAATAAAAAAGGCAAATAAATAACTCCAATTAAATATATTTCAATATTATTAGCGCAAGCGCAAATTTTATACGTCATTACGAAATATACAAGCTCATAGACGCAAAGGAATTTCAATACAGACGAATAAAATATTTCACGCTCCGATAAAGCGTTGTATTTATGATAAACAGATTTCAAATGAAGTGCTTTGCTGAAAAAAGAAATCGTAATAATTGTTTAGATTATTTTTTTCTTCTTTGATCGTTCCACGGAGATGAGAAGCGTGAGAAAGTAGGACCACGCAGCGGTTATTTACGTTGAGGAATACAAATACGATCTCTATAGAAGCGGAATATCTAAGATGACAGATATACAAAACACCTAAAAAAGTGTTTGTATAAATATTTAGGAGGCCGAAGAATGAAGTACCAACCGCTGCTACCTATGTTTTAAGCATCGACAATATTCTTTCAAAAGTGGGTACAATAATATGTCTAAACGAGAGCTGAACATTACAAAGATGCCAATTATAATTGGTGTTAAACATAAAGGCCAATATCTGTGCAAAGGTGCAAAATGATTGAATCACATTGCATAGTTCAAACGTCACCCTAAAGATGTCACCCGTGGTACATGACATAAGTAAGAGTAAACAGTTTTTTTTTCTATTTTTCTTTATTTTAGGTTTAAACCACTGGGTACCTTTATAATAACCAGCCTTTAATTATAAAATCACCGAAGATGAATTTGATTGACATCTATGGAACGATATTATAGAATGGTTTAATAATGATTTTTAAGTTTTGTTATATTTTATGTGAGTGACATGTTTCGCCTTGCAAAGGAAAAACAACTGCTTAATACAGTTAACACAATTAACATAAAGTGATCGCTTAACCCAACCAATGACAGGTCATAAGTCCTGTAAACGCCTCGGCCACCATATTCGGTTTCCAGAAAAACAATTTACATATTCGTCTCTATTGAGATACAATTAATCCTTGTAAATAAATACAAAGTGTTTTAAATTAGAAAATTTCACCAACATATTAAAAAATATTTATGATATTTTTTAATTACTAAACTTAGCCTTGTATCATTTAATTAAATAACCAAATACGATATCAATATGTGGTGACATTCACGAATACAAGTTTTATGACGCAAGTAGCTTCAATAAAGCTGCGAATACATCGTAAAATCGCACACTTTCATGCTTTATACGATTTAACTGGCAATTAACATTTTAATCTAAACCGCAGTACATACAGTATACTATATATTTAGATATTTGCAGCAAGCTGTTATTATATTTTTCTATAAATCATTAAATATTATAATATAACTGACTGAGTCATCACGCTGTTTCCCTGAATGAGCACGCAGAAAGCTTTTTATAAAATTGGTGAAATTAAATTTAAGATATCTGCGACCGTAGCTTCAATGATAGTCGATTAAAAAATATATTTCTATAATAGTTACGATGTAAATATGCTACTGTCTATGATACTGAATAGAGGTCAAGGCTGGGCCGAAGAAGTGTCGGGAGACAGCCTACCGGGTGGAGCGAAGATATTGTGCGAACAGCGGGAAGGGCCTGTAGAACTCTGGAGAGAGACCGAGAGGGATGGCGTGGGGGTAGAGAGTCTTACGTCCAGCAGTGGATGGAAACACGATGACGAATAAATATGATAAATGTAAGTTTTCAGCCGAATAGCTGAAACGACCTGGATGCTGAAGGGACAAGACAGGCACGAGTGGAGGAAAATGAAAGAGGCCTATATCCAGCAGTGGAGGCAAGAAGGCCGAGAAGAAGAAGACGAAGAAGTAAGTTTTAAAATATTATTCTAATTACGAAAGCCATTGAAAATTTAAATAAATAAAAAGTGAAATCTAGTTATAAATAATGAAAATAAAAGATAACTTATTAAAATTTATATTTAGTTAAAATCCACTGATGTTTTTGTCTTCGACCAGTTTCGGCAGCTCGCTGCCATCTTCTGAGAGAAAATGGCAGCGAGCTGCCGAAACCGAAAACTAACATCAGCGGATTTTAACTAAATACGATATACATTTTAATAAGTAATACGAATGAAAACTACAGTTTTCTAGCAGTTTTAGTATATTTTATGGGAATGACATGTTTCGCCCTTCTAAGGCATTATCACATTTAATAATGCCTTAGAAAGGCGAAACATGTCACTCCCATAAAATATAATAAAACTTTTAGAAAACTGATGTTTTAATTCGTATTAAGTTTTTAATATGGAGTTTTACATCATTGTTCAAGAAACAATAAATATTTTAATAAGATTTTATGTATATTGTTTTTTATTTTCATTATTTACAAAGAACTTCTACCATGAAATTTCATATGACAACAATTTTTTTTAATCTAGTGCGTTTTTAAGTTATTTAATCGGTATTAAAACGTTGTTCGAGTGAAGTTCTATTTTTCAACCAATTCTTCCTAAACTTGAATAGCCTGTATATCTAACTTTACATAAACAAAGAATAATGGCAGCGCACAATGGTGATCTTGAACCGATCATAGACTGAAACGTGGACTTGGCAAAAATAAAAGAAGGTACTAACATAAATAATTTATATGACTATAAAATATTTGAAAACCTAAAATGCAACTTAAATTAGTAAAGTAACAACTTCTATCAGCTTATTATAATGAGTACTTATCTAGTTCGACTACTTTCTCTAAGATGGCGGCAGTGTGCAAGACTAACTACACTATCAGCTCATGTTATTATGAGCTGCAAATATTTAGGGCAGACCTTCAGCTCGACACGGGCCTTTTGTTGTTTCCATTTTATCGTTTACCGGTACCTGAAAACTTGAATGGGTAATGAAGTGTTTAATTGAACACGTTAAAATTATATCGGCGTATTACAGAAACATTAAATCTCAATAGGTATGTCAGTTAAATTATTTAATATGCATGCCATTATTAATTTATTCATTTCATAACATAACGGATACACTAAAATATTTTTATTGACGTTTTGAAAATATTCCATTTCACTCGTAAAAGTATGTATTCAAATAAGATGGATTCTTCCAAATAAAAAATCTTTATGAAGTATCTGTCTTTAAAATAGTTGTTGACTATTTAGCCAAAAGAGCTGAAGATGTCAGAATTTGTTGAAATTTCTCCAAAGCACGAAAATCTTAGGACTATTTTAATATAGAAAATATGTTTTTTATAATTATTATGTGAATATAATTAGGTTTACCCTGAAGACTGCATCGATCTCCGAAACGTCGGTTGAGAAGGAGAAATCACACGTTGTTACCCAAAATCACACAAAACGTATTGCTGCCAACCGTGAAAATCTACGCAATTATTAGAATTATGTTATTTATTGTTTCTTGAACATAATGTAAAACTCAATATTAAATAAATAATACGAATAAAAACGTATATTTTCTAGAAAATAGATCAAATGAAATGAAATGAAATCAGTTAATTTTCTCAAAAGATATTACAACAAAAAAATTATAGTTTGATGTATCTATTCAGAACAGGTAAAATATAATACGAGTATATACCAGGAACGCATGAGAGATGGTTCCACTTAAGGAATACAAGATACTCTCTATAGTCAAAGAGTATTTGTCTTCTGAACGTACCCTCACTAATTTGAAAATCGTCGATCACCCAGGCGATCATGTTTAATTGCTCTCCCCACCAGCCTCACCAGATGCAGGTTGGTGCTGCATGTTAGGAGATAATTATATTTTATGGCAATGACATTTTCGCCTTACTCATTGAAATGCCTTAGTATAGCGACATTTGATAGAATCTTTGTAAGGCGAAACATGTCATTCCCATAAAATATAATAAAACTTCTACAAAACAGACGTTTTCATTCGTATTCATTAGAATTAGGTTAATTTATTACAGGATGTTAAAATCATATCTCAACTAAGATATCGACTAAGTAGGAAAGATTTTACGACAAAACTATTAATATATAAAGACGATTCTAAATTGGTAATATATTCTACGCTAAAGTTGTACTAATTAGTAACATATTGGTATAAAAGTACGCCTACGCGTTGCCGTTAAAAACCATGTGTTTGGGTATGATATTAATGAATTAAACCTAAAATTAATAGATTGCGCATTTACATTCATATTAGATGTGCGTAAAAATAAGTACAATACATTTTTATTACTCATCAACATTCAAGTTATAATTGTTATATATAAAAGGAAATTAAATTAGATATTAAAATACAATAAACTTGAATATTCTCATCAATATCGACGTATTTGCCATTTATTATTTACTAATCAGGCAATTAGTTTACATTATTAGTGGACACGTATCGTAAAAAAAGTTTGCTTATAGAAAACATCGAAGAAGAAGAAATATGAGTAATTAATCAAGATTGATCTGTCTTTTCTGTGTGAGATCTAGGCAATATTTGTCCGTATACACTCATATACGATTTTTTTACTAAACGAGTATAACACAATAAACGATCACTTGAAATTATGTTAATACATAATGTTTACGTGTGGTAAATTTTGCAAATGATAGTTTGATAATAAGAATAATAATAATAAACCATCACGCCGTTTCCCCGTAGGGGAAGGCAGAGAGAATGGACCGCCACACTACTCTATCCTGGCACACCTCTCTAGATTCCTCTACATTCATACAGCGAGTCATACACGCACGTTGATTCTTCCGACTTCTAACATGATCAACTTTTACAATTTGATAAATTTGGTCATGCCATGTTTTCCTCGGTCTGCCTCGACTACGTACTCCATTTACATCATTAACGGATACTTTCTTAACCATTCATTCAATTATAGTAACAAAGTGAATGGAGCTTTAAAATAGTTATTGGAAACAAGAATTTATCAATGAAAACGAAAACGACCGTTCACAATGGAGTCCTGGTACCAACCCTAATAAGGAATGTATATGACAACCCTAATAACCCTAGTATGGAAGCGAATCATGGAACTGGCAGAAGAAGGATGAGAGCAGAATAAATGCGGTAGAGATGCGATATACGACAGAATCTCAAATGCTGATATAAGAAAGCAATGTAGAGCGGAAGAAGTATTATGAACAAAATTATGAAAGGATCGCTGCGTTGGTTCGGACATATGGAGCGCATGGATAAAGAAAGAATGATAGCTTGATATATTGACAAAACCTATTATGCTTGATAAGTAACACTTTGTGTTAAGATAAGTATATAAAACGTATGCACTGGTAACATAAATGTTTTACACAGCTTATATATTTCTTTCAAGTGATAGTAAATATCAGGAGACCTTACATGATACCTTATTATTAGTTTAGATAAAGCGCAACCCTTATAAATTTGGGGGATTTCGCGGTGGCAGGGCCGCCCTCTTGGGATATACTCTCTAAACGCCTCAGATACATAGAAAGGGGTTCCCACCACATACCCGAGGCGGTTATAGGACGCAGCGTCGCCCTTTCGTTCAATCGCAAGGGGATGCCAGACCGAATTTAATCTAATAACGCCTCAGATACATTGACAATCCGACTGATTTCAAATCTAACTTAAAAACCCAACTTTTCAAAATATCTCATAAAATATAAACAACCAATATCTGATCGCCGGTGTCGAATGTAGCTCCCATGACCAAATAACATGTTCTAAGCGCCCTTAAAGAAATTCAAACTCTTCTATGTTCGCCATAACTCACGAAAACGGTGCAATACAAATATGCCTAATTATTATTATTATTATAATATAAAGAAAGAAATAAGACTTAAAGGGCAATTCGAAATTTAAAAAAATGTTATATCTCTTTTACAATTTCGCGTAAAAACTTTACTAGGTTACTAAGACTACAAAAAATATCGTAAAGTCTAAATGTTAAATGACAACGTAACGTCTTCTACCAAGTACAGGTGCCGTAGGACAGATGTCATTAAATACTTTTTACGTAGAGTTGTACGCATGGGGAAAAAACGTGTATGAAATTGTTAAGTATTTGTAAAACTCACTAAAAGCGTTGGCCTTCTTGATAAAGGTAGGACAAGCATTACATCAGCATCAGTTGTAGTTGATTTCATCGTAAAACATACCTGGAACGAGAAAGAAATACATCAGATTACCTTAAACATTTTATTTTGACATAATTATAATGGGAAGAAAAACAAAATTTTAATTAAATGAATAAATTCTTAAATTTCCGCACATTTTTCAAAAAGCTTTAATTTTTAAGGTCATATTTCTTCTATGTTTGCCATATCTTTGTGTTGTAGATGTTTAATGTTAAAAAATGCTAAATTTAATCTAATTTCATACAAAATTATATATAACTATTGATTATTTCATTTGTACAATATTTTATGGAAATTCTTTCTCCTATATCATGCATAATTTTTTGTTGTGGATTCAGATTTGAATATTTTTTTTTAAAACATTGTATTTTTATAACACTCTTGTGCCTATTGCCTATAGAAATAAAACAAATATAAATTTAATTTTTAGAAAATGATTACATCTATAACATCAGTTTTATGACAATGTCCCAGACCGTGTCTAGGCTTAAATATTTAATATGAATAAAAAAGTTGGTTTTATGGTATGTGTTTTGTTTTATTTTATTAAATGACGAAACATGCCATTTCCATAAAACTTTTAGAATACTGCAGTCTTCATCCATAACAAATTATTTAATATGGATTTTTACAACACTGTTAAAAACACAATAAATATCCTGGATTACCCTAGTTCCTTAGATCAAGAGCCGAATGTGTTGCTCTCCGTATGTACTAGAACGTGCAAATTTCTAATACCCAGGATCTGTAGATTTATACTAAATATCTTAACAAACCGTAGGTATGCTTGCATATGAATTCGTATTCATGAAATACAGGTTTAGAGAGCTTGCAAAAGAAAACAAGCGAGTGTGTAAGCACAAACAATAAGGTTCTGGTCTCGGAAGCAAATTGGCTCGCTGAATTGGCAGCAGACTCGCAGATTATAGGCTCTGAACCGCTTCCTACAATCCTCGGGCCATTACTCAGGCGCAAGAATACTTCGAAAAGATTAATTTGAACTTTCATACACAAATGGGCAAAGAAAAATCGTATTGCGGTTTTAATGATAAAGCAGATAAATCGCTGGAAGCGTATACTGCAGTTTACGTATAGCTTGAAGTTAGTTGTATAACAAATTGAATTGAAGAATAGAAATATTAAAAGTAACACTGCTGTATATATGTATGTATTATAATATATATAAAGGGGAATATGTACATTATTAAAGCCGAATTATAAAGTAAGTTTATACGAAAGATAAAGGCTGGGAATTTTACTGAGAATATATAATGGGACTTTAAGATTTACATAATAAATAAGGTTTTAGCAATTAAAGTACGGTTTCTAAGGAATATTCATATTTCGAACAGAATTATCTAACATTTATATAAATTATTATGGATATTTGAGAAATGAAATTTTTATGAATGATGAATCACAAAAGAATAAGTAAAATGAACGTAAATAAATAAAATTAAATCACTAATATAATTTGTTTTTTAACACTAATATAATCACCAAAGTATTTGTTTATTGGAAACTGGTTAGGTTCTAAAAAACAAACAAACTTGTCATACCATAAATTATGTGTGCATATATAATAGACAGTTTAAGAACAAATGTACGGGTATGTTTTTTCTAAATTACAATTTTATATTTTTTTATATTATCATCATGTATTATTATTGTTTAATATTATTTATTAGTTCTTACTGATAAAAAATAGTTATTAGTATAAATAGCCCAGGTTAATTTTTCAATTTAAATTATTGTTATGAATTTTAAATACGTTTTTTTTATATGCGTCTTTCATTGTTTAGTTTTTATTATATTATATTTTTACATCTGAAGATTGTCAACATGTTGAACATGTCGTGTTTTTAAATATTTTTTAAATATTTTGTGGATTAAACAAATTTATTTTCAATTTCCTAAGTATATTACGATGGAATTCCACAGTGTTAATGCCTTAGTGTTCAATAAGTTTAACAACCTTTTATAATATTAAAACGAACGTAACTTAGGCCGAGAACAATGATGCATGCTGTAAGTTTAATCGTCACTTCCTTAAATGTTTAATTTTATTAGTAATGGATAAAATACATTAATTACATTTACTTTCGTGTAAAGCACTTGATTTGTGGTATCATGTTTACAGAAATAAATTAAATTTTATTTCAACACCACATCATTTTACTTTTTTAAAACTATTAACCGGTTTTTCTCCAAACGGAGTTTTATAAGGGTAACAATACCTTTTTGTGATTTCCTATAATTGCGATATACGTTAATTAACTAAAGTAAACATTTAGAAAATATGAATTTAATTGTACTAGTATATAATTTATAATTAGATTTTACACATTACCCAGGCAACAATAAACTGATCGAACTAACACGCAGCATTCTCTCAACGTGGCCACACTGCACGCTTCGCGCTACTCTACGTGAATCTATGGATAAGCTAGCTTAACACTAAGCATATTATTTCGGTATGATCTTAGCCTAAAAACTTTTTATCGACCTAAAAAAAAATCTTAGAGAAAGAAATGCAGGTATGTTATACGTATTCATGAATAATATGGTCTCTAAGAGTGAGGTAAGCCATCGGACCGTTCTTACATCACATCCTGGTGAATCAGAATGGGATCCGAATTGCGGGTGCCGAGCCTCATTGTTGTTCAAAGACAGATACAATTATAACGGTTGGATCATACTATTGAAATGGAGTGGCTCAAACCGGATTCGAAGATTTTGCATTTAATTAAACGGGTCTAGCCTCTCAAACAGCAAAGCAGTTCAAACACCAGCGGATCAGTATGCAATTCACATATCACACGTCAATGTGGAATCTGTATTAAGCACGTATGTAAATAGATCGTTTCGAGTGTTTATCTTTATAAATTAAGATGCATCATCTTCGTGAATGTATATTTGAACAAACAAAAACAAACAAACAAACAATCACGCCGTTTCCCCGCAGGGGTAGGCAGAGATAATGGACCGCCACACTACTCTATCCTGGCACACCTCTCTAGCTTCCTCCACATCCATACATTCTTCCAACTTCTAACATGACCAACCTTTAAAATTTGATAAATTTGGTCATGCCATGTTTTCCTCGGTCTGCCTCGACTCCGTACTCCATTCACATCATGAACGTATACTTTCTTAACCATTATTTCTACATCCATGCGCTCCATATGTTTATACGGCCGGGCCGTCTTCGCTTTCATTGATATCTCTCTCTCTCTCTCTCTGGTTTCAATCCTGGGATTGGTTTGCAGCAATTTCCTCTATTCTTCTCTTCCATTCTTCCCTGTCTTGTGCGGCTCTTTTGAAATCTGCATATGATGAGCAGCGCCCGTCCACCAACAGGTCCTCCAGGTACTCTCATTGATATGCATATTTGAAATTCCTAAAAATCTTGAAATATATAACAACATTCCAATTCACAAATACCAATGCATATAATCAATATTATGACTCATTATAATTTTCTTATCATTAAAAAAATATTCAAAAAAGTGTTTTTATTAATATAAAAATCATCATCTTCTTCTTCTGCTTTACTTATGAGTGTGTCCTGTTATTTCCTGTTTTTTCCAGGCCGTTTCTGTGATGTAGATGTCGAGCTGTCTCCCCATCTTTTGGGTGGTTTTCCTGGAGGCTGATTGCCTATTGGTACTTTATTTGCCGCTTTATTTATCATTCTTTCAGGACACACTCTCTCCACATGGTTTCTCCAGTAACATCTGCGATATCGCAGATCTTCCTTGTTTCGATGTGTCGTTCCCGCAATGGTTCGGCGAATCCTCATTTCTGTGATTTTTCAAGACTTTTTATTCTTATAGTGCAGCCCTCATTTCTTATGTCATTATATGCTGAAGGCAGGTTTTGTTGATTCGTATTTTGTTCTCTCTTCAGCATATTTAAGTTTTTCCAAACAGCATTTTTCAAGCATCCAGCCACAACGGCTTTGTTTGTTAGTTCTCTTAATTCTTCCTAGATGTGACTGCAGCTTGATATGATAGATCAACACCTACTATAAGTACTTAAAATGCATCACATGTTCTATTAATTTATTTAAAAATACAAAAATTATATAAAAATCATACGATAATTAATCTACTTATTCCAGGATAAGTACACCAGGACTATATTTTTGTGTTCAAATAATTGAATAAGTGAATCCTGCAATACGAGAACGGTTATAGGAGAAAACTCGATGAGAATAAGTATCAATTATCCAAAGTATTGTGGTGGAAATTTTACGACAGAGACTGTAAATTCCTAATTTATTGCAGCGTATTATCCATAAATCTACTTGCAGTACACACTCGTTGAACGCAGATACGACAAAATGCTTCATTATTACGAGTTTCGCAACACAGGCGGTAGACAATTAATTTTGCCTTTGAATGCGTAAGAATTATGGCTCGAAACTGGCGATTGGATCATTTATCTATGTGTAAAAAGGCTTACCATCCGAAGTACTATTATAAATAAGAAGTAAACCATATTTTAACTATAAGCGCGTAGATTTTCGCGATTTGTAGCAATGGGTTTTTTAGTAATTTTGTTATCTTCTTCGACCGACGTTTCGGAGATCGTTGCAGTCTCCTTTTTGAAACTCGTAAAAATAAAAAAGCAAGATTTTGAGACGTTTATTCGTTGTTTTGGTTCACGATGATATTTCCAATGTTTAGTAGTTATTATTTTTTTAATGTTTTATATTGCTTATTTTCCACCACCTTAACACTATGGAATTCCGAACACGTTTCGGACCACCCGGTCCTTCCTCAGTGATATTATATAGATATTTAAAATTGTTTATAAATATGAGCAGTTTTGACAGATTTTATAAAGATTTATTTTGGAACGTTTATGCTTTTGTTATAACAAATATTATGGTCCCCTTAAATTCATTTCCGCCTACTCTCCACCTCGTAGACGATTCACTCCAATAGAACTGGACGATATTTTCTTCGAAAACATTCCCACAGTCCTAGCTGGAGACCTAAATTCCAAACATGGCGCCTGGCACAGTTTCAAAGATAATAAGAAAGGCAAAGATCTTTTCGACTATTTCCAAAATCGACCAGACATATTCATCACAGCTCCCGATACTCCGACAATTTTCAATAAAAATCCAAAACATTCCCCGGACGTCATCGATATTGTCATGACTAAAAACTTTACCCTCCCTCTCACCCTACAGGTAGTAGACGAACTATCCTCTGATCATATCCCTATACTTATCTACATCTCTGATGAACCATTCCACCGTGACCCCCATTTCCCCACCAGAAATAAAATTAATTGGTATTCTCTTCCCGAAATCATCCACGAAATGATCAAAATCCCAACAAAAATTCCAGACCCAGAATCTCTCGATCAGGTCACGAATGAAATGACATTTATCCTACAGACTGCTCTAAAAAATGCAACCACAGTTGTAGACAACGACATATACAGACCAAATCTACCTGCCGATATCCAACAGATAATACGCCACAAAAATACCATTAGAAAAAGATGGCAAAAATATCGACAACCTCAGGATAAAACACTTCTCAACAAACTAAACATTGACGTCAAAAAAGCCATCACCGACTTACGCAATGACCGCTGGATGGATTATCTAGAGTCATTAAACGATGACGACAAGACAGCCTTCTGGAAATTATCCAAAAATCTTCGCAAACCCCACTCAAGAATCACACCGTTACAAGGTCCAAATGGATTAGTGTACTCCGACGCCGACAGGGCAGAAACATTTGCATCGAGCCTAGAAGATCAATTCACGACAAATAACGAACATGACAATCCATTATTCGTGGCCTCGATCGAATCTCACGTTTCACAACTCTTAGCCAAAACTCCTTCATCCCCACCAATCCCATTCACCTCACCTAGAGAGGTGAAACAACAAATAAAATATCATAATACCCGCAAATCACCAGGTCCTGACTCAATATCTAACAAAATTCTCAAATCTCTCCCTCTCAAAGGCATCTGTGCCCTGACAGCGATCTTCAACGCATCCCTTAGACTCCGATACTTCCCGAAACCCTACAAAATCGCAGACGTTATCCTTCTTCCCAAGCCAGGCAAGGACCCAACAGCTCCTTCAAATCATAGACCAATTAGTCTTCTTCCTTGCACTGGTAAATTGTTGGAAAAACTCATACAATCAAGACTCAAAACAACACTTCACGAACAGAGTACCATTCCAGATTTTCAACACGGTTTCCGTGCCCAACACTCCACACAACATCAGCTACTTCGTGTAGTTGAACTTATTGCCACAAACTTTAACACGCGCAAATTCACCACTTTCTTTTCCCTAGATGTCAGTAAAGCATTCGACCGCGTCTGGCACACCGGCCTGTTATACAAAATGGGAAAAGCAAACATCCCACTGCCTATGATTCAACTCATAGCCAGCTTTCTGTCCGATCGCCTTTTCAGCGTCAAAATCAACAAGGCCAAATCCCTTGTACGCCCTATCAGAGCAGGAGTTCCCCAAGGTTCAGTAATGGCTCCTACTCTGTTCAACATCTACTGCAGTGATATCCCTCTTCCCCGAGATCAGAACACCCACATTGCCCAATTCGCTGACGATACGGGCATCATCTCCAGTGCTAAAAGGCCGCTTCTCGCGACCCGCAGGGTGCAAAAACAGGCCGATGTGCTAGAGGTGTGGTGCAGAAACTGGCGCATTACCATCAATCCGAGTAAAAGCGCAGCGACCCTTTTCAGTAAAAGACACATTCCTCCAAACATTCCCAACATAAAAATGTTCGGCCAAGACGTTCCTTGGACCAAAACAATCAAATACCTTGGGGTTACCTTGGATTCTAAGCTGACATGGAGGCCACACATTACAAATAAAGTCAAAGCCGCGTCAAAAGCAATCTCAGCCCTCTACCCAATGTTAGCAAGAAACAGTAAACTAAGCATCGACAATAAACTCCTGATATACAAAACGGTTATAAGGCCGATCTTCACTTATGCAGCCCCAATCTGGGGCTATGCAGCTTCGAGTCACATACAAAAACTCCAAATCCTGCAAAATAAGGCTATCCGTTTATCGCTTGGTGCGCCTTCATGGACCAGGATTACACAACTGCACCTAGAATCGGGAATCCCGATGATAGATGAATTCATTCTGAAACTTGCCGAACGTTTTTACAAAGGACTCCCTTCACATCCCAACCCCACAATAAAAGACCTCTCTAATTACGACCCAAACACTTCCAGCCGCCACAAGCGCCCAAAATCGATTCTCCTTCAGAGGAACACTCCGGGCCACACAAATCATGCCCCCGAATAAACTAACAACCCACCAAATCACCTTCCAACAATGTTCCCATCAGACGTAAGAGGAATAGCCACATGAGCTGAACCTCTGTAAGCCAGAAGATCCAAGTCCAAGTCCAAGTATAACAAATATTATGAATTAATTTTAAAATTTAAATAATAATTTAAAGTTCTTATTGGGGTTAACGGTATTAATTTACAACAAAGGAAATAAATCAAAGATTAGATTTGACGTTAAATTTATTTGATTCTATATAATATTTTCTTAATTTTTAATTGCTTTTTTAATTTCTAAAATGTCGAGATTGTTCAAAGTTATATTTCTATTGTTAACATGCAAAATTTCAACGCCATTATCTTTATTAAATGAATGATCTTTCTAATGAGGTGTTTTGCAAATTCAGAAAAATATAAAACATCTACAACACAAAGTATGGCGAACATAGAAGAAAAAATATATAATTAAATAAAAATTCAACATACGAGTATATCGAGGAAAATCAACTTAATAGTGGAATAAATAGTTTTTTTTAAATCTAAATTAACCTAAGTTAGATGCTCTAGATATTTAAAATATAAAACGGTAACCTGTTAAGTTGAAACGGTTTTTAATTAATCTTGGCGATACAAGTTCATTAGAAGTAGAATCGGCTTATAATAATTTAAGAGTTAGTTTTATACCAACTGATTAAATGGAACGTCCGATGAAGAACTTAATTCAACAAAAACAGTTTCCCGCTATCTTTATAAGCAGACTTTAATTATTTTATTGTTGTTTCTTCTGTGGGAGGGTATCGGTCCAGGTTTACAGACGACGGGCTATTATAATAGGCTACGGGCTACGGGCTATAGGGGCTACGGACGATAGACACAAAGTAAAACCTTACCGAGTGCTTTGTTACGATAAGCTTAATGAACAGCCTAGTCTTTATTTCTCAGATATTGCGAATTTACGTAGAGTCAGTCATCAGAAACTTGGCACATAAAGCTTTGAAATTAATATTTAATCCATAATTGTATAAAAATATAACGATTTGACAGTTAAGGATATGGCAAACAAAAAATGGTGGATGGTTTAAATTTTTTTTGTTTATTTATATACATTTAAAATGTGTTTGTAGCAAGTGCACATGAAATCAGAATTTCATAATATATTTTATTATTATATACAGTATATATTGTATACCTGGACTCGAAAGTGAATATAATGAACCGGTTGGAAGCGCTCGAAATATGGATATACCCCAGAATGCTCCGTATATCGTGGACCGATAGGGTAAGTAATGCAGACGTACTGCAGAGAGCCAGAGCCAATAGATAGCCAATAGCTGTTGTCAAGTGTGAAAATTAGAAAGGTCTCATATTTGGGTCATGTGCTAAGGGGAGAAAAATACCACCTCCTTCGACTGATATTAATAGCTAAAGTAGAGGGACGTCGGGGAGTTGGTAGAAGGCAGCTGTCCTGGCTGCAGAACATCAAAGAGTGCACAGGAATAACAAGAGTTCAGAACCTGTTCGAAATGGTGCAGGATAGATATGCTTTTGCTGTAGTGATGGCCAACGTTGTGGGGACTTGACACGGCACCGAAAGAAGAAGATTAAATACAGTAAAAGATTGACCATAATATAAATAATCACTTGGTAATATAGCCATCATTTATTTATTTGAAAAAACTTTTTTTTAACTCAAAATATGTCTGATAAACTAGCAGTAATCGAAATAGGTCAACCGTCAACCAATTAATGTCAAAGTAAGTTTGATTTGTTTCTGTAAACGAGCTTCTAGCGACGGCTTGTGTACCTTACTAGGTAAGTGGGAATGTAGAGTTTAGCGTAAAATAAGAATACGTAAGAATTTCAAATATTCTATACAAATATTAATAGATTATTCGGTTTGTAGTAAATTTACTACACCATGATACAACCAAGGGTTAAGAGAATCGTTTTTCGAATTGCGGTATCCCGCCTGTGCGGAACTTCAGGTACCAATTGACGCACAGGCTTAGCTCCCACATTATTATCGGTAGGCGAGATTTACGTTCACTTTTTGATACGAGACGAACATAAATCGAGGAACTCGGCACAATAAAGATTGAACACTTAAGCCGCCCGACGGCTGGCCTGACCCGCCGACTTTGATTGGAGTCCGCTGGTGGACGGTGGTGTCAGATCTCTCCTAATTAATTGGAATTATCGCTAAACGTTCTGTAACAAGTAGCTAATGATGTTGATTTTGACGATAATGCTATACGCAATCCACTCCCACCAGCGGTTTATAAATCGTAATATGAAAAACAAATTATTATTTATGAACACATCATGATTATTTAGGAACTCGAAAAAATTAAAGCGCCACGGTGGGACATACCCTGCTAGAAGGTATGTTACTATAACATGCCGTGAAACACCACCGTGATTAAAAAAAAAATGTTGATTGAAAAATTTCAAATATATATTTATTTTGGAAAAGATCATTTTCAAAAATTTTCCCAGAATAAAAATATTTTACAACATACATTTCGGAGGTGACTCCCTCCATGCTCAGGTGTATATTTATAATGTAATCAGGTCACTACCGAAACATTATGTGTATAATATTTTTATTCTGTAAATATTTCTATAAATAAAAGCAGATTAAACAGTGTTAACAATTGTATTCCAAATTATTGTAGAATTCCACAGAGTTAACACCTTAACCATCAATTAAGTAATATATTTTACAAGCATTTGTAGAAATGTTAAGTATGTAGTAGAATTCCAAAAAGGCCTACGAGCTGCAGCCTTGCGAACGTTACTAAAATCCTTGCGAACGTTCCTAAAGTCCAAGCTTCTATCCAGAAACACCAAGCTGCGTATTTATAACACCATCATCAAGCCAGTGGTGACATATGCTTCTGGGTCGTGGATTGACTCTAAAAGAACAACAAAGAATCTACTGGTTTGAGAATAGAATACTTAGAATGATCCTAGGATCCAGACCCGGTGTTGCAGCGGGAACTTGGAGGCATAGGACCAACCAAGAGATACGTCCGATGACCCAGCAGCCCCTTATAATGAGCACCATGAGAGCCGGTCGCCTATCATGGATTGGGCACGTATGCCGAGCCGAAGAGACCTGAGCAATCAAGACCCTGTACGCGTCTAGAACGACTGAAGTAAGACCATTAGGAAGGCCTAGACAGCACCTAACGGACAATGTTCTGGCTGATTTGGCTAGTGAATCGGACTGCTGGGATCAAAAGGCGCAGATTCGAGAGCTTGGCGAAAAATTTTCAAGGAGGCTAAAACTTGATTTGTATTTTTTTTACTGAGCTTTAAAAAAGTTCGCATTTGCAACACAATGAGAGGGAGTCTGAATGTATCCATTTTTCTCACTTGTTCACACCAGTATGTTCCCCTTTGCCTCCTCCACCTAACGACATCCTCGACCTCGCATATTTCCCTTATCCTTGAGTTTTTAATTCTATTGCGTAGTGTCTTGCCAGATAGATATAATGATTTTTGTAAAATCAATTCGATATTTATTGTAATACTCAATAAATAATGTGTGCTGCAGTTTTCAATTGTTTCGAAAGAGAGTTATAAATTTAAAATGAATATATTCATTTGTAATTTATAATTATAGTTAGCTCCATAATGCAACAGATGGACGCGTGGAATATTGTGATCGATACGAAGGTGTGCTCATGCAAATTCAAATAGATTACGGTATTACATCTTAAGTTAGGAATGAAAGGAGACAACCATTAATCACGCTACAGGCCCGCCCTACACCTACCGATCTGGAGTAAGTTATTACGTGTATGAACATATTCTGGGACTATAAAAATAAATCACATTTTTTTATACAATACTCGCTGATATAGTACCCCGCGTTCGCGTCTTTGTATTGTGAATCCAAAGATATTTAACTTGTCTTTGGGTGTATCATAAAATCGTAACATAAATTATGTTTTTATTTAGATCATCTGTTTTGTTTCGACTCTTGTTTCCCGCTGCACGCTGTAGCCGTAAGTACCACGTGTATAAAAACCGAGAAAGTGTGATCGTGAGAGCAGCGGATCTCGCTGGAAGGAGAAAAATGAACAAAAGTCTTGTAAATTGAAGCAACGTCGTGTACCCATAAGAGAAATGGATTGACGATTACATTTATTTTATTGAAATCACATATGAAATAGGTGGAATAGTAAGTAGAAAAAAAACTAATTAACTAACCATCATACCATCTCTCAGAAGGGAGAGGCAGAAATAATGGACCGCCTCACTGTTATTTCCTGACATACTTCTCTTGTTTCCTCAATATAGTGTCATGCACGTAACACGATTTTTCCGACTCCGTACGTGACAGACATTCAATATTTGATTTATTTAATCGTCCCACGTTTTCCTCAACTTTATTCTATTTCTAGTTCAATTTACATCGTTAACATATACTTTTTTAACGTTATTTTTTCATTAATTCTTTCCATATGTCCAAATCATTTTAATTTCAAAGGCAATATTTTAGTAGAAATTAATACTTGAATGTTTTTTGTCTCTTGAACAATGATGTAAAACTCCAAATTAAATAATTAAAATGAATGAAAGCGTCTGTTTTCTAGAAGTTTTATTATAAATTATTCGTCTTTCTAGGGCATTATTAAATTTAGCATTATCAAAATGTCAAATATGCAGCGGGAAACAGAGTCGAAACAAAACATTTGTTAATGCCTTAGAAAGGTTTTTTGATTATTTAGTTCTTAAAGTTGATGATAAAAATATGTCTATATATGAAAAAAATAAAAATAAAAAGATAATTACATAAGATACAAAGATACCTTTCGTGTGTTATTTGTAATTAAACTAGGAGTAATTAAAAAATATTGAGAAATTTTGTTTAAACTAACGACAAAAGATGCTATCATCAGCTATGTAGTTTAATTACGAGTATAACTAGATATTATAACGATAACCTACGCAAGAAAATGACACCAGAAATAGAAAGTACAATATCACGTTTGGCGATTAAATTCAGATGAGAAAATTCAGCAAAATTGTCGCTGTAACGTATCATTGTATTACATAGTTTTAGAAATAGCTGTAAGATATCATTATATTTTAATATTCCGCGGTTCATACAGGGTCGAAACACAGATCTTTCACTCCTCAACTGAGCGCAGCCCACACATCCACGAACTGGGAACGAAAGTAATTACATTGCTTTGTGTGTTAAATGCTGTACACTTAACGAGCTCAATCAACTTCTGTATCAGGAAACAGCGACATAATTAAATCTCCTTACGATTCGATCGGTCAGGGTTAGAATCACACGGCATTTCCCGGGCTTAGGTGACTGGCAGAACTAACTTGAGATATTATATTGTATAAAGGCCAGAACCAACGTAAGGCGGCTGGAAGTTCACCATATTTGTTGCTACTGCGCACTAGTTTAACCAATATAAGTTACAAGTTATATAATAAATAACACATTTCCCATAAAACGCATTTTGTAATATTTTATTTATCTCAATTGAAAATCACAGAGTGCTCAGCGTGTCAGAAATGAAGACGCTCAGAAATATATCTGGCGGGACACTACAAGAGAGGATAAGGAATACACGGATAAGGGAGATATGCGAGGTTGAGGATGTCGTTAGATGGGGAAAGCAAAGGAGAAGATACTGGTATGCACACGTGAGGAGAATGGATCCATCCAGACTCCCCTTCATTGTGTTACACGGCCAGCCCCAAGGTAGACGACCCCCGGGCAGACCACCAAAGAGATGGATCGACAGCTGGGAGTCGACTTCGCAGGAGGTCAATTCGTCTTAAGAAACAGGCCACTAGGCCTACACTAAGAATAAGAAGAAGAAAAAAAGAACCGCAGAAATAATTTCGTAGATTTTTACGGTTGTTACCAATTTGTTTTTTGGAATCTCGGGAAAATCCGTGTAACTCGTCCTACTCGACCGACGTTTCGGAGATCGTTGCAGTCTCCATCTTCAGGATAGGCCGAGAAAGAACTGAGGTTTAAATAATAAAAATATATATATTTGCAAGGTAGGATTAAAAATCAAACGGTAATCTGTAATTTATTATGTCGTAAAATAATGATGAAATCTCAGATTTAAATAGTTAAAACGAATGAAACATGCCATTTTTTAGAAGTTTTATTGAATTTTTTGGGAATGATATGTTTCACCTTGCCAAAGTGATAAAAAGTCCATTATTTGATGTCACATACCTAGCAGACGTTTTCATTCGTATTTATAATGTTATTTGTAATATTTATGAGTTATGCTACTGCTAAACTTTGTTCAAAAATATATTATTACTAATGACATTGCACACACTTATTTTAATACTGGGTCTTTTAATACTAATATTATAATAATTAACATGTAAATTATTTCATAATAAGGTGGGTATTAAATAAAAGCTTTTTAATGAAATCCTTTTATTTTAATTTATAATTATAAGTAATGACGGATTTCTTGAAATATTGATCTAATGGCATTCTTGACATTATTTCGCAAAATCAATTAAAACAAAAAAAAACAGTTATTTCCGTTTCACCCACGAATTTTTTTATATACAATAATTTATGCGTGTCCTGATTAAAACGAAAAAGTTGAAATGCAATGTCTTAATAGAGTCAAATTGTTACACAAAAAAAATATATAATATGTATTATACGTTGTGCATTTTCCGCCCACGCGGTCCTCAGCACGTTATAAACTTTTTGAATATTACAACAAAAAGCGTCCGTAATGCAGTGCCTGGTTTTTATCTATTTAAAAGCGCCAAATGTGAGCGCGGCAAGGCTGGGCCCGAAACTCTAAGGCAGAGGTCCCCAAACTTTTTTGTCCCGTAGACCCTTGGTGATTTTTTCTGGTTTATGTAGAACCCCTGTTTTCCCAACATGTGTTGTTTTTAAAGCTTTCACAGCTCATTTTGATAGGGTTTACTGCAGAAAATAAATTCTTATAATAAAACATATGCTTGATTTGAAAGTCATACATTTATTAATTAAAACAAAACAATATGCAAACCGGGCGGTGGTCTAGGGGATAGAACGCTTGGCTCCTGTTCTAGGAAACTTGGGTTCGAGCCTGGAAACGACCAGATTCCTTCTTCATAATAATTCATAGCTATTTTCTGCTCATATCGAAGATTGTAAGAAAAATTCTAATATCATTGATTTAAATCTTAGATGTTAGTCTTTAAAAAACCCCAAAAAATCATTTTTACATCTCATGGACCCCCTTTTGTTTTTATCCCTGACATAGACCCCTTACAAGTCGAAATCGACCCCTGGGGGTCGATATAGAACACTTTGGGAATCACTAATCTAAGGCTACGGCCACACCGTAGTACTTCGGTTGGTGAGTCGCTTGTTGTCTGTCCGAAAAAGACAGAAACTGATTTGACAGGATAATCAAATTATTTTTTTAGAATTTTTTTACGCTATTAATTAAACTTATTTAATTAGAATTTATAAATAAAACATTTACAGTAAAGGGCATTCATGATTTGTGATCACAGAGGTGCAAATCAAATATTTCTTTATTTTTACATAGAATAAAATTTGCTAACGTTTGAATTTTAATTAATTAATTTGATTCTGCACAAGTAATTTAAAAATTGTACTTAATGTACAATAAACATTCGATTTGAAAATAATTTTTTACTGAAAATAAAATTTAATGATTTTTAAATATTTCCACTTTTGTCTTTATTTCGACAGCGACTGGTTTCGCCAGACTCGCTGGCATGACTAGTCTGACCAGTCTGTCGATGCCAGCGAGCCTGGCGGCGAAACCGGTCACTGTCGAAATAAAGACAAAGTGGAAGTAGTTAAAAACATGGTTTTATTTCATTATGTCTTATATGACCTTATAATTTTTTTATTCATATATGACCTTATAATTTTTTTACCAATTTCACAAATCATGAGTCCCCTTTACTTTATTTGATTGAATCATAAATTAAAGTAAAAAAATTGATAAAGCTGTCAAATCAGTCTTCGTCATTTTCGGTCAGACAGCAAGCGAGTCACCCGCTGAAACACGTCGGTGTGGCTGTAGCTTAACGAAACATGAAATTCGCCGCCTCGAGCGTAAAATTGTAAACCACGCATATCCATTATCAAGTTTGCACCGTTTAGTCAAATGAGTTTGGACCAAACTAACGCTGAGGAATTAGTTATTGTGTTTTTGGTGTGAGAAATTAGAGTACGTATAAGGAAACAAAGCAAGGTCAAGGAAGCGTACAATCTACATACGTAAACTGTAGCAGAGGCGTTCGTTCTCTCTGTCCTCGTGGCTCGTGTCACGCGTGGACCCGTGTCTAAATTACTTCTCACGGAAAGTTTTTGATGTCTGGAGACAAATTTATTCCAAGATATAATTGTAGGATCCCTGAGATGGTTTGGACATATGGAACGAATGGATGAGAGCAGAATGGTTAAAAAGTTGTATACAAGCAGAGTTCTAGTGCCAACCCTCATGTATGGAAATGAAGCTTGGAGCGGGCAAAAGAAGGATGAAAGCAGGATAAACTCCGTAGAAATGAGATCACTAAGAAGAATGTGCAGTAAAACGTTGTATGATAGAATACCGAACGATGAAATAAGAAAGAAATGTAAGGCAGATGACTGCATCATGGATAAAATTAAAAAAGGATCCCTGAGATGGTTTGGACATATGGAACGAATGGATGAGAGTAGAATGGTTAAAAAGTTGTACACAAGCAGCGTGAGTGGAAAAAGAAGCCGAGGACGACCGAGGAAAACATGGCATGACCAAATTAATCAATTACTAAAAGGCGGTCACATTCGAAGTCGGAATAATCGACGTGCGTGCATGGTACGATGTATGAATGTAGAGGAAGCCCGAGAGGTATGCTAGGACAGAGCATTGTGGCGATCCATCCTCTCTGCCTACCCCTCCGGGGAAATGGCGTGATGGTTAGTTAGTTAGTTAGTTAGATATAATTGTACAATATACTATAGGGTGTTTTTACAAATTAAAATATTAAATACTGAAAAGAAATTAGATTGACTGACAAATGGTGTGCCGTTATTATAGGGCAACACCTCAAGGAATCAACAGACATTACAAACCAAATTAAGATAAAAAAAATCTATTGATAACAGATTAAATATAATACAAAATAACGCATGAGAGATGGTTCGACTTTGGGAAGACAATATACAAGTACTATTCAATATCAAGAGTATTTGCCTTCTGAACGTACTTTTATTAATATGATCTCCGAGAAGATCATGTTCAACAGACTGATTGCATTTCCCACCGGAGTCAACAGAGGCAGGTTGATTCTGGTGGCCGGTAAGTAAAACAATATATGCTGGCGCTGTCTAAGATATTTGTCAGGAAAAAAAGACCAACACTTATTTTTAACTAATCGTTGTTAAAATTGGGCACCATTGAAATTAAAAACGGCGCTTTATAAAGCATCCAATTTATAATTATTATATATTATAGAAAAAAAATTTAAAATAAGAATTTCCAAAAAGAAGAAACTTCGAGAATCGTTAAAGGATTAACAGCATTTATATTGCTACAAAAAGCTCGATGCTTTTCATGAGCAAATTCCAAGAAGCAATATTATAGAAATAGCATTTTATTATACTGTATGATTTCTATTCATAAATCGTTTATAAGTAAGAAAAAACTTCAATTTTAAATGTGCTTCTCTGTTATAATGATATTTGTATAATCTGTAGAATCCTTCCAATAGATTTGAATGATATTTGAACATGTTGTAATATTTTTCAAAGATCTTAACTATTTATAAAACGATCACATCAGCATGAAAAGATATTGTAAATTTTGTTTATATACAATAAACTATACATCAAAAATAATGATGGCCGTACACAATGGAGATTTATTACCAACCCTGGTCTATGGAAGTGAAGCATGAAATTAGCAGAAGAAGGATGAGAGAAGAATAAATGGGATGGATATGAGATCCTAAAGAGGCATGTGTGTTAAAACATCGAAAACAAAGAACGGAATGTAGAGCGGAATAAAGTATTATGAAAGCATCACTGCGTTGGTTTGGGCATATGGAACTTTTGGAAGACAGAAGAATGGTTAAAAGTTTACGTTAACGGTGTGAATGGAGTACGGAGTCGTGGGAGACCGAGGAAAGCTTGGCATAACCAGATTAATCAAATTTTAAAGGTCTGCCATCTTAAAAGTCGGAAGAATCAACGTGCGTGTATGACTCACTATATGAATTGGAGGAATATATGTGTGTCAGAATCGATTAGTGTGGTTGGACATTCTTGAAAGCAAACATTAAAAAATCAAAGTATGTAGTATCAGTTCTTGTCTATTATTTGATTCTTTCAAGTGGTATCCTTTTGATCATTTATATCAATCTCATCATAAGTGGTAACCCTAGTGCTCGACTTCTACAAAAATCCCTTTTCAATAAGATCGACCAACGTCAGAAGGTTCATTTTTCTTGCAGAGATAGTGTATAGATATCGCTAGCCAGACAAAAAAAAATGTTAAAATTTCTACTGGAATCATTTTTAATGCAGAGTGGCCTTACGGTATTGATGGTGCGCCTACGTAGCGGCCACCAGTGGCCTTACGGTATGGAAGTAGTTAAAGAATAATAATAATTAAAATTATTTTTAATAATAATAATTAAGGCTAAAGTACGGGTGGCAGAGATGAGGACGCTGAGGATGATAGCAGGAAAGACTATTCGCGATAGGGTGAGGAAAACGGCCATCCGTGAGATCTGCAAGGTGGAGGATGTCGTGAGATGGGGCAGACAACGCAGAAGATACTGGAATGCGCACGTGCAGAGGATGGATCCCACCAGAATCCCACACGCTGTGGCGCATCAGATTCCTGCCGGCTGCCGTCCCCCCGGAAGACCGCCGAAGAGATGGAGAGATAGCTGGGAGTCAACCTCCCAAGAAAGGCCAGCCTGATTTCAGGAACAGACCAAAGGTCTATAAGAAGAAGAAGAAGAAGAAAATTATTTTTTTCTTATATCCGCGTACATCTTTACAGAAGTAAACTACTACCATAATACAGAAGTTGATTTTGCGAGAGGTTCATTAAGTCGTAAATTATTAATATCTTGTGGAAAGGTTCAATGTCCAACGAACGATACAGCATTATTGAGTAGTCGGGTTGATTTATTCATTGTTGAATTATGAAATCACTTGTTTAGGTTCCTGTACTGGTGAGAGATATTATCTCAATCTGTTGACGGTTGCGGACATACAAATTACCTCCCTTCTGTGGAACAAGAAATTTATTAAGTGGTTGTAGATAAACTTCCTGTTTCCAAGAATACCACGTGCATATAAACGGATACTAGTTTGATTCTCGACAAACTCGATGCCATTCTCTTAAATAATATAAAACTTCCAGAAAGCTTACGTTAATATCATTATTTAATATTAGAACTTAACACTATTCATAACACCATCATCAAGCCAGTGGTGACATATGGTTCTGAGTCGTAGAAAATGACTCTAAAAGAACAACAAAGGATTTACAGGTTTGAAAATAGAATACTTAGAATGATCCTGGGACCCAGATCCTGGAGCCCAGGGATTGGGCACGTATGCCGAGCCGAAGAAGCCAGAGCAATCAAGACCCTGTACGCGTCTAGACCGACTGGAGTAAGACCTCTAGGAAGACCTAGACAGCGCCTAATGGACAATGTTCTGGCTAATCTGGCTAGGTTGGGCGAATCGGACTGCTGGGAGCAAAATGCGCAGGATCAAGGAGCTTGGCGAAAGATCATCAAGGAGGCCAAAACTCTTCAAGAGTTGTATGGCCATAGGAAGTAATAGAATTTAACGCTGTGTTGGTTCGGACGTATGGAGCGCATGGATGGAGAAAGAATGGTTAAGAAAGTATACATTAATGATATAAATGGAGTACGGAGTCGAGGCAGACCGAGTGAAACATGGCATGACCAAATTAATCAAATTTTAAAGGTTGGTCATGTTAGAAGTCGGAAGAATCGAGTGCGTGTATGACTGTAAGAATGTGGAGGAAGCTAGAGAGGTGTGCCAGGATAGAGTAGTGTGGCGGTCCATTTTCTCTGTCTACCCCTGCGGAGAAACGGCGTGATGGTTTATTATTGTTGTTGTTATTCAAATAATAATATATACAATATTTAAATTGTTGATATTCTTAAGAAACTAAAACCGTGGAATTCAAAAATTAAATGTTATTTGAATATAACGAAACATAATGAAAATTAGTCATTTTGTAAATAACATTTTTTAAATGTATATTTAGTTAAAATCCACTAATGTTTGTGTCTTCGACCGTTTTTGACAACTCGCTCCCATCTTCTGGTCTGATCACTAGTTGAAACTACACTTAAAGTTAAGGTGTTACGTTATGTAGGCTTTAGGAAATTCAATTTCAAACCTTATGAGAATAAATAAAATGGCACGATTCAATCCTGCCTAACAAGCCGGTTCAATTATAATATCTCGATTACAATGGAAGATTTGCACTGCGCGTCGGATTAATGATACGCCCTCGGTCTATTGTCGCGGCGTATTCCGATACAGGCCTCGAAGGACGACAACTTCTAATGCGATTGCCCACATTTTGTGTCGAACCAGCCATAGACCGTGTCCGCGGCTACTTGTAAAATGATATGAGATATTTAATAGTCTTTACACGCAGTATATATTAACAAAAACGTAAATTTTCTAGAAGTTTTATTATTATTTTTTATGAGAGTGGTGTGTTTTGTTTTGCTAGGACATTATCAAATATCATAAAATAAACAGGCAAAATGTTATCAGATAAAAGTGTGAGTATGTGATCTTTTAGACGAATATGTGAAAAAAATGTTTATGATTGAGTGTCGAATGAAAATATAAGAAGTCAATGCGGTGCGAATGAAAGTGTTATGAACAAACAAATGAAAGGAAGTGGAAAGAAAGAATGAAGAAATAATGGTAAAAAAAAGTATATGTAAACGATCTAAATTCAACTAGAAAGAGAGGAAAACCGAAGGTCATGTTCTCACCTCTAAAATACCACAATGCCTCGAGACTTAAGTCTTCAACCAGTGCGTCTTGCCAGTCATGACGTACGGAGCCGAGACGTGGACACTGACAAAAGGTATATTCTACAGATTTAAGGTCGCCCAACGCGCCATGAAAAGTGCCATGCTTGAAATAACCTTGAGCGAGAGATTTAGAAACGAATTTATTCGACAGTAAACCAAGGTGACTGAAGTGGCTCTGAGGATGGGCGGGCTTAAGTGGCGATGGGCTTGCCATATCTGTCGGAGAACCGACGGCCAATGGGGGAGACGGGTTCTGGGGTGGAGACCGCGTACAGTATTTCGCAGAGTTGGACGTCGACCTACCCGCTGGACCGACGATCTGAAGAGGATTGCTGGACATGGATGGATGGGAGCGGCAATAGATAGGAGACGGTGGCGTGCTTTGGGAGAAGCCTACGTTCAGCAGTGGATGAAAGACAGCTGATGATGATGATCTCTAGAAAAAGCGTTTATGACGCTGCAAGGCAGTAGTATTAAATTTGCGTTAAAAGTTGTCAGGAAAGAACCTGAATATGTTACGAAAGATATTAAACTTTTGATAGATTTATGATTGAATGTGAGTTTTATTGGTAATGAAATGGCTTCCGTACCCGAAATGTATCATAATCTTAAAATAACGTGCATACTTAAACGCGATGAAACTAATTTCTTATATCGGAGATATGATTTTATATGCGTGGGTTTTATTACACCTGCATTATAAAAAGTATTTTATTCAAATTTCAAACACCTGAACAATTTGGCGCCATTATCATATTTGATTACTCCCAACGGTACTTCAGGCCTCTCTGATTTCGAATTTAGAACGATATGAATAAAAAAAATCGAAATTTGAATCTGGCGCTTGGAGAAAATTTCACTGTGAAACATGGCCCTAAATTAGTAACGATTATTTTAAACTTTTTTTACATGTTGGTCATTCTTAGTCAAGTATTAGAAACGCGTGATTTCAAAGCGATTACCTTCAAGAACCTACATGAAATGCAATTATTGCGATGGTTAAGACTGATGCCCGGTTAAAACACCTTCACTTAGTGTTATTAATTGATACATACAAACATGAAAAGAAATTGCTTGTTTTCATAAAGGTAAGTAAGCACATTGTTTTATAAACATCATTCAAATATTTTGTAATGTGATAATTTTTAGATATTACAACAAGTAGATTTAATCTCTATAAGTAATACGAATAGCTTTTTTCACTTTTGAGTTTAATTTTTAATAAACTTTAGGGGTTAACACTATTGAGTTAACATAACGACGATCGAGTATATTTTTTGAAGGTTTTATACTTTCATTATCGAAAGAACGATATGAACTAACAAAAAATATTTTTTGAATAATATTCTAAAACATTTTTGGTCGGTGCAAATCTTTCTCCCGGTGATGAGGTTATAAAATATGAGTTAAAACGAGAAAAATAAATTCAAAGATGGAAAAGAGGTGTTTTATTTCATTGATAAATTTAATCATTTAGAA
This sequence comes from Lepidostoma basale, assembly GCA_022606425.2. Lineage (NCBI taxonomy): Eukaryota > Metazoa > Arthropoda > Insecta > Trichoptera > Lepidostomatidae > Lepidostoma > Lepidostoma basale. Next base: position 2,057,824 of record JAHDVF020001325.1, on the reverse strand, counting down.
ATAACAGCGTTTACTTATTAAATGAATCATAAATGAAAATGAATTACGTAATTTTAATGCAAAGTGAGTATTACAATGCAATTTATTTAAAATGTTTTGTTTTTATATATATTAGTAAATGTTTTGTTTTTATATATATTAGTAACCGTTTTGTGACATTTAAACTTTTAACATAGTTTTTTTGTTTTCACAACTTTGGCGTTGAAATAGCCAAGACTTCAAATTTATAAAAGAAATAATAAACATAATTATAATATTACTCAAACATTGTGTAACGCGAGATGAAAGATTATGGTAATGTTTTTCATCACATTTCCATACAAAGCCCAACTCTATTCACCCATCGCACATTACATTATAGCCCACACAATAGTTGGATCGAGTTTCTCCTAATATGCGGACTCCCATTTTAACTCTGTGATTATTTATTATTATAATGACGAAGTGATGACATTTAACTACGGATTCGTGATGTAGAAGATCTAATTCCACGGTGCATAATGTCTCATTAGGCCCGAATCTTAAACGGCGCGCTTGCGTAATAAATAATCATTGACATTTGGTTATGCTGAACCATGTAAAAAAAACACGACGCAAGATATCATTATACTAATTTAAAACATAATTAAAATGTAGGTTAATTAGGTTAATTTTCTGTGAATAAATAACGTCAGTTTTGCAATTTCATTCAAGTATAAATTCTAGCCAATTAGATAAGCCAGAATTCATACGGTTTATTGACTTGGGATTAAAATATTCCGAGTAGTTTTAATGACCATCCATTAGTAACTCACACGTGATGATTGAACTTCATCAATCGATCAGAATTTCGTAGTATCTGTGCTATTAGCAGGTAATATATAAGTGAAAATGTGTCGATACAATATTCGCAAAAAAATACTTATTACTTACACTTTTGAGGTTAGTGGCTAAATGTGTAATAGACGTATTTAAATAATGTATAAAGAAAAAATGTGTAGAAAGTATTCGATAATGCTTTGAATGAAGTATGAAATCAAATTAACGTGGCACGAAATGTTAACCACACAAGGGCCTGGAAAAATCGACTGGATGTACGTGATTATAACTCCACATGAGCTGAACCTCTGTAAGCCAGAAGATCCAAGTCCAAGTCCTAAATAATTAAGTCAAAAACTACACAAATCAATAATTCTCGTGATAGTATGCTTTCTGACTTTATTTGCCTTACTTAGCCGATGCGTCCACTGCTGAACTTAGGCCTCCCCCACACGTCTCCACACACTTCTTTCTTGCGCCTTCTGCATCCAATCATCAGCAATTTTCCTTGCATCGTTCGACCATCGTGTAGGGGGGAATTTTAATTGTTAATAATGTTAAAGTATCATTGTGTTTCGGCCAAAACAATGGGCTATTTAACTAGGTTAACCTTAACCTGGAAAAAAAATATATTGTCACAGGAAGTGTTCCAGGCAAAAGAAGTAGAGGCAGATCTCCTGCGCCGTGGTGTGACCAGATTAAGGAGATGACTGGGGGAAACCTCTACTCGACGATGCGGGCTACAGAGAACAGAGAGGATTGGAGACGTTTTGTTTTAGCCATGGATCACGACCCTCAGTAATAAGGAAACGAAGAAGAAAAAGAATAGAATCAAGAAATTTATATCAATTGGCAAATACTTTTCAAGACATAAGAATTTTAATCAATAAACAAAAAATAATCATATTGTTCAGAAAGTGCTTATTTATTGATTTAGATTCTTTACCTGGGAGAAGTAGGGTGGTAACACGCAGCGCTGGTCGTCCAGGCGGGAGCACTGCACCCTTTCGAGGAGCTCGAAGAGCTCGTTGGGCGCGCGGCGCTCCGGGGCGGCTGGGGTGCCGCCGCCTGCGGCCCCGCCCCACGCCGCCGTCATGTGCTGGCGTCTGCAAAAACAAAAAACAAAAGTTAAAAAATAGAACGCAAAAAATCAATGATCACATTTCATCCGTTTGCTGGCAAAATACACGGTTTTATATAAGTTATGTTAGTGATATATTTTTTTGACCTCTATCGTCTGGTAAAACACTTTGACTTTAGGATTTGACTTTTTCATCGATATCATATTTAAATTCAAAAACAAAGTGGTATTTAAAAAAAATGGATTTCAAATTACGAACGTAATGACTAAATATGTGTGGTGTCCAATGATTAGATTTTCAAAGTTAACTTACTTTTTAATATAATATTAAACTATTTACATTTGAAAATGAAGATCATAAAAACTATGTGGACTACATATTTTTAGATACAGAACATTTTCAGAAAAGGATGCCATCATTGATATTGCATTGTGATGTCTGAGATATTACATTTTTATAAAACTTTTTAGTTTATAATATTATTTTTTTTTAATATTTTTCTTGCCGTAGAAATAAAGACAAGAAAAATAATACATATTGTAAGTAAAAATGACCAAACATTTTTTAATATTACACATTGAAGGATTTTTGCTATTAATTAAAAAAAAATACCCTAACCATTATTATTCAATCTCCAATATGAGCAGAAAAAGCTCATCATTATGAAGAAGGAATCGGAGCGTATTCAAGCTTTTCCCAAGTCCCCATGATCAGATTCTTTGTATTCAAAACTGCTATTGAAAAAAGATTTTGTTAAAACTAAATCCACGACTTATCTATTCCAAAAACCACATCTTCAATATTTAAATAAGCAAAATGATTCGAATATATATTATATGTATAGTATGTATTATGATTTTCTAAAACCTAGGGTTTTTTTGTCATAACAGTAAGATGTATTTCGTATTTACTATAATTTATTTTAAAGCTATTTTGAATTTACAGTATACGAGTATGTGTTTGTCGATAGTGAGTATATGCAATACAAAACATTAAAGCAAAACAAAATATGTGTGTTCACATACGTGTCTCATAAATATTATGCATTATTTTCAGGTCAGACAGATATGAAAAAAAAAACATCGTCAGTATTAATTACAAAAGAGGTGAGATAAAAACGATACAATACTCCAATTACGGTAGCAAAGAAGTGATTAATGAAAGCGGCATCGCGCTAGGAAAAAAAACATTATTAATCGTTATAAAAAATATATACCTGAACGGCATGACGAATCACTCAACGCTATTGCATTCGATAATTAAAATGGCAGTCGTCTCGCCTCGGTTTGAATACCGACTCACAGAAGAATGATGGAATTTTTGGTACTTTTTGCATACAAGTAATTGAAGCATTTTTTATCATCTTCAAAGTAATGATCAAGCCATGACTGTTTTTTTGGGTGAAATCGTTTTTACTTAGCGCCAAAAATGGTGTTGTTTTGTAATAACATTTATGAAAGGTTAATGTACATTTTTCTATAATAATCTGCAGAACAAGACACCGTTTACAGATATGTATTTAGTTAGTTCTTTGGGTGTCCATCTTGTGGATGATCTAGACAGTGAAATACGCAATCAGGTCGCCTTCTGAAAAGATGCACTGATGACTGTCGCCGGGAGAGGCTGGATTTTAAAGGTCTAAGAAATAAAGTACTGGAAAATAATGAAAGAATCCTTGTCCAGCAGTGGATCGATGGCATACAAAGAATATTTAATAAATTATTAATATACATTACAAGTTGTCCTAAAATATAAGAGAATATCAACGTATTCACTACACAATTTGACAGATTATTCTTTAATGAATTTTGAAACATTTAAATTCGTTAAAATCTATTCCAAAATCACTAACAATTACTCGTAATTACTCAAACGACAATTGTGTGATTAACGACAATCAAATAATGATAAGCATTTTTTTATAAATTAGAATAATGCTTTTTTCACTTTTAAGTTTATTTTTCTTGACATGTTTCGAAGAGAAGATCGGAGAAGAAGATGACACCTTCAGCATCGGGAGAACGATAGTAACATTCTGGAGTTTACATCATTCTCCTGATAATGAAGGTGCGAAACCTTCGAAACATGTGGAAATTAAGAAACTAAAAAGTGGAAAACAGTGCATTAATTCATAAAAAATGGAATCCCACACTGTTAACGGTAAGGTAGCCTTAAGTTAATTTAAAATCTTTTTGGTTATAAAATATACAAAGATAAAAACATGATTAATGTACTCGTATTTATTTTTAAACATAAAAATAAATATTTATCTGAATTGGAGGTGCGTTTTGATAATTTATCTGACTTCATTTTTTTCTAGTGAAGCTCCGATAATTACATTTATCCCGAGGATGGTGCATCTGGAATAACCGGTCGAGTAATTCGGTTAATTCCTTTCTGGGCGATTATGACGCGCCCGAACCAGTTCTCGCGGCGAACTGCCGCATTTGTATGACAATAATCACCGCCAGTCACTCAGGGCTGACAGATGACCCTTGACTGGCGCTGGAGCGGTGAATCGCGCCCATTGCCAACCATTGGGGGGCGGAAACAAAACTGCATGCAGATAAACTGCGTAAACAAAAAACATCATATTATTTAACGCTTCCAGAATTGATGTAACTTCTTCTTTTTTTTCTTCTTCCTCTTAGTTTAGGTCGTATGACCTGTTTGTGACGGTGGGCTGTCCTGGGATGATGATGTCCAGCCATCTCTCCATCTCTTCGGCAGTCTTCCTGGTAATCTCTTGCTGCTTGGGTTTTCATCTTTAACATTTTTTGCGATTCTTGTATTCTCCATGCGGTCCACGTGGTCTCTCCAAAAGCGCCTTCTGCTTCTTCCCCATCTCACTATGTCTTCAACACCACAGATAGACCTTATCGTTTCATTTCTGATCCGATCTCTGAGGGTTTTGCCTGCGATGGAGCGTAGGGTTCGCATTTCTGCTACTCTAAGAAGGTTCATAGTTCTTAGTTCTTCGGTTCTTAGTTGTTCTATTATATAACTTAACCCATTTAATTTATTCTTAGATATGCAATAAGTAATATTTTTCGAGTTTTAGCTGTATCCAAGAATATACGAAAACACAATAAATTTTCACATTAGAATATAATTTTAGTTCTGTGCGATTGAAGGTGGCACAAAACGATCTTTATGGTTTGATTTGATATATAATAATATTATTGGTTTAGAGTAAATAATATATTTCTTTACGTACAGCATACGAATAGGGGATATTTTTATATAGAAATTGCCATTTTAAAAAATTAAATAATTTTTTTTTTCGAAGAATTTAAACTATAAATGTCGTTTAGCGCCACCCCGAATATTTATTAAAATTTACTCGATAACTATGCTATACATACATATAAATTAGTTACATGTAAACGAAACAAGAAAAACTAGAAAACGTGGCACGATCAAATCGACGTGTGTGCACGACGCGATGAATGAATGTTGAGAATGGAAGAAAAGTATGCCAGGAATGAACAGTACGTATTCTTTCTGCCTTCCCATTCAGTGAGACGGCATGTTGGTTAGTTAATTAATTTAAAATAGGTAAAGGATACAAATAAAACAACTATTAGGAATAAAATTTGCTGGAACCGAATTGTAATGGCAAATGAGATTCAAAAAATGACTCGCGGGTTCATAGATAGTCCGAAATAATTAATTCTATTGGGATAAAACATCAAAATTATTAAAGAACCCACGAATGAGAGAAAACATGTGTTTCATAAGCGATAAACATCCGTGGGATCGATAAAATTGACAGATAATGTTTACGTCGTGTGAATATTTATTTATAGATTCGTTGCTGTTTTAAATTCAATGCTGAAGATTGTAAAATTGGTTTGATTGTATGTGGGATGAACCATATAATTGTATCATCTTACAAAGTACAATAAATTATTAATCAATACATTAACGAATTTATTTAAAGAAGACATATATCATTATTTAATTATTTTGTTAAATCGCTCTTTACATCATTATAGCGCGAGCCAAATATATGTAAAGGGTCTAGTTATCATTGTCATGACATCTGATAGGTAGCTAATCAATAGCTATTTTATTGTCACGAGATTCTTCACCAGACCAAAGACAGTGTGACAATCACACTGCCATCGCCGGAAATGAGCTCGGAACTTACGATATGGCAGTCAAAGCACTTACCACTCGGCCACGAAGGTCGTCTGGTTATAAAAAGTACATCATTATTTTATTTTTTTGTTTTACTTTTACATGGTATACATTAATTTGACAAAAAAAGTTTATGGACTGTAGTTGTCACACTAGACATGGCCTTTATCGTGACAACTACATAAAATAGCATGTTAGTGGAATTGGTAGTAACATGGCGGTTTGTTATTATTTGTTAATAATCTTATGCTTACATTGGTAAGAAACTTATCACAACATGATGATATAATTAAAATTATAATAAATGCTAGGAAAGTTGTGATAATAAATTTACATACTAGGATAGATAGGAAAACTCTTCTAAATCTAAAATTATGTAGGGTATTATTATTTTAACATACACAATACATTTTATCTGCTATTTCAAACGAACCAATCAATAAACTAGATAGTTTGCTAACATGATTACCAAGAAATATTTTTTTTATTGTAGATACTTTTTGCAATCACTGTGATGTTTCAATTGATTTCAACCTATATAACAGTTATAAAGAGCTTAACCCTCGCGTTAAACAATGTTAATTAATGTAATAGTAAAATATATGTATCCGGTGCAATGTAAATGTTTGAGATCCCTGTAGAAAATTGCACACAGTCATTAGGACGCCCAAACCTCGGTCAACAATACGTCTAATCAACTGCGGTCCTCTCCATTGAACAGAAATATCAAATATACGACTTAATAAAATCCAACAAACACTCGAATGCAATAATAATGCACAATAAACCGCGTGGCCCACAATGATTGTGCGGACAATGCGCGTGCGCCGCGTGGACTATTGCATTCAAATTTGGAACGGGGTTGAATCTAAATTAAATTTGAACCCCGAACCGAATCGCGTGAGGTACCTACTAATACGGCAATGTTGCGATAGTGGTTGCCAATATTGTTTTACGTATGCGTATTAATAATTATTTATATTTTGGTTTAAATAGTATTTTTTTTTCATGAATATGTTATATTCTAACAATTGAAGTGTAAAAATATTTTTTTTATTTGTTCCAATGACAATTTGAATAATTTCTTCAATATTATTTTAAAGTTCTTGCTGGTGTTGGTTTGTTTAAAGTACCTTATTACTGCTAATTTAAAAAAAAATCTGTGGATACGTGGAACATAAATTAAATGGACAATATGTGCACCATCTAAAAAGAACATTTTGTGTTAAATTATTTTTATTTTGTTATTTTATTTTATATCATTGTACTTTATATTATTTGTTTAAGATTTTTTTGCGGATGTTGGACGATCGAAGTGTGCGCGGTAATGCCTATTGGTGGCGATGAAGTTCGCAACCCATCACACCGCGTCTTCCGCGGGGCGAAAAGAGAAGGATGGAGTGTCGCATCGGAGTGACAGTCCATTATTTCTGCCTACCCTTTCGGAGAGACGGCGTGATGGTTACTTAGTCAGTTAGTTAGTTATATTCTAAATTATTTGTAACAAGAACAAAAACAGAAACATATTAAATATATTTTTTAATTTCAAAGAATTATTTTCTTTTGTGAACACTAAATATACCTTTTTTTTGCCAAATAAATATTTTGTCCAATTTTGTATATTTTAAATCACAAAGCTTGTTTTAACAGTGGGATGGAATAAAAACAATCGTGCATATTTTTGCATAAGGCAATCATATTCTACATATAATACAATTTATTTGTTTTTGAATAAAGTTAGCTTTCTAGACCGGTGACGGTCAAATGAAATTTGAATGCATCTCTGGAATTGGGCGTTCCGAATTCGATTTTTTTTAATTTTCAATGGATGCACGATTTGTTGCTGAAATTTAAAATTCAAAATGTACTAGTTGATTATGCGAGTATAAACGAACTATTGTTCTAGATTTATACCTCTTTGGAATCAGAACGATGAAATGAATTGCAAATGCACCTATAAATGATGTATGAAAAATCAATTAACACAGTTTTATGCTTTAGATACGTATTGATTGCTGCATCAGTTAATAATTAATTTTATTATATATTTGAAATTTGATCGAATTAAATAAATAGCACTTTTTATTCATGTAAATAAAAATACAGTAAATAATATTTAATATAATATTATACATTTATTTACTTCATAAAAAAACTGTTTCGTTTAAAGATACCTCTTAATTTTACAAGAACAGAAATGGACTATAATTATTTTTTTTTGATAAACTTAAGGCGGTACTATAATTTTTTTTTTGATAAACTTAAGGCGTCAGCACTATTTATATCGGTCTGCTAATGGTGAAAGTGTTTCGTTCTCCCGATGTGAAGGTTTTATAAACTTAAGACGTTAACACAGTTTTATCGTTCTCCGGTAGATGTAAGACCTTCGAAATACTTTGAGAAAAATAAATACAAATGTGTAAACAACAGAATTTTAATCCATAAAAAAATTTACTACAATTATTATTTTGTGGAACTTCAAATTTATCTATAAATTCCGCAGTGTGTGTGTGTGTGTGTGTGTGTGTGTGTGTGTGTATGTATGTGTGTCCGTGTGTGTGTGTGTGTGTGTTTAGTATATTTCAAGTTACACCGTTTACAATGAAGTTCTGGTCCCAACCCTAATGTATGGAAGCGAAGCATGAAACTGGCAGAAAAAGGATGAGAACAGAATGAATGCGGTAGAAATGAGATCCATTAGACGTATGTTAGAACGATTTACGACAGAATCTCAAATGCTATAAGAAAGGAATGTAGAGCCGAAGAAGGTATTATGAACAAAATTATGAAAGGATCGCTGCGTTGGTTCAGACATATGGAGTGCATGGGTGAAGAAAGAATGGTTAAAAAAGTATAAATTAATGATGTAAATGGAGTACGTAGTCGAGGCAGACCGAGGAAAACATGGCATGACCAAATTAATCAAATGTATGACTCGCTGTATGAATGTAGAGGAATCTAGAGAGTTATGTCAAGATAGAGTAGTTTGGCGGTCCATTCTCTCTGCCTACCCCTGCGGAGAAACGGCGTGATGGTTTGTTGATGTTTTTGAACACCGTTTTTTTTTATCTATGGACATATTTGATCAAATCGCCAGATTCATATTGCCCCATAAATAAATAAATAATAATATGGCACGCGTTCGAATTCTATTTGAATTTGCTTATTGGCGAAAATGCATTTGATTTTTGAAAGGGGGTGACAAATGAGCGCCACCTATTGTTGAGATGTGGCCCGGGGCGGTTGGTCAGTCAATGAAACCATTAATCAAGCAATCTGATTGATTCAACGTAGAATCAATTGTGCAGATTTTATTGTTAAGCCCACGCATAATACATACAATTTCTTCCGTAATGTGCCCACTGACTGAAATAATGGGATCTTTTCATAGAAAACGATTTTTTATTCCATTGTGTGTTCGTCCTATGGGTTTTATTATAAGTAAATTATATAATAAAAATTCTGACACATAAATAGGGTAATTACATACGAATGCGATATCCTTCCTGGATGATAAATTTGTACCTAAGAGCCATTATGTCTTAAGTAAAATTTCAAGACTTATATAAATACTATGTTAGCATCGAACCTGTATCCAAAAGTGAATGCTATCATAGGAAAAAACATACTACACTTTCGTATGAAGCACTTAATTTGTTGTGCGTTAACACACTTTTATAAATATTTACACCACTTTATTTATTTGTTAAAACTAACCGGTTTCGCTCCCGCCGGAGCTTCGTCAGGGTTACAGAAGTGTATTTGAGGGAACAAAATTGGTTGGTTTTTAACAAAATAAAAGATGTAAAAACTAATTAAGTGTGTTAATATTACAATACATATTTTTTAAATAAACTTTTTTCATAATGGAAAAACTTTAAAATAAAATAATTCACGAAGTATCAGTGCTCATATGTACTAAAATGTAAATTGTTTTTATTCCATCTATTTTCGCCATCACTTTGTGTTATGGATTCAAATTTGAATTAAAAAAAATAAATTGGTGGTGGTGGTCTAGGAGATAGAACGCTTGGCTCCTGATCCAGGGGACTAGGGTCCTAGCCTGGACATGACCAGATTCCTTCTTCATGGAAGAATATAAAATAAATTCTAATATCATTGATATAAATCCTCGATGATAATCTTTAAAAAAAAATACGTTATATTTTTTGCACTTTATACACATATGTTTCGGGCCAAACACGCCCTTTAGTAGTGTAGAAATTTCTAAAAAAAAGTATTTTGAAAATACAATAATTTCATAAAATATTTTGATATTATAATTCCGACTGTTAATTTTTCATAAAATTATATTTTAATATTATTATTCCGACTGTTTATTTTTTATAAGATTTATGATTGTGACATAAGTGTGAACGGTGAGAAATTAGAGCAAGTGACCGAATTTGTCTACCTGGGAAGCATGTTTAAAAGAGATGAAAAAATGGAGAAAGATATCGGAAGAAGGGTTGGAGCTGGAAACAAAATAAATGGTGCACCGGTGTGATGTGCGGAAAAACAATGTATGATAGAATATCTAATGATGAAGTAAGAAAGGAATGTAAAGCAGATGAATGCGTGATAAATAAAATCAAGAAAGGGCCACTAAGATGGTTTAGACATATGGAACGAATGGATGAGGGAAGAATGGTTAAAAAGATATATATAAGTAGCGTGAATGGAAAAAGAAGTCGAGGAAGGCCGAGGAAGACATGGCATGACCAAATTAATCAATTACTGAATGGCGGCCATGTTCGAAGTAGGAACAATTGACGAGCGTGCATGTCACGATGTATGAATGTAGAAGAGAACCAATCTGCCTCTGGTGACACCGGTGGGAAGAGCAATTAGTCTGATGAACGCGGTCTCCTCGGAGATCGACGTCTTTTATATTAGTGAAGGTACGTTCGAGGGACAAATACTCTTGACTTTAGAAAGTATTTTGTCTTCCTAATGTCGAACCATCTCTAATGCGTTCCTGGTACTTTGTTGTATTTTTATAATATTTTACCTGTACTTAATAGATGCCTTAAACATTTTCCTGTTTGTAATGTCTTTTGAGTTAATAAAATGATTTGATTTGATTTGATTTGAAGAGGCGCGAGAGTTATGTCAGGATAGAACAATGTGATGATCCATCCTCTCTGCCTACCCCTCCGGGAAACGGCGTAATGGTTAGTTAGTCGCAAAAATAAGCGCTGCGCCGTTGTTATTGAATGGACAGATTCTCACTCTCGGTAATAGCTCGCATTATGCAGAGTCCGCTAGTCCCTCCTTATTGGGTGTTTAATTACGTCAACTATCTCGCCTCATTGTTTTCCCACTGACCCAAAAAAGAGATGCGCATTATGAACTATGACGGCACACGATATTAATAATACCATACCGCCGGCACCGGCTTGTCCAGGGATGCGAAGCCATGGAATAATCTAATCAACCTCGAAATATATTTCCAAATCTTACAGGGGCGTCGATTGTAAGGTAAATTATTTTGGTCTACTATTTAATAGGGAACTATTTGATTACAGCTTAAAAGAGACGTTTCATTTCATCAAATCTTACCATTGTTATATAATCTTGATTTAACTTTTTATGTATGGAAACGAAGCATGGAACTGGCAAAAGAAGGATGAAAGTAGAATAAATGTAGTAGAAATGAGATCTCTTAGACGAATGTGTATATACTCTGTGTATGATAGTGTCGAATGAAAATATAAGAAGTGCATGCGGTGCAAATGATGGTGTTATGAACAAAATAATGAATACGACCTAGATCAAGACGAGGAAGAAAAACAATTCGAATTATATTGATATACTTTAAAATTACAAAAAGTATTTTTTTAAAATTAAAACACCGTTTGCTCCATTTTTGAGTTAATTTTTCCCCTTTCCTTAAAGTTAATATCGTTCTCCCGATAACGAAGGTTTGAAGTTTTAAATGTAAATATTTTCAGAACGTTGGCTTGCCTGCTATTAGCTGGTTAATCAAACGTTTTTTCTATATTCGTATTTTCGATCAACTATAAACTAAATGATAAACAATATACTCAATACGTAAGCAATTATGATACATGCCATACATGGAATGAACTTTTTTGCATCAACAGCTGTTTCGCCAACCGACATCGGTTGGCGAAACAGCTGTCGCGACACTCGCAGTGAATAAAAAGAAATTGTGATATAATAATAGTTAATTAACAGTAATAAAAATGAAAATAAACTAATGTAAATTGTATTGTCCGATGGTTTTTGGTTTAAAGATATTTCTCCAACCCTGCGTATAGTTTGGTGAGAATACAAACCCACGTAGAAAGTAAAGTTTCAAAACAAAGATTCTAACACAATGGCCGTCTTTCGTAAAATATGAGAGTAAAATAATCATCCGCTTTGAGGCTGTCATTCATCTCTCCATAATTGATACTGGATGACAGAGACGCCTGTTATTTGGCGGAGTCTCACGACTGTGTAATGGCGAGGTGTATTGGGAATAATTACAGGCCCATTACATAAATAAAACACTAACTGTTCTCGTCACATCTAGAAAGAATTATGTAATTATGTAATAACATGGATTAGTGTGATTTACTGAGTTGGACGTGAACGGAATGCTGCCATACAAGTAAAATAGTATTTTAATTACTCCATAGTGTATTGTTTTTTTTATTAATTCATTACAAATAATTGCTTACATAACGATTTACCCTTATGTAAAGAAGTGAAGCTTGGAGCTGACAAAAAAATGAAAGTATGATGAATGCTGCAGAAATGAGATATCTGAGAAGAACGTACGGAAAAACGATACATGATAGAATACCGAACGAAGAAATAAGGAATGAATGTAAAGCAGATGATTGAATCAAATCTAAAATTAAAATAAGGATCCCTGAGATGTTTTTTACATATGGTACGAATGGACGAGAGAATACAAGCATTGTGAGTGGAAAGATAAGCCGTGAAAGATCAAGGAAAACATGACATGATCAAATTAATCATATAGTCTATCTATAGCAAAGTCTATCGAGCATACAGAAAATATTAGAGTAAGAACTAACTTACTAATTAACTAACCATCGCACCGTTTCCCCGGAGGGTTAAGCAGAAAGGATGGACCGCAACACTTGTCTATTCTGACATAACTCTCGTGCATTTTCTACATTCACACACTATGACACGCATGCTCGTCCTTTGTCAGTACTTCGAACATGGCCGCCTTTCAGTAATTGATTAGTTTGATCATACGATGTCTTCCTTGACCTACCTATTCACACATCTTGTGTATATATTTTTAACTATTCTTCCCTCATCCGTTCGTTCCATATGTCCAAACCATTTAAGCGACTCCTTCTTTATTTTATTAAGGACGCATTCATGCGCCTTACAATAAGTTATTCTCTCACACATTGTTTTTCATCTATCCTACATTATTATTAGTGATACTTTCATCCTTCTTCTGCCAATTCCAAGTTTCACTTCCATACATAAGGGTTAAGAGGGTTAGTAAGAAGCAACCGTTAATACAGAAAAATGCTTTAGATGCATTTAAAACAAGTTGTAAATCTAAATTCATCACAGTAACTCATTTCGGACAAAAAATCGCTTAAGACTTTATGGCTCTCACGTAGAGTATTATATTAAAGTATTACGTCACGTGGCTCGAACACGTGTTGTGGATAATGCGAGAAGGATCGCGGATCTACGATAGTCGCACGCGTCAAAACCACTGACTCTTGCGGTCTTGAGACAGGCGTATGGTATGTGGTACATGATTTACATGTTGCGTACTGACCGCAACGCCCGTTATTGTAACAGAAAATTATGTTATTTCACACAAAACTGACACAAATTGAATTTCACACTTGCTCGTTTAACAGTACACTTTTTTATTAAAAAATAAAATTGATATTTGATAATGTGGTGTTGAAGACGTAGTGAGATGGGGAAGAAGCAGAAGTCGCTTTTGGAGAGACCACGTGGACCGCATGGAGAATACAAGAATTGCAAAAATTGTTAAACATGAAAACCCAAGCAGCAAGAGATTACCAGGAAGGCCGCCGAAGAGATGGAGAGGAGAGATGACTGGACATCAATATTTATGTATTTTAGTAACAGTTATATACCCATAGAACAGGTCACGAAGTTCAGATATCTAGTTGCAGCGATCTATACAATGAAGTTAAAAAATAGACTGATAAAGTTGCAGTTATCTCCGGACGCCTAAGGGACACTGTCTGGGACAATAAGCATATGCTAGTGGAAAGCAAATAAATTAAGAATTTATAAAACATGCATCAGGCCCATAATGACCTACGGAATCGAAGCAAGAGCCAGAATAAAACATATCTTAAGAGTAGCAGAAGTGAGAACATTGCGACCTATTGTGAGGAGAACCCTTAGAGATAGGATACCCAATGAAGAAATTCGCAAATCCTGCAAAATTGAAGATATAGTGAGATGGAGTAGGCAGAGAAGACGATTATGGAGGGACCACATCGAGAGAATGGATCCAGCTCGACATGACTCGTTGTATGAATGTGGAGAAAGCTAGAGAGGTATACCAGGATGGAGTAGTGTAGCGGTACATTCTCTCTGCCTACCCAAATAATTTCAAATTAAATATAATTTATATCAGTTTATATCGTTCAATTTATATAGAAAATACATATCAGTTTAGATCGTTCTCCCGATGATGAAGGTGTACCTTCGAAACATGTCGAGAAAAATAAACTCAAAGGTGGAAAAAAGTATTTCAATTCATAAAAAATCGTCATTATAGAATTTTACAGTGTAAACGCTAAAGTTTATTTTTTTAAAGTAATAATAATCAATAGACACACAGTTTTTAATTCAGTGAAACCCGATCGTAAAATAAAAATAATAAAACTTTTGGCATGATGGTAAAAACACCTTTTGTTTAATATCAAATCAAGGGTTTTAACCCCTCTTGTGAATGGGCACAGTGTGTATACAAAAAAGTTTGTTATTTTTTTGTTTGTTTAGTACCAAACCATTATGTAACCGCAACTCACCATAGTCCGGCGTTCCTTGCTAAAGGTTAGGTACGCGATTGTTAATAGAATTTGCGGATAACATTATGTATGATAATAAAAAACAAATAAACACACGAAATTAAATGCAAATTGTTCCACTAGACAAGCGTTGTGTATTTTTCTTTTATTCTAAACATAGCTGCACCGCGAACACGAAACGATATTCGCTCGGATAAAGTATGAAAATGAAACAAAAAGGGTTGTAACAAAAGCTCACTGCAATATTTTGTGCGGTACAGCAAAAAAACTATTTTTAATTTGACCCTAAATGAATTTCTGTTGTGCAATTTAAAGTGGGCTATGTCCTAGGCCCCACGTATTATGGGAAGACTTTCGATACGGTGTAAGCTCTGGTTTGAGTGACGCGGTATTATTTTAGGGTTAACTCAAAATAAACAACAAAGTTTCGTTTCTATTATAAATGATAATACGGTTTGTGTGCCTTGTTGGAACTGTTGCCTTGTGGGATAACGTGTAATTTTCTAAATTAATGGAATAGCTGGACTCTAATTAAACACAGAGGGTTGATAATACAGAGAGACATTAACAACTGGTTGCTTGGTACAAGTTTACATGCATGAGATGAGATGAATTCACAATAAATTGCTGGCATTACATGGTGATTCCCTAAATGTCATATTGTCAAACGAAATTTCAATCGTGATAAAAAAAAATGTAATTATGAGACGTTACATTCCTCCTCTGATCCTTTACTCCTGACATTACTCCGAACAGAACAGCCTTTTGCAGGATATTGTATATATCTATCCCCTGACACTTGATGGTCCCACCCTTCACAGGTTATGCTCTTCTTATTTCTTCCTTCCTCAAAAAATAGTCCATTCTCTAAAATATATAACAAAGAAGAGCCCTCAACTTCTTCTTGATTTGGTAATTCAGAAATACCCAGGTTGTGCCAATGGCTTTCTTGGAAGAGAGGCTTAACTTTTTGGTTTTAAGACAGTGCCTAGAAAACGTATGTTATATTTGTATGCATTATTATTTACATGCAAGAACTATTCATTATAATTTTACTTTATATAAATACAAATTAATTTGGTTGAGAAAAAATACAGTTTAAATTTAAAAAATATATATTAAAATAACAACACGTTACGGATTTACACAACCTGTAGATTTAATATTTTAGGTAAGTTCAGCGTTGCCTGACGCCATATTTCATTTTATATGCAAAGTGGTGTGAATTCATTTTTTTATTTCACTTAATGTTCTCGATTAAAAGAATCACAATCTAAAAAATAAAAGGATTGATTCAATACACGATAAAAAAATTATGTCTAAGAGACTATTGTATAAACGCTTATTGTTCTCTTAAAAGATAAGAACAGCAATTTTGTTTACATCATGACAATGTATGTTTTAAGTAGGAAGGTACTTGCTATAAATACACAGTCTAGCAGTTCGTATTGTAATATTAATTTTGTAAATGTGAATACGTAATTACTGCAGTAGCCTTGCACGAAAATTCGACATCGGCATTTGATATAACGGAAAAAAATCAAACCTTGAACAAAAATGTTTGCTTATATGCAGCGCTGATGGATACGTTATCCAATATTTGAATAATATGCGCCAATAAAAACCTCGTTATGTTGTTTGAATGCATCTTGTTAATAAATAATATATTGCAGCACCTAATTAAATAGATATGCCATTATAAAAAAGCAGCATTTATATTAAAAAACTAAAATTATTTTACTTGTAATTAAATACAGTTTTAATAAAATATTTCGTATACCTAAAAATATAAAAAATATGTTCAACTTATTATATGCTCCAAATGAATTTATACATTTCACGACAATGTACATAAAAAAACATTAAGTTTATCACACTATCATATTGGAAGACTGAAAATTCGTTGCATATTGAATATTCATACACATATTGAATAGTAAATCCAAAATGTTGAAGAAGCAGGAAAAAGAAACAAGGAACGAGGAGAAAAAACACCAATTATGCTCAAATAATTTCTCATTCTACAGACAAACATACAAAATTGACACTGTAAAATATAATTTTTAACATAATGCAACTTAGTGAAACGCATGTAAACATACGAGATATTAAAAGAGAAGAGTTTATTTTTAATATACTCGTATAATTAAAATTTATAAAATAATATTAAAACACTTTTATTAGTTTTTCTACCACTTTATTATGTTACTGCCGACCGGTTTCGGTCCTGCCAGAGCTTCGTACTTCTTCTGGCGAAACTCTAGCGGGAGCGATACCGGTTAACGAAATAAAGTGATGAAAAAACTAATTAAAAGTGTATAAATATATTTTTTTAATATAAATAAGCTGTTGAAACCGATATAAACTAAAAGAACAAGTGGAATAAAATCAAATATATACATCACAACTTTTTCTTTATAAACAACGTATCAAGACATAAAAAAACATTAATATATTAATATGGAGAATTTTGGGAGTTTTTTTAATTTCGTTCTTATTATGTTTGCTTAATACAATCATAATATTTGATGTAATTATCGAAACAGAGGATAAATATTTGTAAAATATTATATAATACCAGGAATATTATAAATACTAGGTATAGGTAAACTTTATTGCGTAGTATCACAGATTGAAAATACGAATTGTAATATAATTTAGAGACGAGAGTAATGATGAATTTCATAACAACGTAAAAGTAAGGGAACAAAAAATGTCATTTCCTGTTCGAAAACATTTCACTAAAGATTTTTTTATCAACAAGGAAATAAATGATACTGTTACAGTCTTAATAACATTCAAATTACTTCATAAATCCTACCCCGCCTCCTAATAAGGTAAAATGAAAAATAATTTAATTACTATTGCGAGTGTTTGTTCCCAGCCTCCGCTGTAGCAAATGGACCTTATTTTCTATAGGAAGGAGTATTTATGAGATAAAAAAATCCGGATGTGTCACTTGATCCATTAACCGTTTTCAACTGTCAAACCTTTATGCTGTAGTTTCTTTTTGACGCGATCGCAAGAATTATTTTTATTGGACCAATTTTGGACATCCACAAGGGGAGGAATACGTTTCTGAAACAATTTTGTTGAATAACGTTTTTTAACTCATTTTATATATAAATGTTTTCATTTTATATAAATGATCTAAATTCAACCATTTTAATTTTAAATTGAATAATATTCAATACGATCTTATTATAACTTATACAGAATCTATTTATTGTTTCTTGAAGAATTGTGAAAAACTCCATATCAAATAATTAATATGAATGAACACGTCTGTTTTCTAGACGTTTTATTTAATTTTATATGAATGACAAGACGAAACATGTCATTCCCATATAATTAAATGAAACTTTAGAATACATACAAACATATTATTCATATCAATTATTACATAGCATCAATAATTGATAGAAAGTTCTTTAACCTCTACAATTGATTCTTATAAAAACAAAGAATTATAACTACTGATACATATAAAAACACTTTTGTGTTTTAAATTGTGTTTTATATTATTATACATAAATAAAATATTACATATTGAAAAAAATCGGATAAGTAAATTCATATTTGAAACTTTAACAAAATGTTTAGAAAAAAAACCTTGTGCAATGCAATAAGGTAGTTAAACTATCGTAAATAAAAAAAATGTTTTTTTTTACAAATTTAAAATACTGTTATTGAAGAACTCTGTACTAGTATAAATACGTAAAAATGGTTATAAAAAATATTGTAAAAAATGTGTGAAGCGCTGAAAATACATAATTACCCCGATATGAGCTGAGATATTTATGTATCTATAAAAAGCTGTTAAACTTTTTTGTGCCCACATTTCTCTAAAGAATAATTCGGAAACATAATCTCTTTATCTCTCTTTAACGTATCTTCCCATCGACCGTGTCGGTGACAAAACGAAGAAAGCAAATGATATCGTAAGTAATATCAAAAGAAATGGGAGTAAAAAGAAGATGGCTTGAAGCATGGGAATATAATGGTCCGCTAGCCAGTTCCACACTTGACAGGATGTGTAGTCCTTTTTTTATCTTAAGAAAGGAAAAAGAGCTCTCAGTAACACTTGAATAAATTATTCAAAAATGTATAAAAACGATTTAATAACCTTTACGTCTTACTTGGGGGGAAGGCAATATGTTATGAAGTATCTTTCTGCAATGAAAATTATACCTCTGTGCCTACTTTTACCAAGTTTAAACAAATACACGTAATAAGCAAAGAAATTAAAATATTTTGTTGCTTGGCGTACCAGTCTGGTTATATAACATTATATACAGTTGTGAAAAAAAATGTTTATTTTGTCGAATAAATTACTCACTTTTCTAAATAATATTATTAACTTTTCTAAAAATGGCGAATCTAATGAGTTTAATGAAGTTTCGAGAGAAAGGTTGGTACTTAGAATAAATTAAATGGTCCACTTAGAGCCATTACTGACAATAGAAATACATCCATTTAAGCAAAGATGACAATACATAGTGAAACTTGAAATTGGAAAATGCAGGTTGAAAAAAATCAAAAGTGACTACAAAATACCGAACGATGGTATAAAACGAAACGTAAAATTAATTTTTGCTTTTTAGGAAAATAAGAACGGGTAATTAAGTTGGTGTACTCGTATGGAATGAATGGTTAAGAAGTCATATGCAAGCAATGTGAATTGAAAAAAGAATTGAGGGAAACATGGCATGACCAAATTTCGAAGTTGGAAAAATGACGAGCGTGGGTGTCACGATGTATAGAGAAAGTGCGAGAGGTATGTCAGGAGAAAACAGTTGAAAGAATGGACTTCCACACTTTTCTTTCCTGACATATTTATCTGGTATCCTCAACTTTCAGACATCGTGGCATGCACGCGCGTCGATTTTTCTGATCCCTCACGTGGCCGATATTCAATATTTGATTTATTTGATCGTGCCACGTTTTCCTCGTCTTCCTCTATTTCTAGTTCCATTTACACGATTAAAATAAACTTTTTAATTTTTTTTTCCATGTGTCCAAACCATATTAATGATAACTAACTAACTAACTAACCATCACGCCGTCTCCCCGAAAGGGTAGGCAGAAAGAATGGACTGTCACACTTTAACCGATGTGGCACTCCATCCTTCTCTTTTCGCCCCGCGGGAGACGCGGTGTGATGGGTTGCGAACCTCATCGCCACCAATAGGCATCTCCCGCGCACACTTCGATCTTCCAACATCCACAAAATAAATCTAAAACAAATAATATAAAATACAATGATATAAAATAAAATAACAAAATAAAATATAAAACGAAACGTGAATGATCCTTTCATTATTTTGTTCATAACACTATCATTCACACCGCATTCACTTCTTATATTTTCATTCGACACACTATCATACACAGATTGAAAATTATATATTATATATTCCATAAAATGGCATTGTAAGTTTTACAGTACATAGTTTATTATTTTTATGATTGATTTGAACTAAAAAAGAAAACAATAAAAAAATCACATTATTTCATTACGCAATAATTAATAATTTTGATAAAGATAAAAAAAAAGTTCTACCCTATGTACTACGAAAGAAAAATATTATTTTTGGTTTAATTAGGATGATGTGAAAATGTTAGTATTTATGAGTACAAAAATATGTCATATTTATAAAGTCTTAATTGCGAAAGAGCATGTGTATCACGTATAGTATTAATTTGTTATTGCCTGTTAAGATTCAGTTTGTTACAAAATCCTGTATGATTAAATACGTTAACAACCTCTCTTGCATATTACTATATCTGACGCGGTTTATTCCTTTAACGGATATACTCTGAGCTAGGAAATTTCACTCTGAGCATCTGCGAAGCCACTTCTAGGCAATGTAAATAATTACACAAGTCTGTATAAGACAACATGGATTAATTTTATATGAAAACCATTTAGTTCCGCAACCATTTTGAATGTAACCTTTGGCAACTGACGCTAAAAGGTTCCAGATAAATCATTTCTCTCCGGCCGATACGAGAGCGTCCCACGATCTTATGAACCTTGTACTCACCTTTCAAAGAAATCAAAAGCGGAAAAAAAAACAGGCGGTACGGTCAAGTGATGTCATTGTTTTGACCAATTATTCATCTCGGCAGCTCCGAGATTAATGGCTGCATTACTTAGAGCATCGCAGCCCCCGCAGCAGCCGAAAATAATTATGTTAAAAGTGAAAACATCTTTATTAGTTCACAATAAACTATAAATCAATCCAAGGCATTGTGCTTGGCAAACAGCTAGCGATGTGTCGACTAGAACAAGAGGCAATTACGTGCAGCGATTAAGATCGTTCTAAATTGGCTGAATCCATTAAGTAAACACAACAATTATGTATGGAACTGAAACATGGAATTGGCAAAAGAAGGATGAATGTAGAAAAAATGCAATAGAAATGAGATCTCTAAGACGAATGTGTGGCAATCTGTATATGATAAGAGTGACAAATGCAAGTATAAGAACTGAATGTGGTGAGAATGAAAGTGTTATGAACAAAATAAGGGAAGGGTCATTAAGATGGTTTGGACACATGGAAAGAATGAATGAAGGCAGAATGGTAAAGAAGGTATATTTGAACGGCGTGAACGGAGCAAGAAATAGAGGAAGGCGGAGGAAAACGTGGCACGATCAAATCAATCAAATATTGAATGTCGGTCACGTGAGGAGTCGGAGAAATCGACGTGCGTGCATGACAAGATGTATGAATGTAGAGGAAGCGAGAGAAGTATGTCAGGACAGAACAGTGTAGCGTTCCATTGTTTCTGCCTACCCCTCCGGGGAGACGGCGTGATGATTGGTTAGTTAGTTAGTTAACACAGCAATGAATATGGCATCTATTAGAAGTATTATACAATCTCATTTATAATGCGTGTTAATTTAATAATGTTCACGTTTACGCTAAATCTTTTAGGTGATTGATAAATAAACTGTAAATAAATTAACGTCATAACTGTAAAAAACATCGGAAATAATAAGTCTTCACATTATTCTGCTTCAAAGTTATATTATTATATATTATAATTTATCTTCATGCCATACATACTATTGTTTGTGTATTTCCGCCATTGATTTTCAAATTGTATTTTTATTTATTTATAAGGGGGAGTAAGGGGGATCCTATTGACTCTTCGAGCGGTGCATGGCCATCACCGTGGTGATGGCTATGCTACGCTGGAGGATTGATCTGATCCCAAGTACCTATCCACACCTCCTCGACTTTGGTCTCCCCTGGAAACTATGCGAAATATTAGAGATCGAGTGTGAATAACCTAGGTGGATAATATTGATGCATAGGCTAACGTGGAAGGACACCTCGCCAACCCGTCTGGCAAGCGTGGCGTTGTAATGCCAACCACCCCCCGTATGACATGTCATACATGGAGAAGTATGGGGGAGGCCTATGTCCAGCAGTGGACGACAACGGCTGTTAAAGAAGAAAGAAAGAAGAAGAAGATTTATTTATAATACTTGTTTAAACTGCATTAACCTAACAAAGCAACCTAAACGTATAAGTTGCCTATTGCTGAGGAGTTTGCTGATCGAAGCGTGGATTGCCGCAAGTTAGGGCTATCAGGAATATAAAATTCAGATATACGTATAGGCTGGTGCCATTCCGTGAAGCGCTTTAAAAACCGTCCAGCATTGTTTATACTGGATTCTTTCAGGACACTTGAGCCATTGAAGATCTTTTAGATGTTGTTATATCTCTGCCCACAAAAGATATAAACTAGATTATAGATTTTATAGGACAAATCCATGAAATGGGGTTCGCAATTTTGAATTAAAGGTGAATGAACAAAGCCGTGCGTAACAATTTATAGCCCTTCTGGCATTTTAATTTAAGTGCTCTCGTACTTTCACCGCAATACTGTCAAATACTAAACTAATGTAAACTTTATATACAATATATCGTTCAATGTGTTCATTGCGGTTACACGAGAGTACCGTGCATGTTTGGGCTAATGTTTATTTCGCACTTGAACGTATCAACTTATTACTGTAAAACATGACATTGCGCTCAACGCGACGGCTATCAGTTTTTTTCATCTGTGAGGCGCAAGAAAATATTATCCACGCTTTTCTTCTTTTTCTTCTTAATGTAGGCCTTGTGTCATGCTTAACCCTTTCTTTACGGCTCGGTCAAATATGAATCGTACCGTCAAATACGGCGCAAATATTTCTAAAGATTTTTTTTGTTGAAAACTTATATTTGAATGATAAATGTACGAGTACTTACCAGGGCTATTTGCGTATATTATATTCGTTCGTTTATCCTTTAGCTATCAGATGATGAATAACAAAGTACTTTATATATTAACACACATTCATAATTCACTATTTGTTTTCTGTACCACACAAAAATAATAGAAATTGATAAAAAATATTCAGAGTAGCATTTATCACAATTTATAATAAATAACAGATAATAATACAACGAAACGTCGAAAATTAAATGCGCGCGCGATACAGGACAAACGAATATAGTACTCGTATAATGGCGGCCGATGGGATACTTCACGGATGTGATTTACCAACAGCGCGCATGTAAACCGTAATTATGACGATGTAAAACACATTTAATTTATTGTTATTACAGATTTCTGTGAAGGATAGATGTAGGTAAGTATTGTAGTAATTTGTGGTTCCAAATTTTTACAATTAATGTCACTACGAGTACTGCAAAGTCGCAAAACGATATATCACGGCTACTGATGTTAACGGATAGGAAATCTTAACACGTGATATGTCGGCTACCGATGCGAATGGATTATGAGGGATAGGCATCCTGCCAGGTCAGCTGTCGATTTATTTTTTTGGTCTATCCGAGGGTCTTCTACCTTGGGGTTGACTATGTAAAATAATCTTTGAGTCTAGATGGATCCATTCTCTTCAGATGTGCATGTCCAATATCTTCTCATTTGCATCCCCTACTTTGACCTCGGATATATTCTTTAATATTTTATTCCTTATTCGGTCATACAGTGTCTTTCCAGATATATGTTCCTGAGTGCCTTCATTTCTAACACTCTGAGCGCGTTTTTTGTAAATGTGGTAATCCACTCTCACGTATTGAATCATAACAATGACGTATAGAGTCAAGTAAAAATTATCATTAGCATTACAATGATATTCATCACATTGTTTCAGGTGGAAATCTTCAAATGGATCTTGAAAGGTACAGTTCGCAGATGTCTCATGTTTTTAGAGCTGAATAAATAATTTTTTTATCAATCATCTTGAAGTCCATCGCGTGTCAAATATTTATTGTCTTCAACGTTAATTAATACGAATGAAAACGTTTTGTTTTCTAGAATATTTATTGCATTTTATGAGTATGACATATTGCGCCTTGCTTAGGCATTATCAAATGTCATTTGATCATGTGTGATAATGCCTTAGCTAGGTGAAACATGTCATATCTATAAAATATAGGAAAACTTCTAGAAAACAGACGTTTACATTTTTTTGTAGTTTATTAATTATTTGGAGTTTTATATCATACTTCATACATCTTATTTCATTTTAAGTATGATAACTACTATACATGCCTCTTGTGAAAAATCGATAGATATTTACAATTATTTGTTAAATAAAACATAAATTTATATTACAATTCAATGTAATATATAAAACATGTCACAACTTTTAACCTAAACCTAAATATTTACACCGAGTTTTACTACTTACTTCAAAATAAATAAAATAATGTTTGATCAAAAAAATCAAATCAAAAAACAATTTACATCTTCTTCTCTATTGAGATACAATTAATCCTTAAATGGAATATATTATATACTGTATAATGTTGATATTCTATTACGTCTACTATAAATTTTTAATATAAAAGCTATACATATAAACCGCTAAGCCAATAATGGAAGAAAAAAACTTTGAAAACCATTGTGTTATGTAAAATGTTCCACATCAGGCAGCAAAAAATTAAACAAACTCTGTTCCAACCGTTACCGTGACCTTTGAACACGAAAAATGGTAACCCACGTACGTTTCCTGATCTCAATGTATTGGCCTCAGTCCGAGTTCTCACGAATGCTTTATCCCCTTGCCCTCTTCGCCTTGCCACGTGCTCCTTTAATCCTTTTTATTCCGATCCACCAGTCCAATCAGATGACCTGCTGGCAGAATACTTTCGAGAAGTTACGAAAGTCCTCGGATAGACACGTTAACCGCCAGATTCGAATCCGATTAATTGGGAGCCTTGATGAAAATGGTAGTGCTCAATTTTCTGTTATTACAGGCTAAGCGCTTAATCGCAACGATTTCGTTGAATGTTGTGAAAATAAATTGGGAATTAATGCAATGACAGCTGAATCAATATCGGGACATTCAATGTATTTCACAGCGTCAAACATTGCTGCAGAATAACCAAACAAAATGTAATTAAAAAACTGGGATAAAAATATAATAAGCTGTTCACATTGCTTGCGTTAGAGTTGAGAACAATCCAATTCTAAACTTACAATTTAACAATACAAATATTTGTGATTTGCGAATATACGCTATCTAGAATATAGATGAGAGTATAACATAAACATAATTACGATTTTTTTCAAATTAAAACACTGTTTTTTCCAATTCTCAGTTTATTTTTCTCGATACGTTTCGAAGGTTTTACACCTTGATCATCGTGATAATGATATAAATTCGAGAATGTTTATATCATTCTCACGATGGTGAAAGTGTGAAACCTTTGAAACCTGTCAAAAAAATAAACTCCGAAGAAAAAACGGTGTTTAAATTCATAAAAAAAAATCATAATTGTTGAATTCCACAGTGTTAACGCCTAAAAATTATAATAAATTATTATTATAATTTTTAGGCGTTGACACTGTGGAATTAACTATTAAGTAAAAATAAACATAATTCGCAAGAATTTTAAATGAGTGATAAATGCTATAGAGATTTAACATTTTTTCCTTAATTTTAGATATACTTAAGGCGTTAAGTTAACACTGTGGAATTCCATAATGACGATGTTTTATGAATTAAAACACTGTTTTTCCCCCTTTTCAGTTTATTTTTTTTCAACATATTTCGAATTCAATCATCAACAATCGTTCTCCCGATGATGAAGGTGTTGAGCCTTCGAAACTTGTCCAGAAAAATAAACGAAAAGTGGAAAGAACAGTGTTTTAATTCATGGAAACTCGCAATTTTTTTTCTTATAAATAATTTTGAAAGATACAGCGGACGTACATATACATTGTATGCACACGTCACCATTACATTCATTTATCTTTAAATTAAAGAACGCGTGTGATATGATGGCTATACTTATTACGAAACCAGTAAAACATATCAGACGGTGACAAAAAAATAATAATTTGTCTCTGTCTCAAGATCAAGCCATCTTATGATGAATCGTGGGATAATATGCACATCCTTACATCCTGTGTGACACGCAAAAAATATGCATCATTCGTGTTTTTATTGTGTATTTTAAACCACAAAATTGAAGCTGTCTAAAGCGGAACTGACAAAAAATAATTAATTTCATGTAATTAAAATACAGAACTAATAGCTTTAAACACTTAAAGTTAGATATCGCGTGTTTTGTGTGATAAGTGAGGAAGGCTATTAGTTTATATGCGTACTTGTTTACATACTGGATATATCGATTCGGCAAATGAAAAAGCCGACTCTAAATCCAGGTGACTAACTGGTCCTCCGGTATATTTACGGATTCGATTTACTCCAAACATGAGTGGCATGATACGTAAAAGTAAATCAAATCAGGCGATACCAGATTTATTGCAGATAAGCTAGCTAAGTGAGTAGAGAGTGAGCGGGTATACGTCTCCGGGAGCACATTTTGGCGAATCTAGTTATTTGTTTAGACTTCTGGCCAATTTTGGGTGTGGGCGACCGGCCGACCTGCCATCGGTGTGGGACGAAGATATGAAGTACTCTTATTTTGCTCGAGCGATAGCTGTTGCCCAACTTCTGGGTGGAACTAAACAACGATAATTCATTCGTGAAAGATTATTAATATTTTCACAATTCTGGGCGTAATTTTATTAAAATGTTTTTGAAAATTTTACATATGAAATTAATGTAGTTATACAAAGTTGTTGGTTTAATGTGGGAAGCATGCAACATTCCTTAAACGTATTAACATATTTTTTTATATGAAGATACTTCTGTCGAAAAAAAAATTCGGATGAGGATACTCAAGAATGCAAAATATATCACACAGACAGAAATAAAAAATAATCTTACAAAAATATAAGTATAAGTTACTTATTTAAAACCTTCTTTCACACAACCGTTTCACTTAAAATTTAATATGTTTTATGTTATGGTTAGATACGAGTATAATATTGTTTTCTCTTAGTGTGGAGTTTATCACGACCGGTTTCGTGAATCAGCTGGTTAATGTTTCGTAACGATACAACCACAATGATACAACCAAACCGATCGCAACTATGGTAGAACGATGATCTTAACAGACACGTTGGAATAACCTGGATGCAGTCTGCACAAGACAGAGTGACATGGAAGCAAATGGAGAAGGGATTTGTCCAGGAGTGGACGGGAATAGGCTGAGGAAGAAGAAGAAGAATGATACAACACGACGGTTTTTTGTCTGTTACTTCTAAGAATAGATTACTATGACACATTTTTATCAAAAATATCAGAATATCACGATTGCAACCTAGATAAGAGTTTGATTTTTCCCTATTTTAAAATGATTATTTTTGATCAACAAGGCTTTGTTATTTTAATTACAAAGTTTTGTTGATCTAAACTATGAAATGATCACGATTACAACCCAAATGGGAGGGATTAATTTTTCGAAATGATTATTTTTAATCATTTTACCAAACAAGAACTTTTCAAGCATAGACAATAACTAGTAAAGCATCGTTCGCCACACTTGATCCGACCTTGCACTTGAATCTACATTATTTAAACCAGAAATAAGTTCGTAATTTAAACAAGGTAAGTTCGTATTTGGTATGTAAATGTAATATACATAAGTTTGTGGCGCCAGCAGCGGCGGAAGAGAGGTTATGTACTCATATATTGCACAAGAGTGCACAGGCCAGTGGTATTGTACGTGCATGCCGGAGTAGGGCGGAGTGTGCTGCAACTGTATGAATGCACCCGAAGGAGCGCATGTGCTAACGGATGTGCACTTCTTGACTTTCGTGCATTGGTCGGCAACATTTCACAGCAATTAATCAGTGTATTTACTAAAAAAACTATCTTACTTCTTAGGAATGATTATTCTGGTATTTTACTTGAAATTATTCAAAATATAAAATAACACTTTGAATACTAATCATGGAATTGTAATTGTGCCAACTAATTTTGCTCGTACGCAAGCTGTATCAGGGCAAAATAAAAATACAGATTTACCTTAATATATTAACATTGGAGTGTTCATTTAGACATTTTGGCAGCTGTCTGGGCAGAAGGCTCCTAATTCTTTCTAATTCTTAAGCTTAATTTTTTATATATATTTTTTATGCTTCTCTTATAAATTCTTATAATGTAATTGCAAACGATCTGGAATTATATGTCTGTAATGTTTGTGATTTTTATTAAAATAAATGAAAATAAATAAATAAAATGTCCAATTTTACATCACTGTCAGCAATATCGGTTTTATTATTTTCTTTTTATATTGCCTTGATGAAGCTTGAGTAAAAGAAAAACTAGTTGGCATAATTACACTTCCGTAGTTAATGAACAAAACATTATTTTATTTTATTTTATATTTTAAATATTTTCAAATTACTTTTCACAAAATGAGTGCAGCATATGAAAAAATATTTTTTAATAAAGCTAGAATATTTTTATATTATTTAAATTATGAAAATGAACAATCGTTGAACAATATATTGATGAAATTATAAAACAATTTTTTTTTAGTTTCCTTTTAGTATACTGTATGCACCAATATAAAATATTAATTATTTACTATTTTTATCCACAAATACAGCATTAAATCATAAAAACGTAGAACAGAATATGTATTTCAATAATGCTCTGACATTACACATAAACAATTCTCACTCTATAACAGATTTATTTACAAGAATTATCAGAATATGAAATATATTAAAATAATTAAGTAAAAAAATCATTAAGTTAATGAAAAAAATACAGATTTTCAAAATTACATTCTATATTAAAATGAAACATTTATAAAATTTGTAAAAAAAAACATTAAATTTCAATAATTTTATCATGGGAGAGAATACGCAATCCAGTCCGGAATTTTAAATAAATTATTCTGAGAAAATCAAATGATGCTTAGATTTGGATAGCATAATAATAACAAGGAATATGTCTATCTAGAGCGCGGTTCGTGACTCCTGGTAATATCTTGTTGCATTCGTTATTAATTTAATGAATGAACGCAAAGCTTATGAATGAAAGTGCGACCGGAGACCGGGGGGCATTCGAGCGAATTTAAGGGGGTCTCTGTTCGCAAGGAAGATGCATAGGTAGGTACTGCAACCATAGACATTCGAGTTCTTTGCGATCTTATGTCCGTGCGTAAGGAAGTTGCATAGGTGGGTACTAACTACTACCATAGATATTTGAGTTCTTTGGGAACCTATTTTAAAAGTTGACATTGATTGATTCTAGAAGAGTAATGTGAAACTCCTAATTATAATATTTTAACGAATGTAAATTAATGTAAACGTTTGTATTCTTTGAATTATGAGAATAAGGACCCAGGAAAACATGGCATGACCAAATTAATCAAATTTTATCGCCGTGCGTGTATAACTCGTTGTATGAATTGGAGGAAGTTAGAGAGGTGAGTCAGGATGGAGAAGTATGGCGGTCCGTTCTCTCGTGATGGTTTCTTTGTTTTGTTTTTAATGAAGACTAGGAATCGAATGTGATTATTACTATAGTTAAACGTGAAAAATATATATACAATAATATATTTTAAAAGTAGGTGAACACAAAATTTATGCCTATAACATAGACATGTCTATTTGCACGAGGAAACATAAAACATCGTATATTTTTTAAATCACTACACAACTGATTGTATGTATATATTAATCAAATATATTTATCACAAAATATAAACATTATTTTTAATAAATATATAGCTTGTGATAATAATGTAATTTAATTTATGTTTCACTCACATGAGAATTTAAACATTTCATAATAAAAACATGAATAATAATAAGATAACACTTTCTACCGGTAAGATCGTCTAGAGTTTCACATATTCAACATTTCTTCGTGTTGATCTCGACTGGGTCTCTGAAACGTAATACCTGTGCGATACTCAACGCCTGATCTTCTGAGGGACACGCCCAACACCCATCTGAGATACCAAACCTCCATTCATTCTAAATTCAAATAATACTATTCAAATATGACATAAAGGCATAAATGAAAATATTAACAAATTGATATGGTAATAATTCTTCTCATAAAGGGGCCCAAACACCGGCTTGGATTGAGTTGTTAAGATAAACCGCTTTCAAAGAAAAACACATGTACAAATCAAGTTTTCGATATTTGATTATCTCGGTATTTTTATGCTAGTTTATTTAAAATGTTGTATTACCAATATTATACGCTAAAATTAAATACTTCTTTCTAACCTACCACGAAAATCAGATGCAGCGTTCAAATTTAGATTTTTTAGATTTAAAACGCGTCTTAATGCGCCCTTGAGTTGATTACATCACAAAAATGGTTCTTTAAAAGTTAGTTTATTATTATTACTAGAATAACAAGCATGTTTTATACATCGTTATCTATAATATTTTAGTATTATATAATACAGTAAAGTGTAGTAAATATATTAAAAAAAAATTGCTTAAGATTTTGTTGTTTCAAAAATCTTTTCATATTATTATAGTCAGTACTTTTACAAATGTATTCTTTTTTTTATTATTACGGATTTTTCAAACATGTTTTGTATTTGTTTTAAGTTTTCATATTCATGTAAAATTAACCATTAATAAAATATTAAAACAGTTTCATATTTAGTTTTAACACCACTTAATTCGTTTTAACGACTCAACCGGTTTCGCTCCCATCGGAGCTGGGTTACAAAAACTTTATAAATGGTACACAACAAATGTGTTCAAGTGGATGTTTTGTCAGTTGTTGAAAGTGTGAAAATTGATCTACACAACAGATTAACTGCTACACCACAAAAATTATGCTAAACCACAAATTAAGCTTAAAAAATACATAAATTAACCATGTTTGACACTAAGGCGATTCACAAAGTAAAACATGAACTCATATTTGACGTAAATTATGCATTTCAAAATATTGGTAGTCGTAAACGGGTTTAAATATCATAAATACTGCATATTATAAACTTGATAGACTTAAAAAAGTATATTTGTCCATGTGATAATCTTAGAAATACTGCAAACAAAATACAAATACAATAGACCAACTGTAATAAACCAAAGGAAACAAAATGGCTAGATAAATATAAATATTTTTTGTTTTTCGTTACAAAACGAGGAAAATGTTGAAACACGTATTTTTTAATAACCACATACTAATATTAAATTACGTAAATCATTTTATAATTTAAT
This sequence comes from Lepidostoma basale, assembly GCA_022606425.2. Lineage (NCBI taxonomy): Eukaryota > Metazoa > Arthropoda > Insecta > Trichoptera > Lepidostomatidae > Lepidostoma > Lepidostoma basale. Next base: position 2,026,182 of record JAHDVF020001325.1, on the reverse strand, counting down.
ATTTTTCTCATTTGAATAGTTCCTAATCAGACCCCCCATATTTTATACTTTAACATTTCAGATTTAAACATAATAAATCTATAATGATAATACTTGAATTTGAACATAAAAAAACACTTATATGATTATAAATGTAAGCATGTATGAACTTATAAATCAAAAAATATTGAATAGGTGGGCACGTTTTTTTGCTGGACAAACATTCCATTTTTGAAGTGGCCATTCTAAATTTAAACATTTAATTTTCTCAAACAATGAGATGAATCCGTTAACTGCTGCATTAGCATGCACATAAATCTTGCGCGAGTACACAAACTGCAACATTTAATTTGATATAATTCACAATTATAAAAGGCGGGAAGTCCCCCTCCATTACTGCCTGCGTTCCGTATTTAAATTATCTCCATTATCAAAATATTCAAATGGAGCATATAAAAAATGACAGTACCTATGTAGATGATGTACTTACTCGTGCATACGTAGGTATAGACGAGAGGAGTATGGACTCGTTTAAATATATTAGTGTTCGATGTTTCATATCATTCATAATATTTAAATTACAAATTATAAAGATACATAATTAAAAAGTAAATATTATTATAATTAACATTGTACTACCGACGACGAGTTGAATGGCCTATAAATAATTTTATTGATGTTGGCACTACGTTATATACTAGCCCATTAAACACTTCTTACTTAGTGGCTACTTATAAAAATTGTACAATTTAATGTGTAAAAAGAGATAATTTTTTTATATGACAATTCATTTTGAATATATTTTATTGATTCATAATTACTTTTTATATCAACTGATTACAATCAATTTAATAAGTTACTTTAAATGTGTATCTTCTTCTTCGCTAGTTTCGATTCAAGGTGTTGGTTTGCAGCAAAGTGTAACAATTATCCTAGTTTTTGGAATACTTCTTGGGCCTTTTTAATGCGGTAGTTTCCCGTCGCTTTCCACATTGGTTTACAGCAGGTTATTTGGACTCAATTACTGTATACAACTTTTTTTTAGCTATTGATTAGAATGATGTAATGACATGTGATAGGTAGGTAATCTATCACCATTTTATTGTCACGCGAATTCTACACTAGACCAAAGACAGTGTGACAATTACACTGCCATATATTCTTCTGTGTCTATAATTTGTATAATAATCCCAAAATGTTAAATTTTAAAATGGTTCATTTTTAAGAGAAAAGATTTGGATCTTAACCAAAATCAAACCTTGTCCCTTGATAAGAAACCGAGAGTTCTCTCATCTGTTCTACCATTCATAAGATGATATGGAAAATCATTTATTTCCGTCTAGTTTTGTTTTGTTGTGTTTTAATTTTAAAATAAGGCAAGCATTTCGATGCGTTTGATGGCGATTTGACCATTATTCTAGGATGCTTGGCATATAAAACGTATTGTTTGTATTTAAAAAAAAACAAGTATTGTTAGAAAATCATTTTGTTTACACATGTCCGATATGTATAGAAAAATGATTTCATAACGAAACTTGATACTGTATACAAAATAAAATTGAATTCAGTTCTAAGGGAGACAATAAACAATCGCAGGGGTGGGTTCTATTATTAGCAATGGACACTTTAAAATTAACAAAAAAACGCTAACGTAATTTACAGCATGTATCGGAAGAAACCGGTTGGGTATGTTTGCGCGGCTCGTGTCCGATGACCAAGGGGTGTTTATTTAATGTAAGCTTTATCAAATGGAACCCTTCACTTTATTAGGCAAATAATTTTTAATTATTTATGACGCAAGGGGCCATGTACTACAGGGTATTCGCAAGTTTACGAATGGAAATATCATAAATCAACTATAACATTTTAAATTACTCATGATTGCTAAGATAACATAACTAACTAAACTAACTAACAATCACGCCGTCTCCCCGAAGGGGTAGGCAGAAAGAATGGACTGCCACACTATAACCGATCCATCCTTCTCTTTTCGCCCCCGCGGCATCTCCCGCGCACAATTCGATCGTCCTAGGTCCAAAAAATAAATCTTAAACAAATAGTATAAAATACGATAATATTATATAAAATAAAATAAAAATAATATTACACATAATGTTATTTTGGATGGTTGTGTTCATAAAACGAATAGTTATTGAATTTTTACGATAAATTAGTTCATGATTGCTTAAACAAATAAGTAAAACTTAAATCATTTATATTTGCGATACGTTTTTTCAAAATATTTAAGATGTTTATTTTATTGAAATAAATTGCCTATATAGTGCAAGATCCCAATATTTTGCATACTCGTATATAATGATAATATTAAAATATTAATATTAATAAGTCTGCCATCTTGGGGAATAGTCAAGTTTATGTCAGTAGAGAGAGAAGCCGGTGGGGAGAACAATCGTATTCGTACTTGTAATTGTGTTCCGGGGTCGATGCATTATTTAGAATGGACGATTTAAACGTATATAACAATAATCAAATGATTTTACTGAAATCTCTTGATGGAAGTTCATTTTAAATAATAATTAATAAAACGATGTTTTTTAACTACTTCCACTTTTGTCTTTATTTAGACAGCGACTGGTTTCGTCAGGCTCGCTGGCATCGACAGACTTATTTTAGAGTATATAACAATGTTTGTAATGTCCATTTTAATGTTTGTAATGTCCATTTTAAAGATGAAGAATTCGTTTCTGTATTTTGAAATTGAATAACTGGATGACATCATTTTTGTTTTGCCATTTCCTTCCAATGGATTAATGACTTCAGGACCACCCGATGCCCACACAATTTACAGTTAATTCTTCACAAGTGCCGCGCTGAGGTCTAGTAATGATAACATCTGCTTCACTGTTTATAGTCTTCCTTTTCAATCTAGGATTTAATTTCACGCGTGAATTAAGTCATCCCGGCTAAGGATAACGGGTTCCAGGTAAGAGATGAGATTTCCTAGATACATTTTTAACAGATTCAGGAAATTCGCTAAATTACCCATTCGAGGCAAAACGTGTACTGCAAATTGAATAATTATTCAAAGACAGCAGAGTAATGGTGAGATTAAATAGGATTCAGTATTTTGCGATAAGAAGGTTCTGGTAAATTAAAAATAATCATTTAAATGAAATTAAAAAACGATTTTGATATCTTTGAGAAATGTGTTTAAAAGAATACAAATTTCAAATCAAAATTATACAAAAAATTTGAAAAGTATTTCATGATTTTTTTTAAATCATAAAGGAAAAAAACATATTTAAAAAAAAGCCAGATTCAATGTTTAATTGTATATAATAGCAAAGGTGTAATAAAATAAATAAAAATATAGTTAATAATTTTTTTTAAATTCAATTGCTTTTCTTTGTGAAGATGACATGTTGCCAGATTGGTTGATGTTGGGCCAGAAAAGTGGTGAAGTAAAGAGCTCACGAGGACAGAAAAACAATGGAAGACCCCCCACACGATAGTCTGATGATATTCGAAAAATTGCTGATGACTGGATGCGAAAGGCACATGATAGGAATACGTGGAATTATCGGAGAGGCCTATATCCAGCAATGGATGACATTGGCTGTTTAAGTAAGTTTGTAAAGAAAACCCCCCCAAGACATCATAAAGGATCAATACTTTTTTAAATGGTTCAGTAACAATTCGGTTAAGAATTCTCTAGAAGAATAAATATCATATTCTCTGCTTTATATACTGTTTAAAATTTTCAGAGAACGATGCATCAAAAAACGAACGATGCACGAAAATAAATAAATTTTAATTTTACAGTAACACATTGTAATTGTTTTGTCGATTCTGTGTTCGGTGTGCAAGAACAACGAATCCCGTTCGTCGGGCTCGGTGATATATGCGCACTATTCACGCAACGGAACGCAAATAGAAAAGATCGCAATAAAATAAATCCGTATCGGGTCTCACCTCGGAAGCATCGCGGGTACGAACTTACAAAAATGGGTACGTAGTTAGGTACCCGAGCTATGTAACCCGCCGAAACTTTTTGCTGCATTCGCCCCGCGTGTAGTAATTATTCAGTCGACTGGCAATGATTAATTTGGCGCGTTCGAAATTTGAAACCTTATTTGCGAATGCTTTCGCGCGTATCGAATTTAAAATATGTGCCAGTGTTCTAAGTTCAATGGAGAGTTATCGCGGAATTTAAATGGGCCCAGGAGCGAACTAATACCCTTCTGATATCTATGCGCTGTTCCCGAATAAAATTTATTGCAAAATGGAAATGAGATGCTTACTTTAATTAGTATTAAGAAGTCAATATATTATTTATTTTTATTGACAAAATAAGATTCAATGATATCCGACACAAACCATTTTAATTTTACGTGTGAAAATTCGTTTTATTTTTGGAAAAATATATACGTGATATGCCATGCCCGTCATATCATATCTTGATTAAAGATACGGAGATTACCATATATGAAAGAGAAAGAGCATATATATATATATATATATATACATATACATACATACATATATTATTATTAGTTACATATATTACATATTATTACATATTACAGCTACATACACATTGTTACACATACATATGTTGTTATATTGTTGACAGCATACACACATATTACATACATATACATTATTATTGCTACATACATACACATATTACATATTGGCTATTACATATTATTGATACACATATTATTATTACACATATTATTATTACATACATATTACATATTACATTACTACACATTATTACATACATATATTATTATTGTTACATATGCCACATACATATTACACAGCTATTATTAGCTACACAGTTATTATTACATACACACAGGGTCCAAACAATACAGCTAATACCACTATTAAAGACATCACTAGAACCAACAAAGATATTAGACTTTGCTGCAAACAAATCCCTACAGAAAAAAAACACAAATTATCTTATGAAAAAATTACGTATTCGATTTTCAAACCGTTGAAATAAGTTCAGAGTAGGAATGAACAAAATGTATGCTACTTAATTTGACGGAAGAATTATAACCACTCCTACGTATTGTCTAAAAAGAAATAGATAACCTCAAATCAAGAATACATCGTCCATTAAAAAGCTATGAATGCTAACTGTCATCAAAATGATACACACCCGTCCGAAGTGTAATGTATTCTTGTATAAATAATATTCCATCACAGCACGTATCGAGAAAAAATAAAAACGTATCTATTAATAAATCGTTACCCGGCGATAATTCCAAGGCACCGGAAGATTAACAGCTCTCCCGTCAAACAGTTCATTACGGATTACATTTTATACAAATCCGCCATTTTATGATTATCTTTGGTTCATAAATCAGTTCTTATTGGGCAGTGGGTGTCTGTACATTCGATTTTTAAAACGGTTGGAAGGTTTTGATCTTTTGATAAGCAAATCCCATTTCATTTTTGATTTATCTTCTCGGCATATCGGACTACTTTGGACAGCTAACGTGTGTTATCATTTAAGTCTGCCTCTCTGTGTAAATTAAGTGGTGAAGTTATATCACAGCGATTAAAATTGATCCTGTTGACGGGATTATGTATTCAAATGACCGTTAGATAACATAAAAATGCCCTTTACAGAGTCACTAGACTTAATTCTTCGTTAAACTTCAGATCGAAATCATTACAAGAGGATGATTGTCAAGTGGACGGCAAAAATAAGTGCAGGGCGACCGCAACTACGGTGGAAGGATGACCTGAACAGACACGTCAGAATAACCTGGATGCAGTCTGCACATGACAGAGTGACATGGAAGCAAATGGAGGAGAATCCTTTGTCCAGGAGTGGACGGGAATAGGCTAGGGAAGAAGAAGAAGATTGTCAAGTGATCAAAAAAATCTATTTAATTGCTACTTAGTTATTCCATTATTTCTTTGAAATTAATACGTTTTATATTTTTCAAATAAAGAACATGAAACTTGACTTATCAAACATAAAAGATTTTTCGTTATTTTTTAATTAGCGTTTTAAAAATGTATCATAATATAAATTGGCAAATACCGGATGTTGTCAAAGAGGGAGTAACAAAATATTTTGAATACGAGAGAGCGATAGAGGAATACTTCGATTCACTGCGAAAGTAATTCAAAATGCACACGATGCGCATACCCGAGAACGTTTCTGGATTATTGTTGTATGACATTAAACAACCAAACAATCCATGTAACTTGATGTAACATTTGGTTTAATTCAGTGAATATTTCAAGGGTTGCAACTAGTATTAAATTAGTTTGACTTGTTTCGCCTTTATGGGGCATTATCAAAATGCCTTTATAGCTATGATTAAATTTAAAATTTATGTTTTCGTGTGGATTTTTACACCACTGTTCAAGCAACTACGAGTTATGATATTATATTATAAATGATAGTTTCATGTAGAGGAAGCGAGAGATGTACTCGTATGTCAAGACAGAACAGTGTGGCGGTCCATTATTTCTGCCTACCCCTTCGGGAGACGGCGTGATCGTTAGTTAGTTAGTTAGTTAGTATTTGTATAAAAATAAGGATAAAAAATACATATTTAAAGAAAAGTTTGTCAATTTATAGATTTTGTTGTAATATTATATATAATATATATTTTTTTAAAGTAAACGCACAATTACAAGCTTAATTATTTAATAAAACTACAGAAATTCTAAATTCTAAAATATCAAAACAATATAAATTTATATCAGAATATATGTAGTGATTTCTTGTATTGTATTATACATTTAAAATATAAAAAGGTACCGTTTGTTATTAATATCATCATTTGAAGAAGCAGCCCAATCTAAATTAATTAATAAAACTTTTGAGTCTGTATGCTTTATCTTTGCTTGAATCGTTTTAATTAAAATTACAGTTTTTTTCTTTGCTTTAAGAATTGAACGACTCACGGTTCCATAAAGGATAGATTAGGAGTATATTGAGATGGATGCAATAAAATTATATTATAGTATCATAAACGAAATCAAATAGCAGTTTAACTGCCCGCGACAGGTGGGCATGGGATCTAGAGGCTGGTCGCAAACAATAATTGTTCGGCGTGTGCAGGTATCGCGTTACGCCGCGCCGTTATCAATATCACGACATTACGGACAGTTCGTTCGTTTGCACTTAAAATCGATTAATTTATTATATCGTTAAAAGCTCGCCGGGTTTCCTTACATATCGCCTGCTTTTCTGCATTTGCCCTGTTTTACGAGATTATGCATAGAATGCACATGCTTGTATTCAATTTTAATTTATTGCTTTGCATTTGTATTATTATTATTATTTTGTTGAATCGCTCTTTACATCATAACAACATAAACCAAATCGATGTAAAGGGTATTATAGCTATCATAGTGATTCTCGTGACATGTAATAGGTAGTTAATCTGTTGCCATTTTATTGTCACGCGAATTCTACACCAGACCAAAGACAATGTGACAATCACACTGCCCTCGTCGGGAATCGAACCCGGAGCCTTCGGGGTGGCAGTCAATGCACTTACCACTCGGCCACGAAGGTCGTCTAAATATGTATAATTCATCCACAACTGAACTTCTATTTACTTTACAAAGTTTAAAGTACATTTTCGTAAAACTCACAATTCGCCTTAAAAATATTAAAGTGGAACCACGATATAACGAATCTCAAGGGATTTTGAAAAAATTCGGTATATCGAATGATTTATATTGAGGTTCGTTGAGCAAATGGTCGAACGGATAGTGACGTCGAAAGAAGGGTTGGTGTGGACAACAAGGTGAATGGAGCCTTAAAAACTGTTACTAGAAACAAAAAAATATCAATGAAACCAAAACTGGCCGTTCGCAATGGAGTTCTGATTCCAAACCTTATGTATGGAAGCGAAGCATGGAACTGGCAGAAGAAGGATGGGAGCCGAATAAATGCGGTAGAGTTGAGATCCCTAAGACGAGTTTCAAAAAATGCTGAGTACCTTTTATGTCATAAGTTTCATTAAGTATAATATAGGTAAGTCTAAATGCATAAAAATTAATAAAGTTTTTAACTCACATACTACGAAAATTCGTTTAATTTTAATTATTTTGTTGGGTTATATTTTAATCAGGATTCTCTGAAGATTCCTTCTATCAAATACGTGTAACTAAAGCATTAAATTAACGACAGTTTTAATTGAGCAAACAAATGTTTATGCAAATATTATAATATAATAATAACCCTAAATCTTCCCTAAAATATAATAATAAAACAGGAATTCAACTAAATAATAATAAATAGTAATGATAATGGTAAAGTTCGTAGTATTAATGCTAATTTGAAAGGGTAATGACACCCAATATACTAAAAGCTCGGCGAGTGGTGGTTCAACTTCCAATACAAAAAGTTATTACGATATTCCTTTTTACATTCCACGAGGTCCGAGCTAACTGTTGCCTACACTCTGATGATGAAACTAAAAATTACCGAAGATTTATTTGATACCTCCTGTTTTTGTGGGATATTTTCGGTAGTTGCTGGCTATGATTGACTGAATTTATTAATTCGGACCCGATGCTGTTTACATTAAAATGGTTTCTTAGATTTTAAAACGTATCATGACCCTGTCAATTTTTATATATTAGAATACTGAAATATTTTAAAACTCGTTTATGTCGTCATCCTGGTAATTAGGGTGAACAATCTTTAAAATATGTAAAAAAAAAACAGTTTTTGGAATCTTAAAGAAAAACTGAATGATGAATTTCAACAGGATTCTTCTTCTTCTTCTTCTTCTTCCTTATATTAGACCTATTTGGTCTGTTCTGCAGAGAGTTGCTCCTACTGTGAGTTAGATTCCCAGCTAGATTCATGATTAATAACTTTTTTTTCAAATGAATTAAAACGCATTTTTTTTTTCATTTTCAGTTTATTTTTCTCGAAGGTAATAAACGTCCGTTTTTGGGAGAACGATATAATTATTATTATTTTATTGAATTGCTCATTGAATCATTACAACGAGAGCCAAATCAACATATAAATATTAGTTCCGGATGGTTATCTTCGACAGCGTCAGCACAGACTGTTTTATCTCCCAGCATGCAGAACCAACCTGCCTCTGGTGATGCCGGTGGGGAGAGCAATCAAACTGCTGAACATGATCGCTTCGGAGATCGATGTCTTTCATATTCGTGAAAGTACATTCAGAAGCCAAATACTCTTGACTTTGGAGAGTATTTTGTATTCCTAATGTCGAACCATCTCTCATGCGTTCCTGGTATTATATATTCCTTATGTTTTACCTGTTCTCAATAGATGCCTTAAACTATAAAAAATGTTTGTAATGTCTTTTGAGAAAATAAACTGATTTGATTTGATTTGATTTGATTTATCAAAAAATTAACCATAACACACAGGTTTACAGTGATATATGCATTAAAATAATAATAACGAGGAAAACGTGGCACGATCAAATAAATCAAATATTAAATGTCGGCCATGTGAGGATTCAGAGAAATCGACGCGCGTGCCTGACACGATGTATGAATGTTGAGGAAGCGAGAGAAATATGTCAGGAAAGAAAAGTGTGACAGTCCATTTTTTCTGCCTACCCCTTCGGGAAGACAGCGTGATGGTTAGTTAGTTAAATAATAATAATAATGCCCATTGCCCGTGAGTACGAGCATAAGGAACACAAAAATATGTATGTCTTCTTGTATCAAGACATTCACAAATATTTTGTTTTCTTCAATATTTATCATCGAGTTTTACGTCATTGTGCAATCAAGTGTAAACATATTTTTGTTCATGTACAATCTAAGTATTCAGAGGTTAAAACACAAATAAAAGGTTAACCAGATTTTAATAATGTCGCTATGCGAATATGTGAGCGTACTGTAAAAAATTTATTGTATATTAATAATTTTCACCTGCCTTCCTAAATCATATATTTTATTACCATAACCCCCCCCCCACCCCCACTACTTAATAATACTTCTATACCCTACTTAATGCGACTTAATTAAATACGCCAATCATTATTATCAATCAATGATATAATATAATTAACTCAGTGATATCAATAGGCTTAAATACCATTAAATGAGAATATATCTTCACAAATATTTTTTTAATTTGGAATAATGAAAAAAAAATCACTCATTTAATCCATATAAGGCAGGTCACGTAGCCAGAAGCTCAGGCGAAAAGTGGACAAGAAGACTGCTGACTTGAAGACCGTGGACGGCAAAGAGAAGTGCAGGGCGACCGCAACTACGGTGGAAGGATAATCTGAACAGACACGTCGGAATAATCTGGATGCAGTCTGCACAGGACAGAGTGACATGGAAGCGAATGGAGGAGGCCTTTGTCTTGGAGTGGACGGGTAAAGGCTGAGGAAGATGAAGAAGAAGAATATTATAATATTATTATTATTATTATTATTTTGTTGAAAAACTTCTTAAATCATTATAGCGCGAGCCAAATCGATGTAAATGGTGAAAAAAGAATATCAAAGGAAATATACATAAAACCTTTTAAATAGGAATATGCCAGTTATTTCCTTGCTGCCTTTATCGTAAGGGTATTCACGAATTCGCCATAATTTCATCCAAAGAGATCTATCTCTTTTGCAACCTCATTTAAAAGACGAATCGCTTTCAATACAGGAGAACTTCGAAGGGCCTCTGTGCGGCAATTTGGGGAATAAAATAATATATGCCCCCTTGCTCTGCTGTAACTATGGGGAACGTATATATTTAGTTCACTCAGTATTCCTGGATTGTAAATACCTTCGGAAAAGAGTTTAAAACAATTCTTACCCAGAAAGATCATTCAATATGAGTATCATCTTAATAAAATCGGAGCCTGAAGAGGTTTTAACCTTTCGCAGCTCTAATGCCAAGATCGTTATACTTTGACCGTTGATTTGTACCGGTGCCGACCTAATCTCAACATTCGGTATGACCATTTGTTACAATAATTTGCTGGAAAATTAAATAACGGGTAACCGTGTCGGAGATTATTGATCTTGAATCACAGTGGTGCTAAATCCGCCTGCTTATCAAATGGATACAATAATACAAAAACGTGAAATTGAAAATACAGACACTACAAGATATAAAAAAAAAAATACAGATGATATTCTATTAACTCAATATCATACGTTCGTAATGGTTTCATATTGAATACGCATGGCATTCTTAAACATAACGATTTCGCATTGTTACATTGTGAATATTAAATTAAATTCTAACATATGTATCAAACTCATGGAGTGAATATACGATTCCATCTTTTTTTGTATAAGAGTAAATAGATTCATATAATAATTATTAGTAACCGTGTTGAGATACATGTTAGTTCTGGAGTAAGGTCGAACTAGTTTTTCAACTAATTATGAACATACTCCAAGAAAAATATTAACTCATAAAGAAAGGCTTTGCGATTTTATTGCGCAGTACAGTTAACCACAAAATGTATAGAATCATTATATAAAAATAATAATGGACATATATAAATGTTATTATGATATACAAGATATATGTTCATCCTATATAATAGAATAACTAAATACAATCCAGAGCCGACACTGTCAAAATCAAAAACCTTCTTCGAACCATCTAAATGAAGATATTCAGAACCATTACTGGAGAAATCCTTCGTGATAGAAAACGAACACGCAGATATGCGTAGGATATGCGATTTAAGGATATTATAATATGGGGATGGCAGAGAAGAAGGTTCTGGAATGAACATGTAACCACAATGGCAGAATCAAAGGCCGTAAGAGCAGCAAGGGACGGTATAAGTAGACTTCAAGGACGACCTCCAAAATGATGGCTCTCAAGGAAGAAATTAATGTAAACCAAAAAGTAGAAGAAGGCGAAGAAAAATCATTGACTCTGTGTTGCACATTATTACAACACTTTGTTTTATTTGACAATTAGTTTCGTTTCTCGCCGATTCAGGGCGATCGCTGAAATAAGAGTATTTTCATAAACAGTTGTTGTTTATACGAGTATATACTACATGTTACTATCAAATAATGTATAAAATGGGGAATATTTTAAGGGGTTGGTTAGTTGGTTGTTTAGTGGTGGAGTAATTATTAGAAAAAAATGCAAATTTAAAAAAATATTTAAAATATAATAGGTTTAGCAAAATTAGACAATTGATTACGATTTAGGCCACACATTACAAATAAAGTCAAAGCCGCGTCAAGAACAATCTCAGCCCTCAACCCAATATTAGCTAGAAACAGTAAACTAAGCACCGACAATAAACTCATTATATACAAAACGGTCATAAGGCCGATCTTCACTTATGCAGCCCCAATCTGGGGCTATGCCGCTTCGAGTGACATACGAAAACTCCAAATCCTGCAAAATAAGGCTATCCGTTTATCGCTTGGTGCGCCTTCATAGACCAGGATCACACAACTGCACCTAGAATCGGGAATCCCGATGATAGATGAATTCATTCTGAAACTTGCCGAACGTTTTTACAAAGGACTCCCTTCACATCCTAACCCCACAATAAAATACCTCTCAAATTACGACCCAAACACTTCCAGCCACCACAAGCGCCCAAAATCCTCCTTCAGAGGAACACTCCGGACCACACAAATCATGCCCCCGCATAAACTAACAACCCACCAAATCATCTTCCAACAATGTTCCAATCAGACGTAAGAGGAATAGCCACATGAGCTGAACCTCTGTAAGCCAGAGGATCCAAGTCCAAGTCCATTACTGAATTGGAGATATGTTACGAGTACCTACGCATAATACATTTTAAAATCATTCTCACGAAGTTTGATATTATAAAATATTCCAACAATGTCGATATGAATAATTTAAAATCAGTGATACAAATAACGTTTTGATTGAAAAGAATTCATTAGTTTAAGTATATTTCTAGCGATGAATCTATAAAATGTTGATTTCGCACAAATATTTACGTAATACAGAAAATATTTACAATGGCAGGTAATTTATTTCATTTTTTGTCCGGACGCTGGTGCAGAATATTCTCCCACAATTCCCGCCGAGCTGCTCAGTTCGTGTCAATGTTCAATATCATCGGTTTGTGTGCGCACTGCCGCCGAGTGTAGGGGAATGCCATAAAGCTAAAGCCGGCTCATCGGACGGCTCGCTGCGAGGCAATATGAAAGTGAGTGCGCTGTTAACGTTTTACGACTCCTCTCCGCTGAAGAAGCGCCTGATGGATCCCTCGCCCGCCACGGGCCCATTAATGTAATAGAACCGAGGCTGATAAGAGCGAGGCGCAAACTAATTAATAAATTGTTCGCAGTTTTAATACAGTTCCCGCCGGGCCTGCCTACAGTGCGGGAAACAATGAAAACTGTAATTGTGGGAAAACTATAAAGCGAAGATAAGTAAAGCGTAACAATCAAATGGAACTGGAATTTCCTCGTGGATCTGCCACACCTAATTAAAGGACTAATTAATTAGAAGGAAAATCACGTTTCTTATCTTGTCGCTATTGATTTATTAGCGATTTATATCACCAATTAACATCTAAAATGTCTAAGCTAGCGTGGTGGTCCTAGAGCAGACGAATGAATGACAATGTAATGGGTATGCACGTAGACGGAACGACGAAATAACCCTTTTTCCGTCTTATAAGAGGCCTCCGGAGCAAACGTATATCTATGAAGTGTGGTTGATGTAAAAATAATTTTATGTTAAAAGATAAAAGAGAATTATTAAGAAATTTAAACTGCTTCAACACTTAATTTATAAAATCCTTACATATTATAATATATAAAATCGTTTCATATCTAAAATTGTTAAGGATGAAAATCCAAGCGGCAAGAGATTACCAAGAAGGCCGCCGAAGAGTTGGAGAGATGGCTGACATCATCAACCCAGGACGGACCACAAACAGGTCATACGACCTAAACTAAGAGGAAGAAGAAGAAGAAGAAGTTACATATTTATTGTTTTTTGAACAATAAATATCCAATATTGAATGTCAGCCACGTAAGGAGTCGGAGAAATCGAGGTGCGTGCATGACACGAAGTATTGTAATATTGAAGAAGCAAGAGAAGTATGACAAGAAAGGGTGGGTAGGCAGGAAAGTGGCGATCCATTCTTTCTGTCTACTCATTCGGCAAGATGGCGTGGTAGTTACTTAGTAGAACAATATTGTAAGACTCAATATTAAACTATTATTACGAGTGAAAACGTCTGTTTTCTAGAATGTTTTATTATAAACTGTTAAATAAAAAAAACTTTGTTTTATGTATCACAATTGTATTTTAATATTGCGCGACAGCTGTTTCGTCAACCTATGTTAACATCATGAGGTGTAACAATAACATTATATTATTGTAACACCTGATGATGTCAACCTAGGTTGACGAAACAGCTGTCGCGTAAAATAAAAATACATTTGTGATACATAAAACAAAGTTTTTTTTTTATTTAACAGTTTATAATATTAAAGAATCATAGGGTTTCGGACAAAATAATGGACTAGAAATTTTATTCTATTTAATGGGAATGACATGTTTCCTTCTAAAGCACTACCAAATATTTTACAATGCCTTAGCAAAGCGAAAGATGCATTCCCATTAAACTTCTAGAACACATGTTTTTAATAGTATATATAAATAACAGTTTCAGTAAAATCTATGAGAAAGGCATATTGCAAATATCGATATAACTCTGCATATTATAATGTAATTATGTTTTTTTTGTTTGATATTCTTTAATTACATGTCAAGATTCGAAATATAGGTTAATATCATGAGTAATGTTTGGTTCACAATAAAACATAAATCTCTTTGATATCTTTATGATATCAAACATGCCTCCAACGAGTTTTACGTAATTTTTATAACATAATAATTAACGATTTCCACATGTGAGAGAGCTATAATAGATAATATTATGGTTATAGCTCTTTACGACAGCATTGTTGTATATTTAGTCAAATCGTTGTATAAAAATTATTCGTTGCAAAAATGGTGCTAATGGCTTAATTAACACCACCGAAACTTTTCCAAACAAGACTTTGACTAGATATATTAATTATGACTCCAAAACAGGTATGATATTATATAAACTTAAAATACTTATTGAAAGCTATGGCATTAACACTGTGGAATTCCATAGTAATATACTTAGGAAATTGAAAATAACTTGTATCAATCTTAATAGACGGCGCTAGTGTAGATTAAACAAAAATATGTGAAGTATTCCTCAACATATTAGCATATATACATCATTCAAAAATTTGTCAGACGTGGTGGTCGTAAGAAGGTAGGAATGGGGAATGTTGTAGTACATAAAGCGATCGCTTAACCCAACCAATGACAAGTCATAAGTCCTGTAAACGCCTCGACCACCATATTCTGTTTCATAAAATAAAAAAAAACGATTTACATCTTCGTCTCTATTGAGATAAAATTAATCCTTGAAAATAACTTGGTTTATTATCCACAAAATATTAATAAACACAACATGTTTCGGAGGATACCTCCATCTTCAGGTGTAAAGATATAATAAATATATTATATAATATATATTTACACCTGAAGATGGAGGTTTCCTCCGAAACATGTCGTGTTTTTTTTAATATTTTGTTGATAATAAACAAAGTTATTTTCAATTTCCTAACCTTAAAATATTAATGATATATTAATTTCGATAATTTTGCTATTTATGATATATTAATTATGATAATGTTTGCTAATTTTTTGATATCTCGAATCACGACTCTTTAAACTTGATTTTTATAATGAAATACCAAATTGTGTTTAGAAGAAGAATTTTAAATTCTGTTTTATCCACTTTATTTTCACAATATCCACAATGAAGTAGATAAAACAGTGCTTAAAATTCTCCTTCCAAATAACAATGGATTTCCACGGTGTTAACGCCTTAACCTCCAATAAAATAAATGTGTATGGCTATTTTATTAACTGTTTAATTATAAAACCGTGTTTATGGTATCACAATTTTTATTTTTTTTATTTTTCGCGACAGCCGTTTCGATTATTATTGTAACACCCAATGAAGTCAACATAGGTTGACGAAACAGCTGTCGCGAAAAATTAAAATAAACAGCGTTTTATAATTAACAGTTAATAACGTTGAAGTAACATAGTGTTTCAACCAAAACAATGGCTATTTTATTAAAACAAATTATTAAAACAAGAATAAAATATTATGTTACGTAATTCTATTGTAAACAAATTTGGTTATTTCATAGCCTTTCATAGATTAAGCTTACGGAAGTAAAACCAAACATTCGTAACACTTTCACACATAATATAATGTATTTATTATATTTTGCAGAACTTGAATAATATTTTATTAGTTTTCAAACATTCCTAGGAATTACCGGTTGTCGGCAGGAACTGAGGAAATTGAGAGTGAAATTAGTTTCATGGGCTTTATATTGTATCGCTTTCGAGATCTGATCGGTCGGAATTTCGGGAGATAACAGTCTCAAGCCCCTCGGGGTACTCTATAATGGCCGATGGCAGATAAGCAGCACCTGTGGAGTGGTCCAGGGAACTAAACAAGATCAATGGGAGGCTGCAATCTCCCTTGGGCGAGAGTTACATATCGCGTGATGTTGTTCCAAAACACATCTAACGGTCTACGAGCAACGATGCGTAAGAATTGGAATTCTCTCCGATAGAAGTGCTTAATCATTTTTTTAGATGTCATTTTAGATTCAAACAACCAGGCAAGCAGAAGTGAAGAAATCTGTATACTATGCAATTTGTTCTAGAATCAAAGCGCATTTAGATTCCAGAACATATTTTTGGTTTAGGTACTGAGTAAATCCACACCAATCTGCATATACAATCCTCTTAACATTCGCAGCACAGGAATGGATATCGAATGACTAGTAACGCGCGATTTCATTCCTGTCGCGACTGTCGCGCACACATGACATGGTAATACATAACGTTGAGTGTATACATTTTTTGCACTTATATTTTTTATATTATAAGACGTCTAATTTATATAAAAAAAACAATTTTTATAGCTATTAATACTCAACCCTTTTTAGCTTTGGTCTTATATCAATTTAAAACTAAAAAATAACTATACGTGAATTATTATATCATGCTCAATACTTTTCGGCTTTGCATAGCGTTGTCCCTGACCGTCAATTCGTCAGTACGCATTTGAAAACATATATAATAATCGTTAACAGATGAAAAAAGAGCATTGGACGAAATCAACTTTTCGTAGGAGCTTCGCTTCTATCGCGCAAAATCTCACGCTTATAATTTTTTAATTACGGTAAATGGGAAGAATTTTGATAAGAAAGAACCAATTAATAATTTTAAAAAATGTACTATAATTATTTTTTTATTTGAATAAGAATGTGCAACCCTAGATTTAATGCTTGCCGAAAGAATGCACGCAATATGTAAATTCTCCTCTACGAATTACTCACAATGTAACACTCATATTTTCACGCCGATGATAGTAAAACACTGACAGCATTTAGAAAAAAAATCAAGAATACTCACACCTTTACCAATCTCCGGCATATTTAACTGAGCTTTTGTACCTGTAATCACAGTGATTAATCATTCCCGCGATAAAGAGGCAAAGAGGAAGTGAGAACAATGGAGCAGTAATATAGGACTGAAGGGAATCTCTGGGCAAACTAAAGTTGATTTGAATTTAAAATTTCACGAAGTTTGTGGTGCTTTGAAATAACCTTGGAAAAAATACTTATGAAAATGAAAACTCGAATCTGGGGAGGAAAGATTATTCGTGTTTGCTAAATATCCTACCAATCGGGTGCTTTGCGAGGACTGAAGATGATCGGTATTGAAACAGAAGACAGAACGCATTACTTTACAAACATTTAACATCAATGAATTACATTTTGATAAACTTAAGACGTTAATGCTGTATAATTCTATAACGATATTTTTTTTAAACCAAGTAAAACTCTGTTTGTTCCACTTTTAGTTTATTCTTCTTGACATGTTTCAAAGGTTCTTCACCTGCAAAATCAGGAAAATGATAACATGATAAAGTCTATGTCGTTCTCCAGTTGAGGACGCTGTAAAACCTTTTATACCTGTCGAGAAAAATTAAGATAATTGTGAAAAAAAACGTGTTTTAATTCATATAAAAAATCGTCAATGCATTGCGTTTATATAATATTATATTGCATAAAAGGAAGATTTACATATTAAAATAAACTATGTTTAGTTTTGAAACGGCATAATCAAATGTATATTAAGCATATTTTGATGAATAGAAATTTTAGAATATTGAAGATTGGAAGACAAAGAAATAATTTGAATCACTAATATGAGTTTTTCTAGAATTCAAATGTTCCCTGTATATGCATTGAAATAAATTAAAATACAATCATTGTCCTATTATTCAATCACTTAAATACAAAATGTAGAAATAAATATAAGATTAAAATACTTAAATATATTTTTAATTTTATTTCAATTGTTCTTTTAGTTTTGGCTCGGGCAGAAGCTATCTTAAACTGCCGAAACTGATCAAAAATAGAAATACGATTTTATTTACATTTATTATACAATGAACTTTAACTAAAAAATTTCAATATGTGGCGTTAATATCCTTAAATACACGAAAAAAAAATTAAAATCAATTTATCACAACATGAGTTATCTAAAGCCAGAAAACTGTTTCTAATCAAACGCATGAACCAATCTCATTAGAAGCCTTACATATAATACATGAATTTGTTTAAATGCATATAGACCTATATAACTAATTATATCAATTAACGTCAAGATCTTTATATTTATGAAAATACTTGCCTAATGCTTAATTTATACCAAAAAACGTGGAGATTGGACTTAACTCCTTCATAAATAAACATAGTATACTCAATACACTCGAAATCAAAGGAAAGAATGTTTAATTGTTTCACCAAACAAGTTCCCGGATTACTCCGCGTTTATCTAAACTTTTAATGGCGACTTCTAATGATGTAATTAAGCCGGTTAAATTACATTCGGTAGTCTGATTTAATTTGCTCACAATTGATACGATCTAGCAGCCCGCCCTTGCATGGTTTTCGTTTTTTTTTTAAAATCAAAATACAGTTATTTTTTCTTGTCATGTTATCTAAAACTACTGATAAGGTGATCTCCAAGGAGAACAGAATTTAATTACGTGAAAATGTTAAACCCAAGTTTTGATTGTATTGTTTTAGACAACAAGCGCTATTCAGTATAATTATTTTTCATATATTTTTTTAAATTTATACAAATACTTGTAGACAAATACTGGATTTTTACCCGTTGCGGGTTAATCATTTTTAAAGATTTTCTGCTTAAAGATTACAATTTATCTTAATAGATGGCGCTAGTGTAGATTGCCCTACAAACAGTGAAGTTATTAAAAAAATAGTAGCATATACCTATACAAGTTCCAAAAATTTGTCAGACTTGGTGTCGTAAGAAGGGCGGAATGGGGAATGTTGTTAACATAAAGTGATCGCTTAACCCAACCAATGACAAGTCATAAGTCCTGTAAACGCCTCGACTACCATATTCTGTTTCCAAAAAAAATTACATCTTCGTCTCTATTGAGATACAATTAAATCTTAAAAAGGTTGGGAAATTAATACGCAACATTTACTATGTATGGTATGCAATATTTCTTTATTTATGGACGCTTAAGCAGTTTCCAACTATAGACATCGTTATATAGTACATATACCTATCGCATGATCACAAATTCTAAAAAAAAATAGTTTAGTAAACGAGTGATTACACGTGAAATCGCCTACATGGTCATTGATGCATGTTTACTAACTTTCTTGTACAACGATTTCAAAATTGTTTTATGAAACTTAATCAATATAATATAATTTGCAATAAAAGTTTATATTAAATCGACAGATACACATTTTGTAAATAAGTTAATATTAAAAGCAATCCAGAAATAAAAAATACTTAAAATTCCGATAACATGCATAAATTCTTGAAAATGTTACTGAAATCAGTATAATGAAAAAAAACGTCGTTTTTTTTCCTTGTATACAACAGGTTGTTTGAACCCAATTTCTGTATACAATTTATTTTTTAGCTATTATATTGATTCTTATGACACGTGATAGGTAGCCAATCTATCGCCATTTTATTGTCACGAGAATTCTACACCAGACCAAAGACAGTGTGACAATCACACTGCCATCGCCGGGAATCGAACCCGCGAACTTCGGTATGGAAGTCAGAAGCTCTCACCACTCTGCCATGACTATACTTCTACTATACTTTTTAACCAATCGCGAAAATTTAGATTTTTAGATTTAAAACACGTCTTAATGCGCCCTCGAGGTGATTACAGCACAAAAAGTTAGCATATTATTATTATTATTATTATGAAGGCCGTTGTTTTCTAAGGCACTACCAAATGTTTAAATTAATCATGTTTTAGCAAGGTGAAACATGGCATTTCCATAAAATACATTTAAACTTCTAGAAAACATTCGTTTTCGTTATTTAATATGGAGTTTAATATCATTGTTTAAGAAACAATACATAATGAAATGGTGTTAAAACTCTAGTCAGTACAAAACATTAAACCAATTATTTTCTTTATGTCTACTAATACAATAAATGTTATCTGCTCGCGGTGCAGAGAAAAAAGTATCTCTCCGGTAGCTAATAATTATAATTTGCAGAATTTTAGTAAGTAAAAAAAGCTATCATTAGAAATATTTTTAATACAAACAAGGTATGCAGCTAATTGCTGCATATTGCGTCTGTTGCTATCTTAAACATGCATCAAACGATTTGATAGATAAACTAGCGGAAAAAAGTTTACGCAACACCTTTGAAAGTAGTGTTCTCTACGAGACTTCATATGACTCAAATAATTGCAATGTAATATGTGACTTCACTTCAATTTGTATAGGGTCAAAGCACCAATGAATGACCGTTTAAGGTTCAGCTTGTACTGAAATCCACATTAAAGGCATTAATTTCATTATTTCAGTGTACAAAATAAAATAATATAATAAAAAACACATTAACTTCTCTAAATTCTCAAACTTTTTTTATTGAAATATAGTATTACTATTAAAATTAATATTTCTCTAAAAAAAATAGCACAATCACCAGTAATTGACCACTTCAGGTTATATTGATACGATACATAGATTTTGTTACATTGTCACATTATGAAACACCCTAACATATAAAAAATATGTAAATATTCAAAGAATTGCATAAGAAATAACTTAAAAAAAACACTGACCACACTTTTCCTTGTGAAAAACTACTAACAATCTCAGAACAACAACGGGAAGACGCACTTTTACCGTTTGACAAGGCACAGTTCAAAACTGATAGTTTTGTTTCTTACCAACAGTTATCTCTGCCTACCTCTTTTGTCATAGTTTCTTGGGATTAAAGTTTTTTGACTGGACACATAGAGCAATTCTTATTATATTTTGTTTTATTAACCAACGGTCATTTACTGGGGGGCGGTCAAATACTGGTGCTTCGACCCTACGTAGGTGAGAGTATTTATAAGTTCCATCAATTATAACGATTTGTACCGAGCGTGAAAGTTGAGTGAATTTATAAAAAAATAATAAGCAATATGTTTCCGTGGATCGTGCCACAAAACAAATGATGCAATGAAGACGCAAACACAAGATAATTACACTAATTCAATAATTAAAGTGTACGTTCATAGTTTGTTATATGATGTAGCATTAAATCTGTGGGTACTAATGGTATAATGGTACGAGAAGATGACTACAAAGAAAGATGAAAGTGATGAATGTACGAGATGTTAATGCAAATATCTTTGCGAGTTGGTTTCACATTTTGTAGACTTGGATTCACAAATCTTAGTAGACCATTACTTTAATTGAACCGTGTAAATTATATTGATCAAGAAACTTGGTTTAATTTTTTAGATAAATTTACGACGTTAACACTGTAGAGTTCCATAAACGATTTTTTAAAGAATTATACACTTTTGAATGTATATAAATATTTGTAGACAAATACTGGATTTACCCATTGCGGGTTAATCAATTTTAAGTATTAATTGTATCTCAATAGAGACGAAGATATAAATTGTTTTTATTTTTGGAAACAGAATATGGTGGTCGAGGCGTTTATAGGACTTATGACCTGTCATTGGTTGGGTTAAGCGATCGCTTTATGTTAACAACGCTTATGTTAAGCGATCGCTTTATGTTAAACAATTTCATCATCAGGAGAACGATATAATCTTACTAAGTTTATATCGTTCTCCCGGTGATGCTTTCAAAATATGTAGAGAAAAATAAATTCAAAAGTGCAAAAAACAATACTTAAATTTTTTTTTAATTCGTCACTTCGTTTTTTATTTATTATATGTTGTATTTAATGTGAGTGATGTGTTTTTTTTTGCATTGCGAGGGCAATATCAAATGTCACATTTGATAATGCCACAGTGAATCGGAACATGTCACACACATAAAATATAATAAAAATTTTCGTGGACGAAGTTTTCATCAACATTTGGTTCGTATTAAAAAAAATAACATTAAATAGTATTGCATTTTATCATTTGGCATATTTCTTTTTAAAAATTTATAAAACAGTTTAAGATATGGCGAGGTATCATTCGGGAGCTATTAATAATATGTCTATAATAATGCAATACACTTGTAAACATTTCCATATTAACATTAGTTCAACTAAGTTGATGAGTTTTTGCAGCTTATTTCGTTTGCGATGGCCACTACTCTTTGAAGACAACCGCAACTTGGTGTTAAGTTCTGATTCAGCTCATCGCTTCAAAGACTAAAGCTAAGTTCAACGCCTTTGGTAGTCGTTTTGTGTTCACAAAGATAAAATAAACGACCTTTACTTAATGACTTAACGCATGAACTTTCATGCAGGAACCAAAAAAATAGACACAATGAAGACTCGTGACGCTCATATTGCCTCATCTAAAAATCTAGATAAATAGTAGGAGAAATAAAAACTGGAGATGAGAATGATTAAGAGGCAGAAGTTGAATGGCAACATAAAGAGACCCCATTATCTTTTCCTGAAGCGGTTTTACGTGCGACATAAAAGTGAGATTACCATTACTTCATATTTGCAGTCAGACAGTAAATAATTGCAGACATTACGTTTAATGGAAAGAATGCGTAATAGTTCTTGGCTTGTGGCAGCCGACTAACAGGCCGGATACCGCTTACACTCGTAATACATATAGCCAGCTTGTTGTTGTTTCTCCGCGTGCGATGTGTGACTTTTGTAAAGTTATTGACATAAATGTGATGTTAATAAATCATATCCAATCTTGTTTGCTAAACCGTGTTAATAGACTAAAGCGAAGTGTTTGTAGCAAGAAAGGTACCCCCTGTCGTAACCTGCGCGTGTCGACTTGTGAGGGGTATTTACACAGATAAAGAAACTCTCGGATTTTTCCCTAGTAGACATTTTGTTTTATATACTCGTATAGTCAGAACAAAAAAGGCGAGTAACAAATAATGACTGGTCCCATAATACTCTACAATTCAACGTTTACTGATCTTCCATTAATCAAATCAAATCAGTTTATAATCTCAACACACATTATAAACAATATTAATGTTTAATGCATCTATTAAGTACAGGTAAAATATAATTCATACAATTTTATATCAGGAACGCATGAGAGATGGTTCGACATTAGGAAGACTAGATACTCTCTAAAGTCAAGAGTCTTCTGAAGTTTAAAGGAAATTTATCCAGGTGAAGGACCGACTAATGCATTGGCCCGGTCCCCAAAATTTGGGCAAGAACAGTGCTTCAGCTCACATTATTTTCCAATTGCCGAATATTTTGCTGATTGCAATACAGATAGTCTTGTATTTGAGCTTTCAATGTTACATATTTCGGATACACAATATGGTAACATTCCGTGGAATGTTTTGAATTTATTTTATCAAAACTTACATTGAATACTTTTTTGAATACTGAATTGAACTTACATTGAATACTGAATTGAACTTACATTGAATACTGAAATACTGAATTTTACTTACTTTTGAATACTGAATTGAACTTACACTGAATTGAACTTACATTGAATACCGAATTGAATTACTTTACTTGAAGAGTTTAAATAATTGTAAATATCCATATATGTATTATTTCTTGAACATGCTATAAAAATCCATATTAAATATGTAATATTGATGAAAACGTAAGTTTTCTAGAAGTTTTATTATTATTTTATGTAAATATGTTAACATACTTGCAACATTTGATAATGTTGCAATCATGTTATTAGCTAGCAACGCTAAATATGTCCTTCATAATAAAAAAGAGATTTATATTACAAAAATATCAACCAAAATAATTAATCTACAATATTATTCGTATTCTAGATGTTTACTTTAAATGTTTGAAATAACGAATTTTTATGAATTAAAACAATGTCTATTCCACTTTTGAGTTTATTTTTCTCGACATGTTTCGTTTACTGGTTTATATCGTTCTCTCGATGATTAAGGTGTCAGCCTTCGAAACATGTCGAGAAAAATAAACTCAAAAGTGGAAAAAACAGTGTTTTAATTCATAAAAATTCGTCATTATGGAATTCCACAGCCGCCTTAAGTTTATCTGTTTGAAATAACATAAGAAATTACAAAATAATAAAAGTGGACTAAAATAGTGTAAGAATGTCGAGGAAGCGAAAGAAGTATGTCAGGAAAGGACAGTGTGGTATTCCATTATTTCTGCCTACCCCTTCAACGAGATGGCATGGTGGTTAATTATAAAAGTGGAAATATTTTTCATGATGCGGTTTTACGACATACATATTTTAAAAATATATAAGAATACGCTGTACATATTATTTTGATTGTATACAGTGTACCTGTATACAGTGACTGTTTTTTTACCACAACCGATTCAAATTAATTAAAGCCTGCCAAATTTGGTAAGGCCCCACATCATTAATATCGACACCAAACCGTAATCGTAAACATAAATCATGGAACACCGCCATGCTCTAAGGATACATAATTTAATTTGTATTCAGCGGAGGGAGTCAGGGGCGAGGGATCTTTCTCGAGATTAATGTCCAACAATCAGATCATGTTATGGCCCATCTTTCCCACGCATTTCCGTGCTGTACAAAGTGGAACATATTACAATCCTAGATACTCTTGAGGCGCCATTTGTATCTGAACTCCTTTCATTCCTCTTCACGGGTAGCGAGTGCAAAATGTTACTGAGTTCCGCTTGTTCCAGATGAACATATCTGCTCCGTGCGAATGCCAAACTTAACGCTCCGTATCAAAACTGTTTTTGCTATTTGAATGCTTCGAGCGCTTTGTAAATCAGAGGCAAAGATGCATATACATACCACATACAGTTTTTCAGTTAAATTCTTTACGGTCCGAAAGATAATACTATAAAAAATATTGTTTCTTGAACAAGTATATAAAACTCCATATTAAATAATTAATACGAATCAAAACGTCTGTTTTCTAGAAGTTTTGTTTTATTACATTTTATGGGAATTAATTGCTTCACTTTGCTAATGCATTATCAAATATAGTGAGATTATCTGTTTTATATAACATTATATAACTTATACAATGTGTATTTCCGACACTTGATCAAACGAAATGTGCAATTACGAGTATTAGACAAAAAATTATCGATAAAAATGCCATTTTTTTTCTTGGAAAATTTACCTACTTAAGATATAGGGGGCGCTTTATTTTTTTTAATTTAAAAACTGACAACGAAAAGTGACCCATAGTTATTTTTGAGAATTTGTTGATTAAATCATGAAATTTAATAAAACATATTTTAAAATAGTCTACCTAAATGACCCAGTTATAATGTTAAAGATATAAAATAATTAAAAAATATTTTTTACAAAATCAAATTTTTTTAATAAGTGTCTGTTCAATATTGTTAGTTTTATTTATTTATTTCCTTTTCCTTTCCTTATTGCTAGATAGACTTTCAAGCTTTGAAATGAGTCTGCTTTAAAGAAAATACGCGGCTTGCTTGAAGAGAAAATAAAATAAAAAACAAAATATAAGTTTTCAATTAAAAATATAATACAGCGCTCCTGTTTCTTAAGTAAGTAACTATTCCAACAACAAAAAAAACGCATTTTTAATAATATTTTTTGTCTAATATTCGCACATATTCCTCCATGAGCTTGGGTATATAAACAGCAATGTATAATATTTTATTCTCGATACATTTGATAATGCCTTTCTAGGGTGAACCATGTCTGCACAATAAAATAGAATAAAACTAGAAACACGCATTTCCATTTGTATTAATTATAAAAATATTGTCATCGGTGTAATAGCAAATAGAGAGTGAATTTATGTTGAATTTTGTCATAAAACGAAATTTACACGTTTAAGGGTAGGCATTCCTTACAGAAAGTCCTCCAGAGATGGCAAGGGGAAATCACTCTAGATATCATTCCCCAGGTCACCACTATGAAACTATGGCTCCGAGTTACCTGGGACCGAGATGCCTACTCAGCTGATTGATTTTCTCTGCTTGAAATACTGGTATTACCAAGCGTAGCAATATTAACAATAAAAACATTAACCATCAATTTAGTAACGTTACTACGAAATTAACGTCATAGTGAATTATGGTCGATTCAATTCTATTTTGTAAGGGACTTTGAAACAAATCTAATAGCCGATTGTGTTCAATTTACTTGCTTGCGTGTGAGGCTCCACAAAGCATGTTAATTTAAAGGGTGACGAATTAACATAAAAATGTGCCTGCCGCATCTAATGTCGGGCTGTGCGTTATACGGAGGTTTACACATTATAAAGTATCATAAGGTTATGTAAACATTTGTTCATCTTACAAGCGAGTGGGTTATAATAATTATTACGGAAATATTTAGACTCGGGCTTGCGGTCCGAGTAGGTACTCGTAAAGAATTCAAAGCAGCAGACAACCATTATGATAATGATTATAGTAATTTGGTTGACAGCACATTCTAGAAAAATAATGGCGCAGGCATAATACTTACGGCATAATATCACCATAAGTATTAGTATTCCTGCTTGCGGAGGAATTTATCAAATTACGTACAAACTCTTTGAAGTAATTGATAATCTTTTTTTTTACCTAATGGGCGATTTAGATTTGGTTGATTCTTTACGACTCTTTATGAAACAAAAGAAAATCTAGGATCAAGAAGACAAAAAACCACAGAAAAACTGTTTTTCTCCGAAATAATTATATAAAAACTAACCGAAATATGTTAACATTTTTGAGTTATAATATATGTATATGACTCAAACATACTTTGACATCAAATGATTTTACTGAAATCTCCTTTATATACATACAGATCAGGGGTGATAAACATGATTCTATACAAATTTTTGTATCAGGACTATGTTTATAATAGTGTCACCAGTCTGTCGATGCCAGCGAGTCTGGCGAAACCGGTCGCTGTCGAAATAAAGACAAAAGTGGAAGTAGTTAAAAAAACATCGTTTTATTTAATTATTATACCTTGACATGTTTCTTACATTAAGTCTTGTAAGCTTTTAGTAGCAACTGCGGTGGAAGGATGACCTAAACAGACATGCCGGAATAACCTCGATGTAGTCTGCACAAGACAGAATTACATTGAAGCAAATGGGGGAAGCCTTTGTCCAGGATTGGACAGGAATAGGCTGAAGAAGAAGAAAAAAAGCTTTTAGTATTTTCCGAGTACATTATCAAAGAAATATTCACGTACCATATATACTAAAACAGTATATTTTAAATCCCTAGTTTTTGACAGACGTCTGTTAGATCATGTAAACAATTTTATAATATTTTTTAATATGTATCATTATAATATGTATCACTGAAGAAGGACTTGTTGTCCGAAACATGTCTATGTTATTTAAATTTTTTAAATTTTAGTGTTGTATATACAAGGTATATTAAAAAAAAAATGTGGTTCGCAACCCATCACACCACGTCTCTCGCGGTGGCGAAAAGAGAAGGATGGAGTGCCGCATCGGTTAAAGTGTGGCAGTCCATTATTTCTGCCTACCCTTTCGGGGAGACGGCGTGATGGTTGGTCAGTTAGTTAGTTTTAAATAAAACATCTACAACACAAAGTATGGCGAACATAGAAGACATTATTTCGTAATTTGTCAATTTTATAAAAACTTACATTATATATTTTGTCTGCTAAATTCTTCTGAAGTAACTATTTATTTATTACCTATAGTTATTCAACATTCCAAAAAGTATTCCAGTGAGAGATACACGAATATCCATCATTCTCTTACATACTCGTAGATATATCTTAGAATTATTCTGTAGGCCCTTTTTAACACGGATACATCTTCTCGTGGCGGCTTTATATCACAGAGCCACATTTAACTCTAGTCTGGACCAATGAGTTATGTACTCGTAGTACGCATTCTGATCATTTTGGTATACTCAGAAACTCGTTGCCGAGCTGTCGCAATATTGAGGCAAGTGTGCCGTATCGTCGACGGGATTCCTAATATTATATCTGTATCCATCAAAAGAGTAAAGTCGATACGCCTCCCGGCAAATATTGTCATTATGGTAAAACATGTGATCTGTCCCGCTTCTCACGTGATTAACCCCGCCTAGTAATTGGCTGGAGCCACGTATATGATAGAACTGTTATGTCGCCTCATTATCCACATTCCCTAATCATCTCCTGGCCGATCTGTGAACACAGGCTTTAGGCTCAACTCTTCACCAACTGGTTTAAATACCCGAAATGATGTATCTCGTTATAAAAACACGTATGCATTTTTAATAATATTATTATAATACAGAACTGTATCAATGATTTTGATGCCGTTCAGTTTGTCTATAATTGTAGCGGCTACGCCTTATCTTCAAATACATGTAATTTTAAATGTAGGCAACTATCGTACACCGCTGTAACCTAACATTAATTTTTCTCTGTTACAGATATTTTATTCAATTTAAAAACTATTATACAAGGTTATTTATTACTAAAGCTGGCCAATGGATATGATTTAGGAAAAAAAATGTTCAACTGAAACGAAAAAATAATAATTTCATGTGATTTTTTTTAAACAAATGAGTATGTCATTTCTATATATAATAAAAATAATTGAAAACAAAATATATTTATATATACAGGGTCATCGAAAAATAATACCAACATTTAAAAAAATTATAGCTCAGAATTACATGTTAAACGTGTAATTCTGTCACTGAACGCTAGCTGGTAAACGTAAGTTTTGTGTTGGAGGTGGCGTGACCTTTTCGTACAAAAGACCATTACAGGCCTAGTTTACCTGGACATGCTTGAACTGTTTGTGTTGCTTCAAATTGAACAAATCGAACAACAGACTGGACAGCGAATTATTTTTATGCAAATGGGGCTCCACCTCACTACCTTCGCGAAGTAAGCGGTGCATTGAACGCACGCTTTTCCAACGGCTGGATTGATAGAGGAGCCCCCATTGCCTGGCCTCCAAGAAGTCCTGACCTAACCCCTTTGGATTTCGTTTTCTGGAAGTATATTAAAAACATTGTGTACGCAGAAAACATTCGAGATTTGGATCCCCTGCGGGAGCGAATTTCTAAATCTGAATCTGAATCTTGAAAGGTACTTTTGAAATGATTGCACATACGTGGCAAGAAATCGGCTACAGACTAGACATCTACAGATTAACGAACGGTGCACACATCGAAACATACAAAGATACGAAAAAAAAATGTTTTTCCGCACATTTTAAGATTAAAACCATCGAATTACCTAGTTATTAATAGGGTTTTTTTTAAGTTATTTTAAATGTTGGCATTATTTTTCGATGACCCTGTGTATATTAAAAATCTTATACGAGTATACATACTATTAATCCACAAATACATACTAAAAATGGAAAACAATGTCTTATAAAAATAAAATTTTATGTATTGTAAAAAGTTGTTACATATTTATTCGTTGTCAGTTCCCGAATCGCCTCCATTCAACATTTTCATAACTTATAAAAAAGACGAATTTATTAATAAATATTTAAAAAAATTAATGTTTTTATTAAGAATAATAATATACAAGACGTGTGCGTATTAAGTGTTGATCTATCGCAATAGTGAAATATTTGGTAAATACGTGTCAAAGTGATTTCACAGATAAGTAATTTATATCTGTCAGTATTAAAAATGCATCAGATATACGTAAAATAATCCACTATTAAATAACATGACCACATTCCCGTATGAGAGTGCGTCCGGCCCGGCTGGAGAATTATTATTGTACGGGACTTGAACGTGAAAACACAATATTTACTGTAAAATTAGACACGTGATTTTGCATACAGGCAAACATATTCGTTGCGAAATTCTGCAACTCGGTTCCCATTACGAAAAACTGACAAGAACAAATTATTTGAGTAAATCTTCACACGACTCGTGAGATATGCTGCACCCTTTGCGATGAAGGCGTATTATTATCATCGCTAGTTACCGTTTAGAAAATAACTGTTTTCACGTAATAAAATAAATAAATTGTATAACTAATGCTGCGGGCTGTAAGAATTTACTTAACTAAAAGGCTTGACTTTTATTAAACACTTCAACGAATGTGACCAAAAGGCTAGTGATGGGATAAACAAAATTTCAATGTTATAAATCGATTTAATTTATCTAATATAATACAAGTATATGAAATATGTATCATCCCCGTGATCACCTATGGCCTGGAAGCCATTACGCTAACTTCCAATACGGTACATAAACTAAAATATGCGCAAAGATCCATAGAAAGACAAATGTTAGGCGTGTGTCTAAAAGACAAAATAAGAAATAAGTCAATGAAGAAATAAGTCGACGAACAAAAGTCATAGACATAATGGACCTTGTCGCTAAGCAGAAATGGCAGTGGGCAGGTCATGTCGCCAGACAGGGAACAGAGCGATGGGCACCCAGAGTCCTCAAATGGACACCATGGAATAGAAGACGAGGAGTGGGCCGACCCTAAAAAAGATGGGCCGACGACATTATCCCTGTCGCGGGTAGAATGTGGCAAAGAAAAAGCCCAAGATAGAGTGGAGTGGAAGAAAATGGAGGAGGCCTTTATCCAGCAGTGGAGAGATGGCTGAGGAAGAAGAAGAAGAATATAATACATGTATCGTACCAATTAGGTGTAAAATTAACGGGAACTCAGATGAATAAATACGTAACGTAATACATTTCATTTTTATACCCTTATGCATAGTTTCAGCGCCCCCTAAGGGGCAGTATCGCCCCTTTCGCGAACCTATGATCTAGTAGATTTACTCATATTTCAATTATTTATATAGGTATGGAATGTTGGATCTTTCTATAATGGATGTTTACATATTTTGAAATAAGAATATACTTGTTTATATAGCCTTAGGGTAATCATACAACGAATGGACATAAAAATATCTGCGTATGTAATCACGCATAGCAGAATCATTTCTCATTACATATCTCACAGAAAACAAATAAAACTAAGAGCTGAAAACTTGTTGTTTTCATGGACTCTATTTTGGAATAACAGTTTGAAAAAATAAATAATAATATTTTGAACAAAATGAGAGATTGTTTTATGCTCGAAGTATTTATTTTTTAAATAATAATATCTATAAATACAAATTAAATGTACTGTGGTACACATGAAGATGTCTTGGAATTAAATAGACTACGCATTAGCAGGAGTAAAACAGAATATTTAGAATAAGAATATGAGGGCATCGCTACAGATTTGGCCCATGAAAATACAATTCATATTGACAATACTACAGTTAACAAGGTGTCCCAATTTAAGTATCTCGAGTCGGTCGTAGACACTGATGTCAAACACAGAACAAACACCGCCTAGATCAAGTGGAGGTCTCTATCTGGTGTCCTGTGTGATCAAAAATTCCAATCAGGACTAAGGGCAGAGTCTACAAGACTGCAGTGAGGCCCGCCATGCTATGTGGAGCAGAGTACTGGATCAACAAGAAAGTCCACGAACGTCGGGTCCACGCTGCCGAGATGAAAATGCTGAGAAGGGCCGAAGGCGTCACAAGGCTGGACGACGTAAGGAACGAATGCGTGAAGAGCAGCTTTAAGGTTGCCCCAATAACAAAAATTAAGAGAATCTCGACTCCGGTGGTACGGTCATGTGATGCGAAGAGACAGCGAACACATTGTCCAAAAAGCCCTCAGCATTCCCACAAAACCATGAAGAAGGTCGCCCAATGGCAACAAGGTGGGCCAACATGGAAAAGGAGCTCCAACGCGAGAAACTGACAGTGGAGATGAGTCAAAATTGTAAAGTTTGGCGTTTTCGTACGAGGAGGACCGACCCCAGATGATGGGAAATGGCAAAGAGAAAGAAGAAGAGAGAAGAGAGTGGTACACATGAAGATCATGTGAAGAGTGAATGATAGTGTAAGTAACAAAATTAATTACGCAGCAATAAAGAAAAAAAAATGTTTAACTGTTGTCATACAATAACAATTCAACGAAAATTATCGAATCGAATAATGATTAATGATATCAAAAAAAAAAAAAAACAATTCATCAGGCCGTTTCCCAGGAAAAGTAGGCAGATATAATGGATTTTACTTAGGAAATTGAAAAACTTTGTTTAATCCACTATTTAATAAAACATATTAAAAAACACGACTTGTTTCGGAGGATACCTCCATTTCATTTATGTAAAAATATAATAAAAACTAAAGAAAGAAAGACTAATAAAAAAATTATAAATACAAATTAAATGAACTGTGGTTCACATAAAGATCTTAAGTAGAGCGAATGATAGTGTAAGTTACAAAATTAATTTTAATTTGTTTAGTTTTTATTATATTTTTACACCTGAAGAAGAGGTATCCTCCGAAACATGTCGTGTTTTTTAATATTTTTTATTAAATAGTGGATTAAACAAAGTTTTTCAATTTCCTAAGTATAATACTATGGAATTCCACAGTGTTAATGCCTTAGCGTTCAATTAGATATAATGGATAATACACTACTCAATTTATGACACACGTTTCTAGGTCTCTTCATTCAGGATTCTTTAAGATTCATACAACGTCGATTCTTTTGATAATAATCGATTGTCAAAATATCTCTAAAGAACAACACCAACCCATCCTTAGATGTCGGGCTGAATTAATTAAGCATTTAAACGTTACTAATAGGCGTGTAATTATTAACGTACGATTTACTAATATATTTGTACAAATAAACTTTATGGGAGAGTCGCCCTGTCCGGTATTATTCTCCCAATATTTTGGTACTCGGCGTCGTTAATGGTAATATTATTCATTGATAAAATGATTTTTAGCATATTATTTGGCAGGCCGAACGGCCGGCCGTATATGGTTTATCGGGAGTCGGTCATATGTCATGCATATTATCAAAGCAAAGATGCTTTGATTTACATAAATAATTACGGCAGCCCCGGCTATTATTGCTAAAAATCTGATTTGAATCAACACCACTATGGAGATTCAAGAGACCGGTTTACTTGGAATACATTCACACCAAAAATAGCATAGAAAAATTTACATATATACATTTTTTCCTGCATAAAAAAAAACACGTGCGTAGTTTTTCACGGTTGGTAGCAATATGTTTTTGTGATCTTGGATATATCCTAGTAACTTGTCTTCCTCGACTGACTTTTCGAAGATCGTTGTAAACTCGAAGGCGCACTCAAAGTCATTATTGCAAATAGAAATATATCCACAGAAGCAAAGATGGCAGTACACAATGGACTTCTAGTGCCAACCCTTATGTATGGAAGTGAAGCTTGGAGCTGGCAAAAGAAGGGTGAAAGCAGGATAAACGCCGTAAAAATTAGATCACTGAGAAGAATGTGCGGGAAAACGTTGTATGATAGAATTCCGAACGAGAGAAGTGTAAGGCAGATGACTGCATCATGGATAAAACTAAAAAAATGATGGTTTGGACATATGGAACGAATGGATGAGAGAAGAATGGTTAAAAAGTTGTACACAAGCAGCAGAGAGGATTTCGTATGCGGCTTATATGCGAGTCTGTCACTATCCATTCTGGCTACATGTTCCCTCCAGTATCTTCTTCTGGATCTACTTCACCGAACGATATCCTGTATTTCGCAAGCTTTTCTTATGTCTGCGTTACGAACACCATCTCGGAAAGCTTTTCCAGTAATGGATCTTAGGATTCATTCAGATGTTCTTCGCAGACCCTTGGTTCGTACAGTGTCGGTCCGCGTCTCTACAGCATACGTCATGATAGGTCGTACGCATGTCTTATAAATTCTGATCTTGTTATCAATACGCATCTGCTTGTTCTTCTTCCAGACCAGATTCTTCAGTCACCCTGACATGGAGAGTGTCAATGGTAGTTATATTATTATTATTTTGTTGAATCGCTTTTACATCATTACAGAGCCAGCCACATCGATGTAAATGGTAGCTATCATATTGATTCTCATGACATGTGATTAATAGCTAATCTTTCGCCATTTTATAAACTAACTAACTAACTAACCATCACGCCGTCTCCCCGAAAGGGTAGGCAGAAAGAATGGACTGTCACACTTTAACCGATGCGGCACTCCATCCTTCTCTTTTCGCCCCGCGGGAGACGCGGTGTGATGGGTTGCGAACCTCATCGCCACCAATAGGCATCTCCCGTGCACACTCCGATCTTCCAACATCCACAAAATAAATCTAAAACAAATAATATGCCATTTTATTGTCACGTGAATTCTACACTAGACCAAACACAGCGTGACAATCACACTGCATCGCCGGCAATCGAATCTTGCCACTCAGCCACGAGGGCCGTCAATGACTACCCGATGACTGAGGAGAGATAATGGAGACTGCAACGATCTCTGTAACGTCGGTCGAGAAAGACAAGTAACACGAATATTCCCAAGATTCCAACATACATAAAAAAGAAAACAATTAAATAATTTGGATCACGCATGTAATTAAAATTATTAATATTATATACGTACAGCAGTTTCTTCATGTAACGTTTTCTCGCTGTCAGAAGGGTGTAAGTCACCTTGCCGCCTCCTCCGGACGAGAAGTATTTCATCTTGTACTCTCCTTGGATAGGAGAAAGACACACATCCGAATCTAGTCAACAGAACATTTATTTCCAAAGTACGTGAACCGGCTCTTCCTTCATGTCTCTCAAACTTTGAGAATCACTGTGACACGTTTCTTAAAGCACTCGTTGAATTGAAATACATCATAAAACACATTACAAATCAGTTTTCAATATTAATTAAAAATTTATAAACCTGAAAATCAATAGAAAAAACCGTTATTAAAAATATTGCTTTTTGGAGATTTTATGCGAAAACCTTAAATATACATTAGTTATTATTAATACGAATGAAAACGTCTGTTTTCTAGATGTTTTATTATATTTTATGGAAATGACACGTTTCAACTGTCTAAGGCATTATCAAATGTCTACTGTCACTGTTAATAATGCCTTAGATATGCGAAACTTGTCATTCACATAAAATATAATAAAACTTCTAGAAAACGGAAGTTTTTATTCGTATTGATTTTTTAATATGGAGTTTTACACCATCGTTCAAGAAACAATAAATATATTGAGCGATTAAAAACTAAGTTTATTAAAATGATAGATAAATGTTTGTTATCTATATTGTACAAATATACATAACTTCGATAAGTTTGCTATAAAAGTTAAGGGATTCATAAGATATTCATAAATAAGGAGCATTTCATTGAGTGTGTTGATACTAGTGAGTTTCTTCTTTGTAACGCTCAGTGGCGTACTAAACCTTATTGTATTATATTAAAAATATATATTTAATAAGAATGTGTGAACAACAAATAATCTATTGTACAGCGGGAGCAAAACCGGATGGTTCGATAAAACAAAATAAAGTGGTGTGAAAACAAATTATTAAAATGTTTTAAAATATTTTTAATAATGCCACACCACAGATAAAGAATTTTACTTAAATACTAAATATTAATGTTGATAATTTTCATAGTTTCTATTTTAATAATCTTAAACATAAAAAAAATCATCGATATTGAATGCCAC
This sequence comes from Lepidostoma basale, assembly GCA_022606425.2. Classification (NCBI taxonomy): domain Eukaryota; kingdom Metazoa; phylum Arthropoda; class Insecta; order Trichoptera; family Lepidostomatidae; genus Lepidostoma; species Lepidostoma basale. The sequence continues at coordinate 1,990,182 of JAHDVF020001325.1, read as the reverse complement.
AGGGTTATCGTTTTACATTTTTAGTGATATAAATACTAATAATTATATAAAAAAATAATAAAAGATACATATAAATTATAATTATTAATTTTAAAAAAAGTTGTTTTTTATTTACTTCCACTTTTATCTTTATTTCGACAGCGACCAGTTTCGCCAGGCTCTCGTCGAAATAAAGACAAAAATGGAAGTAGTTAAATAACGTTTTTTTATTTAATTATTATTTAAAATGAACTTCCATGAAGAGTTTTCAGTAAAATCATTTGATTATCTAAAAAATATATATTTTAATTGTTTACTGTTATTACATCTTAAGAAATATGTATATTTTTTTTGTACTATATTATTATTATTATTATCATTATTATTATTATTATTAAGTCGAATAGCTCTTCACATCATTACAGCGCGAGCCAAATGACTGCTATGACTGCCACACCGGGAGTTTCGGTGTGGCAGTCATAGCATTTGCGACTTTGCCACGTATATCATTTATTAATTATACGAGTATATCTGTGGGATAAACAACGTAAAGACAAAATAATATTCGTGTATTTTTTTAAGTTCCTTTTTTTCTTTGTTTTAATACTTGTATTAACGTAAGAGATGCGCATGGAATAGAATGCTATTATATTTACTGCTATTATGTTTGCCATCTCATGGCGCGTATTTTCTGCGCTACTGGTTGAAGTATACTCCTTGCATTATGTAGTTATCCCAGGAGACACAGTGTGCAGGAATGCAAAATGCAATTATCGACCGAAATCGCTCCAAGCGAAAGTGCAACTATTATCCAGGGTACGAGCATGCATTGTAAACTAACCGCTTTACGTTTACACAACGCCTCTTGCTAATTGATTACATGTCTCCCGGATAAATTGACTGTATTTTTACTCGTACAGAATGTGCGTATTGTCTATAAATAGGATACAAAATATTAGTTGTCAAATTAATAAATCGAGTAATATATATTTTTTAAATTAACAAAAAACTCTTTAGTTTTATTCCACTATTGTACTATTTTCGACCGGATTCGGTAGCGAACCATCACTTATTTATTTGTATTATTTACATTGAATTTCTACAATGAAATGGTAACAATAAACAAATTTTAATTTTAAAATATACGAAAAGATATGATATTCTAAGATTTTAAAAATCATAAGGAATTGATACACATAGTATTATTGAGGCATAATAAAATCCCATTTAAAAATATTCTACCAAGGTGAAATATGCCCCCCTATATAAAATGCGCCATTGATTATATCGCGAAAATTGTGCTTTAGAATATTGCATATTATTATAATTATTATTAAGATAATAAGATTTCTATAAAACGTACGTTTTCTTCAACGTTACATATTTATGTTGACGTTACAAAAAAATATTTACGCAGCATTCAAAACTACGGAGATATTGGTCGTGGTATTGATTCAATTAAGAGATTGGATATTTCAGTTAAGAATGTTTAAAATATTAAACCTGCAAGCGTGCTTCTTTTATTTAAATCCAAATATAAACGGAATAACGATTCCAAGTAGAACGAATCAAAGTTGCTTTGAAATGAATTCAAGGTAAACGGTATAAAATTAGATAATGCATTCGACGTTCTGTCACTGTCAACGATTTTTTTAACGACAGACATCACACGTTCAAAACATAGTGTTCAAAAAATGTAAAACCCACGTTCGCTGAAATTTATTCTAGTGTAACTATCGTTTCTATAGAGGTCTTTAAAAAACTATTGCCGCTAACATGAATTTTGGTATATTTAATAAAAAAAAGCATTTCGTGATTTTGACATCCATTAAAATCTTACGGTATTTGCAAATTGCACGATGATACGAATATATGAAGATTCGAACTAATGCGAAACCTTGGAATCAATAGAAAATATTATAAATAATCAATCATATTCGTTGTTTCTTGCATAATGATGTAAAACTCTATAATAAACAATGAATGTCATTTTATAATTGCTTAGCAACGCGAAATAAGTAATTCCTATAAAATATAATAAAACTTCTAGAATACAGACGTTTTATTTGTATTATTATTTCATAATCAATCGTTTTGTATTTATTATTATGGCATTATCAAATGATTTAACGAGGTGACATTTGTCAAACCCTTAAAAAATATAACAATACTTCTAGAAAACAAACGTTTTCATTTGTATTAATTTTATAATATGTCACTTCAGTCGATATATTGTTATTCGATAACAAACTAAATAACAAATTGCTGTGTATGTTTTATATTATATAACATTAAAAAAATTATTAAACAAAAATGTAGATATTAATAATGATATATCAAATGAAAAATAATGATATTAAAAAAATTATGTCACAAAAAATATTCAGTATAATATTTTGTAATCCCTTAGAAGCTAAACCATGATATATCATTGTTTGCAAATCCATTCAGAAATTGTGGCAATGATCTTCATTGCCTAAAAGGTGACTCATAAATGATCGAATTAAAATTCTTTCAGTACAATAAATAGTGCATCTCAATTACACAGAGAAAGAGAATAGTGCGCCCTTCTCTTTCACGCACGAACTATATATATATGATAGTATGTAATTTATTTAGTACTTAAAAAAAATAGGTATGGATGGTAACATTTCGCGCCAGTATTTTGAATAGCATCGTAGCAGGCAAAGTGTGAATTTAGTATAATGGGTACAGGGTCATAGTTATAATATTAACATCCCATTTGAATCAGTTTATTCAACTCCCCGTGGCACAAAGCGGCAATAATGCAATAAAATACACAAAATACAATAAATTTGATACAATAAAGAGCGAAAATAACGACCCAATCCCGCGTCAGAAACCCTCGCCGATTTAGAATATAAAAAAGTCATTTGGAATTAACTGCAGCCTAGCTCCATGAGGTATGCCGTGCAACTGCAGGCATCTCTCCGCTCTGCCCCAGGCTACTAAATAATTAATACACATTTAAAAGCAGTGGCAAAGCGATGCTATGCATTGCAGAACTGCTTGTCTTCCCGGGGATGCATAAAGCCTTTGAGTTATTTTACTACCGATGCATTTTTTGTAAACTTACTAACTAACTAACAATCACGCTGTCTCCCCAAAAGGAGAGGTAGAAAAAATGGAACGCCACACTCTACTTTCATGACATATTTCTCTCGATCCCTCAATACTATTTTAACACGGCATTTATTTTAGGAATGCTCGGAACCAATTCTTCACAGCTTCGAAGAGATGGGCATCTCATTACCCATTTCTTTAAATTAATTAGTGAATATTTCGAGAACTCGGCCGTGCTAGAGGGTGTTGGTCTTTTTGTCCCTGGGAGATTTCTCCGACAGCGACAGCACAGATTGTTTTACCTACCAGCCACCAGAACCAATCTGCCTCTGGTGACACCGGTATCTAGGTCTTCCTTTATTTCTTGTTCCATTAAGGTCGTTTACACATTTCTTTACCATTCATTCTTTCCATGTGTTCAAACCATCCTTATGTCTCTTTCATTATTTTTTTCATTAATTTTTTCATTCACAACTTCTGATAATTTGAATTTTCTTTTGTGTATGGAAATGAAGCATTGGAACTGGCAAAAGAAATATGAAAATATATTAAATTGCAGTAGTTGTGAGAATAATGTTAGGTAAATCTGTATATCGTAGTGTCAAATGCGATTGAAATATGTTTCTGATTTTTAATACTAAAATATTTTATATAGAACGGGCCACCCTGGTAGAGAGGTAATAAAACCATGTACTTGGTAAATAGTCAATAAATAAATAATGAAATACAATATTTCTCCAAACCATCTTAATGACACTCAATATTTTGTTAATAATACTATCATTAGAACTGCATTCATTTCTTATATTTGCATTTGACACACATATACATACTCGTATTTACCACACATTCGTCTAAGAGATCTCATTTTTACTGCATTTATTCTAATTTCATCCTAATTTTACAGTTTTATGTTCCACTTCCATTCAGAAGCGTCGAAACGTTTATTTTGTATTATATATTTTCTTTATTTATTGTTTCACGTAATTCAATTTTAAGCCATTAAATTCTGAATCTAAAGTGTTCGTTTTACTGTCAATTATTGTACGCGAGTTATACGTGCTGTAAGTACACTATACATAAAGATGTAATAAAAAAATACAATGCGTTTCTTCGGCAAGAAAAAAAAAAGCATTTAATAATTTGATAATTTATTACCCTTGAAGAAAATAGTAAATTCAATATTTATTACACACCCAACAAGTAAGGAATTCAATAATAATGACAGTTATTTTGGTTTTATGAAAATTAAAAATTAGTACGCCTGTCTGGCAAAGAAGCTCATTTCTCACAGATGAGATGATTTAAGATAATGTAAGTATTTTCCAAAATAAAACTTGTTTGAATTTCTATTTTAACAAGACACCTAAATTCGTACTTTAATTATTACTTCCATTAACTAGATACTTACCAGTTATTTCTATTCTCATATCGTTAAGTATTCTGGGTTGTTCATAAACATTGAAGAAGGTGTGTATAATAATTGATATACCTATGTAAGTACCTTCTACAATATATAATGTTATTTTAAATGGCAATTTAGAAACTCGAAGAATTAATCAGTGTAACAAATTTTGTACATAATTCATATAGTTTTAAAACTAAGTAGGAAGTAGCACGACCTGCATTGGAGTGCGGGTGTTAAAGGTTACTCGTATCTTGGGAAAGGCCGCTTACACACAGTCGCATTTTTTTATGGTTAAGACGCAAATTTATTAACAATATAAATAAAATAAGTAGAATTAACGTGAGGAGTCGGATAAATCGACGTGCATACGTAACACGATGTATGAATGTTGAAGAAGCGAGAGAAATATGTAATAATAATAATAAAGTGTGGCTGTCCATTATTTCTGCCTACCCCTTCGGAGAGATGACGTGATGGTTAGTTAGTTAGTTAGTTTTTATTTTATTTTAAAATTATTGCAATAGAAATGAGATATCTTAGGCGAATGCACAAAAAATCTGTATATGATAGAGTTTCAAATAAACAAAATAATGAAAGGGTCATTAAGATGGTTTGGATTCGTGAAAAGAATGAAAAAAGACGGAATTGTGAAGAACGCTTATTTAAACGACTTAAACAGAACTAGAAATAGAGGATGGTAGAAAACGTGGCGAGATCAAATATTAAATTTCAGCCATGTGAGGAGCCGGAGAAATAGACGTGCGTGCATGACACGATGTGGATGTGGAGGAAGCGAGAAGTATGTCAGGATGGAACAATATGGCGGTCCATTCATTCTGTAATTTAAATATTAAAGTTATGATACCCACTTGCATTATTAATACACTATTATAGGAAATTGACACTACTTTTGGTGTTACTATAACACTCGGCCCTCATGGAAACAATACGGAAGTCGGCTAAACTTTCCGCCACAATGGCAAGAGAAATTAAAAATATTATACCATACTAAGAGCCACCCTTACAAGACTAGTTTGCCATTAACACGAAGAAGAAAAAGAAGAAGAATACAATAGAAAAAACTTTATAATATACAATTAATTGTAATTGTAAATACGATTGTTGAGTGGTTTTACTTGGATTTAATTTATATAAATTATATAAATTGTGTCAAATCAATAAAATAAAATCTTATTATAAATTTAAAAAAACCTTAGATATCGTACTTATAAAATTTATTATTTCATTTTAAAGTGTTTCTATTTTTATTTTAAGAAGAACATATGCAAACAAGTTTAATGGAATCTGTGAAAGCAATTTGTTTAAAACAAATAAATTAATTGAAATGATGGTGTAATGATTGCTTTGGGGATTGGGTAGTTATATTAGGAAAGCAGAAAATAACGCCAGGTAGTGGAAACAAGAACGTGACCCACGACGAAAGTGGCGATAAATTCATTACGGGCACTCTCGAATGCGTGAGGCACAAATCAATACAAGGATACCAGGAAACCAGGAGAGTGCGGAGGTAATCCTGCGGCCTGGAGTATGCGCTAGTCCATAGTAATGGCCTCGTGACCGGGGGAAATTGATTGATACTAAATTATGTGATTATCCAATAAAATACTACTAATAAAACAAATGTGATACACAAATAAAATGTTCTTAATACAAAATAATTCAAACTAACCATCATGCCACACTTTTCTTTCCTGACATATTTCTCTCGCTTTCTCAACATTCATACATCGTGTCATGCACGCGCGTCGATTTCTCTGACTCCTCACACGGCCGATATTCAATATTTGATGTATTTGATCGTGCCACGTTTTCCTCGGTCTTCCTCTATTTCTTGTTCCATTTACATCGTTAACATATAATTTTTTTACCATTATTTCTTCATTCATTCTTTCCATATGTCCGAACCATCTTAATGATCCTTTCATTATTTTGTTCATAACACCATCATTATTACAAAATAACTATTATTTTTAAAATTAATACTGTTTCATTTACTGATGAATACAAAATTATTTTTTGTATGAGAAGGTTTTTAAAAATAATTAAACATATGTATGTTTTTTGATGCCGTAACTAAAATCCACAGAAAATCCTTGAAAAGAACCGGGTGGAGGTCTAGGGGACAGAACCCTTAACTCCAGATCCAGGGAACATGGATTCAATCTTGGACACAACCCGTATTCTTCTTCATAATAATGAGCTATTTTCTCCTCATATTGAATATTGTAAAATAAATTCTAAGACCATTGATAAAATTTAAAGCACTGTTATAATATCACAATTTCTTTTTATTCACTTTGAGTGTCGCGACAGCTGTTTAGCCAACCGATGTTGGCATCATCACGATGTTAGCATAAACCGTTTATTGTAACACCTGATGATGCCAACATCAGTTTGCGAAACAGCTGTCGCGACACTCAAAGTGAATAAAAAGAAATTGTGATATATATAAGAGTTTTTATTTTATTTTAACAGTAATTATAATATGTTGAAGTATCATAGTGTTTCGGCCAAAACAATGGACTATTAAATCCATTGATTTAAATCCAATATACTTGTTGTTGATTTTGTTTTAACTAAATGGGCTCTTCTAACCTACATATAAATCAAAATAAAATATGTTTAAATTTAAAGAATCACGTATTTTTTTCGTTTCACAATATTTTAATAAAGTTACTAAACGTCACCTAAAACTCTATAAATTTTCAATGAATGGCGAAGACAAGGGTTTGACGTTATTCTTCACATACGTATATCTAAGTTCAAGGACCAATGTTTATTTTCATCTAAAGTAGCTTATTATTGACAGAGCACGTCTAGCCATTTTCCACGACGATATTTCGTTAGCAGGATTGCGATACGGTACGGATTGCGCAGCGGTTGAGCTCGCAAATAGCCCTGAACCCTGCTAATAGCACCATCACGCGGACTCCGACAATGTACCTACTCTTAAATATCTCCCAACAGCCTCCAAACTCCCAACCCTTTGGAATTCTTTTGTTGGAGAATCACGAGGGAATACGTTCGTGGCGAAACGTCAAGTCGTCAAAATACATTAATTTATCTTTCTAACTTGCGAGACCTCGCTTCTCCAGCCGGCCCGCCCGAGCTACAAGCAGTCTGATTAACTTCAAACATGATTCGAAATACTATTCATTCCTCGTTCAATACAATGTTATATTTACGAGAGTGGAAAATAATTTATTGCACAACTTTTCTATCTTGACACACGATTCTCATCAAGTGCCATCATAATTAGCATTTCATTCAGTTAAATCAACAATAAAAATAAAAAAATTGTATTTATAGGTATAAAATAATAAAACACTATGTACTTAACCACGGTTTGGTTGTTATAATTTTAGTTTCGCTTGTACCCAAGATATAAAATAATAAACACTTTGTATTTGACCACGGTATGGTTATTATAATGTATGCCAACGATGTATTTTCGCTTGTACCCAAGCTTCATCAGGGCAACATAAGAGAAGTCTATAAAAGAAAAATTTCTGGACTGATTCAGTACGTTTATATATCTAGAAATTTTTATAATAATATACATTATAACAGTTGTTAAGTATGCACATATATATAAAAATGTTAATGCGCTCATTACGAGTATACTCGTAGAATATAATGAATTTTGCTATAAGGTATTTTTCCTTATACTGAGGGATGGGAATGTTTGAGAGAGGTATCCAGCATTGGAGGGATCAAAACTTCAGTAGAGTGATAAGAGCTCTGACTTCCATACCGAAGGTCCCGGGTTCGATTCCCGGCGATGGCAGTGTGATTGTCACACTGTCTTTGGTCGGGTGTAGGATTCACGTGACAATAAAATGGCGAGAGATTGACTACCTATCACATGTTACGAGAATCAATATAACAGCAAAAAAAATGGTATTCAATAATTGGGTTCAATCGACCTGTCGTATACATAAAAAAAAAAAATAATAAAAATAAAAAAATTGATAAAACTACACACGTGGTTTATATGTTACTATAATAAATAGGGAACGAATTAAAAAAAAAACGCTCTTACAAAAATTTCTTATATATCATTCAAAATAATTAATACAAATGAAAACGTCTATTAATTTTTTTTTTTTTTTATGAAAATGACATGTTACGCCGTGCTGAGGCATTATAAAATGTCATTCACATAAAATATAAAAAAACTTCTAGAAAATAGACGTTTTCATTAGCATTAATAATTTAATATGGATTTTTATGTCATTGTTCAAGTAACAATAAATTGTATTCACAATAGGAAAACAAGTACTAGCAGAAACAGTTGGTAGAAACGCATAACTAATCCGACTACAAAATAGTAGAGAGTAAATTTCTCCGACACTGAACGAAAGCATAAACAATAAGCTCTCAATCACATATTTTCTTCTCTCGTTTCATTGAAATTTCTCCAAAGACATCATTTATGAGTCGGTACGTTGACTAATTAGCATTGCGTTGATTGTTGCACTTGAAGCTGGCGTGCCATGGCGACGTGCTACAAACTTGTAAGATTTCATCTCATTTCAGTTGTGGTCGAAATTTATAAATCGCCCACTTTATACCGATTTGATTTAGATAAAATGATAGTAAAAACTTTCGTATTAATTTGCACTATTCAATGCCTTGCATTCTACATACAAACAAGGTCGCAGACACAGACAAACGGGATTTATACATATTAATTATGAATATTTTATTTATTTATTTCACATTTAAAATAAATATGTTTATTTGGTTACACACTTGTGGATAAACTGGCTTTAAAAAAACTTATCTACAAGGATATCAAAAATATGCAACCCTAATGTCAAAATCAAAATACCAACTAAGGTGCCATTATTCAAGTTTTTACGTAAAATATTTTTAAAAAAATCCTTTTTATTTTTAGTTTTTAAATGATTGGCAGATGGAGTATCCGTGCACCGTGCTCATAATAGTATTTTTATGTATAAATATATTTTACTAAATATACATGGCAGTGCGTAATAGCATTCTACCTATGGATTTAGAACAGTGATTCCCAAAGTGGTTCGTACGGACCCCCAGGGGTCCCTGGGATCTTTTAGGGGGTCCGCAGATATTTTTCGCTGTCGACCTTTTTTGCCTCATTCGCGAAAATCGGCCGGTTGAAATCGCTCAACAACGACTTCCGGTCAGTAGAATTCGGCCGCGACCATATATTTTTAACTCCTTTGGGAAAATCGAATGTCCGATTTTTTTAACCTACCGGAAGTCGCTGATGAGCTTAAAAAAAAGGTCGCCAACTAAAAATATCCGTTAAAATTTATTACCTACCTTTCTTAACAATAAAAATGTGTCACAATTTTTTTCATGTGAATTTGTAAAAATAAAATATAGCACGAAAGTAGGGGGTCTGCACAAAAAAAATCAGCAAAGGGTCCACGGGATTAAAAAGTTTGGGAAACACTGATTTAGAACGACGAACGTTAGCGATGTGAATAAAGTACGGAGTCAAGGAAAACATGGCATGTTCAAATGAATCTAATTTTAAAGAAGGGAGGAAATGAAACGGTGAAGGTATGTACTCGTAAGTCTAAATACGAGTAGGATTTAAAATAATTTGAATTAATTAAATAGAATGAAAAGACGTGGAGACGTTAAGGTTGAAATATCGAATTCCAGATTTGAAACACGCACATTTTCTGACATTCAAAATTTTCTCCACAGATTCTACGTCATCCTAGTTCCCATAAATTAGTTAGGCCCGAGGAAGTTTCGTACCGAATTCGCTACGGCAGTAAAGTTTCACAATAGTCACCAGATCGTAACGAAGAATGAACTGTCAGCCTGATTTAGGGCCCTGACGCGGCTCCGGTACAAAAAAGCGTTCCTGACTCTTACCTCCCACAGCCCACCAGGTATCCAAGATTCACGTATCTTTGCATCCAACAGATCAGATAACAATACTGTATACACATGGTGGGTTGTACTTTTTTAATGAGTATCTAACATTTCATTACAAAAAGCTCCTATAGAAATATTATAGAACCAACGAGCTTTTATTTATAACAAAAGATGTAGATATACAACTACATTATGTTTCATTATTTAATAAAATAATCAATTAACTAATAAACTAATTAATTAATTTAATTTGTAGATAGAATATCAGGTATATTTTTTTTAATATACTTTCTATACAACACTCACTTTTTAAATAAATTAAAATTAAATATCAAGATTTATTTTAAAATAAATAAGAAATTAATTTTTACAGCATCTGTCAAAACTGACCATATTTGTAAACAATTTTATAATATTTTAAATATCTATATAATATCACTGAGGAAGGGCTGGGTAGTCCGAAAGATGTTTGATATTTAATTTTAATTTGTTTAAAAAATGAGTGCTGTATACAAAGTATATTAAATAAAAAAATATAAAACATCTACAACACAAAGTACGGCGAACAAAGAATAAATAAAATAAAAATAATAATATTAGGAATTTCAATTTCATGGTTTGGACACACGGAAAGAAAGAATGGTAAAGACAGTATATATTAGCGATCTAAACAAAACTAGAAATATAAAAAGACCGAGGAAAACGTGGCATGATCAAATAAATCAAGAATTGAATATCGGCCACGTTAGAAGTCGGAGATATCGACGTGCGTGCATGACACGATTTACGAATGTTGAGGAATCGAGAGGCTTATGTTAAGAAAAAAACAATAATTTAACGGTCCATTATTTTTGAGTGGGCGTGATGGTTAGTTTTTTTTTGTGTTTTATACTGAGTATTTTATTAGTAATTGAAATTAAAAACTGTCATTTTCGAATCGAATATTAACAGTAACATAAGCCAAATGACTGCATTATTGGCTAATCATTTTCGTAAATGTGCAATTTACGCGTAAAAACACTTAAATTTGCACGAAAACATCAAAACAGAACGTTATTTTTAAATGTAATACACGATACAAATAATCATCTTCAATTTCTTCTATATTCGTCATCACTTTGCGTTGTAGATTCACATTTAAATATTTTTTTGAAAATACATATAATATTTTCACAAACATATTTTGCATCCTTCACCAACATGTTTCGGGCCATAGATGCTTTTTCTTAGTGTAGAGAAACATGTTTTTGAAGGGTGCAAAAAATTGTTGTGATTATACAATGTTTTAAAAAAATAATTAAAAAGATGTTCAATATTTTAGAATATTCTAGATTTGTTTTAAAAGTTTGAAACACGTGTCAAGGTATGTATTGATATAATACTAATGCAAACGCAAAGCTACGCGACCGCTGGCTCACTAACGGTGACGGTGATTGTTTGAGCCAATCGATTTGTTTCGCTCGTGACTCATGATGGAGCTATCTCCGTGGTACTACACCATTGCAGTTCGTAGAAATTTTAAATAAGAAATAATCATATAAATAAGTATGCTTCGTTATAACAAGACGAAAACTTAGAATTAATTATGTTTTAATGCAAAGGTATCCTATCGTATAATTAAAAAAGGGAAAACGTTCTTCAATGTTTCAGAAAAATTTTCCCATAATAGACAATATAATAAAAATAAGTCAACGTATGATTTTATTTAAATCTCTCGATGGAAATTTATTTTAAATAATAATTTAATATAACGATGTTTTTTTAAATATTATAACAACTTCCACTTTTGTATCTTTATTTCGACAGCGACCGGTTTCGCCAGGCTAGCTCGCATCGACAGACTCTAGACTCAGAAAGTCTGATGATGTCTGCTAGACTGACGAAAGCGGTTACTGTCGAAATAAAGACAAAAAGTGGGGTTAATTATTCAAAAACATCGTTTTATTAAATTATTATTTTAAAAAATTAATAATGAAAAATAATCGTATATATGCGTCGTTTTCACAATATGGAAACTTAGTTTTAATGTATATTCTCCCATATAATTAAAAAAATGAAAAATGTTTATCGATGATTTAGAAAATCTAGAGTAACTAAACAATAGGTAGCTGTAGAAATATATCAATGGCGTGCGAACTTGACATAGTACTTGTCATATACATGATTTCACTAAAGTGCAAAAAGTTACAACATTTTGAATGTATACAAATACTTGTAGACGAATACCGAATTTTACCCATTGCGGGTTATCAATTCAAGGATTAATTGTATCTCAATAGAGACGAAGATGCAAATTCTCCAGGCGTTATCTAGCAATACGTTAATGGCGGTAGCCTTTCACATTGCGTTAATAAAAAGATCTTCTGCTTAATGCTTAAATCAAATCTTCATAGATGGCTCTAGTGTGTAGATTGAAACTAACATGTGATGTTTGGTGTTACATATTAACATATATTATATACAACTTCCAAAAAAAAAATGTCAGACATGGTGGTCATAAGGGAGGTGGAATAGGGAATGTTGTATTACATAAAGCGTGCGCTTAACCCAACCAATGACAGGTCATAAGTCCTGTAAACACCTCGATCACCATATTCTGTTTCCAATTTGCATCTTCGTCTCTATTGAAATACAATTAATCCTGCAAAAAGTTATTTTGTGTAAATAAGTTGTTGATTCTGAAAATTAACGAAATTTTCGATTTTGGTTAGCGCCATGAAATTAATTACATTTGCTAATTGTTAGAAGATATAAATATTTTTTATTAAAATCCGCAGAGGAAGAGATGAGGACATAAATTGACGTGAAAACTTCAGCTTTCTGACAGCTCGCTGTACTGTTAACAAGGTCTCGCTTGGAATAATTATAATATTGTCTTGAGTTTGTAATTCGTAGATGGTTTTATTGGTTCTTGTCATACGTTAATCATAGGCTGTGAAGTTATACGAAGGTGAAAACAACGTTAATATTACCAGAGTATTGAATAGTCTAGAATTAAAATACGAAATAATCAGTAATTACAATATATATATATATATATATATATGTTAAATGAATAACCCTTCATTTAAAACTTCTTCACTTCATAATTATTTAATGTAATTATAGTTTATAGCATGCAATAATTGTCTCGTCTTAAAATGCATCGATTTAACCTTATAATGGCAAAAATCCTTTTAAAATACGTTCTAAATCATTGTATAATTCTCTGGTTAGAAGTTAAGTTGTATTACTTGGTTCTATTATCCAAGGTGGTGAAGAAAAATTACTGCGTTTTCTCTAAATCAATGAGTAAAGGTATCAATCATGCATATTTCTGACGCAACTCTTGCTAAAGCTGCTAAGCTACCAACATTCGGGCGGGAACATAATATCCACTTCTTTCAACTGGTTTGATCATATATACGACTCAGAAATTCTGAATGATCCAATAAACCCTATTAATTATCTAAGATATAGTAAGGATTTGTAGTTTTATGCAATATATTATATAATCAACGTGCAATGGGAAGGCATATCTGTAAGTGTTAATAAACATTAAATATTAATTAAAATCTCCCATTTATAACAGTTTTATAAAAGTAGCATGTTTCGCCTAGATGTAGTAATACAATGTTGATTATGCCCTAGCAAAGCGAAACTGTTGCTTCCATAAAATAATATAAATTTTAGAAAACGGATGTTTTCATCAATATTTAATGTCAGGAAATATAGGAGTTTTACACCATAGTATAAAAAGAATAAATAATTTATCTTGTCATTTCGGATGTTGAGTTATTTAATGTTACTGCGAGACTGTTGTATAGTCTATTAAATAAATATTTATGTTTTAATGATTAATATTATATAATTTTAATGTTATATATGATATTTTATAAAAATTAAGAGTACAGTTATAAAGTGTATTTTTTAAATGTTCGCAACGCTTCATTTAAGTAAATAAACAATGATTATGTACGCTTAATTTTTTTTCTCAATGAAACACCCCTCTTCCACTCCGTCTATCTATCTGGAAAAGCGTGTGACTTGCCATCAAATCGTTTTGACACGCACGAAAGACAGTTCGGAGAATAGATTCGGCAATTTTTATTTCTGTTGCTGATGGATTAATCTGCCATCGATATCTACCGAAAAACACCAGCAAGATAAAAGTAGAACGATTCTAAATCTCTTTTACTCACAAAAAGATATTCCATTCATTTCAACACTATTACGGTTAAATTTGTAGTTGATGGGGTATATTACATTATATTTAATAAATAAAAAACTAAAATACTGTTACATTTAAGTGATCTAACAGTATTTTTTTTTTTTAAATTGAGGGTGATTCTGTTTACGTTTTTTTCTGAATTAAAACGTTGTTTTTCCCACTTTTGAGTTTATTTTTCTCCATATGTTTCGAAGTTTTTACACCTTTATCATCGGGGGAACGATATTAACTGATATAATAGAGTTTTTGTGTAACACGTATCTGTTGTTTATAGGAGGAGCTTGGTTTATATTTTCCTTCCAGTTATGATTGTAAAAAAATCAAATGCTAAAATGAGTATAAATTCAGACGATTGAAGTTATTATTTTGAAATAACATTGGTATTACAGTAAACGTATACAGTTTCAAATTTCATTTTTAATCTAATGAACCTAACCTAATTCCTAAATCAAAGCACGCCATTGCCGTACTTAAAATGAATATATTATGATATACTTTTAACATTGGAAAACATCGCAATAAACCATGCACGATATGCATCCCAAGTACTTGCTGACTCCTCGATTACTTGCTTACTGCTCAGTCCTATGTTCTCAAGTGCCTTCTCGGTTCTCGAGAACAGGAATCGATTGAAACTAAATTCCAGTAGTTTCCTCCACGTCACACAATACGTACATCGATCCACTTCAGTGATTGGATGGAGTTCCGGGTAATCACTACGAATACTGATTAGTTTGTCAAAATCAGGGTATATGTTACGTTCAAAGGATCTGTTTACTTGAAAATTAGTTATGTTCTAATTTGATAATAACAGGTGATGGTGTGAATGCTAATCAAAAACAGTTTCCAATTAAATGATAACTAACAAATCAATCATCACGCCCTTTCCCCGGATAAGTAGACAGAGAAGATGGATAAATTCTCGTGCCTCTTCTACATTCAAACACCGTAACGCGCACGCTCGTCAGTAGTTCCGACTTCGAACATGACCGCCTTTTAGTAAGTAATTTCTTGCGTATATTATCAAGGGTTTTCAATGCACCACCACAAATGAATACACCACCCTCTATACTTCTGCACCAAACAGACGTTTTTATTCGTAGTTTTCAATCTAAAACACAATTACCTCTCTCGATTTTTATTAGATTCGCAATAATTTCACACGTGTATTAGTAACATTTAAATTTTATTTTATTTTATTTTTAATAGTCAAAATATTACTATGTTTTTTGATACCTGAATTGCTAGCTCCTGTTATATATACCAAAAGCCACAATATATTCGTTATAAGATTGATCATTACATAGAAAAATAATTTTGAATCATTATGTATGGAACATATGTAATCAGGGTTTTAAAAAATGACTAGATATCTATGGTTTTTTTGGTATATCTACAAACTTCACAATAATACAAAAATTGTACTACAATATAATGCGTGTAAATTTAATAATATTTCGCTGCAAGGTTATTCTCGCTCCACAGCGGTTAAATCCATTTCAAAACCAACAATCGAAGCTTATCAAAAATCGTTTATTATGTATACAGTGATAGTAAGTCCGTTAATTGTTCGCTAAATAATTAGGAAAGAATGCTCACGTGTTATTCAACGTGTCCTTGATGCCACAACCGTAGGATGCTTCAACTCAAGAGAAACTCCGGATTTCTACTCGGTCGAGAGGATTTCACTTGGGAATTAAGAGACACGGTATATACCGCTATTCCAAGCCAGGTGGAGGCCGAAGTTTAACAAAACTAAATTTAAGCATATAGCAAAATTGTTTGAATTTAATTATTTACGAAGCGAAGCACGTAACTAGCAAAAGAAGGACGAGAGAAGAATAAACGCAGAGGGTGTTGAGGCAGTCAGGAGGATAGCTTTAGTGTATATATTTTAATTAATAATAATGTAACATAATGCTAGCACAGAAATAACAAATATAAACATTTTTGGTACATTTGATAATTTTTTTAATTTCAATTGTGTTTTTATATTTTAATTGTAGGAAAGTGAAGCATGGAACTGGCAAAATAAGTATGAAAGTAGAATAAATGCAGTAGAAATGAGATCTCTAAGACGAATGTGTGATAAATCTGTTTATGAAAGAGTATCAAATACAAATATAAGTAGTGAAAGCGGTGCGAATGAAATAGTTATAAACACGATAATGGAAGGTTCGTGTATATGGTTTGGACACGTGGAAAGAATTGGTGAAGACAGAATGGTGAAGAAGGTATATGGAAACAATGTGAACGGAGCTAGAAATAGAGGAAGGCAGAGGAAACCGTGGCACGATGAAATCAATCAAATGTCGGTCACGTGAGGAGTCGGAGAAATCGACGTGCATGCATGACACGATGTATAAATGTAGAGAAAGCGAGAGAAGTATGTTAGGACAGAACAGTGTGATGGCCCATTCTTTCTGCCTACCCCTGCGGGGAGATGTCGTGATGGTTCGTTAATTAGTTAGTTATAACCATATTTTAATATTTGAATTAACTATTATCGAAGATGGGACGATAGAATATATATTTATTTTATTTAAATGGAGCGTTGGTTCAGAAAAGGTTGGTAATCTATGACTTAGACAGATGCGTATAAAACAATGTATGACAGAATTTCTATAAAATATAATTAAATATCTATAAAAGAGATGTTTTTTATATAAATTAATAATTAAATGTAAAGTTCTATATTTTTATTCAAGGAACAAATAAACACATAGATTGTTATAATCTCAAATGAGATTTGTAAAATTAATGAGTAGTTTATAGTATGCCTTGAAAAAATCAAGTAAATAATTTTATGTGTTGGCTTATCGATAAGTAATGTAATATGAATAAAAATTTAATTTCATCGGTTTTACTACGGAATAAGTACTTCATAGTTTGCAAGAGTACTTAATTGAGATTATAATCTCTATTGAATTATGTCCTTGTAATGACTGGTAAGAATATAGCCGCAATTATTATTAATACACATTTAAAAGCGGATGGACAGATATTAAAGAAGACCATTTCTATACTAATGACCCGAGGGTGTGTAAAGGAAGTCTACGAGAAAAACTTCAACTATTACCAATTCAGTATGTAAATTCTCGTAATCACAGAGATATAAATTAAACTCACAACTTGGAATCCAATCAGTGCAGTCATTACAATCCGGTGTGATTCGGAAGGTTTGAGAACTGACTTTGTGTAATGTGTGCAATTAAAATAGTTATCAGAACATCGATGTTAAGTTTTATAATAATCGCGTTACATGCACAACCCAAAATGGTGGGAATCAACGAGCTACTTGTGACGCACGTGAATAATACCTTAAATCTTCAATCGAATCTTCTACCTTGAAATCCTATGTTAATTCTTCAATTAGGCCAGAAAGTTGTCGAAATTTACATTCAATTGGTTCATTACAGTTAGCAGGAAAAGAACGAAAAAAATATTAAAGCAAAGTTAAAAACGAACGGTAATTCCATTATTTTACATTTGCAAAATATAAGATATGATTTATGTGTTCATCTCATTACAACACAAAACGGATTTTCATCATAAATTTAAAACGAGAAAAAATATTTAAAATTAAACACGGTAATATCTACTTAATTTATTAAATATTTATATAAAATAAAAATATTTCCCACCATATCTTTCTGATGTGACCTCCTGACGATGGATGACGAAACATGTTGTGGATAATATTTATATTTTGTGGAAATATTTCGTAAATTGACTGGATCATGCAGTGTTTAATATTCTCCTTCCAAATTAAAAGAAGATTTTGTTTTTGAATGTATATAAATACTTGTAAACAAATACTGGATTTTACCCATTGCGGGTTAATCATTTTTAAGGATTAATTGTATCTTAATAGAGACGAAGTTGTAAATTGTTTTTTGAAGACGAAGATGTAAATTGTCATTTTTTTGTTTTTTGGTAGATTAATTAAAGAAGCGAGTTAGCGGCATTTGATTTCTTATTACTTTACAGCAATAACACAGATATTGTTATGTTGGGAAGTGGCGATAATTTACTTCGAATAAAAAAGTTTTTACACGATGATGTATGATTCAAGCTGTAATGCCTATGCTACTAAGCCAAGTGTATCCAATTTACATTTTAAAGTCATTAATTATTATGTAACAGCTAACTACCCGACCACATGATCAGGAGCGTAACTGAAATCAAATGATCCCTTTGAATCGATATGTAAACAGAACGCATAATTGTGAAAACTTTACGCATTTCAAAATATAATAAAATAATATGTATTATTTTTAATGCATATCAGAGTGGCAACAGCTATGATTTCCGACGATGACAGTGTTATTGTCACACTATCTTCGTTCTGATGTAGAATTCACGTGACAATAAAATGGCGATAGATTACCTATCACATGTGATGGGGATCAACATAATAGCTATATTATTTCTCTCTTTTCAACGATTTAGCTCACGCTGTAATGATGTATAAAGCTGTACAACAAAATAATTATTGTATTGTAATATGCAATGATTTTCGGAATATATAATAAATATTTTATATTACTTATAATAATAGATTCGAATCTACAAGACATGCATACGTCCTATATTGACATGTGGAATAGAAACAAGAGCTGACACCAGAATAAGAAATTCTGAAATAAGAAAGATAATAATAATAATAATATAGAAGATGTCGTGCGATGGGGAAGACTGAGAAGACCCTACTGGAGAGATCATGTGGAAAGAGCATGTTCTGAAAGAGTGATAAATATAGCCGCAAATAAAGGTACCAACAGGAAATCGACCTGCAGGAAGACCACCTAAAAGATGGCGAGACAGTTGGACATCTGCATCCCAGGAACAGGCTCCGGGTAATAACAGGACACAGTCCTAAATAAAGCAGAAGAAGATAAAGATAATAATAGATTTTGAATGTTTGACATTTCCTCAATAAAATAAACTACTATTTGACAACAATGATACCTGCTTCCATTTTTTTTTAAACTGACAAAGTATTATAGTTTGCTTGAAAAGATAAGTGTTTCTATCAAAGAAACTAAAACCCTAGACGGGCATTGAATATTTTAAAATTCAGAATTCAAACTATTTAACATAATTAACTACTTATTACAGAGGAGGCCTACGTTCAGGAGTGGACGGATACAGGCTGATGATGCAAATGAACTACTTTAAGACGATTATTTCCTTTATCTAAAAAATAATAAAAGCTGCTTGTAAACAAAAGTTGCGCCTGTGGAGGAGCACAAGATGTTTCATACTGGTTAATATTTAGCGTCTCAAATTGTATTCACAGTAATACATCACGTTACTATGAACAGGAGCTGTCATCGCCGATTAAAAACAAAACACTACAAGTGATAAGGAAGAAAAAAGCCTACGCAAGAATCGCGGTACTGAGCTACATCAGAGCAAAATCGAATAATATCTACTTATAAACAGTAAGAGCCGTCGCACATAGGTGGATTTGAATGATTTAGGCGGTCAAAATTATTTTACGGTGTATTTTGACTTCAAATCATAAATATTATCGTAAAAAATTGTCCTTAGTAAAAAAAAAAATTTTTCCCAGCCAAAAATATAAAAAAATACTAAATCTCGAGGAAAATTTTTTTTTTATTACAAATTTTACAAACAAAAAAAAATCTAGTTACAGATTAATAATTTTGGTGCAAATAAGTATTTTAAATATGTTCATACATTTATGGACAAATTTTAATCCATGTCTGAAATATCGGATTCGGTATTCGGTACAGCTGGTAGTGACATATTCATTGTTTCAGGGCAAAATTAACCTGGTTTTATCGTTTTATTTTTGTTTGTTTCATGCTACTTAATAGTGGATCTGAACTCGATAATAATCTATTATATATATCAAGGTTGCATTCCTCTCTCGAGAACTTTCTTGCGTAGTTTTCGCGATATAATCGAAAGTGCTTATTTCTGGCTTCTGCTGCCTCTTCCGACAACTGTCCTATGGGTAATAAGTCATTTTCAATTACAGCTGCACCATGAATCAATATTTAATGCAAGGTCGGAGACATTGGGTGCCAACTATATAACTCGACATACAATTTCGCAGTTGCCATGGCATATTCATCAAATCGTTATATTTCCCGTAGTATTTTCGAAGCATCCCCTTTTCCTCGAGCCTGTAATGTTGTTTGCGCTGCATGAACGATTACTTCTTTATTAAGTGAATAAGGTGTTTCCTCCGTTTTTTTTCTTCTTTTAGTCTTCTCACTAGAATCTTCAAATGCTTTAGAAGGCCAACCTGGTCGAATTTGCTTGTTTGCTGAAAGTTCAAATGTTCCTCCTAACCACTTTTCATTAGTTTTAAGAAACCTTGCTTTTTTTCTATGGGCTTTCGACCATTTTTCTTTCATTGATGTTTTGAAATATGCAAATCTTTGTTTGAAACTGCTTAGATTATCTGGAGTGTCACCACAACAGGACAATAGGTGATTTTTTAGATATTTAATTTTTTCATCTAAATTAGGTAAATCTTGCTGCTGCATTTGATCGTAAAGATATTTACAGCTTACGGTTTTTGTACCCGATGTACCAGATATACCTAAAATTGAGAAAATCACACTTTATTACATTTTAAGAAAAAGTTGTTAAAAAAAAGTGATGTCATCCTTTTAAAAAAAATAACTGTAATTTGGTCAACCGCAACTATCCGCAGCCAAATTTTATGTCATTAATTAGTCAAATATAATAAGTATACAGTACAGGAACAAACATTACGCGATAAGACGCGATAATATAACAAAATATCTTGTAAACTTGAAAATTAAGTAAAAATTTCATTACTAGACCACCTTTTTTTGAAGTTCTACAAATAATATAAAATAACTTTTAAAGTATGTTAAACACATCAACAAATATTGATTATTACATGAATTATTCGAATCCATAACGATAACTTCGAAATATTAGGTGGACAAAGCAAAATTCTCCTTGTTTAATGTTTACACTGAGAGCGCTAAGAACAATGACGACGTGCACTTCGTTAGGCGGACAAGTTTCAACCACCTGCGCGCGCACACGGTCAAAGGTTCGTGGTTGGGGATGGTCAATTATTGTTACTGGGACATTTCTTTGGATCTAGGATTTTTTTGGTATTTTTAACATCGATTTTGAAATTTGACTTATGACCGGCTAATTCTTAACAATCCACGTAAGTGCGTCGCGAGTTTACAAGTTGGCACCATCGTAAAGTATAAGTTCGCAATAAATAATTTCGTATGTGTCAAAAATTGTGATTGGGACACGCCCTGTTTAGCCAGTAGCGGATGACTTCAAAAATATATAAACAAATATCCATCCGAATCATTAAATAATACATAAATATAAGGAAAGAATCAATTAAGAAAGTATAATACGTAAACGACGCAAACGGAACTAGAAATAAAGGAAGATCCAGAAAACCGTGACACGATCAAATCAATTAATTATTAAATGTAGGCCACGCGAAAAGTCCAAGAAATTGACGTGCGTGCTTGACACGATATACAAATGTTAGGAATCAAGTAGCAAGTATGTCAAGAAAGAACAGTGTCAATTCTTTCCACCTACCCCTTCGGGAAAATAGCATGGTCGTTAGTTAGTTAGTAAGTTACATAATTACTTCATAATTTTTAAACAATGTTACGAATTAATTAGTCGTTTTTTTATTATTCATTTTTGTAGTATACAGATATCTTTAGTTTTCTACTTCTAGAATTAGCCTTTTCGGCCTGTTATTCCATGCGTCAAGTTCCTTCTTGAATAGTGGAGTGGCAGTTGTCATTCCATCTTTTTGGAGGTGGTTCATAAGGTCTGCTTGCTTGAGGTAAACCATTCTTTACTACTCTTACAGCCTTCGAAAATGCCATTCTGGTCACATGTTCATTCTAGAACCTACTTCTCTGCCATTTCCATCTTACAATATCCTCAACTTCGCATAACCTTTGGATATTAGTGTTTCACAAAGGGTTTTGCCAGCAATGCTTCTGAATGTCTTCATTTTACTGATTCGATTGAGGTTTTGACAGGTGTCGTCTCTGGATTTAATGGCGTAGATCATTGTGGACACAGGTCTTGTATATCCTTACCATGCTTTGGATGTTATACAGTATAAAACACGATGGATCAATATGAGATTTCAAAATATTTGTATTCCAAAATATGGAACGAATATTCTAACCACATTTGTTTTCATTACATTTATTTAAAATAGAAATGATGTAGTGTTGTGGTGAAGTATTTTGCTATTAGTATAAACTTAATTATTAGAACTGTTTTGGTTTTGATCGGTCGTGTTGTTCATTCGGTAATGTAGCCGACTGTAACACTAACTAATTAGCAACTAGCGGATATTTCGGAGTTGCCAGTATTAATTTATTAACAGTCACAAATTAGAACATGTTCAAATATATTATTTTGGTTGGTAGGTACCGAAGCCTTGACTTTCTACGTAAGTTTATATTTTGCCTCCAACGGAGCTGAAACGATTGCAAAAGATGAAGAAATAAAATTGAGTTTAATTAATAAAAAAGCTTATCTTGTGTTGTGTTGGTGCCATAATTTCGCGATATTTTGGAATCGTTTGCCTGGAATAATCTAAGGATTATCGAATCGGATATAATATTTCCAATAATTGCTTTTCGTGACCCCGACATTAGGATTTCATCAAACTTGTATTTTTTTAAAGAGATCGTTTGATAGGAAGCTGATTGAATACGTTAATCGATGTAATTTCTAACTCTGATTTTAACTCTGATAAAATAAGAAAATGGAAAAATGATATAAATATAGGCATATGGAATAAATGGATAATAAGTTATTTAAACTCACAAAGAATGTATTCATGAATGAAATGTGAAATTAAGGAAGTACTTGAAAATTATAAAATGGACAAAGTGTCGATCAAATTTTGATGTCCAAAATGTTACGAACAAAGTTTAAAAAAAAATGTTTACGAAAGGATATGTGCATATGCGCATGAGTATTATATATTATACATAAAAGGGCTATAAACGTAAGCCCAACAGGATGTCGCAGACCATCCACATAGCAATTTTGACAAAGGGGCTATACTCGTATGATATTTTGTTAAATGGTTAATCGGTAATATTTTGCTTTTATATTATACTTATAAGATATACTCGTATATGAGGTTAAGTAATCACCCTCACGGAACTGGTCCTCATGGAAGACCTCCTAAAAGACGAAAAGACAGCTGGGAATGCACCTCACAGGAGGAGCATACCCTCGAGACAAAAAAAAATACATAGGACAGCGAAGGAGGGACTGTTACAGTCAGAAGAAAGGACACCACCAAATTCTAGTATATTGCACTACATAATCAGTCTCACGGATCGAACTCATCCTCGTGGAACACCTCCTGAAAGATGGAAGTAGAGCTAGGAATCCACCTCACAAGAGATGCAACCATATAGAGAACATACCACATAGGTATATAGCAAGGAAGAAGAAGAAAAAACTAACTAACTAACCATCACGCCGTCTCCCCGAAGGGGTAGGCAGAAAGAATGGACTATCACACTTTAACCGATGCGGCCCTCCATCCTTCTCTTTTCGCCCCGCGGGAGCACGGTGTGATGGGTCGCGAACCTAATCGCCACCAATAGGCATCTCCCGCGCACACTTCGATCGTCCAACATCCACAAAAAATCTAAAACAAATAATATAAAATACAATGCTATAAAATAAAATAACAAAATAAAAATTATTTAACACATATGTTATTTTTAGATGGTGCACATATTGTCTATTTAATTTATGTTTCACGTATCCACAGTTTTTTTTTATTAGCAGTAATTAGGCACTTAAAACAAACCAACACCAGCAAGAACTTTAAAATAATATTGAAGAAATATAAAAATAACTTGAAACTCCGCCAGAGAATGATCAAATGCTATGTGCGGTCTGTTTTTTTGTACGGGTGTGAAACTTGGACCTTGAAAGTTAACTCAATGAACAGACTGGAAGCATTTGAAATGTGTCTCCATCGCCGAATGCTCAGAGTTCCCTGGACAGACATGGTTACCAATACCGAAGTCCCGAGGCGAGCTAGAGTTGACAGGGAATTGTTATCAACTATCAAGGTTCGAAAGATTTCACATCTGGGTCATATACTGCTTGGGAAAAAGTACCACCTTCTCCAACTGATATTGAAGGGGAAAATTGAGGGACGCCGAGGGCCCGGAAGGAGACAAATGTCCTGGCTGCGAAACGTGAGAGAGTGGACCGGCATCCGAAGTGTGGAGGAGCTGTTCCGAGTGGCGCAGGACAGGGACAGGTTCGCCGAGGTGATCGCCAACGTTGGGGGTATTCGACAGGGCACTTGAAGAAGAAGAAGAAGAAGAAGAAAATTTTCTGATTATAATAGTTACCACTGTTAGAATATCAGATTGATATTTTAACTGACTTCACTTTTAAACATTAAAGGTTACAAATGAATTTTTGGGCCCGCACGGACCAAAATAATGAATGTGAAATATTGTACATTCGGATGCAAGTAAAGAATCACGTATTAATCTGAAGGGTACTAATTCGTATGCAAGTTGACCTGTGACCGATCACGTGAAGCTTAAAATATCCGAGTTTCCGAAACAAAATAGCATTCCTTTTTTAAGCAACGAGCACCTCAGTTGCCATTGGGCAATGCGGCGGAATTGTATTTTTAAAAAATGAGCGAATCAATCAATTTCTTGGTCGGTCGCAAGAGGAACGAAAGTGAACGGAAAGTCGTGCGATTTCAGACAAAAGTCAAAATGTCGTGCTCTGTGCAATGGTCAATCAATACTCGCAAAACAGTATTAATGTATAAAATTTGACAATATGCATTATTATCCCAATAAAGTATCGATTTATAAAAATGTTAACTGCAATTTCCGGAGTTGAGTGTTTTTTGTTGTATTGAAGCCTAACAAATAACAGTTGGTCCAAATTTTGAGACATTCTTTACATAGCCATAAAAATACGTATTATATTTAATTAAGCAGTACAGAGTAGTACAGAGCATTCTGGCGATCCATCCTCTCTGCCTACCCCTCCGGGGAAATGGCATGATGGTTAGTTAGTTAGTTATATTTAATAAAAAATATCTATATAAAATATACTCAAAACTGTTTCATTACTTTTACATTGAATGCGAACACCATAGAAAGCCAGTGGTGACATATGGCATAGATTCGTAGAAATTAACTCTGAAAAGGCAGCAAGAGATCTACTTTTTTGAAAATATATTCCTGAGTATACTAGAACCAAAATCAGTTAAACAATTTATGCACAAGAGTTATCTAAAGAATGTGTTCCATAACCCAATAATTCATAACAAGCTTCGTGTAAGATACGTCACCTGTCGTATCATAGAATTGACAAACTATTAGGATACAAATTTTAGGATACTTAAACAAACAGTTAGTGTCCTAAAAAGTACAAACTATGTTAAAGAACAGCCTGTTAATATCAGAATATCAGAATGTATACTTAATGATAAAATATAATATATAATTTAAATAATTCAATTACAGTTCTGCTTTTGAAAATTTGGTTTGGTTCATGTGGTTCTCCCGTAAATTTGGAGATATTTCGTGTATAAGTGAATTGTTTTGGTCAATTTGATTGTTGCCGCACTTTATAATAGTTAATTGTGACACGTAATACGTTTGTACTGTTTTTTTATGTTAAAATTATACAAGATTTTCGTTTATATAAAGAATTTTGAGTAAAAATAAAATTTTCATTTGTTCCAATGACAATTTGAATAATTTCTTCAATATTATTTTTAAGTTCTTGCTGGTGTTCTTGCTAATTTAAAAACGGTGGATACGTGGAATATAAATTAAATAGACAATATGTGCACCATCTAAAAAAAACATTGTGTTAAATTATTTTTATTGTGTTATTTTATATCATTGTATTTTATATTATTGGTGGCGATGAGGTTCTCAACCCATCACACCGCGTCTCCCGCGAGGCGAAAAGAGAAGAATGGAGCGCCGCATCGGTTAAAGTGTGACGGTTCATTCTTTCTGTCCACCCTTTCGGGGAGACGGCGTGATGATTAGTTAGTTAGTTAGTTACACTAAAAATCAATAAACAAAAATTCTCAAAAAATGTGGTCTGTCTAAAAACATGGAACTAAAAATTAATTAAAAATCATTTAATAATTTTTATTATAACTATTTTAAACACCGTGTACAATTTTTTAATATTTTGATGATAACAGGTTTTTATGTTAGTGAAATAATGCATATTTATGTATTTAGAAATAACATATACAAATATGGTATTTTATAACTCAAATCGTAAATGTTTAAACTACTGTCAATATTTTATTATAATTAGAAGATACGTATAAGTATATTGAAGGTCGCCAGATTTTAAAGCAGTGATCAATCACTAGCGAACGAGGTGTCAAATACGATTGAAATCCTCCAAAAAGGCATTCAGAATACGTATTCAATGCGACATTCTTTTCTTGTGACCGTCTGACTAATTTCCCATTACTTCCTCGTCTGGAATACGTAATGACCTATGAATAAGAAGGAAATAAAGGACAACACATCAAAGGAACGAAAATGAATGCGTTAAGTATGCATATAGTCTAAAATAAATAATAAATAAAACTGATGAATTTTTACTTGTATTAAATAAAAGCTTTCTTAAATATATTATACTAGCGGACCCGTCAGGCTTTGTCCTACCCGAACATTGTCATGCTCACATTTCCAACAATATTCCCATCAAACGTAAGAGGAGTAGTCCCATGAACAGAACTTCCGTAAGCAAAAAGATCCATTTCCAATTTCTAGTGTCGTTTTCGAATATTGCAACAACAAACCATCACGCCGTTTTCCCAAAAGGCTGTATGAAGATTCAGAGAGAATAGACCGCCATACTAATCTATCCTGCCACACCTTTCTGGCTTCCTCCACATTCATACAGCGAGTCATACACGCACGTCTATTTTTCCGATTTTTAACATGGCCGACCTTTAAAATTTCATTGATTTGGTCATACCACGTTTTGCTCTGTTTTCCTCTACTCCGTACTCCGTTCACATCGTTCACGTATAATTTCCTAATCATTCTTACTTCGCCCATGCGTTCCATGTGACCAAACCATCGTAGGAATCCTTTCATAATTTTGTTCATGATATTTTCTTCCGCTTTACATTCCTTCCTAATATCTGCATTAGAAAATCAGCCGTACAAAATTTAAACACACATACGTCTAAGGGATCTCATCTAAAGGAAAATTAATTAAATTAATGCATAATGATAATTAAAAAGGTTAAAAAAATGCATTTTATATTGCAATATGATTAGATCATTTTTTATTGTAATTCAAAAACGCATGGTCTTAGTCAGGATTTTTGTTGAATTATAGAATCATTTTGTCTTTGCGGTTGTAAATGATACTCGGTGCTAGCTGCCGTGTCGCCGCGTCCATCCCGAGAATTGATGGAATGTTTGACGTAGGTCAAGGCGATGGACCAGATATATTATATATTTCGCAGCCTTTACAGTTAAAACTGGTTCAGCGTTTGATGAGAAATTCTTTCGGATAACATTTCTGTTCCCAGAGCGGGGCTCGGACCGTACAAAAGGAAGTCAGCCACTACGGCCGATCGTTGCGACCATTGTCATAGAATTATTATATACCCGACAATAAGTATATAACTGTTCATAACCAGCAGGCCGCTTCTCTAGATTTAAGAGGAGTTAACGCAGACAATATAGAATGATTGACCACTTTCCTATCCTGTCATACTTCTAGAGATTCGTTTAAATGCATACCTTTAGTCCTGCAATTACAAGAGTGAGTATATGAGCTGAACGAATGTAAAAATAAATCGAGGAAGATATGACACAACTAATTTAATAAATGAAAAGTCTATGAAGCCTGCGTTCTGCCAGTTGGTATTTATGGCCTTAAAACTGTAACATTGTCCAAACAAAGTGTCGAGAAACTACGAGTGACCCAAAGAGCCATGGAAAGAGCCATGTTAGGAATAAGAGACAGAATCAGAAACGATACGGTGAGAGAAAAAATAAAGGTCACTGACATCATTCACCGGGTGGCGACTCTAAAATAGCAATGGGCAGGTTACGTAGACAGAAGCTCAGATGAAAAATGGACAAGAAGACTGCTGACTTGGAGATCGTGGACGTCAAAGAGAAGTGCAGGGCGACCGCAACTATGGTGGAAAGATGATCTGAATAGACACGTCGGAATAACATGGATGCAGTCTGCACAAGACAGAGTGACATGGAAGCGAATGGAGGAAACCTTTGTCCAAGAGTAGACGGGAGTAGGCTAAGGAAGAAGAAGAAAAAGAAGAAATCACAACAATACTAAAAACACGGGCATGTTCGATGTCGGAAACTTGAACGTCCGTGCATTTCATGACGAAAAAAAAATGTCGCGGTCATTTCTCTCTTCCTACCCAATGGGAAAAGCAGCATGTTGGTTAGATTAGAAGTTTTTTCAACTCAGAAATATATCACTTTTTCAGATTATCCACGTATAAACCATATAAATATTTTTTTAAATTTTGTTCTTAACGAACTACTAAAATCAGGGTTGGAAATTTTACAAGATAACATAACAAACATCATGCAGCAGGCAAGACAGTAAGAGATCGCGTGAAGAACACCAGAATAACAGAGATATGTGAAGTCAGCTTCACAGATATTAAAATATGTGGTAGACGGTGGAATATGGACTGGTACGGTCATGTCCAAAGAATGGACACCGCAAAACTTTTCTGTCTTAAACTACATAATCGGCCTCACTGACTCATGGTGGAAGACCTCTTAAAAGATGAAATAACATCTGGGAATCTACCTCACAGAAAGACGCTAGTTTACGACCCTACAATTTTAATATAGTATAATATTTATTCCACATTTCAGTTTATTATTTACGGCATTATTTGACGTTTTTACGCCTTCATCATCGGGAGAACAATATTTATTGATTTTATAACTTTTTCCCGATTACGAATGAATGAAACCCTCTGGAGAACAGACCACATAGATCTATAGCAAGGAAAAATAAGACATAATGAACAATACTTCTTCATAATAAAAATACAACAAGAAATTTTAATGCAGACTAAAGAATAATTCGCCTAGTATCTATAATAATATGTTATCTTAACAACAGTTTTTTCTTCATTACAAACATAGGTATCTCTTTCGATCTGTCTTGTAAATATAATACAATATTCTTAATCTCAATAATAAATCGTTTCACATAATTCTAATAAATAATACCAAATCCCAGTGTGTGAGTATACGAGACATTATTATATCTGGTTCCTAATCGTGTTTTTTATGAACATCATTAAATATTTTAATGCGTATCTTTGTACCTGGCTACACAAATTCCGTGACAGTACAAATGTCAGAAAAAAGAGTTCAAAAGTCAAAAGAGAAAACAGAAAATCTAACATCAAAAATGTGCGATATGTTTATCTTCGGATTAATCTAAGATATACGTGAAAAAAACTTAAGTGCAACTTTATAAGTATCAAAGGTATAAAATGATTATTCGATAAATCCGCCATTTTGGGAAGCAAATATCCGTATTTATGTTGCAGATGGATATTTTCAACGATGTCCCCATGTACTGTTATTTCTCCCAGTGTGCAGAACCAAGCTTCCTCTGTTGTTACCAGTATAAAGAGTAATCATTCGGCGCGGATGAGACCACGATGTTACGTGATATTATAATACTCGTATATACTCGTATATATTTTTTTAATCTTAATTTTATTTTTTATTTCCAGTACTATAAGTATTTCAACTTTTAAATATTATGTATACCTTATTTTGTCTTAGTTTAACTTCAATCTTGTTTCTCACTATCATTTGTTGATTGTTAACTATTATTTTATATTTGTGGTAGCATGTAATTGGCCTTATTTTAATTATTCTAAATGTTTCTTTTATATATATGTTATTGATATCGCTGTATGTTACGCTTAATAAATAAATAAATAAATAAATAATCAAAGTGCTTAATCAATTATTTTAAATATCAAGGGACGGATCTGAGATTTACTATTTACAATGTGCACGCATGATCCAGCGCGTTTGCGCAATGGACCGGAGTGAAGACAGGTGCGGATCATAAGCAAAGCGATTTCCTTGCGCCCACTGGCCCATTACGATTTCAATTATTCTGCGTTGTCCCGCCGCGCGATTCGGCATTAATCAGGGACGCCCGCACATGCGCGGAGTGGCGCAGGCGGCCACGGGCGTCTGCGCAGCCATAAGTATAATAACTAACCAATAACAATAACCCTACAAAGACGACGATTCACCAGACAACAATGGTGCGCAAGGACGGATTGAATTCAATAATTTGATCTAGAACTAATTGCATCAATAATTTGAATTACTCACATTTATAAGAAAAGATAAAGCATTTCAATTATTATTCGTTTGTGCCTTCTCGCGACATATCACTTTCCAGGCGACTGCAACAACCACTAAGCTATTTCGATATACAACTTATCGAAAATTTGGCTATCAAATTAAATCTAACCAAGTCATATTTATAATACAAAAAAGATACGACTTCGAATCTAGATAGATATAATAAATAAAATATTTTCTCCAAAATAAATGTTCTTATGTGTATCCTGAGACGTGTAACTCATTAATATCATTAAAAATAATTTTAATAGTCCATTTTAATAGCCATCTTTCAAATATATACAATGTTTCGCCCTTCTAAGGCATTATCAAATGCCTTAGAAGGGCTAAACATGTCATTCCCATAAAATATAATAAAATTTCCAGAAAACTAACGTTTTCATTCGTATTAATGATTTAATATCGAGTTTTACATCATTGTTCAAGAAACAATAAACACGAAAGAATGATTGAAGACAGAATGGTAAAGAAGGTATATGTAAACGGCGTGAACGGATCTAGAAATAGAGGAAGATCGAAAAAAATGTGGCACGATCAAATCAATCAAATATTAAATGTTGGACACGTGAGGAGTCGGAGAAATCGACGTGCGTGCATGACAAGATGTATGAATGTAGAGAAACCGAGAGAAGTATGTCAGGACAGACAGTTTGTTAGTTAGTTAGTTTACAAAAATATGTTTAGGTGCTTAAAAAAATACCATATTCAATGATATTTCACTTAAATAAGTTATTGTTAGTATAATTCATTAATTTAACATTAAGTTATGTGTAAAGCTTACATAAACATTCAAATTATAATTGCCAATAGATAAACCATTACCCAGAGTACTTGACTTAATGGATTTTTAAGGACTAATATTCTGTTTTGAATAGGATTGAACTAAAGCAAATTTTCACCCCTTTCTTCGTATCCCTACTTATATTATATAATAGGTACAAGTTACAACTGATTCATTTTGTTAAGATCGCAATATTGAGATTATTCAAATTGTCTCAAACCGCACGCTTATGAGCGCATTGTGCAAGGGTTAATAATAATATGTACGGTAAACTATTGCAGGTATACCCACCATACCTGATACTCAGGTACGGCATAATAATTGAATGACATAATGGATTTACATATGATAATTAATACACAGTCATTTACTACTATTGTTTATGTAAAACTCCGAAACAATAACAATTACGATTAAATACAATAATTTTCTTCTATGTTCGCCATACTTTGTGTTGTAGATGTTTTAATTATCTTTTTCTTTTTTAAATACTTTGTATATACAACACTAATTAATTAATTTATTTATTTAATATCAGACATGTTTCTGACAACCCGGTCCTTTCTCGGTGATATTATAAAGATATTTAAAATATTATAAAATTGTTTACAAATATATCAGTTTTAACAGATCTGTCAAAACTGATCACTTTGTTAACAATTTTATAATATTTTAATTATCTTTATAATATCACTGAGGAAGTACTCGGTTGTCCGAAACATGTCTGATATTTAATAAAAATAAAAATTAATTAGTGTTGTATATACAAAGTATATAAAAAAGAAAAAGACAAATAAATACAATAATATTTACGAAAGCGAAGCATGGAACTAGCAGAAAAAAGATAAGAGTTAAATAAATACTGTAGAGATGAGATCCCTTAGACGTAGGTGTGCTAAAAAGTTGTACGAGTACGAGAAAATTTCAAATGCTGATATCAAGAAGGCATGTAGAAAGGAAGAGATTATTATGAACAATATTGAGTAGGTATTATGAAAGGATCACTACGTTGATTTGGACCCATGGATGAAGAAAGAATTGTTACGAAGGTATACGTTAACAATGTGAATGGAGTACGGGCTCGAGGAAGACATGACATGACTAAATTAATCTAATTTTGAAGGTCGTCTTGATAAAAGTCGGATGGATCGACGTGTGTGTATGACCCGCTGTATGAATGTGGATAAATATAAAAAAGAAAGTTTGTCAGGATAAACTATTGTGAATGTCCATTCTCCCTGTCTACTCTTTTGGCAAAACATAGTAATGATTTGTTTGTTTGTTTGCATATTGTTGGTACATTGAAACTGAATAAATTAATTTTAGAAAAACGGAAACATTCATTATAAATAATATATGAATAAGGAAATCTTTTATACATATTATTATTGAATAAGATTAAACATATATTACCCTACTTAAATTTGTTAAATATGTTGTTTCCTTAAAAGCGATAACTTTTTTAATGTGTTTGAATTGTTATGAAATGGTCACATTGAGCAATTGGCGATAGCATTATCGAATTTTAAAATTAGTTTGCCAATTCCCGGGTCAACAAAATTAACACTCGTCCGAATACAATATACACACATGACATTACAGTGAGTATTATTATCTACAATGTAAGATAGGACAGGAAGCTGGGAAAAGCATTTATTTACTCCAAGTTTTGTTCTTTTTCACTATAAAACTATAAATTCAGTATATCTAAAACATTAATATATTGATTTTTATACGAATATTTTGAAGAACACATGGTGGAAGTTCTTTGTAAATAATGAAAAAAACAATAAACATTTTAAAAAATGGGGTATCCCAGAGGATGGCAGCAAGCTGCCGAAACCGGTCGAGGACAAAAACATTGGTGGATTTTAACTAAATATAGTTTTTTATATATATTTTAAGTACATTTTTCTCGTATTGTTTCGATTTTGTTCAATTTTTATCTTTGGGAGACCTAAATAAACTAACCAAAAAGTTATTTTTATAATATTTTAGAAAATGTTTTTACAAACATTATGCAATAAGAAGAAACAATATTAATTGCAAATATCTTTTTTGATTGGAAGAATATAACAAATATGTTAACATAAGTTTAATGCGTTTTTAAACTAAATTAACAGAAATTTATTAATACGAGAATATTAAGAGGCTAATGAAACAATAAAAAAATATTTCAAACTGTTAAATTAAATAACTTTGTTTTATGTATCACGATTGTATTTTATTTTACGCGACAGCTGTTTCGTACGCTACCTAAAATAAAATACAATTGTGATATATAAAACAAAGTTGTGTAATTTAACAGTTTAAAATGTAAAGGTATCATAGTGTTTCGGCCAAAACAATGGACTATTTAAAAATATTTCATTAACATAAAGCAAATGTCGAGAAGATGTACTGATATAATCAATGATACGTAATGTTCGGCGAGAGTTTATGACCATAGGGAGAAAGTGAGAGATTTTCTATAATTTATATCAATCAATCCATTTAGAAATTAATAAATTAGTATATCATAGATAAATAGATCTAGAGATTATTCAAAAAAATGTGTGAGACAAATGAATAATGAATAAAAAAAGTAATAAATATAGAGTAGCGATATAAAACATCCCCTTTTCAAATGTATAAGAATACAGTGAACATACTCCTATAACCCGTTCTGTTTTATTTGCATACATTTAT
The DNA here is from genome assembly GCA_022606425.2 of Lepidostoma basale. Lineage (NCBI taxonomy): Eukaryota > Metazoa > Arthropoda > Insecta > Trichoptera > Lepidostomatidae > Lepidostoma > Lepidostoma basale. The sequence goes on along the minus strand of JAHDVF020001325.1, from coordinate 1,955,662 downwards.
TAATATCAAACAAAATGTATACTTTATGCGATAAGGATAGGAACTTTTTTTTTTACTAATTTCTAACAATAGTGACTATTTATAACTTTCACTGCTTCTGAGCATTACGTTTTTACACACCTTTTTTATCATTAATTTTCTGCTATGTTTACATTCAAGATAATATTTTTATATTGATATACATTTGTCACAAAAAACTCCTGTGATAATTAAACAAATATTCGTTTCATTATCTAATCGCCCCTTCTACCATTTATGAAATAATCAATACTGTATATTATTGTATCACCATAATTAAATAACCCAATCCAATTCAAGCTAAAATAACACACAGGTATGCTACGTTATGTTTCTAGAACTGAAAATTTGATTTTTTATCCTATGATGCTATTTTTAATGATTTTTATTTTATTATATTTTCGATAAAATGTATCAAAATAATAACTTTCTTCTATATACGCCATACTTTGTGTTGTTATACAACACTTATATTAAAAAAATAAAATTACATAGCCATGTTTCGGACAAACTGTCCTTCTTCAGTAAAGATACATTTTTTAAAATATTTTAAAATTGTTTACATGATAACATCAATCTGTCAGATCATGTAAACAATTTCGTAATATTTTTCAAAATGTTTCTTTACTGTAGGACAGTTTGTCCGAAACATGTCTATGTAATTTTTTAAAATAATTTAAGTGTTGTATTCACAAAGTATATAAAAAAGAAAAAGAGGAATAAAAAATTACTTTGTTTATCTCACACAATTTTTCATTCAGAAAAAATGTGACACGTTATATAAAATGACAATATATCAACAGGTTATTACTAAATTAATGCTCCAAATTGCCGAACAGAAGCATTTATATAAAAAAAATACCTGCGTTGAATGCCTTCTAATGGACATATTTTGATTTAGCCGTAACGAATTTACGAACAAGTAACAAAAACATATATTTTCTATGAAGTGCTTAATTTGTGATGTGACATTTTTGTAAATATTTTTTTAAATTCTTGAACTATGATGTAAAATTCCATAATAAATAATACGGATTAAAACGTAGGTAGCCTATAAGTTTAATTATAGTTTACGGGAATGGCAGGTTTCGCTTTTCTAATGTATTATCAAATATTATTTATTTAAAATAATCTTCCATCAATAGATTTCAATAAAATCATTCAATTATCTTAAATATAATCACGTTTGATAATTTCCTTAGAAAGGCGAAACATGCCTTTTCCATATACTATAATTAAACTTCTTGTCATTTAATTTGTTTTTTAAGAACCAACCGGTTTAGGTCCCACGGGAGCTTCATCAGGGTAAAAAAAATAATTCAACACAATTCAAAATATTTTTAACAAAGAGATAAATAAAATTTGCATACATTCAATTTTGTATCTACAATTATGTTTGCGCTGCAATGATGTGAAGATTTTTTAAAATCAAAATTAATAACGATATTTTTCATACACATATAGTGGGTATATGTTAAATGTTAATGTATTGAAATAAGTAATATAAATAATAAAAGTAAAATTTAACTACCTAACAAGACATAAAATATTTCAGGTTCTCGCATAAAATTACACCAACAAGCAATATTTTCTAATAAAATAATCAAGAACCTGTCGGAAGACAAGTTGTCATAAAAGCTTACAATTTTACAACTTTTTTTCACACGTCGGGCCCGCTTCCAAAAAGGTTCATAGCAGGTAAACGAAAAACAATACAATCCTTCAAAATCCACCCTTGAAACTGTAAAACGTCAACATTGAGCAACGTTTGTTATTGTTGTTCCTTATTTAAACAATTATTCACTGTTGATAAATATTAATTATCATTTGTTTATTTCACAAATTTAACTTATTCAACTGTTTTATCATTTAAATCACTTAACTTATAATCCGAAATTTGCAAACAATATTTTACGTAATTTAATAACTACATATTTATCTTAATTTCTTAAGATACACTAGCAAAAAAATTACACCAAATTGTCACAAAAAAACATATGAAATGTCACAATCAAATGTGTAGCGAATGGAAGGGGTGTTTTAAATCGCGACTTGCGTGTCTGAGCGTAACGGAACAGAGATGCGCGCGCACAACCGCCACACTCGTCGGCCAGCGATCAACTGAAATTAAAACTCGTTCCATGCTCCATGATTCCATATTCCGAGTTCGAAATTTGAATTCCCGCAGTGGGCCCGTATGGAGCAGCAGCCCTAAGCGGATATAAATTTATTCATTCGATTTGATCTGTAGATGATTTATTTTATTTTACACTTGATTCTTTATTGAATTATGTATCCGAATTTATATACGCATAAATCACATATTTAAAATATATTATTTGTTATTACGTTTATTATATACTATTTTAAAATGCAAGAAGAAGACTATTTTAAGATGAATAACAATCATGGGAAATTATCAAAAATAAATATATTTTAATTATATTATTATCAGGAATGCATATATTAGAACTAACTAACTAACCATCACGCCGTCTCCCCGAAGGGGTAGGCAGAAGGATTGGACTGCCACATTTTTCTTTCCTGACATATTTCTCTCGATTCTTCAACATTCATACATCGTGTCATGCACACGCGTCGATTTCTCTGACTCCTTACATGGCCGAAATTCAATATATGATTTATTTGATCGTGCCACGTTTTCCTCGATCTTCCTCTATTTCTTGTTCCTATTACATCGTCAACATATACTTTTTTACCATTATTTCATTCTATACGTGTCCAAACCATCTTAATGATCCTTCCATTATTTTGCTCATAACACCATCATTCACACCGCATTCACTTCTTATGTTTTCATTCAACACTATATCATACACATAGTATCCACACATTCGTCTAAGAGATCTCATTTCTACTGCATTTATTCTACTTTCATCCTTCTTTTGCCAGTTCTATGATTCACTTCCATACATAAAGGTCGGTACAAGAACACCATTGTGCACCATTGATCTTATATATTTATTACTTAAATGTAAGAAATTCTATAGTGGTGGAAACATTATAAAAGATGAACATTGACTAGTTAATTTGAAAACTGTCATAATATCACAGTTTATTATTTATTGTATATGAAATTGTCACGACATCTGTTTCGCCAACCCATGTTGCCCATGCATTATCAGGCATATTACAAATAACTAGAGTTGAAACTAAAAAATAACTACGAAACGGCTGTTGCGACAATTTTATAAAAAATAAATATTTAACTGTGATATAATAACAATGTTCCGTATTATACAGTCAATTGCTTAAATTTCATATTTCTATTTTACATTCATTCCGACTGTTTGTGTATCAAAAAAACTTAATTTATATGTTTTTGTGTGATTAATTAAATAAATAATTAAGTGTTAAAATTATTAAGTGCGAGAAAAATACTACCTCCTTCGACTGATATTAACAGTTTAGAGAGGGACGTCGTGGAGTTGGTAGAAGGCAGTAGTCCTGACTGCGGAAAATAATAGAGTGGACAGGAATTACAAGAATTCAGAACCTGTTACAAGTGGCGCAGGACAGAGATGCCTTTAATGCAGTGATCGCCACCGTTGGGGATACTTCACACGGCACCGAAAGAAGAAGATCATTTCTCAAAGTGAATTTGCAACCAAATGTTAATGAATTTTATAATCACCGTCAATCAGAATTGCATGCTTTCGAATATTTAATGTAATCACTGTGATATTCAATTAGTGTAAAATATACTCCAAAATAAATTAAAACACACATTTTTATAAAATTATACTTTGAATAATTAATTTCAGAACACCGCGTATTTAGATATTGTGTACACGTAGGTTGTAGTGGGTATTAGAATTATATACAGAATTATCCTTAAACAAGAACAGTTTCATCACTTCTCAGAATAGAGAACTTCAAATCTGTCGTTCCAGATGGCAAGAATAAACAAAAAAAATAATAAATAAATAAAAACGTATAAAGATTGCAAAATACTATAAACAAAAATATAAACGACCCACAAGAAAAAACAATAGACAAATACAAATAACATGTTATTTCAGAGACAATAAAAAAATTCGGCTTGAATGTAGAATATTTTAAAAAGAAGTAAATATTATTAACTAACTAACTAACTAACTAACCATCACGCCGTCTCCCCGAAAGGGTAGGCAGAAAGAATGGACTGTCACACTTTAACCGATGCGGCACTCCATCCTTCTCTTTTCGCCCCGCGGGAGACGCGGTGTGATGGGTTGCGAACCTCATCGCCACCAATAGGCATCTCCCGCGCACACTTCGATCTTCCAAACATCCACAAAATAAATCTAAAACAAAGTATATAAAATACAATGATATAAAATAAAATAACAAAATAAAAATAATTTAATACAAAATGTTATTTTTAGATGGTGCACATTTGTCTATTTAATTTATGTTCCACGAATCCACCGTTTTTTAAATTTAGCACATAATGTAATAACACATAATGTTTTTCCGATGTTGCACATGTTGACATGGACGATCCGGACTTTTGTGTCTATTTAATTTATGTTCCACGTATCCACTTTTTTTATTTGGCAGTAATAAGGCACTTAAAACCAACCAACACCAGCAAGAACTTTAAAAGAATATTGAAGAAATTATTCAAATTATCATTGGAACAAATGAAAAATTTATTTTTACACCTGTCAAAATTCTTTATATAAACGAAAAAAACTTGTATAATTTTGACATCAAAACAGTACAAACGTATTACGTCTCACAATTAACTATTATAAAGTGCGGCAACAATTAAATTGACCAAAACAATTCACTTATACACGTAATTTCTCCAAATTCAAGGGAGCACCACATGAACCAAACCAAATTTTCAAAATCAGAATTAGAATAATATTAAAATAGTGATAATATTATATAACATATAAAACAATTCATTTTAAATTAATACACGTTAAGATATGTTTTGTTCCCTATTAGATCCCTAATTTAGTGTTATTTTCTATTGAGATTATATATAGTACAATAAATCCCTAGAACGGGTTATCGATGTTGGGAAATATAATATTAAAACCATGTACCTACTTGGTAAATGGTCAAATAACAGTATTTACGCAAGCTATGTATGAAACATTTGAATTCATATCTGTACCGCAGAGACTTAAAATCAATTTTTTGTTCTTAATGAGTTATGATGGTCACATTTGTGTCAATTGTCTGCAAAAACTATTACTTCTTATACTAGATATTCTATACTATTGGATACTGTGACGATATTAATAGTTCTTATTTCGGACTAAAATTCATTTAAGACTAAATGAACCTGGGATATAAAAGTCAAATACATTTTTATTATTATTTGTTACATTTAGGTAGAAAATACAGTCGCACGAAAGCGACAATGTTAATACTTAATTAAGTTTATACTGATTAATTCTATAAGCATCTAATAAAGTTTATTCGCAAATAGAGAGATAATCTGGAAAATCTTGAAATAATTACAGTACTTGATTATTGCAAATAGCAAATGTGCATTCACCGATTAGAGTCTAACGAAGGCAGGAAAAATATAAGTAAAATTAGTACTCACGTAATCAATTGTAAAGATAGTTTCCCTTTGAAGTACACAGTTTCCCTTTGAAGTACACAAGTGACTTACCTGTAAACAAAATAAAAAATACGTCAGATACATTTCAAAAATAGGTTTTTTTGTTTTCATAGAAAACTTGTTACGCATTATTGTAAAAACTACATTATAAACTCCTCGAAATAATTAATATTATAATCTTATTCAGTGTTTAAATAAAAACACTTATATAATATCACAATTGATTGAATTATTTAAGAAATTGTCGCGACAGCTGTTTCGCTAAGAAATCTTAGCATCATCAAGTGTTAAATCATCTGAAACAAACATTGGTTAGCGAATCAGCTGTTGCGACAATTTCATAAGAAATTAATTCAATTGTGATATTATTATTATTATTATTATTATTATTTTGTTGAATCGCTCTTTACATCATGACAGCATGAGCCAAATCGATGTAAAGGGTATTATAGCTATCATAGTGATTCTCGTGACATGTGATAGGTAGCTAATCTATCACCATTTTATTGTCACGTGAATTCTACACCAGACCAAAGACAGTGTGACAATCACACTGCCCTCGCCGGGAATCGAACCAGGAACCTTCGGGGTGGCAGTCAACGCATTTACCACTCGGCCACGAAGGTCATCATATATAACAGTGTTTTAATTAAACAGTTAATAATATTGAAATATAAAATATAATACTTTTTATCTTATATCATACTCTTTTAAATGGTATGCAGAACGAAATTAAAGTGGCAAGATTGCAAGTTTGACAAAACAATGTCATAACCAATATCATCACCAAGGCCCCATGCACCACGTTACACAGATTTATTGTTTCTTGAATAATGGTGTAAAACTCCATATTAAATAATTAATACGAATGAAAACGCCTGTTTAGAAGTTTTATTATAATTTTATGTGAATGACATGTTTCACCTGTCTGAGGCTTTCGTCACATTTGTTATATATACCACATTTGATAATGCCTTACACGCGAAACATGTCATTCACATAAAATATAATAAAACTTCTAGAAAACAGACGTTTTCATTCGTAATTATTACATTATATAAAGGTTACAAAATCAATAGAAAAAAGATCAGTTTAGAAAGAACTTGCATAAAAGCATTTCGATGGAATAAATTTCTTTCTTCTTCTTCTTCGCAGTCTCAATCCTGGATCTTGAAATCTCAGGATTGATTTCCAGCGAAGTCATCCACCTGGTCCTCCACTGCCCTCGGTCTTCTGCAGATCCTCTTCAGCTCACCACAAGAGACGTAGTTCATATCCTCGCAATCCTATTCAGACATTCCCGTTAAAATTCTTAGAAACGTTTAATAATTATAATGCATACTTGTCCAGGTAAATAATTTCTTATTCAAATGAAAAAATATGCAGCTAGTGCAACATTTCTTTATATTATAATATAACTAACTAATTAATCATCACGTCGTCTCTCCGAAGGGGTACGCAGAGTAGGTAGGCATACATTTCTCGCTTCCTCAACATTCATCATAGTGTCGTCATGCATGCACGTCGATTTCTCCGACTCCTTAAATGGCCGACATTCAATATTTGATTTATTTGATCGTGCCACATTTTTTTCTTTTTTTTATTCGATTCAATATGGGGAATATCGTGAGAGGACTCTCATTATTGATACCCCACTATTTATGACATGAGTTATTTGCCTGACACTATTTGTGACATGAGTTAATTAAACACTATTTATGACACGAGTTATTTTAAACATTATTATAACCAGTAAATATACTAACTCGGTCTCCTTCTATTTCTTGTTCCGTTTACATCGTTTACATATAATTTCTTTATTCATTCTTTTCATGTGTCCAAAGCGTCTTAATGACCCTTTCATTATTTTGTTTATGACACTTTCATTCGCACTGCATTCACTTCTGATATTTGCATTTGACACTCTATCGTATACAGATTTACCACACATTCGTCAAAGAGATCTCGTTTCTACTAGAGTAATATTGTTATTTATAATATTATAGGGTATCATACTGACCTGAATTAAGAGTACCATTATTATAAAGTGATAAAATTAAATCTATTTTTCTAAATAAATAAAAAGATAATTTCACTCACCATTTTGTCGTAAAAAGTAAAAAGCAAGATGCTTACCGAAAAGCATCACTTACTACCATAACCTTAAAAATTGAACCATAACTTCAGCGCATTTATTGATTCCCTTGATTTTTTGGGTTCCTCGTCTTCCAGTATGGTCAGCCATAATTTTTTGTATGCAGCAAAGATATTCCAGTAACTTATCACAGTACAAAAATACTATCAGAAATTATTACGTGCATGTTGTGCAATCGGCAGCGATGTTTGAACGCACTCACTCCAACGATAGAATTTTGCTAATGGCGAGTAGTGAATTTATTGTTACCTGTTATGTTTTCGACTCGAATATAAGGTGACCCCCCTACGTAACTACAGTTGGACTAGTACTGTGATTTATTTTGTAAGTATCGTGTGTACTACAATTTTCATTTATCCAAATTTAATTAAACACACCAAATAACAGATAAGCACAATTGTGTATGTAACACCCTACAATACATGCAATCAAATTATCTGATATAAAATATTACAGATTTAAAAATCAAAAAAATATCATATATAGATTTATCACACATTCTAAGAGATCTCAATTCTACCGTATTTATTCTACTTTCATCCATCTATTACCAGGTCTATGCTTCACTTCCATACATAAAGAAAATTCAAATGCAATTATAAAATGTTAATGCAGTGCTTACTAAAGTATTATGTACAAAATAATGAAATGGTTTTTAAGATGGCTTGGACACATGGAAAGAATGAATGATAAAGAAAGCATAAGCTAACGATGTGATTTAACATGATATAGAGGAAGACCGAGGAAAACTTGTCACGAACTAATTAATCAAATATTTACGTGTCAATAATGTCACCCACGTGAACAGTCAGAGAAAAATCGACGTTTGTTTGTGACACGATGTATGAATGAGAACACAAGTATGTCAGAAAAGAACAGTGTGACGGTCCATTATTTCTGCTTCCCCTTTATTGAGACAGCGTTATGGTTAGTTAATTAGTTTTATTTCAATCCAGTAGTACAGATTTTTGTTGGTGTAGCAATCTACACGAACAAAACGCTTATCAGGATATTTTAAACGAGAGCCAGGTAAGAAAAGTGTGGCGGTTCATTATTTCAGGTTACTCGTTCAGAGAGACTGCATATTGGTTAGTTAGTTTCTTCTTCTTCTTCTTCCTCAGCCTATTCCCGTCCACTCCTGTACAAAGGCCTCCTCCATTCGCTTCCATGTCGCTCTGCCTTGTGCAGACTGCATCCAGGTTATTCCGACGTGTCTGTTCAGATCATCCTTCCACCGTAGTTGCGGTCGCCCTGCACTTCTCTTTGCCTTCCACGGTCTCCAAGTCAGCAGTCTTCTTGTCCATTTTTCATCTGAGCTTCTGGCTACGTGACCCGCCCATTGCCATTTTAGAGTCGCCACCCGGTGGATGATGTCAGTGACCTTTGTTTTTTCTCTCACCGTATCGTTTCTGATTCTGTCTCTTAGGCTTATTCCTAACATGGCTCTTTAGGTCACTCGTAGTTTCTCGGCAATTTTTTTGGACAATATTACAGTTTCAAGACCATAAGTACCAACTGGCAGAACGCAGGCTTCATAGACTTTTCGTTAGTTTATTTCATTTCAATCCCGTAATTATATTAAGTTTTTCGTTTGAATTGGCAGGATCAGGACATTCCAATCATTATTACGCACATAAAGTACACGAGAAATCCTTTTGTACTTTACACAATGTACCTAAGTCACGATTACTATAAAGCCATTTACAACCAATCAATTTAGTTGTGTTTTTTACACTGTAAGTAGGTGGAAATTTCACAATGCGACGTCACTGTACCATTTCATCTGGTGTTTGGTCTGGTACTCGTGGAATCTTACGGTTTTATACAGAATAACCAAGAAAAATCAATTCCACGCAGACATAAAACACAGAAAAAACTATTCTACGCGTGATCTCTCACGCGCTTACATTGTACCGTAATAAAATTTATATTTTTGTAAAAACTTTTGAGTTGTATGTCTTCATCTAAAACTTGATTCGATTTAAAATCGATGACAAAGTATTGTAAATATTATTGTATATTTGGGCGATCCACACGTTGTCAAATCGATTTCATAATGGGCACAGTTGTCTTCAACTTTTTTCTTGCTACGACTGACTATGGAGGGACACTCCGGGCCATACATTTAGCCCCATCATAAAACAACTACCAAATCACATTCCAACAATGTTTCCTACAGACGTAAGAGGAAGAACAAGTAGACGTAAGCTAGAAGATCCAAGTCCGTGTCCAAGTCCAAGGTCAGATTAATCAGTCGTGCGCATCCGAATCTCGAGTGTGTGTTGGACCTCGATAATTATTTGTTTGTAAGAAAACATGTTTTAAAAGTGATATTTCATTCAAAAAGCGTCGACGAAGAATGTGCCACGACAAATAGAGTAACGTTTGTTTAGCGGTCAAAGTGTTAATACCCATTTTTTTCATTTTTTTTGTTGCACATGATTTAATGACTAAGGATCGTGTCCGATCAGTATTCCATCCACCATATCTTACCATGCACTTTTATCACCGGTCAGTCTCCCAGCTGCAGCTATTGAGTCTAATTGACTCTAAAAACATGTCAAAACCAGTAAAAAGAGACGCCAAAATTCGAATGTATAAAAAACTAAATAAGCCAGTCCTATAAGCAAATCCTGGGTTATGACAAAGAACGTGGAGGAATCTTTTGCATCGTTTGAGAGAAGGATACTCAGAACAGTATATGGCCCTCTGAGAGATATTAACGGTTGACGTCGTCGATATGATAGGGGAATACATGACTTTTAAAGTGAACCAGATGTTATCTGTTCCATCAAGGTGGGGCGCTTGAGATGAATTGGTCACGTTATAATAATGGACGACGACAACCACTTACAATGCCTAACACTCTCCACACCGCAAGAACGGAGAAGACCAGGAAGGTCTAAAATGCAAAGGATGGACTGTCTCAGCGCTGATACATCTACATTACAGATAGCAAATTGGAAAACCATGGCAGCAGACAGACAAGAATGGAGGAGATTCCTGGATCCTTGGAGCCAAGACCCACCCAGGACTATCGACCTTATGTATTAATAATGTTTTAGCAAAGCGATACCATTATTCTTCTTATACTTCTTCTTTTTCATTTAATAGATCTGACGATCTGTGATACAAAAATCATGTCTCGTCGGATGATGAGGTCCGGCTGTCCTTCCATCTCTTAGGCGGTCTTCAAGGTGGGCGGTGTCCGGAGGGGATTTCATAAGCGGCTGTATATGCAAGTCTGTCACCATCCATTCAGTAAATGGTCCCTCCAGTATCTTCTTCTGGATCTACTCCACTGAAGATATCCTCTGTGTCGCAAGTTTTTCTTATGTCTTCGTTGCAGACACGATCTCGGAGAGTTTTTCCAGTAATTGATCTTAGGAACTTCATCTCCGATATTCTTAGTAGTGCCTTGGTTCGCACAGTCATCAATATCAATCAATCAATCAATCAAATCGGTTTATTTGCACGGTTTATTTTTAACAGACATCACTAAATTAATTTTTAAGGCATCTATTGAGAACAGGTAAAATAATATATTGTGTATTGTATACTACCAGAAACGCATGAGAGATGGTTCAACATTAGGAAGACAGGATACTCTCCAGAGTATTTGCCTTCTGAACGTACAATATCAGTCGCATCAATATAAACTGTCGGCCCGATACTTTATATTGATACGCATAAATAATATTTTTAAAACTATTGCATTATACATGCATATCTTCACATTACCGATAAAAACAACCCCTCTAAATCATTATAATAAAAAAATCCTTTTGTACAGCCACTGATCGATATTTCAAAGTCTACAAGATTGAAGAATTTGCCCCTTATTAATCCAGACCCTTTTTTATACAAGGGAATGCAGGAACCAGTGAACAATTAATATGAATTATTTATTAATTCCTCATCTTGGGTGGTTAGGCATGTTTCAAATTCCTCCGTAAAGGAATCTCTATTAGATAATGGTTATTCCTTTTATGAGTCTGGAATTCTATTCATTCCAATAGATTAACACCACCAAGCTTTTGTTTTTCATAATTTGTTTCCACCATAATGGGAGAATAATCATTTTTACAAAATTGAATTGAATTTTCACGTGAGTATTTAATTTCATACATTTCTCATCAAGGGAAATAAGTGGTTCTCACTAATGTTTCGGAGCCTAGGCATGCGTGCTCAACTAACTCCATGATATATTCGATGTTTCCGTCATATGTTACTATATAAACACTTTCTGAAGTCATATAATGAAGTTAACCATCAATGATAAATAATTCCTTCATTTTTCCCACATTATGATGCGAAATATCTATCAGCGAAAATACTTGTGTATAAAAACTAGTATTTTTTTAGAATTTATTTATAGATCAATAGAGACGAAGATGTAATTTATTTGGAAACAGAATATGGTAGTCTAATAGGTGGCGCTAGTGTACAACAATGTGAAGTTATTAAAAAATAGTAACATATATACAAGTTACAAAAATTTGTCAAATGTGGTGTTGTGAGAAGGGCGGAATGGGGAATGTTGTTAACATAAATCGATCGCTTAACCCAACCAATGACAGGTCATAAGTCCTGTAAACCCCTCGACTACCATATTCTGTTTCCAAATAATTTACATCTTCGTCTCTATTGAGATACAATTAATTAGTATTTTTTGTTTATTACGCCAAAGAAGTATCACTTTTTACGTGCGTACATCAGTGTACGATTACACGTTTTTTTACACGATATATTTCACTAAAATACATAACATACGAACATATGACTAACTAACTAACTATCCAGCATGCTGTCTCCCCGCAGGGGTAGCTAGAAAGAATGGACTATCACATTTTTCTTTCCTGACATGCTTCTGTCGGTTCTTCATCATTCATACATCGTGTCATGCACGCACATCGATTTCTCTGACTCCTCACGTGGCCGACATTCAATATTTGATACATTTGATCGTACCACGTTGACCACGGTCTTACTCTATTTCTAGTTCAATTTAAATCGTTAACATATAATGTTTTACCATTCTTTCTTTATTCATTCTTTTCATGGGTCCAAATCATCTAAATGTTCTTTTAATTATTTTTTTTCATAACACATTCATTCGCATCGCATTCACTTCATTTAATTTCATTTACTCGACACTCTATCATACACAAAATTTTCACACATTCGTCTAAGAGATCTCATTTCTACAGCATTTTTCAAAAAATTTAAAATATTATATAAAACGTTAGATGAATAAATAAAAATGTCCTATGTTCTGTTTTTAAGAAAATTTTATAAGCACAGGTTTTGTTCGTAACACCTTCATTCGCACGGTATTCACTTTTTATATTTTCATTCGATACTCTATCATACAAAGATTTTCCTGCATTTATTCAACTTTTATCCTTCTTTTGTCAGCTTCATGCTTCGCTTCCATATATTAGGGTCGGTACAAGAACACCATTGTGCACTACCATTTTTGCTATTTTAACAATAATACACATTAAATCACACCGCGTCTCTCGCGGGGGCGAAAAGAGAAGGATGGTGTGCCGCGTCGAAGTGTGGCAGTTCATTCTTTCTGCCAACCCTTTCGGAGAGACGGCGTGATGGTTAGTTAGTTAGTTAGTTACGTATTAAAAATATATTCATTTTTATTTAGGGACAACCTTGAACTCTACATAGTTAATCCGATAAAGTTTTTTTATACCACCTGGCATTGTTTTAAGGTTCTAGCAAGTCTTATTACTGAGAATCCACATAAAAACTGAATATTGTGTACCAACATCCCATCACTTATAGCGACTCTACAATTATTCAAGTCATGTTTCCAGTGGTGTATGTGTTTCCCCTGATTTGTATCATCCGTAAAAAATAATAACACAAAAATCAATATCGCAGATAAACCCGAGTAACCCGGGCAGAAGCATCGATAAAAAATCGATACGAATCCGCTCGATCAATGCGAAGTCGTAAATATGGGCGGGGAGCAACAAAGGATTGAACACACACTCAGGAGTATACTTTACTATGACTTACAGGGGTGTAGTCGGTATTACCTATTATTTGCTTATTTTATTCGATAACATTTTTTATTTAATTCGGTTACTTACACAAATCGACAATTGAAAAAACTTTGTATAAATTTAACAAATATGTCATCAATTAAAAAATTGTAACATCATCAAATTAATATTATTTATAAAGACGTTAGCAAGTTAGATTTATAGAGATGGCCCTAAAACGACTTTGTCTCTATTGTTCTTTACTATTTTTCTGGAAGGTTTTGTCTTTTTCAGGGGCGCCGGGTATTGTATTTAAAATAGCACATATAAAATATTATATTATATATAAGCAAATTGCAACGAATTTATAATTGTGTATGAATTGTATTAAAAATTATTAAATATTTTTCAAGAAGTCTTTCTTTATTTTATGGAAAAATACGCTTTGCTTTCTATTATTTAATTAATTGTTTACCACATTACATATGATAATGCTCCAGCAAATTGAAACATGTCAATCCCATAAAATAACAGATGTTTACAGTAATATGAACCGTTAATAAATAAAAAACCATAAACACTGTACATTATATTATTTAATCACATAACATAATGCATAAATTTGGAATTCTATAACTATGTTAACGGTTGCAAAAGAGGATGTATTTTAAAACATTATGAAACATGCCGTAAAACGATTTAGTTAGAAAAACGGTTTATTCGATAAGTTTTTGAAAATCTAAATGTTGAAAATATTAATTGAGTTAACGCAAAACTAATAAAAATACTGTATATTCAGGTATTTTTTAAATGTAAACCTAAAAATTTTCTAATTTCGTTTTATGCTTATAACTGGAATCGTCAATCTAATGTAGTCAATAATAAGAGACGATCAAATACAAATATCTGCATAAAAAAGTAGATTTTTTTTGTTTTTGGCGATTGTTCAATGCACCCCTGAAAAAAGTATAGAGGTATAAATCCCAATACCCCCATAGGTCAGATGCTAAACGTACAATGTGCTTTAATTTGTGTTTTATTGTTATGATCCGTTAAAAATAGGTTCCCTCGAATTCAAACGATTTAAGATCATTGACAAATATACATTTCCGCACCAAATACTAATAAATTTGAGTATTAATACGCAATCGTTACTTTGTTACGTAAAAATTATTAAAAATATGTATGTATGCCTTGCATATGTGCACGCATATAGCAATACGTTTAAATAACATGCATAATTCCGTAGATTTTCACGGTTGGTAGAAATATGTTTTTTGGGATCTTGGGAAAATTCGTGTAACCCGTCATGGACCGACGTTTCGGAGATCTTTGCAATATTCATCTTCAGGGTGGTTATGTATCATATATCAGTATCATAACCACCCTGAAAATGCAGACTACAACGATCTTCGAAATGTCGGTTCAGAAAGACGGTTTACACGGATTTTCACAAGATCCCAAAAAACATACGCATGTAAAAAGTAAAGTGCAAATTTATAAACCTGCGTACAATCGATAATAATATACGAAATCGAGTCAAGATCCGACACGACTGAAACAAAAGCACTGCTTAGGACTAGACAAATAAAGACATGATTTAGAAAAAAATGACATGGTTTGTCTTGCCTTAGCAAAGCTTAGTAATTAAGTTATATGCCATAGGGTAAAAATTTATAAAATAACTTGCAAACAGCATTTTTATGAACTATCACATTCGATATGAACTATTACACCATTGTTCAAGAAACAATGAATAAGAGTTCCTAAAATTCGTGTAAAGGAATGATTTAAATGCGCGAAAGGCGGGCAACCCAAAACAAAATATTCCTCGAGTAATTTTACTATAGACAATTTTATACATATTACAACATTACAGTATTAGCGTGACTTGTAAATAAAATATTATGATGATATCAATCTTGGACGATGAAGGCTACGATGGGAGTATGAAGTTGGGAGAGAAGCAGCGAAATTATAACGAGTGTCAAGTTTGAGGGTCGAAGTAGACGACAGAAGGAGTTGGAGGTGAGGAATAATGGAAGCTTAGGCTCGATATAGACTTTAGGGTCACCAAAGAAGACGAAGAAGATATCAAACATTAAAATATTAATGTCAATTGAAAGTTCTTGGTTTAAGTCATTGAGGTAGGGAAATTAAAAATAAATGAAAAAATAAAATTGCTCTCTAATACAGATTAAGTTTTTTATTCCACTCGTTCTTTAATTTTGACCGACTTTTAACAAAAAAGAAAACAGCTTGTATACCAATAAAAAAATTGTATTATGGATTATCACAGTATTAAATTTATGAAAAATGATTGTAATTAAAACAGCAAAAACAATCGAAATTGTGTATCGTGTAAAATACGTGTACCTACACACAATTCTGAAGTATTATTAAATAGAAAATATTGCGTTCATAAAATTAACTAACTAACCATCACGCCCTGGGGTAGGCAGACATAATGGACCGCCGCACCGTTTTATCCTGACATACTTATCTCGCTCATCGTGTCATGCACGCACGTCGATTTCTATGACTCCGTTTAACATTTTCATTTTTCATTTATAAATAAAAATCACAAACATTACAGACATATAATTCCAGATCGTTTACAATTACATTATAAGAATTTATAAGAGAAGCATAAAAAAACCTAATAAGATTAAGAATTAGAAAGAATCATAACATTGATATTGCATCCCTGAGGCAACTCTCACTATCACGGAATATGTCGACCTCCGAGGTGACCCGATTTAGCAATAAGATTGCCCTACCCACAGGCATAACCATTGGCAGGTTGGTTCTGCAGCGCGGCAAATAGAACAATCTGTGCTGTTTTGACGAAAGAATGATTGATTTTTTCATGCCACGTTAATGGTACGTTTCTATGGGATTAATAATTATATTATTATTTTTTCAGTTTTCATTAAAACAAAGATATTAAAATATTCAGGGCATGTCATTTAATTATTTTTAAGTAAAAATAGATTCCATGCTGGTCCAGAATATTAAAAAATAATTTGGTGGGAATTTCGTCTTCGAATTATTACTCAACATGCCGTAACAATATTAATATGATAAGTAAAACGGGTTGGTTTGGTAATGGGGTAACAAAACAAGTAGCACACAACAAAGGACCCTCGCACTGGCAGGTCGATTAAATTTGCATTGAGCTCATTCTGCAGAAGGACGAAAGTTTTATAGGTCAAACAAGCTCGGTGCATCAGAGTACTTTCCTTGCAATAATCAAGCTAGGCGCTTTCCGTACAATAATATTTTTACACTTTACAATTGAGTGATAAAAGAGGAGATATTTCGAAGTACTAAATACTTAAAAAGAACTAAGATACTTATTATTTTTTAAACAGTGATGTAAAATCACATGTTTAAATATTTAATCCTGTTAAATGTTTAATTTGAAACGGTGTAATAACATCACAATTTAATTATTTATAAAATTGTTGCCACAATTATTTTGTGAACCGATTATTATCGCTAGGTGATACAATCAACTGAGGATAATACTTTGATGATGCCAACATCGGTTGTGGAAACACCTGAACCGACAATTTCATAAAAAAAATATTAAATAAGTTAAACAGTCAAATTAAATAATTTTGTTTTTTGTATCACAATTGTATTTTATTTTACGCGACAGCTGTTTCATCAACCTATGTTGATGAAACATAGGAACATAAATTATTCAAATTGACATAGGAACAAATACATATAAAGATTCGATAAATCAAGAAAATTCGACATTTGATATATTATTGTAACACCTGATGATGTCAACATAGGTTGATGAAACAGCTGTCGCGTAAAATAAAATACAATTGTAATTCCAAAAAACAAAGTTATTTAATTTAACAGTTTAAAATGTTAACGTGTCAGTGTTTCGGCCAAAACAATGGACTATTTGATTAAATATCGGCTATATAGCTATTTTCTGCTCACATTGAAGATTGTAAAATTAAATTCTAATATCATTGATTTAAATCCTTGGTATTAGTCTTTTTTTTTTAATAATAATAATAAGCGCCTGTAAGCGCCTCGGCCACCACCTTCTGTTCCCAGAAAACAATTTGCATCTTCGTCTCTATTAAGATACAATTAATCCTTGTAAAATAATAATAAGTGTTTCAAATTGAATAAATGTTGATGTATCATAGTTTTTTCTTCAAATCATAGTGTTATTGTCTAACAAATAAAATAAAACTTCTGGAAAACTACCGTTTTCATCAAAAATTAAGTAACTTAATTTCTAATTGTGAATGGTAACGGTGAATACTAAAAAGAAGAGAAGAATACGAATTTCTCTTGGAGATTTTTCTATTAAATACTTTATTTTACGATAAACTTAGGGCAAATGTGTATATATATGTTAAGATTCTTATTTTTCTTCAAGTGTCCTGTCGGGTCCTCCCAACGTTGGGGATCACCCCGACGAACCTGTCCCTGTCCTGCGCCGCTCGGAACAGCTCATCCAGTTAAGATTAATTGAGTATAATTACCAGGAAACACTAATCCATCAAAACTATTTGGAACATATTTTATTTTGTCTAATGTGGTATTTGATGATCTTCCTCTGATAAATGATATCAGAGGAAGATAGTTGTTTTAAGGAACCCACACGATATTAAATTATCTATAGAAATTTAACAAATAGAATATTTTAAATTTAAAATGAGATAATACCAAGAAATTTCATTATGAACCATTTCATTATTTCTTTGCCTACTTCAATTGTATTTCATATTATTTTACTAATGTTCGACATATTCAGTGCGTATATTATCTTTAAGTGTATTGGATATAAACTGAAAGACTCCTACTTATAGTTCTTAACCATATCCACTGCATCCAGAAACTTGATTCTTCTTCTTTTATTGAAGTCGTAAATCAGTGTCAATTAGATCTTATCAGATAATTAAATTGTTGCCTCGCATTAATTTATGAACGTGTGAGGAATGGTAAAGAGCAAACCTCCAGCGAACGCGATTTTTAGGCACGGCAGTGAAGTACTACTAAAATTCCATGAACATCACATAAAAATCTTCGTTGCTATGTGAAATCTGTTACGAGAAATAGTGTGTTTTGGACAAGTGAAGTATACCGCAATCTCGAAACGTGCTTTGTTTACATAGGCCTTGCCAGCTAATACAGTCCGTAAAGAAGACGTCAAATACACAAAGTGATATATTGGGCCGTTGGGAAATAGCGAATAGATGAATTTTGGGCATTCCTAAGATTAGTAAATCTTATAGGATATAAAGTAGGCACCCACGTGATTTGTAAATGTCGATATAAATTATATATATTAAATAATAAAGATAATTCGATAGATTTATTTATTTAGTAATATCGTTAATTTTTATAAATTATTTTTATAAGTAGCCGTATTACAATATTATGTATTTGCGTGGGAACTGATATTTAATTCAGGTAATCTAAAAGATGAAATAAAATATTTTATATGTGTTTTTAATATGATTGCCATAACTGCCGCATTACAAAACTGTCACATTGCATAACTTCCTAACTACTCCGATGAATAAAATAAATTTACCAAGACCTTTAAGAAATAGATGAAAAATATGAGTGTTTTAAAGAATGTTGTAATATCTTAAGTCGTAGTTAATAAATATGTTCATGTGATATTAACGAAAGTATCTTCGATTTGAAATCCTAACGGCTTTGATAAAATTATAAACATTAAATTCCTAAGATATGATAAATAAAAATTGTATCATTCAAATACATTTAAAAAACCTACGCACGAAAACTAACTAACTAACTAACCATCACGCCGTCTCCCCGAAGGGGTAGGCAGAAAGAATGGACTGCCACACTTTTCTTTCCTGACCTATTTCTCTCGCTTACTTAACATTCATACATCGTGTCATGCACGCGCGTCGATTTCTCTGACTCCTCACATGGCCTACATTCAATAATTGATTTATTTGAT
Source organism: Lepidostoma basale (assembly GCA_022606425.2). Lineage (NCBI taxonomy): Eukaryota > Metazoa > Arthropoda > Insecta > Trichoptera > Lepidostomatidae > Lepidostoma > Lepidostoma basale. The sequence goes on along the minus strand of JAHDVF020001325.1, from coordinate 1,935,923 downwards.
AGTGCCACGTTTTCCTCGGTCCTCCTCTATTTCTGGTTCCATTTACATCGTAAACATATAATTTTTTTTAACCATTCTTTCTTCATTCATTTTTTCCAAATGTCACAACCATCTTATGGTGTTTCATTATTTTGTTCATAACACCATCATTCGCACTGCATTCGCTTCTTATATTCTCATTCGACACTCTATCATACAGAGTATCGACACATTCGTCTACTTTCATTCTTCTTTTGCCAGTTCCAAGGTTCGCTTCCATACATAAGGGTCGGTAGAAGAACACCATTGTGCACTGCCATTCTAGCTTATATACCTACGCACGATAATTTAGTAAAAAGTCAGAATTAGTTAAGTGAAAAAAAAACCAATTCAACTGAAGGACGCAGGATGCAAGGAAAAATAAATCGTTTAGCTGCACTTTCGCTGCAAATTCCTCCATTAGCCTCGGATCCCGCTGCATCTCTGCATCGCTCGCACTCTCTCACAGTCAAGTGTAATCCTACGAAATCAGGTTGCACAGCATCCAAACAGCGGGTAAACACTGGAACACTCTCACACAAAGGGGACAAACAAAAGGGAATGGAATGAAATAAAAAGAAAAAAAATTTGGTAGCCAGTGTCATCCATTGTGCGTGATTATTGGGTCAAATAAAATCGGACAGGTTTCTTTATGCAAGACCGGAATCTGCGCAGGACCCTCCGGACCAGTGACCTGGTACCGGTTGCCGCTTGCTGCACCGTGAGATGAACGGGTACGAGGCAAGAGATGCGTATACGATAAATTGACAGTTATGCGAATGAGTTTCTATGAATATTTTATATTATCTGATAAGTATCGTGCACGTATTTAAAATTCTTATGCATTCCTAACTCAACTTAAAACTAAGACAGAGGATGTTAAGGTGTTATGTGTGGTCTTTTCTGTTATATGGGTGTGAGACATGGACATAACTAACTAACTAACTAACCATCACGCCGTCTCCCCGAAAGGGCAGGCAGAAAGAATGGACTGCCACACTTTAATCGATGTGGCACTCCATCCTTCTCTTTTCGCCCTGCGAGAGATGCGGTGTGATGGGTTGCGAACCTCATCGCCACCAATAGGCATCTCCCGCGAAAATAGACATGTACGTACATTAAAAGTAAATACAATGAACCGGTTAGAGGCATTTGAAATGTGGCTTCACCGAAGAATGTTCAGGATCCCATGGACAGACAGAGTGACGAACACAGAAGTCCTGAATCGTGCAGGAGTAAATAGAGAGCTGACATTGATCAAAGTTCGCAAGATTTCATATCTGGGTCACGTTCTACGAGGAGAAAAATATTGCCTGCTGCATATAATTTTGAGGGGAAAAATAGAGGCCCGCAGGGGGGGCAGGGAGAAGGTATATCTCTTGGCTGCGCAATGTGAGAGAATGGACGGGAATCGGAACTGTGGAGGAGCTATTCTGGACAGCGCAGGATAGGGAAGAGTTTACCAGAGAGATCGCTGACGTCGAGGGGACCTGACAAGGCACTTTAAGAAGAAGATGCATTCTTAAAAACAAGTTCCAAATTTATTATGAACGATCTTGTATCTATCTTCATTCATTCTGAGATATATGGTTTACAAATACATAGTAGGCACACACCATTCGCCACATGTATGTTAGCTCATTAGATTGTGTATATTCTGCGAACTTCATTCATGGAGAGTTTCAAAGTTTGTTAGGCATAATTTGGTTTTCATGTTTGTATAATATTGACTGACCCCCGACCCCTATTGTACAGTTAGCCACAAAATTCTTGTTAAAGCTAGAAAATTTATGCGAAATCGTCTGACGGGAACTTACCAACAAGTTTAGAAATATTGTTTATGTTCGAACTGAGAATTTAATATTTCAGTTTGAATTATTTTGTACGCGTTAGTACTAATACATAAAATATGTACATACTTAGTACATAATGGTTTAATACTGCGCAGTCCGTAAAGGTCATTTTATGTATTAGTATGTTTAAGACCGTGAGATCACGGGAGAAGCAAGTGCCGCCGTTAAAAAGTAGAAAAACGCCTTTTGTTTATCGTTCGACACCGCAAGGTAAAAGCTCGAGTGAAGATTATAATATCACACTTAGAACGGAAGATTTATTCTCAGTGAAAGCTCAACAATACAAATATACATCTCACACAAAGGTGAATAGTTAAAAAGAACCCATTGTCCAGCTAGGTGTCCATTCCAAAACATTCTTTGTTCACCTGAACCCCAGCATCCTTAGTCAAACACATCCTAGGTTCCCTAACGATATTGTCGGATCTAGGACCGTTTACTAATGTGACAAATTAACATCTTTCCTCGGTCAATTGGCCGCACAAAGAGAAGAATAGAATACAATGTACGAGCTAAGGAATCTCCGCTTCAGGGTCCCCTTCTTTTTCTAGGCTAGGGTATGCGTTCCTTGTAGCTACGTACTTATTACAACATCAGCACATTGGGGTGAACTTGCTCCGTTCGGCCACAATAAAGGTTAATGCCCCGATAATGACGCGTATGCAGAAGAAAGCTTGCAGAAAGAATCAATGGACATCGTAGGGGTCAGGGTGAATTCATTTGTAGCTGGATTAGTAACTTGCACGACCCCGTTTCTAAGGACCCCAAAATATACTCCTTTGTCCGTTGAACTGCTTATTTTACACGCTAGTATGAGAAGCGAGGTAAATGTATGAACAAGAACCAGAGATGCATAGATTAATTCATTTAACGCACCGAGTTATTGACTCTACATCATCGAGTTTACGTACCAAGCCTGTTGAAGTGCCCACTTATTTGATACGAGATTTCTGTTCTCACGAAAGTTCTCTGCTGGTTCGTTTACTCCTATGAATAATAAGATATGTTTATTTTCTTATCATTACTAACTAAACTTTGAATATATTTCGTATTAAAATGCAAACTTAAAATCATGTTTACTATTGTATCGTAGGTATAGCGTTGAAGCTCACGTTATATAAATACACAATTACTTTAGATATCTTTACGTTTTATATTAAGATAAACATTTAGATACATTGGCATTATAAAAATAATCTTTTTTAATATAATACAAATAGAGGTTCATTTTCTTCTTACTGTTGTAATTTGTAGAGAAAATGAACTTTACAAAAACTTTAATTTTACAATTACAGTGAAAATATTTCCGTATCTATTTTGCAAAAGTACATATTATGCAGTTTTTGTCGATTTTGATATGTTATTGCCAATCTTATATAATGTTAATGCGGAATCTCATGTATCTAAAACTTTATATTTTAATAATACAATAAATTTTGCATAAAACCCAGTCCAACTCGAATATGGCAAAAGCGTGAATGATAAGTCAACCACAACCCTACATACCATTAAAAGTTCAATGACTCGTAACGTATATTTTTGTAAATAGATATACTCGTATGTGAATAAGATACAAATAATAATAATAATAATAATAATAAGGCAGAGAATGTTGAAGCGTTGTCTGGTCTGTATTACTCTATGGCTCGAAGACTTAGACCCTGAAAGTGCACACCATGAACCGGTTGCAACCATTCGAGATGTGGTTACCGTGGACAGATTTCGTCAGCAGTTTGGAGGTTTTGAGGAGAGCCAACTGCAGTAGACAACTGCTAAAGGACGTTAAGGTCCGTAAGATTTTATATCTGGGTCACATTCTGCAGAGAGATAAATACAGTTTGCTCCTTCTAATACTGATGGGAAAAATTGAGGGGCACCGTGGTCCTGGTAGAAGGCAAACGTCTTGGCTATGCAACATAAGATACTGGACCGGGATGAGACTTGTGAGGGAGCTGTTCCGGGTTGCGCAAGATAGAGAAGCCTTCGCCGGAGTGATTGCCAACGTCAGGGGGACCTGATACGGCACACGAAGAAGAAGAAGAAATAGAATACCCCTTTTCATTATAAAAAAAAACGTAAGCTATCCTAATTTACTCATAGGCGAATTTGTGGAACTTCTAAACTTTAAATAGACTCTCCTTTAAAATGCGACAAAAATGACATGGGTACTTGCCGAATTGGTACGGATTTCAAATCAAGATTTAATACGAAGAAAAACATTTAATTGTAATAGGCAAATTGAGCTGTATCTGTTAGTTACTGATACGAAAAATAAGTATTTTTTTACCTGCGGGTGATATTTCATTAAAAGTGTACCAAAATTTTGAGTTCAGTAACAAATTAATTTCCTTAAATCTCTATGAGTTTAATTAAAATTTGTGTTTTGTTCCGGCAAAATGTCGAGATTAGTATAACAAAATACACCACGTCAAATTTATGACTGTGTCCCGAGCGACGCAATTACGAAATTAATTAAATATAATCCTAATAACAATTAAACTTTTAATAACATAAGCCTCGTATAATTTACGTATTTAATCAGAGTTTTTCGGTTAGTTCAGCAACCGTCAAAGAACTCATAATCAAAGACGAAATCCCTAATTAAAAGTTAGCTCCGTTGGGCCGAGCCCTGGGGCCCTGCTACTGCTAGTCCCGGCCTACAGGATATGAACGGGTGACTTCGTTATAAGGGTCACGACTTCATTCATTAAAGAACAATGCCTCAAATAATAGTTCACCGGAGCTTTACGGTTGGCGATTTTAAAAGGGCCTTATCTCTTAATTAATTTCAAAACTTATTGTATGTGACAAGAAAAGAATATAAGTAATTCTTGAAGTTAATTAAGGTGTATCAAATTGTTCATTATGAACACCAATAGTAGTACTATAAATTAATGTTAAAATATAACTATCTTTCTAACAGTCTCCGAGGGGGTAAGCAGAAATAATGAACTGCCACACTTTGACCAAGTAGTGACAGACTCGCATAAACAGCCGCTTATGAAATCCCCTCCGGACACCGTCCACCTGGAAGACCGCCTAAGGGATGGAGGGACAGCTGGACCTCATCATCCGACGAGACATGATTTCTGTGTCACAGATCTTCAGATCTATTAAAATAATAAGAAAAAGAAGACATATCATACGCTGCATGAAGCTTATTATTATATTTCCTTAATTTATATACAAACCTTTAATATAAAATTATTACAGTGGGTTCGATATATAGGTAAGCAGGCGCCCACATATTACCGTTTTATGCCTCGGTTAATTATAACAAATCCTTAATAATCTGTGGATCGTAATCTTATTGTGACTATTAGATCGAGCCTCGTTCTGGTGGCTGACTCGTGTGGCGTGACTTATGCCCTGTGTCTCCAGAGGATGTGGGGGAGGGGGCAGGAAATGGAGATACACTCGGCTGGGAAGCCGTTTACTTTGACTCGAGAGTTCTTCTTCTACTGAACCTGATACTTATTGCAATGATACTCGTGTATTCGTACAAACGACCGCAGTTACTCAACAATAGAAGTGCAGCAATTTTTTATTTTATTTAAAAAAAATCAACAATCGTGTAGAGTTTTTTTTTATTTTTTAAACTTAAGGTGTTGACATTGAGGAATTCCATAATGATGACTTTTTTTATCACTTGAAGTGTTTATTATTCTTAACATGTTTTGAAGGTCTTTACACTATACACCCATCATCGGGAGAACGACATAAACTAAGTACCTAAAACATGTTTTATAAGAACATTTTTTAAAATATAAATTATATAATATAAATAGACAAAAATATCCCATTGTATAGCTCTCACCCCGAGAACCCTAAAATATTATTAAATATTCAGTAAACCCTAAAAAATGATTTTATTTTCCCTACTAACTAGGGCTAAAAGGGGTATATAGATTTCAAAACACAAAAACGGCGTCTTTTTTAAACCGAAGCCCAGGAAATAAAAATATATGCTTTTTATGTCGATTCCGTGCACTAGTAATAAATATATATTATTTGCACAGCCTCTTAATGAGGTCGTTAAATAATGTATAATACATGTTATAAATAAATCATTCAATCAATGAAACAACTTGATTTCAATTAATATGTTCACAAATGCACTTTCCCGGATAAGCATTTATCTTGTTAGGCTGTTGAAATATGATGCCTCTCCAGACCGGGCATTAAGTTCAATTAAGAAGATACGGAAGTTTCACTAAACTAGTTTTGATACCATTGTATTAAAATTTTGTATTCGTAGGCAAGTAAGTTAACAACTCAATTAAATAGATACAGGAAGTTCCAACGTCCCAAAAAAAAAGGTATACATATAGTTAAAACACCACGCTATATTACAACGTAAATAATCTTGTACAAAATGTATAATATACGTTCGTCTTAATATTGTAATAACGGTTACACGGTGTCGTAAACTATTAGAGACAGGAGATTTATCTTGTTGTTTGGTGTAAGTACAAACTTGATTTTAATTGATTTTTGGTACACATCCTGTAATTTCAATATCTTGTTCAAATTCTGGCAGAGGTAGTAAAAAAAACTTAGTTATAGCACTTATTTGTTTTTTTTATAAATAAAAAAAGCAAGGTGTACCTAATTGCTATTTAAATGAAATTATTTGTTTATTTATTACTTCTTGAATGATGTAAAAGTCTTATTCAAATTATCATCTGTTTTATAAAAGTTTCATTATATATTATATTATGGGAAGTGAAGCATGGAACTGGCAAAAGAAGGATGAAAGTAGAATAAATGCAGTAGAAATGAGATCTCTAAGACGAATGTGTGGCAAATCTGTTTATGATAGAGTGACAAATGCAAGTATAAGAAGTGAATGTGGTGCGAATGAAAGTGTTATGAACAAAATAAGGAAAGGGTCATTAAGATGGTTTGGACACATGGAAAGAATGAGTGAAGACAGAATGGTAAAGAAGATATACTCGTATGTAAACGGCGTGAACGGAGCTAGAAATAGAGGAAGGCCGAGGAAAACGTGGCACGATCAAATCAATCAAATATTGAATGTCAGTCACGTGAGGAGTCGGAAAAATCGACGTGCGTGCATGACAAGATGTATGAATGTAGAGGAAGCGAGAGGCGTATGTCAGGACAGAATAGTGTGGCGTTCCATTCTTTCTGCCTACCCCTCCGGGGAGACGGCGTGATGGTAAGTTAGTTAGTTTTTTATGGGAATGATATGTTTCGACGTGCTAAGGTATTATCAAATGTTATGACATTTGATAATGCCTAAAGCAAGAATTAGCAAGGCGAAACATGTCATTCCCATAAAATATAATAAAATAGACGTTTTCATTTCACAGAAGAAGGATGCAAGCAGATAAATGCGGTAGAGATGAGGTCGCTAAGACGTATGTGTGGTAGAACGATATACGACAAAATCTCAAATGCTAATATAAGAAAGGAATGTAGAGCGGAAGAAGATATCATGAACAAAATTATGAAAGAATCGCTGCGATGGTTCGGACATATGGAATGCATGGATGGAGAAAGAATGGTTAAGAAAGTATACGTTAATAGTGAGTACGGAGTCGAGGCAGACCGAGGAAAACATGGCATGACCAAATTAATCAAATTTTAAAGGTCGGTCATGTTAGATGTCGATGATCCGTTGTATGAATGTGGAGGAAGCTAGAGAGGTTTACAAGGATAGAGTAGTGTGGCGGTTCATTATCTCTGCCTACCCCTGCAGAGAAATGGCGTGATGGTTTGTTTGTTTGTTTAATATTTAACATTCTTCTTCTTGCGTCATATCAGTTTCCCCGATGTTAGCAATCACTTATGCAAAGGCTTCTCTGTCACTTATGCAAACGTTTGCCTTTGGCCACGTCGTCCTTTAATTTTTAACCCAAGTTGTAGATATTTAATTATATTTTATTGCAATTAAATATTTCGCCTTGCCATAATACATTTGTTAATATCCTAGAAAGACTAAATATAATATAATATTTTATAGTAGGTATATCCCCTCCATAAAATATGATAAAACTTCTGGAAAATAAATGCATTCATCAATATATATTTTTTCATTTTATAAATTGAGAGCTCTATTTATAAATGCGATTTGTTAATGTTATTAGAGGTGATTTAAGAATGTCGTTTATGAGGGTTGTTTGTGCTTCTATAACTTTATTGGGGTATTTGGAGCTCAAGCTGCCCCAAGTTATTATGCCATATTCCACTAAAACCTAAGACTAATGTACCGTACTTATATTTAATATTTATTATTATAAAATATATTTGTTTTTAATTAAAATTATGAAAGTAGAACAAATACAGTAGAAATGAGATATCTGAAACGAATGTGTAGATTCTGACGGCCTTCGTGGCCGAGTGATAAGTGCATTGACTGCCACCCCGAAGGTTCCGGGTTCGATTGTCACACTGTCTTTGGTCTGGTGTAGAATTCACGTGACAATAAAATGGCGATACTTAGCTACCTATCACATGTCGCGAGAATCACTATGATAGCTATAATACGCTTTACATCGATTTGGCTCATGCTGTCATGATGTAAAGAGCGAGTCAACAAAATAATAATAATAATAAAAGAGTGTCGAATGAAAATATCAGAAGTGAATGCGGTGCTTATGAATGTGTTATGAACAAAATAATGAAAGGATCAATAAGATGGTTTCGACACATGGAATAAATGAAAGAAGAAAGAATGGTAAAAAAGTACAATATACCATATGTTAACGATGTAAATGGAACTTGAAATAGAGGAAGATAGAGGAAAAGTGACACGATCAAATATTGAATGTCGGCCACATGAGGAGTCGGAGAAATCGACGTGCGTGCATGACACGTTGTATGAATTTTTGAGGAAGCGAGAGAAGTATGTCAGAAAAGAAAAATGTAGCAGTGATGGTTAGTTAATAAGTTAGTTTTACGAAAAAATATTACAGATTTATACTGATTACACAAAAAATATATATTTCCCCACCTTTTTATTATAAGGTTTATTGTTCATCCAAGCTTATATATCAACAAATAGAAATTTATGGTTCATAGTCACTATAATATCATGTGTAAATAAGAAACTTTACCTGGATAATGGTTATTTGATATACTTTTAAAAATATCTGTTAATAAACTTATTTTTAAATTGACACAAACTTCTTGATCGACGTGGAGATTATCTCTGAGATATCATGTATCGTTTTGGGAGAAAGCGTATTTATCATCGCATCGGTCGCATGAAACACCTCTTACATTTACTCGTACTCGTATATCTAAAGTTGTTCCATCTTTTGCTAATTCCATAACTTCTGTGTTTTTTTTTACTAAATCAATGAGAATTTATGTCCTATTGGTCTTCTTCTTCTTCTTCTTTTGATAGATCTGACGATCTGTGACACAGAAATCATATCTCGTCGGATGATGAGATCCAGCTGTCCCTCCATCTCTTAGGCGGTCTTCCAGGTGGGCGGTGTCCGGAAGGGATTTCATAGGCGGCTGTATATGCGAGTCTGTCACCATCCATTCGGGCTACATGGTCCCTCCAGTATCTTCTTCTGGATCTACTCCACTGAACGATATCCTCTATTTCGCAGGTTTTTCTTATGTCTGCGTTGCGGACACGATCTCGGAGGGTTTTTCCAGTAATTGATCTTAGGACCTTCATCTCCGATGTTCTTAGTAGTCCCTTGGTTCGCACAGTGTCAGCCTGCGTCTCTACAGCGTACGTCATGATGGGTCGCACGCATGTTTTGTAGATTGTCCTATTGGTACTAACATTATATCCCAACAGTTTTTTAATGTTGATAATTGGAAGCAGCCCTCACTAGTTATTGTGTTTGCTTGTATTTGCTCTTTCTAAGATGCTACCTGTTGATATAGAGCATAGGTTCCCAAGGTGCCCCTCCCCCCCCCCCCCCCAAGGGGGACCGGGAGGGAGCTAATTTTGGCCCTGAAGAAGTAGGATAGGCTTCTTTAGACTGATAGGCGGCAGACATACATCACTCAGAAATTCATATTCGTGAAAGTACGTTCAGAAGACAAATACTCTTGACTTTGGAGAATAACTTGTATTCCTAATCTCGAACCATCTCTCATGCGTTCCTGGTATTATATAATATATTTTTATGTTTTACCTATACTCAATAGATGCCTTAAACTAAAATTGTTGTTTGTAATATATTTTGAGAAAATAAATTGATTTGATTTGATTTGATAACAGTTACACTAAATCATAGTATAAATAGCTAAAAACCCGCATGTCATCAAGAAACAGTACGAGAATATTTTGAATACAAGAGAGCGAGAGAGAAATACTTCGAGAGAAATAATTCTCCTCGAAAATAATTCGAAATGCACACGATGCGCATGCCCCTTGAAACTTTTAGGATCCATGACTTCATATCGTCGGTTCAAAGGTAAAACTCATTAAGTGACATTTCAAAATTTTCTCATTTTTTTGTAACTTCCGCATCAGACTTGTGAATTCTACGTCAGAAAACAATCACCAAGTGTATTTATTGAAGAATAACAGTTATTCTTTAATAAAAACACTTGGTGATTACTTTCTGACGTAGAATTCACAAGTCTGATCAGAAATTGCAAAAAAATAAATAAATAATTCAAATGTCACTTAATGAGTTTTCCCTTTGAACCGACGATATATAAGTAGAATTTTATATCCTTCGTCGAATATTTAAATAAATCGCCTTTGCATAAAAAAAATTTTTGCCACAATATTATTTTATATCTAATAATAAAAATATAGCGACTGCCACTGAAGTCAATATATATTATTTTATTACATAACCAGTATGTGCAGTATTAGTAATAAATTCACTATCAAATTAAGCATAACATGTATAAATTTCAATCGAGACTTTTAAATCAATTATACCCGAAAATACAAATTAACTACTTGTATTCTGCATCCGGATAGATTACAGATAAATCGGCAGACTGTTATATTGAAATAAAAAAAGTGTAAAATTATTACAGGAAAGAAAAACATTAATGTAAAAAATCCAATATCGCTACTATTCGTTTTTGCGTACCGAAAGTGGAACCATTTAAATAAGTCGTTAAGAAAAACAGTTATCTTTTATAATAATTAAATAAAACGATGTTTTTTAACTACTTCCACTTTTGTCTTTATTTAGAGAGCGACCGGTTTCGCCAGACTCGCTGGCATCGACAGACTGGTAACACTATTGTAAACTTAGTCCTTTATATACATACAGATCAGGGGTGGTAAACATGATTCTATACAAAAATAATCTTCATATATTTATGTAAAAAATTTCTGAATTTAACTATTGGTATTACAGGTATTCTTGGAGGTTCGTGTTTAATACAATGGGTTTTAATTTTTATTATCTCTTACATATTCATATATAATGTTTGAAAAAATGGTAATTTTGTTTAAATTATTACTGAATTTAAATATTATATGTTATAGTTCTTGGTCCCAACCAACTCTGCCAACCTTTCCGAGGAAACGGTGTGATGGTTTGTTGTTTTAAAACATTGTATAAAATGTTTAACAACACTTCAATTATGTATTCACAAAACAATGAAAAAGCGATTACAGAATATAATACTAACTAACCACCACGCCGTCTCCCCGAAAGGGTAGGCAGAAAGAATGGACTGTCACACTTTTACTGATGCGGCACTCCATCCTTCTCTTTTCGCTCCGCGGGAGACGCGGTGTGATGGGTTGCGAACCTCATCGCCACCAATAGGCATCTCCCGCGCACACTTCGATCGTCTACACATATTTGATTTTCTTACCACACATAATAATAATGAAGATGAAATTTGCAACAAACTCTAAAACTTTGGTCAAAGATAATACTGAGTGAAAGAAGAAGTATTTTTTTTGTAAAATGGCAATGTAATTTCCATCACCATCGAATACGCAAAAAATACTTTAACAATAAAAAATAAATAATTTAACTGAACATCATGTAAGATAAACTATTATAGTAATATTTGATTTAATAGCCACTCCAGCATTTTTATTTTTAGATTAAGTATTTTATTCAAAATTCAATAAAACAGACCCACGCTGTTGGAATATACATCTATCGCATAAAAGTAATGAAATTGCGTTTAGCGATAACGATTCTTTGATAGATGTTTATTCTAAGCAATTTATCTAACATTTATAGACATACTAAATTATATTATAATATTTATGTGTTGATATGATGTGAATATAGGAACAAATACAGATTATTACAGAATAAAAAACATAACAGAATTTTAAGCCATATTCAGAAATAGAGAGAGACCCCATCGTATCGCAATATGAATTATGAATAATGTTATAAAAGGCTACGTTAGTAAGCTTGTTAGAAGAGGTGGAACAAACTGAAGAAGAACTCATTGAAAACGCGATAAAAATTCAAGCACCAGGAGTTACGCTTATGTGCTCATGGTTGGATGAATTCTACTCATATGTATCTATCTAAGACTCGCTTCTTTCTTTACAAATATAATCTTAACCCTGTATTTTTTTGTGCCATTATTTTTTATTATATTTACAACTAGGTATATCAAAAACATCGAACCAATGTATGTTATCGACATCATCGTACAAATATATTAATGTGGTAATGGGCAGGACACACAGCAAGCCAAAATAATAATAGGTGGACACTCAGATTAGTAAATATAGAGCATGGGAAAATAATATATAATTTTTTTGTTTTAATATATCTTCGTCTCAAAAGTATCATGTCAGATACCCCGACGGCGGCAACCATCCTGGCGTAGGCATCACTGTCCTGTGCCAGCCGGAACAACTCCCCCACTTTGATGGTTTCCAGCCAGGACATCTGGGATCATCCCACACTGCGCCTACCCTCATCTTCCCTTTCATGATGAGGTGCAGCAGACCGTGTTTTAAGTTGCGGTGAATGGGTCCTAAACATGTCATTTTTCTAGCATTTATATTAGACAACAATCATCTTTCTATAAGGATTAATTGTATCTCAATAGAGACGAAGATGTAAATTGTTTTCTGGGAACAGAATATGGTGGCCGAGGCGCCCTCAGGACTCATGACCTGTCATTGGTTGGGTTGAGCGATCGCTTTATGTGTAACAATATTTCCCATTCCGTCCTTCTTACGACCACCACGTCTGACAAATTTTTGGAAGTAGTATATATGCTAGAATGCGGCGCCTATCTTCACATTTTTTAGTTCACTTTACACTAGCGTCATCAATTCAGATTGGACACTCAGATTAGTAAATATAGAGCATGGGAAAATAATATATAAAATCAAAATATGGCCAGCATATATATAAAATGGCCAGCAGAAAATCTTTATTAATGCACTGTGAAAGGCTCTGCAAATCATACAGTACTAGATTACGCCTGGAGATGTCTCTCCAATTTTTATGCCTCTAACTTGGACCAGTTATTTTATACAACATTTTTAATGTATATTATCTTATAATTATCTTTCTACTCTAGTTCTATATAACACCTCATTGTTGGTGCCCATGTCAGTCCATAGGATCGGAAACATTCAGCGAAGGAGACACATTTCAATTGGTTCTATACGGTTCATTTTGTTTACTTTGAGAGTCCGGGTCTCCACTACTGGATAAAGTTACAAAATAATGCCAAAGGCAGCGAGCTGCTGAAACCGGTCGAAGCCATAAACATCTGGAATTTAACTAAATACATTTTTTTATTCTTCTTCTTTTTCTTCCTTGTTGTAGACCTATGTGGTCTGTTCTCCAGAGTGTTGCTCCTCCTGTGAGGTACACTCCCAGCTGTCCTTCCATCTTTTAGGAGGTCTTCCACGAGGACGAGTCCCATGGGGCTGATTATGTAGTTCAATATAGGGGAGTCTGGTGGTGTCCATTCTTTGAACATGACCGTACTAGTCCCTTTTTCGCTGTCTGCTTCATCTTATAGTATTCTCAACCTCACATACCTCTCTTATTCTGGTGTTCCTCACCCGATCTCTCAGTGTCTTGCCTGCTATCGTCCTTAGTGTCTTCATTTCGGAAGTCCTCAAAACTTGTTTAGACCTTACTGTGTCTGCCCTTGCTTCGACGCCATATGTTATTATTGGTCTTACGCATGCTTTATAGATTCTCATCTTACTTTTAATGGCCTTTTTTTAACATTATTTAAAATGAAATTTCAAATGACAACATTCTTTTTTTTAAATAACAGAAGTATCGGAGGGCCACGAAAGAGATAGACCGATGATATAGCCTCAACAGTGAGTAAACAGTTGGTGAGAAAATCACCCACATGTAAAAGTAGAAACGTTTGGAAGATACCTATATCCAGCAGTGGAGAGATCAAGCATGAGGAAGAAGAATATATTATAACAAATAAATAAAAATTATAATTTTATAAGTTTATCAGATGTTGATCAGAATACTAGCTGAGTGCACTACAACACATGGCCAAAGAGGTGTATAACGATTTTTCTGGAATTGATGAAAAATGACCAAACAGACGTAAATTTTGTAATGTATTACATATAAGTACCAAATTTACGTGTATGCTTTTAAATTCCATAACTAATGAACATATACAGGAAATTCGGAATCTATCAGTTCCCCCCAACATCAAAACACCTTGCTTCAATCGTTAATAATTTAGTTATGGCCTGTCATTGATGGGTTTTTAATAAGCCCATATACTCCATAGACCGGATTTCACGTGACTTTGCATTTATTTCAGTGTGAGTTATTCGTGTGTATACACATGAAAAATAAATTAGAGTTTGTTAGTATTCACGGCGAGTAACCGTTGTTTCTGCTAGCGGATATTTCACACACACAGGCGGAACGCGAAGTAAGCTCTATAAGCCGGCTACCTGTCCACAGTCAACGCAGTTTGGGCGGGAGTGCTAACCTGTTGAACGTGAAATAATAATCATTTTTTATTCATTTTCCCATAGGCGATTATGTCACCGTTTTATGGCGCTAAATTTGTTAGGAATGAAAATGGTTTAGTGCGTTCTTTTTTTAAATTATTAGAGTTATTTATGGTACAGATAAATTTTGAAACGGATTATAGGTACTAAAGAACTTAAAATCCCAGATGCATTTACACTTATTCTTTGTTAGATGCAGTTAAATTAAGTGCACGAATTAATATCTTCCAATACATTTACAAAAGCTTATTGAATTCCGTCTAGTTCGCTTTCACTATATATTGTGATCATATATGAATAATATTGAAATACACTTTGTATTCATAATTTATTTCCAATGTTTACTAATGAAATGCTTATCTCAGTGCCTTATTTGCCTTCTTCTCTTCTCAGTCGTATTCCCCATGATTGTATTCCCCATCCTCACTGTAAACTATTGACCATGGCACGCCATGCGCTCCTCACCCGTTCGTCTCCAGGCTGCAGCTAATGAGAGACCAGTCAGATCCATGATTTGATCGGACCTTAGTGAATTGTAAAACCTGATGATGCTAACATCAGTTGGCAAAACAAGAAATTGCTAAATCATAATAGTACTCGTATTTTAAATATTTAATAATATTGAAGTATCACAGTGTTTCGAAGTATCAGATTATAAGTGCTTTAGCAAAATAAAATAATGCAAAACACAAAGTGGAAACTACTTATGAATAAAATGTGTTTATAAATGTACAAATAATATTTGTTTTATTATACATTTAATATTTTATTTTTAATCTACATAATGGTAATTAAATGAAAATAAATAATAATAAAAAAAAAAAATAAAGGGGGGAATGGTGATTAAGAAGATGGCAGCGAGCTGGTGAAACCGGTCGAAGACAAATGCATTTGTGAATTTTAACTAAATATACATTTTAAAAAGATTTTTTCAAAAAATATTATAAACAATGAACTCTTACCATAAAATTTCATATAACAAAATTATTTTTTATTGTAAAAACGTAGACATAAATAAATTTATCATTTAATTGTGTTCAACGCGACTAATTTTACTAGTGATAAACATTTACATAATTACTGATAAAATAAATATCGAAAAAATCGTTTCCTTTTTTAGTATCTGGAGCGAGTTTGACGATAATCTCTGGACGGAAATATATACTATGTAATCAAACCACAATATAAAACCGCCCTTATATATAAATCTAACGAATTCAACCGAATATATATTGACGTGATATTATTATTATTCGTAATATTGATGTGTAAATTACCCTTCGAACTGTGTCTGCCCGGCCTCTGGGAAACGACCCACTCTCGAAGCAGGCAGGGCAGTGGGGAATTATCCATAAGTGACGAATTCAATTTCTGATGATGCATACCAAATCGAAATTCAACGCATGGCCAACTCTGTGGTGACGGTTAAAGCATGTTCGGATTCGCACAATATGAATCGGTTATGTTAACGTGACCCATGTCCCGGCATTATTGAACGCTGGTCGTTGAATATTGGCTTAATGCTTCATTTGTTAGGTACTGCCGCTGTTAACCTGTCAGGTAGTGAGTTTTTTTGAACTCAATAAAATAAAAATAGTTCAAAGCCAAATCATAGACGACCTTCGTGGCCGAGTTGTAAGTGCTTTGACTGCCACACCGAAAGTCCCGTGTTCGATTCCCGGCAAAGGCAGTATGATTGTCACACTGTTTTTGGTCTGGTGAAGAATTCGCGTGACAATAAAATGACAAATGATTTTCTACCTATCACATCGCACGCTTAATAGAACACTAGCTTAACTCAAAAAAGCATGTTTTGCTCAATCTGACATTGATCGATTATCATACGTACGAATGGATAGCGTTAACATTGTGAAAAATAGATGGATAGCTATAACACAAGCCTCTGTCTAATGTTAACTCATTTATGACCTAAACCATAATCGGTCAGTTTACTATTAAGCGTGCGACATATCACTACACTAGTCCCCTATGGGGGGAAAAAGAAAGCGAGGCAGACCTAGAGCCACTTGGAGAAGAGCCCTGCAGGACGAGGTTAAGGCAGCAGGCCTCACTTGGGATGATGTTAGGCATCAGGCATGCGATAGAGTTCGGTGGAGAAGGCTATGCACCACGGAGGTGTGAAAGGACAAAAATAAGAAGAAGAAGGTATATCACTAGAATCAATATAGCTTTAACCTTTACCATACAACGATTTATCCCGCGCTCTAATGATGTAAAGAGCGATTAAACAAAATAATAATAATTAAAATACGAAATTACAATGCATTTTTACAAAAAAATCAATATTAAGCGATTTAAAGGGAAAAATAAATGTTTTTTTCAGAAATTTCTACAGAGCTTCAGCAAGGTAACGCAACAAAATATCAAAGAGTTTTTTGTGTTACCAAGGTCCGCTTGGAGCGAAACCGGTCGGTAAAGTAAAAAAACGTAATAATGTGGTATTTAAATTACACATTTAGAGGTTTCATTTGTTTCTAAAAATGTCACACCACAAATTAAGTACTTCATACGAAAATTAACTGAACAAACAAAAGATTACTAACTAACTAACCAACACGCTGTCTTCTACTGTTCTTTCCTTACATACTTCTCTTGCTTCCTCAATATTCATACATCGTGTCATGCATGCACGCCGATTTCTTCGACTCCCCACTTGGCCTACATTAAATATTTGATTTATTTTATAGTGCCACGTATTCCTATGTCTTCCTTCTTTTTTTATAGTTCCATTAACATCGTTAACACAATTTTTTTTACCATTATTCCTTCATTTATTCTTTCCATGCGTCCAAACTATCTTAATGATCCTTTCATTATTTTGTTCATAACACTTTCATTCGCATCGCATTCACTTCTTATATTTTCACTGGACACTCTATCATACAAAGATTTTTCTACACATTCGTGTAAGAGATTTCATTTCTACTGCATTTATTCTACTTTCATCCTTTTTTATTTCTACAAAAGTTTACGAAATATATAATATATTAGACCGCCACTGCTGCATGTATTAATAAAGGACGGTTTGCGGAACAAGTGGCATAATGACAGCATATTAGTCATGTTTGACAATTGCATTGTGTGAATCTATTTCTGTATTGTATTGTGAAAGCAGTTGTGTGACACGCGATATATAGGACATATCTAATCGGTTCTGGGACTCATTCATACTTCCCTTGTGGCGTATGTATCGTGTTTGTATCACTAAAGAAGTTGCCGACAACACAAATTATCTAAACCTAAAGAAATTATAATGAACAACGCAATAATCTCTAATCAATGAGTGTTTGACACATTGAACACAATATCGCTCTTGTATTTTTGAAAATGTAATATGCTTATATTCATAATTAATATGAATGAAAACGTTTTCTAGACGTTTTATTAAATTTTATGTGAATGACATGTATCGCTAATCAAACGCGTTGTTGTTTATATAAACGAGTTAAAAGAACAGAATACTGTAATTCAGGTAATTATAATGAATCAACTAACTAACTAACCAACTAACTAAACATCACATCAAATGAAAAACTATATTAAATTTATGCAGTGAATTCATGCTTTTCTTTACCATTTTTTAAAAATAATTGTCAATATTTTATACATATTATTTAAATTATAATTGAAACTAACTAACTAACTAACCATCACGCCGTCTCCCCGGAGGGGTAGGCAGAAAGAATAGAACGCCACACTGTTCTGTTCTGACATACTTTTCTCGCTTCTATTCATACATTCATACATCTTGTCATGCACGCACGTCGATTTCTTCGACTCCTCGCGTGACCGTCATTTAAGATTTGATTGATTTGATCGTGCCACGTTTTGCTCGGCCTTCCTCTATTTCTAACTCCGTTCACGCCGTTTACATATACCTTCTTTACCATTCTGTCTTCACTTATTCTTTTCATGTGTCCAAGCCATCTTAATGACCCTTTCATTATTTTGTTCATAACACTTTCATTCGCACCACATTCACTTCTTATACTTGCATTTGACACTCTATCATATACAGATTTGCTACACATTCGTCTTAGAGATCTCATTTCTACTGCATTTATTCTACTTTCATCCTTCTTTTGCCAGTTCCGTTCTTCACTTCCATACATAAGGGTCGGCACAAGAACACCATTATGCACTGCCATCTTAGCTTTCTTAGCTTAGCAAACTAAGTACCAAGTCACAATACAATATACGTTTCCATCAGTCGTTAGAAGAATAGTAATAAGGGCAGAACCGACGCGTGCCAAAAGATCATAGTCCAAGGTGCCGCCATGTGCATTGTCCATTATTAAAGTCAACTAATTATATAAAAAAAAATATGGTTTTCAAATTCAGTCAGTTTTACACATTTTTGGTAGTATAGAAACCTAACAAAGTAATGTTTGGTTACGTTTTTAGAAATTCTAAAAGTAAATGTTACCAAATTACAGATGTAATTTCATCAACTAAAATTAGTACCAAAGTTTAAAAAATTCTATATACATGTTGTGTGTCATAAACATGTGAAGTCAAAACAATGGTCAAACCAAATAATAGAGATGTGTTGATAATATGGCTCCAATCGCATAGCAGTATCTAACGAATAAAAAATATATGTCTCCAACATTAGTGTGTGGAGCACGCACCGAAACCATTCATTAAGAATAAAATCCAATATTGTACTAAATAACCTTTCGTGGACAAAGAAACAAACGATCCGCAGTCAATAACAGCTACAGGTTAGCGATTCTTTTGTTTAAAACAATTCGTTATTTCCCGATTGTCGCCGCACAAAAAACAAAACCGTTAAATTATACATCACTTTATCATCATTACTGTCAAAGATATGAAGCTATTGTTTATGGTTTCTGGGTGAGATCGTTGCCTATGGTGTAATCGCTTAATTAATAGGTGTTCAAAGTGTACGTATTGTTATGCAACTAGAATCCCGGGGGGTTTCTTGGCTCCGGGGGTTGTTAGAGCTTATTGTAAGCCCCATAGGTGTTCCATTCAATTCGGCATCGCTTGAATGTCGAGAGGGGTGCAATGGATGCAGTGATTTGCATGCATTGATGTGAATTATGAGATATGAAATGAATTTTGCTTGTTCAATATCCCTGTTTAAATATACTTAAGTTTGAAACTTACAGCTCTTCAAGCCCGTCAAATTATTATGGATAACCGTTTTATGTACCTATTTTTGATTAAGTGTATTGAATATTAGAACATTTTATTTTAAAAGATAAGATGATTTTTTTATTTATATTATTGGATCACTTATTTAGTAATGCGTAACACACTTAAAACTTTTATAAGATAATATTTACTTAATTATTAACATCAATAACATAACCACTCTAAAGATGGAGACTGCAACAATCTCCGAAACTTCGGTGCAGAAATACGAGTTACACGGATTTTTCCAAGATCCCAAAAGAACATAGAATTATCTGTAGTTTTTCAATATCTTTTTTAATCCCCAGAAGAAACAGAAACCCACTTTTTTTAATACATATTTAAATATCACTGTTTTTTGCGTTTGATAATCATATGAGGGAGTTTTTAACTTGAACATAAAGAAGGGCTTAATTCTTAGTACATACTACATTATGCAAATTTCAATAAACATACTGTTTTAATTAGGAAGATTTTAAACCAACAAGACATATGTAAGAACAATTGACACTAAAAGCATTGGACTTGTTTTTACTGTAACATATCCCATAGCGCTTTGAGCGTGATTGGTGTTATAAAAAAGAAGGTAAAATTCTAGGCGCACGGTGTGTCTTGTACATTACAGTACAGAATTACTAAATAACTACGCCAATAAATATCAGAAAAATAAGTTTGCCTATCATTCAATATGGTATACTTATAATGTGGTATACTTCACACATTTTTTTCTGCACATAATATTAGGTCCTTACATATGAAATTGGCGTTTTGTATGGGAGGAACATAAAGTTGATTTTTTTTAAATATAATATATTTATTTAATCAAAGTATGTACCATTGCTATCTATGCACTTTTGCCATCTCATAGGTAGTTCATCGATCCCTTTACTAAAAAACCATTCGGACGGGAATCAATAAAATCTTTGAAGTCGGTTTGGACTGCCCCATCGGAGTTGAATTTTTTCCCTTGCAAGAAGTTATCCAAATTTCGAAAAAAATAGTAATCTGTTGGGGCAAGGTCCGGAGAGTACGGTGGATGTCTTAGACATTCCAATTGAAGCTCTTCTAATTTGGTAGCCGTCTGTTGTGCAGTGTGTGGTCTAGCGTTATCATGAAGCAGCAGTGGCCTAGAGCGATTAACCAGCCTCGGTTGTTTAGCAGCTAGCTTTTCCATCATGGTTTGCAGTTGCTGACAATAGACATCTGCCGTAATCGTCTGGCCAGATTTAAGAAAGCTGTAGTGAACGACACCAGCACTAGTCCACCAAACGCTCACAAGTAACTTTTTTGGAGTCAATTTTCGCTTGGGGCATGGTTTGGCTGGTTCGGCAGGGTTCAGCCATTGCGATGAGCGCTTCCGATTATCATACAGGATCCACTTTTCATCACAGGTAATGATTCGATTCAAAATCCCTTCATTATTGTGCCGGTTGAGTAATGCAACGCAGCAGTCAACGCACGTTTGTTGATTTGCTTCACTCAATTCGTGAGGTACCCACCTTTCAAGCTTTATCACCTTCCCAATTTGCTTCAAGTGGATTAAAACAGTTTTATCACTAACACCATAGCCTGCAGCTAACTCGGACGTAGTTTGCGATGGATCCGCTTCCACAATAGCCTTCAATTCTTCATTATCAACTTTGGTCTCCGGCCGTCCACGGGGCTTGTTCTGCAGGTCGAAATTTCCAGAACGAAAACGTTGGAACCAAAAACGCACTGTGTTTTCTTTTGCGGCACCGTCGCCATACACATCATTAATCCTTCGAGCCGTTTCTGCAGCACTGGTGCCACGGTGGGACTCGTACTCGTAAATAACGCGATATTTCAAGTTTTCCATTTTGTAAACTGAGTGACGCAAAGAAAAAAAAACAATTGAGGAAAAAACAAATGAATTATAATATTATATAATTTTCGAAACACAAATACTTGAGTAAATAGCTGTATAAATTTGAATTTGGAATTCCTAACCAAAGAGAAGATATTTGAGATCAAAGTTGCCAGTACGGCAAAACGCCAATTTCATATGTAAGGACCTAATATATGTATAAAACATGAAAAAGAGTTGTGAATTTTTGTAAAGATTTCATTCTCGAACGATTTCGGGATGGCTGTCGTGTTTCCTTCATCTCGGATACATTGTAACTGTTTATCTCCACCTTCTGGTTCCCTTCCGAATGTCGGAATTGAATACCCCATAGCGGCAATGATGTAATGTTATTATAGTGAAGAGGCGTTTTTGTTAACAGAGCGGTTAGCGCATTGAATACATCGCCGACCCCCCGCCTGACAGGCGCATGATATTACGAGGCCATATTGAAATTCATTTTCAATTTCTGCGCTCTCTTGCTCCCTGTTATTCCTTTTCTTAAATATGTAGCCGGAATTACGTCAGGTTCCGTATCACTGACTTGAAATGTATCGTGTCAACAGATTTTGTTACCAGCAGTAAGTGTCAAAATACAAAATACAACATTTTGAAACATTTTACTGAATATAAAAACGTTTAAATATTTTGACATTTTGTAATAGTTGGATCTATGCATTGATTCTGTTAGAAATGGTATCAGAATCAATTGTAATCTGTTTTAACGCATCACATATCACGAGAATCACTATGATAGCTATAATACCCTTTACATCGATTTGGCTCGTGCTGTCATGATGGAAAGAGCGATTCAACAAAATAATAATAATAATAATTAACTAACTTACCATCACGCCGTCTCCCCGGAGGGGTAGGCAGAAAGAATGGAACGCCACACTGTTCTGTCCTGACATGCTTCTCTCGCTTCCTCTACATTCATACATCTTGTCATGCACGCACTTAGATTTTTTCGACTCCTCACGTGGCCGACATTCAATATTTGATTGATTTGAATAATAATAATAATAATTATAATAATAATAATAATAATAATAAAAATAAAAATAATAATAATAATAAAAATAATAATAATAATATTATAATAATAAAATAATAATAATAATAATAATAATAATAATCGTAATAATATTGTATTTATAGTTTCTTGATGAAAAACTCCATATTAAATAATTAATTTAAATAAAAACGTATGCTATGTTAGTGTTGTATGGTATACTAAGTAGATAAAAAATAAAATAAAATAAATATAAACGTATGTTTTCTAAAAAAATTATTTAATTTTATAGTAATGATATATTTCTCCTTGCTGAAAAATTGACATTGCTTTAGCTAGGCAAAACATGTCATTATCATAAAATAAAATAAATCTTCTAGAAAAAAGGCTATTAATTATTAATATCGATCTGCAGGAAAACTGATCATTGGCCTAAACAAAAAATATGTATTTACATGTGCAAAGGTTCAAAATGATTGAATAATACATATAATGTAGTTCATACACCGCCCTAAAGATTCCCCCGTGGTATATGACATTACTACTTAATGCTCTACTAACTACTTAGCACCTTTGTAATAACAATTATTCAATTGATTCATTTACGTCGTCTGTACGAAACACATTTATACTATCGAATTTCCTGGTAATGTTAATGAAAGTTAAATTATAAATTGATTTCGAAAAACGACAAAGAAGATTTGATTGAAGAAATGATACAACCCAACAAAATCTTGAAAAGTTCGCTAATGATCATAAAACTATTCAACTTTCGACACAAATGCCCGTTTTACATATACATATATGTTTTATTATGAATACACAATAGATCACAACGGCAGGTCTCTCAAATGTATTATGAACATTTAAAATATCAATAAACTCACATTACAAGAAACCTTCTTTATAGTAGGTTACAAAACGCCCATAATTTTGGCATAGATCGCACAGTTTATAGAGGATACCTTATTGAAAACTACAAACACTTCATTCCGTGAAAGATTGTTGGCACTTCGCAAATGAAAGCGTTAAGTGTGAAGAGCGATTAACCCTCAGTGAATTCCTTTATTTACAAATCGAGCGAAATAACTCACCGCGACTCTGGCCCGACTAACAATGCATGAAAAATGATCAACCACAAAATCTTCGCGAAAGGGGTGATTGTGTATAAATTTATAGTTATTTATGAATTAATTTATTCCGAATATTCACGCTTGTCGATCAATCAAGATACGGCGGGAAAATTGAATACACTAACCGAAAAAGAGAATAAAGTGGCTACCCAACCGGTTTATTGGGATGCTGTGGACATTTGCATAGCATAATTTTTGAAGGGCTGTTCAGTAAAATCCGGGGCATTGTGATTCTTTTGTACTCTAATTTCATTATATAATATGTGATAGTACTAAATGCTATCCCGAATCTATGTTTGTTGCATTGTGCTATGTGAAGCACCATTTCAGAAGATTACAGATAATGATTGTCACCTAATTCGCCGTCATATTAAATATTTTACTTAATTTGAAATTTAAATCATGTAAACTTAATTGTTGTTTATTTTATTTACAAAACTAACTAACCATCACGCTGCCTCCCCGATTTAGTAGGCAAAAAGATTGTACCGCTACACTGTTCTTTCCTGGCATACTTCTTTCGATTCCTCAACATTCATACATCGTGTCATGCACGCACGTCGATCAATCCGACTCCTCACATGGTCGAAATGTAATATTTGATTGATTTGATCCTAAATTTCATTTTCCATTTACGTCGTTTACATAATAGTTAAATGTATTTTTATTTAATCAACGAAGCACTTTGTACCCATAAAACAAAAGTTGTCAAAAGCATGGCTCCGATGGTACGGTCACGTAATGGGGAGAGTGTCTTTCCGTGACTGGTAGGAGAGGGAGAGGAAGACCTCAAACTATCTGGCTGACGAATGTGCAGAGGAATTTGAAGGCCCAAGGCCTTAGGGAGGAAGCTGTCTTCGAAAGAAATACCTGGCGCCAAACGATAAGAAAATCCGACCCCGAGTGACGGGAAGAGGCGAGGGGAAAGAAGAAGAATTTAGCACTTTGTATTTAACTACGGTATGGTTGTTATTAGTACCACATTCCTCTAGGATATGCGGGGGACCAATAGTTTGCATATAAGAAGGGATTAGTACATACTTACACATTTTTCTGAATTATTAAAGGATTCTTTGAAAACTACATCATATTGGAATAATTCATTTTTATTTTCCTTCTGATTAACTTCTATAACATCAGCACAGACAGTTTTATCTCCTAACAGCAGTTTATATATCTTTATTTCGCAAATTAACACCGAGATCTCCCATTATTATATTGACTTCAATTGATTTCAAACTATACAGGTCTTCATCAAGTAATCATAAAATTGAATTCCATTATGACGAATTTGTTAATGAATTAAAACACAGTTTTTTGCAAGTGGAAAAAACAGTGTATTATTACTTCATAAAAAAATCATACAAACTCTCAA
This sequence comes from Lepidostoma basale, assembly GCA_022606425.2. NCBI lineage: Eukaryota > Metazoa > Arthropoda > Insecta > Trichoptera > Lepidostomatidae > Lepidostoma > Lepidostoma basale. The sequence continues at coordinate 1,910,577 of JAHDVF020001325.1, read as the reverse complement.
CATCATCATAATTTTAAACTAATCTAAAATTAATAAAACAATTGAATTTGTAGTCAGGGCACTGGAATTTATTTGAGTCTGTTATGGTGGATAACCGGGTGGCGGTCTAGGGGATAGAACGCTTAGCTCCTGATCCAGGGGGCATGGGTTCAAGCCTGGACACGACCAGGTTCCTTCTTCATAATGATGAGCTATTTTATGCTCACATTGAAGATTTTAAAATAAATTCTAATATCATTGATATAAATCCTTGATGTTAGTTTTTTTTTTTTTTTTGTTATAATAATTTGCTAAAATTTTATAAAATTCACAGAACAAAGGAACATTAACGATGAAAAATAATACAAGTGCCAGTAAATTTGATACATATTGCCAAGCTTTATTCTATGATTAATGTCATATTAGGATGGACGATACCCGCCTCATTTTGTATCATATTGTGCATTTGACGAGAAATGACCGGCGATTGTGCAACGCGACCCATGGGCGTTTTGTTATATACGAGTAATACAAAAACACAATGCGTTGTCGGAAACAAATGCGGCGTGCGCCGAAAACTTTGTTTTGAAAAAATACTCCGGTAAATAATTATTGCAAACGCCCCAACGCACTTTCCATTGCTTTGCATTTTAAATCTATTTATTAAATGTCATATTGCATTGTTATCCCGCGTTACATATTTTTTTCGATAGAGGAATATTCAAATTGGGTGCAGACGGGGACAAATATAAAATAATGTCAAATGGGGTGGAACGAAAGTTATGCGCAATATTATAACACGGTATCGACCCGCTTAGTTATGCGCAATATTATAACACGGTACAATATTAATTCAGATATCTGCCTGAAAGATGACATATGGAGAAACAAGGACATGTACGCATTTATAAGACCTGTGTGCGACCAATCCTCACATTTGGCATTGAATCAAGGGCAGACACTGTCAAGACAAAGAGCATGCTCAGAACAACCGAGAAGAAAACACTCCGCGCTATAACTGGAAAAACCCTACGTGATCGAGTTAGGAACACAGCAATCCGAGAAATCTGCGAGGTCGAAGATGTGGTCAGATGAGGACGTCAAAGACGGCGATACTGGCATCAACATGTAGAAAGAATGATCTCAAATAGGAAACCATACATACGAGTAGCTTTCCATGGAACGCCAAACGGACAACGCCGCGCCGACCAGGAAGACCCCCGAAACGGTGGAGAGAAAGCTGGAGTTCAGCGTCTCAAGAGGACCCGCCTGAAATAGCAGACTCCTGAGTCTATCAAAAGTGAAGAAGAAAAAGATGGTACCTACCCGGTAATACGCATCGGGCATAAGAAAGAGACTGTCAGGCATAATCGAATAACTTCAACTTTGTAGAGCGTCGTCTCTATCATTCTTATGTTTGTGCTTTGTGCGACAATTCAATGCAAAAAATTCGGCTATTTATAATATAATTAAGGGATAACAAATACTACTTGGACTTTGACTAGGATCTTCTGGCTTACAGAGGTTCAGCTCTTATGACTATTCCTCTTACGATGATTCGGTGGTTTGTAGGATTATGCGGGGGCATGATTTGTGTGTCCCGGAGTGTTCCCCTCAATGTGGATAGATTTTGGGCGCTTGTGGCGGCGGGAGGTGTTTAGGTCGTAATTTAAGAGGTCTTGAGATTAGGGTGTGAATGGAGTCCTTTTTGAAAACGTTCGGTAATGAACGAACGTTTTATACATCAAAACTATACATATTACTCTCATATCGAATTGATTAATGTAATACTTTCTAAATGTATCAATATGGGAGATTTCCATGGTATTTCTCGATTTCGTGGCCTATTTATACCATTAACCTTTTCATTGTGTTTCAAGATTTATTTATACTTTAATTATGTGTTCCATTTGGGATAGTTATCTAATCGATTATTTCAATATGTCTCTCTTTAAATATTGTTTTTGTCACATACACAACACACTAAATTTATTAATTAATATGAATGAAAACGTCTGTTTTCTAGAAGTTTTCATTCATATTAATTATACAAATTTTTGCCAAGCAATCGTTTGAGACAACTTATTTATAACGCTTTCGTTTGTTAATGTTTTTTATAAAATGAAATTAAGTGATAAAAGCACAAAGTCGTTTTATTATTATTAACTAACTAACTAACAATCACGTCGTCTCCCCGAAGGAGTAGGCAAAAATAATGGACTGTCACACTTTTCTTTCCTGACATATTTTTCTTCCTTCCTCAACATTCATACATCGCGTCATACACGCGCGTCGATTTCTCTGACTCCTCATTTGATCGTGCCACGCTTTCCACGTTATTATTAATTATTTTTGCAATCAAGTTTATTTAAATTAAATATTTCATAATGTTATTATAGATGCGCCACGACTTTCGACACCCTTTCCGTCGAGTGGGTCCGCCGCACCCATTGTGTGAGAGATTAAACGATTTTTACATGCTGTTTCTAGAAGTGCCCTCTTGATGGATCGACAATACAGAAAGTGTCATGTTCTGATTTTTTCCGCATTGTTGTGCGTCCTTTGTTTATTGTCGCATTTCACGCGGATGCGCATGCGCGCAACACCCCACTCTGCCACGATTTTTTTTTCTACTCCATTAAAAACATTGGTTGCACTTTTGACGATTGGGCCGTTTTGTCTTTGCTTGTTTCATTTTAGTTTTCATCGTATTCTGGCGAAACCGTCTGCCAAATTTGAAACAATAATATAACGGCACAAGCTGAGAGATGGCACTAATTTCGTGGCCGACCTTCGTGGCCGAGTGGAAAGTGCATTGACTGCCACCCCAAAGGTTCCGGGCTCGATTCCCGGCGAGGGCAATGTGATTGTCACACTGTCTTTGGTCTGGTGTAAGATTCACGTGACATTAAGATAGCGATAGATTAGCTACCTATCATATGTGACGAGAATCACTATGATAGCTATAATACCATTTACATCGATTTGGCTCATGCCGTCATGGCGTAAAGAGCGATTCAACAAAATAATAATAATGATTCTACAGAATACAAATGTATATAAATAAATAACATTAAAAACTGTGAATTCATAATTTCGGTTCTGTTTAGCTTCTATACATTTTTTCAAACCAGCGCAAATTTATACATAATAATTAAATAAAACGATGTTCTTTAACTACTTCCACTTTTGTCTTTATTTCGACAGCGACTGGTTTCGCCAGGCTCGCTGGTAAAAAAATATACGAGTATGTTGTAACCAGTCTGTCGATGCCAGCGAGCCTGGCGAAACCGGTCGCTGTCGAAATAAAGACAAAAGTGGAAGTAATTAAAGAACATCGTTTTATTTAATTATTATTTAAAATGAGCCTCGTTCAAGAGATTTCAGTAAAATCATTTGATTATCAAATTTATAACCCTACCACAATTTCATAAAATACGTCGTTCGCTAATTGTTAGTTGTGTTCATATTGTTCATCTCTAGCACATTTATTTATTTATCCTTCCTTCTTTAATGATCTAAATATTTTTAAATTTAATATCGCCTTAACTTGTCTTAGGCTTAACTTTTACTGTTACTGTTTTAAAGTGTTCTTAAATTTATGTCAAATAAATAAATACATACATATTTAAAAAATGTGGTTTTACACCAGATCAAGAAGGTTTTAATTTTTTTAAATTACCACAACCCACGGTTTTGAAGAATTCTTATTAATTTTTAAATAATTAAGTGTGAATTGTGCATATATCCCAACTTTGATGTTCATCTCTTATAAATCACCTATTGAAAAAAAAAATGGAGATTTTATTTCTGACGTGAAGTCAAAAATGGTTATCAGTTCACCCTGGATTTGCCAGTTGCGTTACCCAGCCTAGACGTGGCCCGTGGGTAGGTACTCGTAACGCTTGTCTGTCATGTAAATCAAATGCCTTGGTTCGATTCCAGTTTATTATTTTTGAGTTCGCGTCATTTATTTTCAAACCTATTGTCGAGCATTTAAGGGTTGCAGTACTTGCCTTTATCTGATCCGTCTGATGCCCTAATACACGTTTTAAGAGTGAAAGATATGAAGTGGACCCCTTAAAAAAGTACTTTTTTCCTACAGTCTTCCCAGATTCGATCACTACAATGAATTTTAATAATACCTCAAAATATTTATTAAAATAATTTTATCCTTTTTAGAAAGAATTATGTACCTATTCATAATAACTAACTAACTAACCATCACGCCATTTCCCCGGAGGGGTAGGCAGAGAGGATGGATCGCCTTAATGCTCTGTCCTGGCATACCTCTCGGGCTTCCTCTACATTCATACATCGTACCATGCACGCACGTAAATTATTCCGACTTCGAATGTGACCGCCATTTACTAATTGATTCATTTGGTCATGCCATGTTTTCCTCGGTCGTCCTCGGCTTCTTTTTCAACTCACGCTGCTTGTGTACAACTTTTTAGCCATTCTACTCTCATCCATTCCAAACCATCTCAGGGATCCTTTTTTAATTTTATCCATGATGCAGTCATCTGCCTTACATTTCTTTCTTATTTCATCGTTCAATATTCTATCGTACAACGTTTTCCCGCACATTCTTCTTAGTGATCTCATTTCTACGGCGTTTATCCTGCTTTCATCCTTCTTTTGCCGCTTTAATAAGTCCTTTCTACTTAATTTAATTTTATATGTCAAATACCATATTTATATATACCTTATTATTAGCTGTCTAAAAATGTTCTAATTAAAAATATTTGAAATTAAATTACATTTACTGGTTTTCATAGGAGCAAAATCATAAATTTCGCTTAAAGTTAAAATGTATAATTAAGTTTATTTTTTATGTATGTGTGCCTATGCATGTAGCTATTGCCCTATGACGTATGTTTTTTATGTATGTTCCGTAATCAAGTTTACTGGAGCGTTGGTAATTTTTAAAAATAGAATTAATCAAAATCTGACGTCTGTGTCACTGCGTGGACATGATTTATTACGCCTATGTTAATGCATTTTCAATTTTTTGAACTGGTGCGTAAACATTCGAAAGAATTGTTTTGTCACGGCGACATCTGCAACTGCAATGATACATCAAAATATAACTGTTTTTTTTAGTTAACAGTTCACTGAGGTCAATTCTTTCTGAAAACAGTTCATTGAACTACAGCAATGTTTCATATTCAGTAGATTTTTTTACAATCAATTTATAATATTCGCGTAAATTAAAAATTATTAGTTACGTTTATTTGTTTTACAATTCGAATGCCATGTAAAAGCCGCATCGAGGTAAAAATGAAAACGAAACTGAATATTTTTCTTTACTAAATTTAATAAAAAAACACATTTAAATTAGTATTTATTTATTCTTATTATGTATTTATTTATGGTTACAGAACAGGGTCTGTTCAGAGAACTCTTACGATTTGGAGCATGATGGTTAATTTGTTCCTTATGGTAAATGCCAAAATCCAATATTCTAAATTCTGGCATGCAGAAACAAACTGCTTTTAGTAATGCTAATAAGAAGAGTAATTCAGATGTTAAATTCAATCGCCTCGAATATGAACAATCTAAATGTTAAGCGATGTTCAAAGCACCTTCACCTTCATCAGTAAATGCCGCCATGTTTGGGACTCTAGCTAGAAATCAATGTGTTTGCATTTGTTAACAAAAATGGTTTTCAGGTATCTTTTATTATTTTTAATATGACATTAACATGCCATGCCAATTTTATGAATCCACACTAGAGGATGGGACATACAGAATCAAAAATAGTGTTGAAATTCTATAAGTTTCAACGCCTACGGTGGGCTGGCCATATTGAAAGAATGCCAGAGGGTAGATTACTTAAAATTATGTCCAGTTGGGTACCGTGCGAAAAAAAAACAAGAAAAAGATGGGTGGACTGCGTGAAAGAGGACTGAGAGAAATCAGAAAGATCTGGAGAACGGAGAGAGATGGCCAAGGACAGGAGCCAGTAGAAGATTGTTGTGAATAAGGCCAAGTCCCACACCAGGATGAAACGCCGAGAACAAGAATAAGAAGTTATCAACATGCCGCCTAATGAATCTCCTACAAATAAGTCTCCTGAGTGTTCTATGCTTATAACATCTCATTTCGGTAATCGCTAAAAATAAATAAATTATAGTTATATATAAGTTACTTAACGATGTTCGAACTTATTAAAAAATATAATATTTCAAAAAGTAAATACTTACTACTCTTTGATACGAAGACGTTACTTTGTGGTTTGACATATATTTAAAAATGAAATTAAACACTTTTTCACTGAGTTTGTTTCTCAGTTTGTGTATAACCTCGGAAGCTCGCTACAGAGTGAAACCAGTTGACGCTACTAACTCAAATAAAGTGGTTTATACTAAGTGCAAATGTGTTTAATTTCATTTTTAAATGCTTACTGTTACTACTATTTATAACAAAAATATAATCATCATTGTATAGGTACGAAAACTTCGGCAGTTCGATTAGCTTATTCCCCATTTCTTTCAACAGCAGCAAAACGCCGCCAATTAATTTACCTTTAAATTAATGTCCTTTTAAAATGGATATTATTATTTTCCTTATCTTGGGTTAGTATTATTTGACACTCGGCAACTGTCGAGAAGCGTGCCAAACCGGTAGCTAGTGAATGTATAAGGACTCTACGGTGGCCGGACAAAGCAAGTTTTTTTTTGCAACCGTAACAGACACGCGAATATAGGGTTGCAATAATTCAGACAATTTTATAGCCTCGGGTCGGACCCAAATTGGAAGGTATATGAAAAAAAAATTAAAAGCGTGGTAAGTGTGCGCCCTTAAAAATAAACGTTGAGGTTATTTTTATTAGGGGAAGAAATAAGTGTTGCAAATATGTGTTATGACTTAGTATAATGCTTATTTAAACAAAAATGTACGAGGTTTGTTATAAGAGGTTTTATCTGTTTAACAGTTTATTTAGTTTAGGGCATATATTTGAAAACAACTAATACAAATGAAAACATCTGTTTTCTAGAAGTTTTATTTTATTTAATGTGAATGACATGATTCGCCTGTCTAAGACATTATCAAATTTTTAGCCAAATATTTGTATCTGAGGCATTATCAAATAGATAATGCCTTAGACAGGAGAAACATGTCATTCTCATAAAATATAATGAATTTATATAAACCAGACGTTATTGATAATTTAAAATGGAGTATTACATAATTGTTAAAGAAACAATAATAAGTTAAAGGAACGCATAAGAGATGGTTCTACTTTAGGAAGACAAGATCAGATTATCTCATATCAAAAGTATTGATTATGATGAATAATTAATAAGAATGAAAACGTGTGTTTTCTAAAAGTTTTATTATAATTTATGGGAATGACATGTTTCGCCTTTCTGTGGCATTATCACATTCCAATAAATAATAAGGAAACTTCTAGAAAACAGACGTTTTTATTCTTATTAATCATTTAATATGGAGTTTTACATAATTATTCAAAAGACAATAAATTTATTATGAGGTATGTTTCATTTGAAATAATTAATATGAAAATAAAAACAAAAATCAACGTGCGTGCACGACACGATATATGAATTTTGAGGAAGCGAAAGAAGTATATCAGGAAAGAACAGTTCATTATTTCTACCTACACCTTCAGAGAGATGGCGCGATGGTTAATTAGTTAAGAAAAACACATCAAGGTCATTGAGAGCCCCTCAAGAGTTGAGATCGATACATAAAACGTGCTTATCTATGTGACTACATTAGGCGCAGACCACATAATGTTCACTAGGTTTTAACTTGGAGCTTTTTTTCAGCTCCTTTGTGATAATTAATTTATAAAAAGGGCGCTTTACAAATCTTCCAATTTATTATTATATTACAGATTGTAAGCTTTATATGAGAACCTATACGAAAAAATGTTAACTTCTATAAGATTATGTTTTATATTAGAAGTAATTGTACATTAATAACAGAAACCGATCAATTATATTTTCCGAAACCACAAAAATAACAGGTATTGTATTTTCAGACAGAGAACACTGAGCTCGTAGAACGAGATGGTAAAGGTCAAATATTTATTTTATATACGTTCCTTGGATGTTTATTGACATAACAAGTCGCTTCTCCAGACATCTGCTAGGCAAAGCATAAAATAAAATGTAACCATCCAAACGCGCGTTTTCGTCCTTTTTCCAAGCCATACGTTTAATCCCGACATTCAGTAAAAGCTTAAGAAATACTCAACCTTCAACCAGGAGTTAAGGATTAAAGCGTGTGGAGTGAAAGAGGTAAAATATTTCTCGAATGTTATATAGTCGAAATTCTTGAGATTGGGCTACCCATGTGGCAATAGAACGAATGATCGCACAACCTATGCGATACCTTTCTTCGAATGGCATTTTTTCTCAACCGAAAAGTTTCTCAGAAAAAAGATTAGAAAATAAATCCGAATCTCAATATATATTGCTCTGTCTCAAAGTTTGAAGTGATAGTAATATTTGTTGTAGTCAAAGAATATATTTTTTAATAAAAGGAGAAGAAATATTGAAAAAGAAACAACAAGTGACTAAAGTTTGATAGATATTTTTGTAAAACATTTCAAACATTCGTAAAGGTTTCCCTTTTAGATACTGGTTCTGATTTTGAAAATTTGGTTTGACGGCGTGATGGTTAGTTACATATACATATACTACTACTAAAGTTTCAATCCTAGGATTGGTTTGCAGCAATTTCCTATATTCTTCTCTTCAATTCTTTCCTGTCTTGCGCGGCTCATTTGAAATCTGCATATGATGAGCAGCGCACGTCCACCAACAGGTCCTCCAGGTACTCTCGGCGTGGGCGTCCCCTAGAGCTTGTCTCCTCGGTCATACCCTCCATTATGGCATGCAAGAGGCCTTCTTGTCGTATTACATGGCCGATCCATCTTGCACGCCTTTCGGACAAGGTTCTGAGCAGGTGCCTTCCTCCTTCGATTCTTTGGAGAACCTCCTCATTTGTGATGTGGTCTCTCCAGGAAATTCCTAATAGTCTTCTATAGGACCACATCTCAAAAGCCTCCAGTCTCCGTTTATTACTTTCGGATAGGCACCATGTCTCGCAGCCGTACATCAAGATACTCCATACATAGGTCTTGATGAGGAGTATTCTTAGTTTTAGGTTTATATTATTTGATTCTATTATTTTAGACCTTTTATTAAATGCAAGCCTAGCCTGATGTATACGGCTGTCGACCTCGCTCTCAGACCGACCGTCCCATGTTATTTTGCTCCCGAGGTAGACAAACTCCTTGGTGTTCTTTAGTAGAACTCCTGACATCACTACTCTCATATGATGTTGCGTTCGACCTACAGTCAGCAGCTTTGTTTTGTCTTTATTTATCTTCATGTTGTAGTTATTTTGAAGAATGCTTTGCATGGTTGTTAAGGCCTCTTGCAGTTCTTCTTTGTAATATTCAATATTGTCAGCAAACCTTATCATATCCACCATTTGCCCGTGTATCTTTACACCTTATCTGTGACTCATTATTTTATTTACATATATACTGCACATAACAATAAAAACATTTTCAAATTGTATTTTTTTATTATGAACGGTATAAAATCGAGTTAACTTTAAATAAAACGCTGACAGTTCTTAAAATGTCTCCCCTCTTAATAGATTCGTTATCTGATGAACCGCAAGCATCACTACGGCCTCCTCTGTCACTGATCGTACAAGCTCAATTCACGGTGCGTCACTACCGACTGCGGCTGACGCTATCGAAACTTTTATCTTTTTGTTGGAACCAAAACTGCTACAATGGGACATTGTGCTATTTACTATTTCGTGAACCCATTTTAACGATTCCAGGTAGAGCTATTGATTGCATTGCCCGCTACCTATAGGAGTATCAATAACTGTAATTCATCTTTATCTCGTTTTTCGGATACAGATAATCATTTACGGAAGTGGGTGAACAACGAAAAGAGATCTGATATTGTTGCTACGTCTATTTTGCAGTTTTATTGTTGATGATTCACGTTTTTGTTCGATACGTTTTCAATCAAATAAGATATAGTTGTCGGTGAAATAAACATTTTTATATTAATAAGCATTCCTTCGTTTGATTTCTTTAGCGCTCTGATTAAAAGCGGGTTTTTATTACTTTTTTTAAATCAGAAGGTAGGTAAGGCATTAACACTGTGGAATTCCGTAGTAAGAAGTATACTTGGGAAATTGAAAATAACTTTGTTTAATCCACTAATTATAAAAAAATATTTAAAAAACACGACATGTTTCGGAGGATACCTCCATCTTCAGGTGTAAAAATATAATAAAAACTAAACAAAGAAAGACTAATATAAAAACGCATTTAAAATTCTAAACAATAATTAAAATTTAAAAATTAACCTGGGCTATTTGTTATAAGTATTTGTTAGTACTAATTTTAGGTTAGTCCTCCGCGAACGGCTCTCTTTTTACGAGATTTCCTACTCTCAAAAAACCCGTTCACTGTACAATCGTAAGCAATAATAAGTTTAACTATTAATATGAATCTATGATATTATTTCAAACGCGTTTAAAATTTGATAATTATCTTGTTTTCTGACTGTCATAAAAAAACAAATTTCAAAATAACATTACGTAGCATGCACACTAATAATCGTACATGCGCGATGCGCTCTTTCGCTAGTTCACAGGCATGCGCAAAAGAACCACCGAAGTATTTCTCTCTCACTCTATTGTATTCAAAATATTCTCGTTCTCTTTTTGAATAACATTCAAGGATTTGCTTATTTATATTATGTTTTTTTTAAAACACAAACAATATTTCAAGACAGTTAAATATTTCGTATTGCTAGTCCACATGAAATATTTAGTATGCAATAAAACACTTTATATAGAATTTGTAATAACTATTCTATAAAAAAAGATATATCTAAAAGATTAAAAAATACTATGCTAAATGCAAAATTATCAACAATTATCTTACTTATTTAAGTCAAATCTCTTTTTATTTTTGACATCTTTCTGTCTATGAGTCTATTTTTAAATAATCAGAAGAAAATAACACATGTTTATAACAAATCAATAGTCAGTTCAAAATACGTAAAATTCCGGTTCAAGTCTACTTAATTATTATATATTACATATAAAAAATCAACGTACTTATTTAAATTAATTCAATCATTCAAAACATCATACTGTAGCCCATATTTTCTATCCACAAAAGCACTAGGCTACTTGACACATAATATAGAAACTTGTGGCAATACACATTAAAATGAGTTAAATAATTCATAAATAAAGATCTCCTGAATAAAAAAGCTGGCCTTCTAGTTAATGGTGGGCTTAAACATTTGCATTCCCAAGTAAAAGGGTTTCTTGGTCTATAAAGTTCAGGAACAGTCTTTAAAGTGCTTCGTGGAACGGCACCAAGTTATATATCCGAACTCTGTACAACGAATAGCCTAAATTCAAGGAAATCAACACTTCGCTCTCCGAACTCCTCTGCAATAGGTGGATTAGTTGGGCCGAAGCGTTGCCTTAGTACCAATTTCAGGGATCGAACCTTTGCAGTAGCCGGCCCATCAGATTGGAACAACCTCCCGTCAAGCGATGCATAAATGATCTGACAGATTTCAGATCTAAGCTGAAAATCCATATTTTTCATATTTCATACCGAAATTAAAACCCAACATGTATTTGTTTTACAATATTATTTTCTAACCAATCGCGAATATCAGTTGCTGTGTTCAAATTTAGATTAAAACACGTATTAATGCGCCCAGATTACGTCACAAAAAAGTTATTTTTATTATTATTATTATTTAATTAATTTTTTCTTTTTATTATTATATGACTATTTTAATTCTTAATGGCTTTAATTAAGATTTAGATGATAATCTATAAAGCATGCGTAAGGTAACATATGGCGTTGAAGCAAGGACAGACACAGTCAGGACCAAACAAGTTTTAAGGACTTTCGAGATAAAGGCATTGAGGACGATAGCAGGCAAGACACTGAGAGATCGCGTGAGGAAACACAGAATTAGATAGATATGTGAGGTTGAGGATATTATAAGATGGAGTAGACAGCGACGAAGGGACTGGTACAGTCATGTCCAAAGAATGGACACCACCAAACTTCCCTCTATTGTACTACATAATCCTCCTAAAAGATGAAAGGACAGCTGGGAATCTACCTCATAGGAAGAGCTAATATCTGAAGAACATACCACATAGGTCTACAACAAGAAAGAATAAGAAAAATAATATGACTATTTTTGTAAGAAGAGCCGCTAATTGCCACTTCAGTTTGCATACTCATGAATATCTCAATAGTAACTGATTACCGAAATCAATCAAATCGAATAGAAGGCATACGATTGATTACGATCACACTTCTCATTATACTCGGAAGTTATAACTGATCGCGCATCCACAAACGATCGTTCCGTTGAACCTGATTGATTGCAGGCCAAGCAGGGAGGGTACGCCTATTAACATTTTAATAACTGTGGAGGGTATAAACACCTTTGAATTGACCAAACCCGTTCCGCTGTAACAAGTGCATACTATAAGTACCAAGAAGCGTGCCCGTGGGCCGATCCTTTGCACGCGAACAGAAGGATATTAAAAATACTTAGTCATAGTAAATTCGCAAATTGGGCATCCTTTTGCACCTGTTATTTAATGTTATTCTATGCCTGTGCAATCACGTTGTGGCTTTAAAAAATGAAGGTGGATTCTTGGGTAGAATATAAGAAATTATGACATTAATAATAAAATTTTATTTAAAATCGGTAGCCATATTACAATTTTATTATGTTTGATTATTACCTACATAATCTAAATAATTCATAAAATTTCTGTTTCGGTTTTACAGTGATTTTTTATTTATATATCAAAATATGTAAACACTAGTTACAGATATGTTTCGCCTTGCGAGGGCATACTCAAACGTTTTTTTTTTTAAGTTTGAGTTTGTTTTTCATAAAAAAAAAAATCACTACAAAATCGAAAAACCAATCGCGTTTAACAAAATAAAAACCACAACCATCAATTAATCACTAAACATGCAAACGCCAGGAATAAATTTAAAATATTTTTTTCTTGTAAAACTGAAATATTTAAGCAATATATAAAATGACTTTTAAATAAAAGTGTATATACACTGATATAAACAAAACTATGTAAATAAGTATTATATTAATATAAATATGAATTAATCCAGCAATTTCGAAAAATTATCGTTCACATAATCAAGTAAAATTAGTTGTGCAATTATTTTTGAATTTATGAACAATTTGAATCTAATGTTTATGACACATTATATTGTATGTATTTCCAATTATTTTATTTTATCAAATCGAAACCCTTTGAATTTATTTCGTAATTTTATTAGTACGTAAGGTTCTGAATTTTCCGTGTCAGATTTATCAACAAAAATCTCTAAGGCGAAATAATCCTTTCTACGTGCATATGTTAGGAGTATTTTTTTTCCATTTGGACACATAACATATATATACATTAAAAAATATAGGTCGGTTAGACCCAGTCAACGGTACGCTACAGTAAACACACACCCAAGTGTTCAAATTGATTTTTAATTTTCAGTATAAACACTTTTACTGAAGACCCCGAATTCGTAGATAAATAACTTCATGTTGGTTGTTTTAAAATTAGGAAATAAATTGCGCACTATAATAAATTAGCAGGTACGTTGAGAATTCGCAATGCGCCTGCGCTGGTGAAATATTTCCCGCAGGTGTATTTTATAACCGTAGTTGCGACTGTTAAAGAATGCATTAATGTGTTATTATTTTAAAGTTTTTTTATATATAATTATCTTATTATGGAAACAGCATTATAAATTTTATTTTCAAATTTAAATTTCTTATGCATTTAATAATGTGTTATAGCCATATTTTTCATTCGTCTGTATACATCCTGAAATGACCTGGATGCAGATGGGACAAAATAGGGACGAGTGTAGAAAAACGGAAGAAGCCTATATCCAAAGTGAAGGGAAGAAGTCTGACGAAAAAGTCGAAAAATTAAATTGTTGCTTTTGTTACGAAAATTGTAAAAAAAAAAATACACATTTATTGTATATATGGTGTTCCAAATGACATTAATTTATGAAATTCTTATTAACCCTTACCACTCCATTATTTTTTTATATTGTTTGACAGCCAACTCTAATTTAAATAATGTCAAAATATTTTTATTGATAGGTATTCGTTAAAAATTCAATTGTAATGATTTATTCTTAAAAAAAAAACAATTTACAAAAAACATTATGGACTACTTATAGTTCGTATGGTATGGTACTTTTTAAAACAATCTCCAGGATGGAGATTAGGTTTTCTGGAACAGGTCTCACAAAACCACACTGTTTCCGGTCTTCCCCCTGGAATCTTTCTGTTACTGCACACCGTACAGTCTTTAGAACCTTTATCCAGTTTCGTAATGAAGTGGGGCTTGTACTCTAATCGCTCCTCTGCATGTGAATTTGCGAGGATTATTTTATAATAAATAATAGGATAAAAGAACACATGATTATAAACACAAACAGACTTCCCAATGAACAACGACCTGGACAAAAACATAAGGACCGACAATCGGAGGAAACTGGAAAGATCCGGAGAATCGAATGAGATGATTGGAGACTGAAGCCAGGACTCTTAAGAGGACTCTGAAGGAAGGGGCCAAATATTTTTATATCAAATCAGTTTATTTTCTCAAAAGATATTACAAACAATTATTATAGTTTAAGACATCTATTGAGAAAAGATAAAATATAATAAATATATAACACCAGAAACGAATCAGAGATGGTTCGACATTAGGAATACACGATACTCTCTAAAGTCAAGAGTATTTGTCTTCTGAACGTACTTTCACTAAAATGAAAGACGTCGATCTCCGAAGCGATCATGTTCAGCAGTTTGATTGCTCTCCCCACCGGCATCACCAGAGGCAGGTTGGTTCTGCGTGCTGGGAGATAAAACGGTCTGTGCTATCGCTGTCATATAGATGGATAGCCTCCAAGATGACGGAATTCTCAAAGAATCCCCTGATAAGTCTGAAGAAATGGGTAAGTGTGCACCCATCCCTCTATATCTGTAAACTATTGGTCCCCAGCATGCCCAAGAGGAATGCAGTGGGAAAAAGCCACGGATAGCTACCAAACTCCCTCATGTAGAGATATCTCAGAAATCTTTTCTGAATCCTCTCTAATACGAGCGTGCATCTCGCCTCGTGGGGACTCCATCGTACACCGCGATGTAGTGCCGGAAGAAAATGTCGATATATAACACGTGTCCCACATATCTTAACCTTTCCGGGAGTACAAAAATTGATGTCCGACTTTCTATGGGGAGTGAGTTCTTTTTACATGAAAATTATATAGTTTTTTTTCGCGAATTCAATGTATTATAAAAATAGAAATTATGTAAAAATAATAAAAAAAATAAAACTCACCAACTTTAGGTTTTATTGTAAAAAAACCGATTGTGTATTCCAGGGGTCACAAAACATGTACAGTCACAAAAAAAACTCAAAATATTTATTTAAAAATTACGTTACACTATTGTTTTCATCTTTTTTTATAAATTAAAACTAATTCAAATGTCATAAAATTAATAATGTTTTTTCGTGTGGTAATCCAAGAAACACGGGTGCACACACAACGCAACGTCACACTCGCGACACATAAAACGAGTTTCTTTTCTTTGTGGTGGTCTTTTTGAGGTGTGCTGGCAAACAAAACAGCGTCGTTGGGCTTTACTTCCTTTGGACTCTGTGGGTGGCACTGGTTGAGGAAAATGTCTTTCGGTTAGTCGTATGGGGTTATCGTTTGCTCGTCTACCACCAGATGATAATGGTCGCGATGTGTGATATTTTTCAACCATCTGGGCTATGAGTTTCTCTTTGAACTCTTCAAAAGAATTAGTAGAAGACTTAGCAGAACGATGCAGAAAAAAAGCATTGACAATTGCGATCTCCAGTAGTCGGAAGAAAACTTTTTTGTACCATTTTATGGTTTTCCGACCAACAGCTCCGAGTCCCAAAATCCTGTCAACATTATCAACACTCCCCATATTTCTTGTGTAGTCAACAACAGCTTCCGGTTTATGTTTTTTCAAGCCAGTTGCGTGGTCGATTTTTGGCGTTTCCACCATATTATTAGCATGGATAGTCGTCAGCATCAAAACATCTCGCTTATCCCGCCATTTCAAAGCCATCAGGTTCTCAGAATTAAAAGCGACTACGTCACCTTTTTTTACCTTGTCGAATTTTGGCATTTCTTTTCGATTTTTTCTCACCGTTCCGCATGCATTTGTTTTCTTTTCGTGAAGGTAATCAAACAAAGCAGGTGAAGTGTACCAATTATCAACATATAAGCTATGTCCGTATCCAAGATAGTCCTTCAACAAAGCCAACACCACAGAACCCGATATCCCTACACTAGAATTTATTACAACATCTGTTGTGGAACCAGTATATATGATCAAATCCAAAACATACCCCGTTGTCACATCACAACAAACAAATATTTTGATGCCGAATCTACTCCGTTTCGATGGAATATATATTTTAAAAGAAAGTCTGCCTTTCCATAATAATAGGCTTTCGTCGATGCACAAATTTTGATACGGATGAAATGCCTCTTTCATAATTTTTTTTAGGGGGTCCAAAACTTTCCTTATCTTGAAGAGTCTGTCATTGCCATTGGGATGACTCGCAAAATGCAGATTTCTCAATATAAGTAAAAACCTATCTTGAGAAAATAAAACTTTAAAAAATGGTGTTTCAATTAATGGATTGTTTGACCAATACTTTTTTATACAATTTTTGCCAACCAGGCTCATTAGCATAATGGTAGCTAGAAAAATACGTATTTCGTTGGCCGTAGTAGCGACCCATTTTTTCATTTTTGACATTGCAGATGAATTATGGGCTACAGTCGTCGCATAAATGTTCGTCTCCGAAACAATTGTCTCCACAATCTCTTCGTTAAAAAATAACTCAAAAAATTGCAGCTCTACAAAATCGTCATCTAATTTTATAGGGCTTTTTATGCCGGATTGGAAATCGTCAAATTCGTGAAATGTTGGGGTGAAATGTGTATCACTCCATGTCCTTGTTTGTTCACGCCCACGTCTAACACTCTGTTGAACCGGAACTGGATCCTCATCGTCATCGGAAGAAGAAGAAGAAGATTCACCATCGACCATTTCTAAGTCATCAATACTCTCTATGTTTTCTTCTTCATTATCGCTGTTTATCAAAAGATAGTCAATTTCATCGTCTCGGGTGAAATCCATTTTTACGAAAAACACAAGGTACAAAATTATAAACACGAAAAAAAACAATATTCTAACAAAAAAACACAATTTAACACTTCTAATCACAATAACTTTATAATAAACATATAAAAACACAGCAAAACTACTAAAAACTGCGAAAAAAGTAATATATTATGAGCGCGCGTAAATTCACAGTTTGCAATATATGAACTGGTCGAAACTCGTTCGAGTCAATATCACGTGACTTTCAAAAATGTTAAATACTGTTGATGATAAAATCACTAACTGTTTTATCATATTTTATATATGTCAAAAAGCTTAATACAAATAACCATATATGTTGTTACAATGCATATTTGAGCCAATATCCCCAAAAATTTACATCGACGTTCATTTACGTCCATACTCCTCTACGGAAATTTTACGTCGACGTTCATTTCCGTCCATACTCTTCGACAAGTTAATATATGTTAATAGGTGCACACGATAGATCTTATTAAGGTAACAATATACGAGTATAATACTAATTTATGATCATTTTTTATGATAATCGCAACATACGGTAACAATGAAAGTGAACGGTGATTTAAAATGTAAGCAATTTCCTACTTGAAAATTCTAATCCGTCAAGGCTCTATGGTAAATTTGTGCATTCTGAGCCATAATGATTTCATCAGTCCATACATTATGGCGATATAATAACTCTAACGGCCCGCCTGATTGCTCTTGACGTTATAATTATACACCAGCTTAATCAGTAGACTTTATTGTAGCACTCTAATGCTTATTGTTATCAGATTTGCATGTATAAAATATTGTTGTTTAGTTTAGCGCCAGAACCGAGATCTTTATAAAAAATATAGAGATTTTAGCGGAAGTTGTTCGAATATTTTATTCAAATGTGAATAAGAAAACTTGTTAAGTGCACTGTATTATACAATCAAATCATAAACAAATTTAATTTTTCAATATTTGATAAGATATTTTGAATGTTTTATAATAAAATAAACTAAGGTGGTTCAAACGCGTAGAAATAATGAATGAAGAAAGAATGATGAAGAAACAAGAAAAAGAGCAAGACCGAGGAATACTTTGCATCATCAAATCAATCAAATATTAAATGTCGGCCACATGAGAAGCTGGAGAAACTGACACGATGTATATAATTTAGGAAGCGAGAAGTATGTCAGGAATGAACAGCGATCTAGTATTTCTTTCTTCAGGAAGGCCGCTTGATTGCTTCAAGAAGACAGAATTCCAAGGAAGACTCTCAATGCACAACCAGATGGAAAGCGATGGGTGGGAAGACCAAAACTAAGGTGGAGGGGATCCTCAGGACAATAGGTGTTTCTAACTGGAGAATGCGGGCGATGGACTGGAGAGAAAGACGAAGAATTCTGGAAGAGGCCAGGGCCGATGATGATGATGATTGCTAATAATTATCGATTCTATCATATATTCATCAGAGCAATTACTTAAATAATACATTCGATTACAAAATGAAAATTAATTATATTTATATACTGCTGTAATTTTTACGTTAACCTCTCAATTTGTTGAATTTTTGATAAATTTATGCTAGTATATTAATAACATTTATAAAAAACATTGTCATCAATCATTTAGAGGGGTCCAAAAAACATATATTCAATAAAAAAAGTTTTTACACATATTTTTCAATCGCGTTGAAGAAGCAAACACTACAAGAGCACTCCCCTTTGAAAACTGTCACAACGTTATTCCAGTTAGGTATCACCCCAATTATAAATATTTCGCGAAACTTAAAAAAAATCGATCCCTTTAATTTACTAACTGCACGAGGGCCGGAAGATGGGGAAAAAGTCAATATTTCACACCCAATATATTTTTTTGAAAGCACGTGCAAAAAATCTAGACCGAATGCATTGTTTAAATATGGAACACCCGCCAGCCGGGATACTAACACACTCGAACTGCGCACATTAAAAAAGGCTATTAAACGTAGGTACCTACCTACCTATCGATATTATCCGCTGGAGAGTGCACCCCCCGCCCATTGACGAAATGTCTGTCATAAAAGTTCTACATTTTCTATAAACCAAACTGCTAAACTAGGTTTCCAGTAGCGTATCAAAAATATTCTCTCCCTTCAAATATTTGGCAATCTTCGAACGCAGATGAATTTACATGTTTTAATAATCTCGAAGATATAAAGAGACGACGGTCGTTATTTCCTTTGCTCTGGAATGCGGATTTGAAACAGAACTTTATTTTATTAAATAAGCATATATGATATAAAATAACAAAACATAAGACATAAGTTAAACTTTTGCAACTGAAAGATAAATAAACAAAAAACTCCAAAGATATCACTAAGATGACGCTGCTAAACTTTCGTTGATTGATTGATTGACGAAAGATTGCGTAGGTTTTCATTTTACCCTCCCTTCCCTATGATGGGTATCTTCTACACGTTACTTCTAATTACCATCAATATCTCTATAAATATAATAAATACAAGGTTAAAGTTCTAGGTGTTCCTCCATAATAATATATTTACGAATTGATTTTAAAAATAATATAAATAATTATTAGAATTTATCGGGTACATCGGAGCTATTTTGTGAACATCGGAAACAAATTCGCGTGTAAACAGTGCGCGACACTATATTTGCATCTCACTCTTGCATACTTAACTGTGGAAGCGCGAGAAGCTCAATGTTCTCACTGCCGTCGGCAGTAGCTCTCGGGCTTGCAACCAGAGTGGACCTATATCCGTTTCGTGAGCGTTGCCAGATGTTTTTTTTAATGTATTCAGCAAATAAATCTCAATTATTATAATTTTTGACTTCAATTATAATAATTAATTAAGGGGATTAGCTAAGAATGTTCTTATTTTTCCGATTTAAAAACGCTAATTTTTGATCGGGTACTGACTACCCAACACCGGAACGCGCGTCTTTATTTTAGCACCGTAAGGGAAAGGTTAAAGAGATGTTAAAAATGAAAACCCCAGCAGATAGACTACCAGGAAGGTCGCCGAAGAGATGGAGGACTGGCTAGACGTCATAATCTCAGGATAGATCATACAACCTAGACAATGAGGAAGTAGAATACATTAACAAATGGAAAAAAGTGATGCTTAAAATCACATAATATTATTAACATCCTTTTCTCTTACACACTTACTGCATAAATTATTTTTTTAGCTACTACGAGTATATTGATTCTCATGGTATGTGATAGGTAGCTTATCTATCGCCATTTTATTGTCACGTGATTTCTACACCAGACCAAAGACAGTGTAACAACCAAACTGCCATCGCCAAGGTAGCGCCACTGCACGTCATCCAGGGGCATCTGTTTAGCCGTTAGATTACAGATATTTTTCGACGAATCCTCTTTATTGTGGTGATTATTTATTTGATGGTCGTCATAAAACGAAATGACAGTGATAACTGGATGTGTCTATAAATGGATAAACCTTCCTGGCCGATTTTCCTATTACCTAGTTACTGTTATCGCGTTATTTTTTCATACGTAAAATGAATAGCAATAAAACAAATTTAATAAATTGAATCAACCAATCTGTTCCATATCTTTGGACGAGTTATAAATTTACTGGTATTCTATATTTGGCAACGGTATGCGACCAACATTTCGAAACAAAACTATGAATAACAAACATAAACATTAATTCTTAAAATCAAATCAGTTTATTTTTTCAAAAGATATTACAAACTGAATTAAAGTTCAATGCATATATAAAGAAACGGAGAACAACAAAAATATAATCTATAATACCAGGAACGCATGAGAGACGGTTCGACTTTAAGAAGACAAGATACTCGCTAGAGTCAAGAGTATTTGTCTTCTGAACGTAATTACACTAATATTAAAGATGTCGATTTCCGAAGCGATCATGTTCAGCAATCTTATTTCTCTCCCCACCGGCATCACCAGAGGCATATTGGTTCTGCATGTTGGGAGACAAAACAGTTTGTGCAGACGCTGTGGAACATAAAGATGGATACCCTCCAAAATGACGGAACTCTCAAAGAATCCCTTAATAAGTCTGAAGAAAGGGGCGAGTTTGAACCCATCCCTCCTTATCTGTAGACTGGTCCCCAGCATGCCAAAGAGGAATACGGAGGGATAAAATAGTACTAAAAATGTCTTCCTAGAAACACCTATGAATCATTTGTTTTTAATGTTGTATGAACCAAGACAAATGGCGATAGGTCAGCTAGCTATCACATTCATGTCATGAGAATCAATATGATAACTATACTCTTTACATCGATTTGGCTAGTGCTGTAATGATGTTAAGAGCGATTCAACAAAATAATAATACTTGAACAATGATATAAAACAAACTGAAGGAAGCTGGAAAATGCCAATATCCTTATCATCTTCAGAGCCGACTCCCGAGTCTTTGTATTCCTGAAGAAATAGCAATAAATAATATTTATCGCGAAAGAGATACCACACTTCTCACTTAACAAGTATTAAGTCCTGTTCCCATTCCGTACCTGATGATATATTGCTCTGTACAGGGCCAGTCAGGACACAGATAAAGGGCGCCGTCTCTTTCAATAGCCTATAATAAATAAAAGACTACAAGATACTTTGTTGTTCGGGATAGTTTATGTGCTCAGAGAACGGTTATAAGGGCGTTGAATAACTAAATTTAATATTGTTGATTTATAAAATATTAATAACTAGTTGCCACCCGTGAAATATTCACGGAAGTAAAGATTTTCTACCCTTTAAAAACTTGGTTCACTGTACGATCGTAATCAGAAATAAGTTTTAAATTTGTAATAGTCTATTGTTTTGGCCGAAACACTATGATACTTCAACATTATTACTGTTAAAATTTAAAACGCTGTTATAATATCACAATTTCTTTTTATTCACTCAGAGTGTCGCGACGGCTGTTTCGCCAACCGATGTTGGCAACATCAGGTGTTACAATAAAGTAAAAAATCTTTTAGTTTATTGTAACACCTGATGATGCCAACATCGGTTGACGAAACAGCTGTCGCGACACTCTCGGTGAATAAAAAGAAATTGTGATATTATAACAGTGTTTTCAATTTTATTTAAAATCTTTTTTTTATACCTAACTAACTAACCATCACGCCATCTCCCCGAAAGGGTAGGCAGAAAGAATGGACTGCCACACTTTAACCGATGCGGCACTCCATCCATCTCTTTTCGCCCCGCGGGAGACGCGGTGTGATGGGTTGCGAACCTCATCGCCACCATTAGGCATACACGTTAAAAATTCCACAATTGCAAGAAAGTGTGTTAAAATAAGACAACTCCAAATTGGTTCTCCTTTGTTTGCTACACTACTTTCATACAACAATAATCAGATCAAAATTTAAAATAATCCCGAAACATTCTCGGGTATGAGCATTCGTGTGCATTTCTACTTACTTTGGGATAGAATACAAAGTGTTCCTCTCTCGTTCACTTTTTTTAAATATTCTCTTATTCTTTCTTGATGACATCCACATTATTTTCCTATTTACGTTATGATAACAATAATAACCGTTATAATAATAATTATTATAACTGCAATAATTATACGTGTTTTTATTTAAATAACGATGAAAATGGTTACCAAATATTTCGTGAAAATTCTTCATAAAGCATTTTGAATATAACATATCATAAGTGCATCTACCGGTGTCGATTTTACTGTTAACCGATTTTATATTGAATTTGAAAGGTTTTTATAAAATTGGAATAAAATGCTAAATATTTCTAAGGAAAATGTCTTTGAAATAACGTCGGTTTCAAATCAATTATAAGCGAAGCATGGATTTGGCAGGAGAAGAATGAGTGCAGAATAAAGGAGGTTGAGATAAAGTCCCTTAGACGTATGTGTGTTTGAACGATATACAACAGAACTGCAGAACCAACATGCCAATGGTTATGCCTGTGGGTAGGGCAATCTTATTGCTTAATCGGATCGCCTCGGAGGTCGACATATTTCGTGATAGTGTGAGTTGCCTCAGGGATGCAATATCAATGTTATAATTTTTTCTTATT
Organism: Lepidostoma basale; assembly: GCA_022606425.2. Lineage (NCBI taxonomy): Eukaryota > Metazoa > Arthropoda > Insecta > Trichoptera > Lepidostomatidae > Lepidostoma > Lepidostoma basale. The sequence continues at coordinate 1,887,271 of JAHDVF020001325.1, read as the reverse complement.
CTTAAGCTTAATTTTTTTTAATGCTTCTCTTTTTATTATGTAATTGCAAACGATCTGGAATTGTGTGTCTGTAATGTTTGTGATTTTTATCAAAATAAATTAAATGAAAAGAAATGAAAATGAAACAGAATTTCAAATGCTGATATAAGAAAGGAGTGTAAAGCGGAAGAAGGCATTATGAACAAAATTATGAAAGAATCGCTGGGTTAGTTCTGACTTATGGAGCGCATGGATGGAGAAAGAATGGTTAAGAAAATATAGATACGTTAATGATGTAAATGGAGTACGGAGTCGAAGCAGACCGAGGAAAACTTGGCATGACCAAATTAATCAAAACACTTCATTGTCACAAATAACATATTCGTAAAAGAGTTCAACTCAAATAGACCACGCGAACCACGGATTGCAGCCACCGATATCCAATAGATTGTTTTATATTTCTGTTATTTACAAAATATGGTGTTCTTCTACTGAACCTTAGGTATGGAAGCGAAGCATGAAACGGGCAGAAGAATAAATGCAGTAGAAATGAGATCTCTTAGACGAATGTGTGGATACTCTGTGAATGACAGAGTGTCGAATGAAAATATAATAAGTAAATGCGGTGCGAATGTTGGTGTTATGAACAAAATAATGAAAGGATCCTTAAGATGGTTCGGACATATGGAAAGAATGAATGAAGAAAGAATGGTAAAAATGTATATGTTAACGATGTAAATGGAACTAGAAATAGAGGAAGACCGAGGAAAACGTGGCACGATCAAATAAATCAAATATTGAATGTCGGCCATGTGATGAGTCAGAGAAATCGACGCGCGTGCATGGCATGACACGATGAGAAGTATGTCAGGAAAGCAAAGTGTGGCAGTCCATTCTTTCTGCCTACCCCTTCGGCGTGATGGTTAGTTAGTTAGTTTGTTATTTACATAAGATTATATTTATGGATATTTTTTTTTAATTATTGCACTCTGAAGGTACAGATATAAATTAGTGAATAAGCATAGGAAAAAAATACGAAAATAAAAACCATTGTTGTGCAAGGGGGTCCCATATTTCCCCCGCGGTAGTACGAGTCACTGGGTTTTATGGGGTTTGAGAACGTGCCGATATATACTTTACTACTAACTACATATTGGTAATTTGATGACATGGTGACCGAAAAATAGTCGCATCATTTATCTAGCATTTATCAATTCATCGATGATTGATGATTAGTTACTCTGGGGTGATGGATTATTCACTGATGTATATTTTAGGAAGATAAAATCAAATCCTAAAAATATTTTTGTCGTGCTTTTTTAAATGTATTAGTAAATTAGATTACAATTTAATGCATACGAAGTAATACATAACATTTTTTGCTTTCATTATTTGTTTTAATTTTTACCAAAAGTTTTGTTGTTTATATCATAAGGTTTTTTTAATAACATAAAAAACGGGATGCAAATTTGATGCGAAATTATAAAATTCGTCATTTTTATAGGTAACTGTGATTATTTTCAAAAGTAACTTAAAATTCTTTTAACGCATGAATTTATTATTGTCTTGGGATCGGGAATTTTAAACGTTTAAATATCGAAGCACACAGAATTTAAAAAAATATAATTCACGCGTACAAATGAAAGAAATCGTCTTCTTATTTTATTAGTCTTTGTCCAATTATAATATTATAATTTAGATCAGCTTTTCTTACACGCATGAGTGATGTTGGTCTGTCAAATAGATTCAAGGTCCAAGAGTTCACATTATGATACATTTTAATCTATTATTCTTCTTCTTTGAATCAATGGCACAACCGTAAAGTAGTCATCATAACAGCATCGTCTTAAAAAGGTCCCTATCTCTCCAATTCTCTTGCGATCGTGGTGAAAGATTGGGCCGATTTTGGGCCATTTTCGAGGGTGCCTGGTGTTATAACTATAGTTACACTGCACGTGAAGGTACCTTCCTTGCCTTTATTGATATAATATCTTTTTTTTAATAGATAACTAATAATAACTGATAATTGACCGGGGGACGCAAGAAAGAGATTTGACGCAGAACCCAAATGGATTAAATTGCCATGACAAAGCTCACCAAGATATGGCAAGACAAAAATATCTGTAACAAGACCAAGAAGTTCAACTAATAGTTCGCCAACCAAACTACTTCTTCAAAAACTTCTCCATATTCCTCTGTTGCAAACCTTGGACTATGCGACCATCGGATAGGTCCAAAATTGATGCTTTCGAGATGTGGTACAGGCGGAAAATTCTGCGTATACCCTGGACGGCAAGAAGAACAAACTAGTCGATCATTGACCAGCTGGGTATAAGGACAAGACTCTCGCAGATGTGTTCTCAGAGTGTTAAAGTATTTTTAGGCACATAGCCCGAAGAGATCAGGACAACTTTGAAAAGCTCATCATCATGGCCAAAGTGGAGAAAGGACCACCAAGCCGCTGGTCCGATCATATCAGGAAGCTGACTGGAATCTCATGAGCTGCAGCCTGGAGACTAACGGGTGACATGAGAATGGTTTACAGGATAGACACGACTCTCAATCATGAGGAATACGACTGAGAAGATAGAAGAGAAAACTATAAAGAAAATTATGTACCTGAAAAATTATTTTATATACTCGTATATAGAGTCTGGAACATTATACATTGGTACTGGTATAGCGGTAGTATCTTACTTGTTTTTCTTACCCATATAAAAATGCTCTTTGTCACACACAAATGCTAAACGTACCATCACAAATCTCACATTCTCTCGTTTTTAGGTTAAGCTAAACATATTTTTAATTTGTATGGAAGCGAAGCATGGAACTGGCAAAAGAAGGATGAAAGTAGAATAAATGCAGTAGAAATGAGATCTCTTAGACGAATGTGTGGATACTCTGTGTATGATAGAGTGTCGAATGAAAATATAAGAAGTGAATGCGGTGCGAATGATGGTGTCATGAACAAAATAATGAAAGGATCATTAAGATGGTTTGGACATATGGAAAGAATGAAGAAAGAATGGTGAAAAAAATCATATGTTAATGATGTAGATGGAACCAGAAATAGAGGAAGACGAAGGAAAAAGTGGCACGATCAAATAAATCAAATATTGAATGTCGGCCATGTGAGGAGTCAGAGAAATCGACGCGCGTGCATGACACGATGTATGAATGTTGAGGAATCGAGAGAAATATGTCAGGAAAGAAAAGTGTGGCAGTCCATTATTTCTGCTTACCCCTTCGGGGAGACGGCGTGATGGTTAGTTAGTTAGTTAGTTATTTTTAATTTTGACAGAATATGAAATATTCTCATTATGCTCTTATTAAATTATAACTTGTTTGAAGGGCGATAAAATCAATTTATTGAAAAAATACATGCTTAATCATTCGTGAACATCCTGTAGCCGGCGTATCTTTATTCCCGAGGGCGACTTTGTGTGACGGAAGTTGGGGCCGGAGGTGGCGCAGTTTACCGGATTACTGGTAACGTCCCGCGTCCCCCGTTCACTGTTCCCTGGTTCGACACTCATTGTCGGACCTGCAATGGATGTGCAATAATACTCTATTATCACATCCCGTCCCTAGTTCTACAGCGGAACAGGAAAAGGAGAGCAAATAAGTAACAACATAGTAAAAAGTTCTAAAGCAATACAATCGAGCCTGTCTCTATCGTTTGTAGTACTTGAACATTTTTAACTAGTGTCATAGATATCAAACTATTATTAAATAACATCATTCATTTGGAAGTGTGGTGAATATCACAATCAATTTTAATTTGGTTATTTTCAAATCAAATCAAATCAGTTTATTAACTCAAAAGACATTACAAACAGCAAAATATTTAAGGCATCTATTGAGTACAGGTAAAATATTATAAAAATACAACATAATACCAGGAACGCATTAGAGATGGTTCGACATTAGGAAGACAAGATACTTTCTAAAGTCAAGAGTATTGTCCCCTGAGCGTACCTTCACTAATATGAAAGGCGTCAATCTACGAAGAGACCGCGTCCAGCAGACTAATTGCTCTTCCCACCGGTGTCACCAGAGGCAGATTGGTTCTGGTGGCCGGTAGGTAAAACAATCTGTGCTGTCGATGTTGGAGAAATCTATCTGGGACAAAAAAAACCAACACCCTCTAGCACGGCCGAGTTCTCGAAATATCCCCTGATTAATTGAAAGAAATGGGTAATGAGATGCCCATGTCTTCGAATCTGTAAAGAATTGGTTCCAAGTATTCCTAAAAGAAATGCCGTGAGATAGAGCCACGGATAACTATCATACTCCCTCATGTAGAGATACCTCAGTATTTTTTTCTGAACCCTCTCCAGCATAACGGAATATCTCGCTATATAATATGTCTTAATCCTTGTGGTTTTAGGTCTTACATAAGATAATCAGAAGATCTGCAGCTGCAAATAATCCAGCAGCCCTTTATAATGAGCACGTGAGAGACAGTAACCTAGCATATATTGGTCACGTATGCCGAGCCGGAGAGACCAGAGCAATCAAGACCCTGTACGTGTCAAGACCAGCCGGAGTAAGATCTATAGGAAGGACTAGACAGCGCCTAATGGATAATGTTCTGACTGATCTGGCTAAGCTGGATGAAAGGGTCTGGCGGGATCAAAAGGCCCAAAATCGAGGAGCTTGAAATAACATCATCGAGAGATGTACTGTCATCTGAAATAGTGAGTTTATGTCAATAATAATTTACAATAATATATGCTTATACTATTATATTAAAACTGTTCAAATTCAAAACACTGTAATAATATCACAATTTCTTTTTATTCACTTAGAGTGTCGCGACAGCTGTTTCGCCAATCGATGTTGGCATCATCAGGTGTTACAATGGACTAAAGTTACAAATAAAAGACTTACTATTTATAGGGCAAAAAACTTATTAGTAAAAATTAAGTATGCGAAATGTGTTGACAATTTTACAAACAAATATAACAAAGGTGGGAAAAAACAGGGATTAGAAGGGACATATATAAGGTTCCCACCACCACCCGAGACTGTTATAGGACGCAGCGACGCCCTTTCGTCAGTCTCGCTGCACTATCTAGGCCTGTTCCTTGTCCATCCGGGACTTACGTTAATTTAATTTAGCCTTTTCTTGTCATCAATCAAAAGGGTGACAGACCACATTTAATCTGTTCTTTCAAGAACAGATTAGAAGGGACAATTAAGAGCGATCAATGTCCAGTAAGTGCCATCACAGCGAAGACACACACTTCCAGATTAGAAGGGACAATTATACATACAAGAAATGAAAGGGTATTGTCACAGTTACAATTAATTATGGTAGGTGAAGAAGCTACAAATAATGTTATTATAAGCCAACACAATAAAAGTAGATGCCAACACAACAAAAAAATAGTATTAAATAATAACCAAATGGGTTAACATTAAAATCTAGGAGTGTTTAACACTTTTTGCTGTTGATGTAAGAAATCGTTGTTCCTCCATAACGACTGTGTTCAACTCGTATACCCTTTCTTTCTCTTTATGTTCTCTGCTGGATATAGGTCTATACTATTATATTTTTTATCTCTACGTTGAGCTTCTCTTACCCACTTTCTTCTCGCTACAGTGATAACATCATCATCCCACCTTTACTGGAGATGTTCCATTACTCTTTAGTTATCCAACGGCTTCCTTTTTATAAGTATAGGTGTCTATATCTTAGTTCCTTGTCTCTTAACATGCTATAAAAATAGATTGTTATATTTTCTGTACAATTCCCCACTCCATACAGTTTCCTGTCAAAACTGATAATATTTGTAAACAATTGTATAATATTTTAAATATCTTTCGCGACCTTAGTGGCAGAGTGGTTACGAGCTCTAACTTCCATGCCGAAGGTCCCGGGTTCGATTCCCGGCGATAGCAGTGTGATTGTCACACTATCTTTGGTCTAGTGTAGAATTCACGTGACAATAAAATTTGCGATAGATTGGCTACCTATCACATGTCACGAGAATCAATATAATAGCTAAAAAATATATAAAAATGTATACAGTAATTGGGTCCAAACGACCTGTTGTGTACTTAAAAAAATATATATCACTGAGGAAGGACTGGGTTGTCGGAAACATGTCTGATATAATTTTTTTTTATAAGTTAGTGTTGTATACAAGTATATAAAAAAGAAAATAAAACATCGACAACACAAAGTATGGCGAACATAGAAGAAATACTATTCCCGTCAAATAATGCAATAAAAACTGCGATTTTTTTATACTGATGGTATATGTTTATATACCAGTTAGTTAGCTTAAAAATTCACCCTAAATACGCACACCTTAACCCTTCCCAATACAATAATTAGATATTGTATGCGCGTACCGGTAGGTATGGGTGAGCACGTAGCACGTAAGATGTTTTGGTCATCTAACGGCTGTCTTCGGTAAATCGAACCCATTATTAAAGGTGCATTACGAAGAATTCCTGGTAATATGACGGCCCTCTGTAATTACTATTGTGATCCCATGCAGTTATGCATAAGCGCATTCCCTTCGAGTAGTTATTGGGCCCAGCTTTCGACATGTTTGACCGTGTAATATGGGGCAGGGCTGAATCTAGGAAAAATTGCACATTTTAAATTTATGTCAAATTTGTTGAATGAATCCCTTTTTATTATATTATTCTTAATGATTTACATAATTATGAGGTAGGCATGCGGGTATCCATGAAGGAATAAGAAAAACATTAGAATGATGATTTTTTTATGGATTAAAACACTGTTTTTGTTCCACTTTTGAGTTTATTTTTCTCGACATATTTGAGGGCTTTACACCTTCATCATTGGAAGAATAATATAAACTCTATCGTTTTTAAGTTTATATCGTTATTCCGGTGATGAAGGTGTAAAGCTTTCGAAACGTGTCGAGAAAAATAAACTCAAAAATGAAAAAAAAAAAACAGTGCTCATCATTATGGAATTTCACAATGTTTTTCACAAGGCTTAATCTTATCTAAAAAAAAAACTTTAGAATGAAATTCACATTTTTGAGGGCTTCGGAAAACAAAATATTATTTAAAATTTTAAAAGTGTAAATACCTATAACATATAATATAAGGTACCGCGGATCATCAAGGACTCTGAATGTATTAATAATTTCAGAAACCAATATTCGGTGTTTGTTTGGTGTGTGTGTTATCTGATTTTTCCTGTTATGTTACAACTGCTAAATTGTTATGTTAAAACAGTTATATATTAGTTGTAAGAATTTTTTTATTTTATGGCTTAATCGTGTGTATTAAATAAGAATAATATAAAAAAAACTAACTAACTAACCATCACGTCGTCTAACCGAAGGGGTAGGCAGAAATAATGCACTGCCACACTATTCTTTCCTGACATATTTCTATCGCTTCCTCAACATTCATACATCGTGTCATGCACGCGCGTCGATTTCTCTGACTCCTCATATGGCCGACATTCCATATTTAATTTATTTGATCGTGCCACGTTTTCCTCGGTCTTCCTCTATTTTTGGTTCCATTTACATCGTTAACATATAATTTTTTTACCATTCATTCTTGATTCATTCTTTCCATATGTCCAAACCATCTTAATGATCCTTTCATTATTTTGTTCATAAAAATATCAATATTAATAATTATAATGAGTAAGAGAATGTAAGATTTTTTTTAGCAGTTGTTCTTTGGGAATTGTATAAATTGTCTCTAGTAAAATGCTGATTATGAGACATAAGATTTTTCACACATATTGGTAGTGTTATTTTATTCAATTTTTTCTCCTTGCCATGGCGTCATTTCCTCGCGTTTATCTCCCTAGTCCCGACCTGTTGAATGACCGGGTAAGGAGTCGCGGATATTTACTTGACACACTAAGGCGACACCTGGCGATAGGTCCGAAAATGATTTTCAAAAGAAACAAGTCTTGTAACGAGTTTATATCATTGTGGAGTTACTCTGCATCCGGGTACGATTGAATGCAATCCTAGATTTCGGAAGTTGAAAAATATTCTGCTAAAAAGCAGATGCAAATTTCACAAAAGAAATCTACGAAAACTTGATCGTTGCGTAGGCAAATTTCTGACAGCAATGTTATTAGCAGCAATACGTATACAATGTGTGAAAATGCAGCTGGAAATATAAATAATAATTTTATGAATGAATTCTTCGACGACCATATTACAAGTACCTACTATAGCGGCAAACATTTCATATGGATTTTTTTTATGATAATAATTGAAAGAGAATAATGTCAAGAGTCTACAAGTTTCAGTTCACTAAGATTTTTTTTAGTTATTATTAAACGTGGAAAAAAATACTCTCATTTAAAAAACATGCATCAGACAAAAAACATGCAAAATTTATAAAACATGCATCAAGTCCATAATGACACACGGAATCGAAGCAAGAGCAGACACTGTCAGAACCAAACATCTCTTAAGAGTAGCAGAAATGAGAACATAGCGACCTATTGTGATAGGAGATAGGATACCCAATGAAGAAATTCGCAAATCCTGCATAATTGAAGACATAGTGAGATGGAGTAGGCAGAGAAGACGATTCTGGAGGGACCACATCGAGAGAATGGATCCAGCAAGAATTCCTAACATCGTGATGCACGAGACTCCAGAGGGCCGTCGACCACCAGAACAACCACCAAAGAGATGGAGAGAAGGCTGGTCGTCTAGGATGTACATTATTGATTTTTTTAATGTAATTGACGGAATGAATTACATTACATTTATTGTTGATATACCTGTATTGCAGATAATTGACATAAATCTAAGAACATTTTGATACAGTAACAGAATATCAAAAAGATAAAAAATAGTGAGGCGCTCCACGCCACACTGTTTTTTTTATCCTTCCATACTTATCATGCTTCCTCAACATTCATACGACGATTTATCCAACTCCTCACGTGGCCGACATTCAATATTTGATTTATTTGATCCGTGCCAGGTTTTCCTCTATTTCTAGTTCCATTAGAATCGTTAACATATACTTTATAACTTCAATTGTGGTAAATTCAAACCCTTCATATATGATGACATGTGGTTTTTAATTCTTATACAATAAAAAGTAATTGATCGAATAAAAATCATTCCTAGATAAAATCGCTTGTTTGACACACCTAACCTTATACATGTAATCTCCCGTTTGCTAGTAATATTCCTGTTTAATGTTTGCCAACGTCTCTATTATGGAGTAATCGCAACAAGAATGACATGATCAGTGGACCGACTTAAGCCGCAGTGGCCACACAACATCTGCCATTGGGACTGCGGATTATTCTGGTTCAGCGGTGTCATACATAATTGCTATTTAAATGGTCCTCTGCGATCCGCCACGATTCACCGTCACTGCACTCGAATATACGAAAACGGACTGTTTGCAGATCGTCAGATGTGTGCGATTAGGCAGTCCCTTTATGTGACATCGGCTGTATAATGACATTAGTACTTAATAAGCGTTAATTTTGTATAGATATTTAAAAAAGTTCAATGTATTGACAAGACGCAAATTGCAGTGGATCGGTCACACTCTGAGACGGAACCCAGCTGGCATCGCTCAGGGAGCACTAGACTGGTCCCCTATGGAGAGAAAGAGGAAGCGAGGCAGACCTAGAGCCACCTAGAGAAGAGCCCTACAGGACGAGCTCAAAGCAGCAGACCTCACTTGAGACGATGTTAGGCATCAGGCATGCGATAGGGTCGGGTGAAGAAGGCTCCTTAAGGCCCTATGCACCACGGAGGCGTGACAGGCCAAAAGTAATTGACAAAGCGATGAAATCAGCACAAAGTATGTAGCATGTTTCTGTAGTATTTTTTTAAAATATTTCTTCTTCTTAAACTGATTTAAGGCCGCTAGGTCTTATTTCTGCAAAGTTTGCTGCCTCCTGCGATTTGTCTTTCCATCTCTTGGGGGGTCTTTCAGGCATTCTTGTTCCCTCTGGTTTTTCACGTAGGGGAAGGTATGATAATTTTTGTGTGTCCATTATTTCCACATGGTCCCTCTAATATCTTCTTCTTTGCTACCTCCATCCGACAACATCCTGAAAGGCGTTTCTCATTCTTTCGCGCAGAGTCCTACCTGGTATCCTTCTGAGGGTTTTCATCTCTGTGGTTCTGAGAAGGGATTTAGTTCGAACGGTGTCAGCTCTTGTTTTGATGCCACATGTCATTATCGGTCCGACACAGGCTTTGTAAATTCAATATTTTTATAAATACAAGAATATTAAATTGTGTAAGAATATATACAATAACAGCTAGCCAATATATATTTAATATTATGTTTCGTAGACTTGGATTTGAACTTGGAGACGAAATTAAAGACTTATAATTTTATAAAAAAAAAAAATAGTTATGTTGTTGATACATACCGAGCATAATATTATATTATTAATTACTTTGACAGTTAGTTGCATAATATTAGTATATTTTTTCTTCGTCATTTCACAACATTGCAAATAATGTGGTGCCTTTCAAACATTCAACTATTTCTAAACTGCATATCTTCGGAGACCTGTCTCCATCCACTGCTGGACGTAAGCCTCTCCACCCCTACGCCATATTTCTCGGTCTCTTGCCAGTGTTCTCCAGGCCCTTCCCGCACAATATCATCGCTTAACTGGTAGGCTGTCTCCCGACACTTCTTCGGCCCAACCTAGGCCTGCATTTAGTAACCCTATGGCTCCATCTTCCTTCATCCCGTCGACTCACATGTCCAGTCCATTACCACTTCATCCTCTCAATGCGTATCCCTGTATCGGTGACCCTGGTGCGTCTTTTGAAGAAACTGCATAAAATGATATATTTGGTTCCGATTCTAAAAGCAACGAGCAAAAGCATATGTTTAGAAGAAGAAAAAAGTTTTTTCGTTCATTCACATAATTATGTTATAACTATTTTGAAATCAACGAGTGATTAAACATAACTAACTAACTTACCATCACGCCGTCTCCCCAAAGGGGTAGGCAGAAAGAATGGACTGCCACACTTTTCTTTCCTGACATTTCTATCGCATCCTCAACATTCATACATCGTGTCATGCACGCGCGTCGATTTCTCTGACTCCTCACGTGGCCGACATTCAATATTTGATGTGTCTTCCTCTATTTCTAGTTCCATTTACATCGTCAACATATAATTTTTTTATCATTCTTTCTTCATTCGTTCTTTCCATGTGTCCAAACCATCTCAATGATTCTTTTGTTATTTTGTTCATAATACCATCATTCGCACCGCATTCACTTCTTATATTTTCATTCGACACTCTATCATACACAGAGTATCCACGCATTCGTCTAAGAGATCTCATTTCTACTGCATTTATTCTAATTTCATCCTTCTTTTGCCAGTTCCATGCTTCGCTTCCATACATAAGGGTCGGTAAAAAAACACCATTGTGTTCTGCCGTTTTAGCTCTTTTGGATATTAAAATTTTTTTTTATTATTATCCAATTGCAGATGTTGTGACCTTGTTTCACAACCCTCACACATAGCTAGAAATATTTTTTTAAATATAATCGAAAAATAAAAAAAACATTATTTATGTTATATAAGTACGACACATGATTACCACTCATAAATTGAATACTCGACGTAAGAAAACATTGTTACATCTTAACACCCCCCTTTGATCATTCGGCCGTGCTAATGCGTTTGGTGTTTATATTACACCAATTGCGTTCAATAGAGCGACCATTCGCATTATAATAACACAATAAAAATAAACATAAGTAATGACGTCATTAAACCATCGAGCTCCATCTGTCTATTCAATTAAAAAGCTCGCGATCCTTGAAGGAATCGGGAAGACGGCGAGCTAAAACTTAATAAATCACCTTAGGAGAACAATAAAGATAATTGTGTTTAGGGGCAATATGGGGAACGGAAGTATACTTGGCGCTTTGTCGTTCATTAGATAGGGCTGTTTGCAGATGGAAGAAGCTAGAACATAATAAGAAATGTGTTTCTTCAATATGTCGAAAATGCATCCATCCGTTTCATCCATTTTTTTTTATTGGTTAATTAATGAGAAATACGTTACTTTTTTTGTATTATTAATAAGAAGTAACGAGACCATAACGTAATAGAGAAACAAAATTTTCAATATATTTTTTTAACTTAAGGTAAGAAACACAGTATTTTTAGAAATTGTGGATACAAAGTAAAAACTGATTAATTACATAATATTTTTTTCTCTTCATCAAATCATTAATAAAACTAACTAACAAACTAACTAACCATCACGCCGTCTCCCCGAAGGGGTAGGCAGAAAGAATGGACTGCCACACCTTTCTTTCCTGACATATTTCTCTCGCTTCCTCAACATTCATACATCGTGTCATGCACGCGCGTCGATTTCTCTGACTCCTCACATGGCCGACATACAATATTTGATTTATTTGATCGTGCCACGTTTTCCTCGGTCTTCCTCTATTTCTGGTACCATTTACATCATTAACATATAATTTTTTTAGTAAACAATAATCAATTAAACAATGTTTTAAAAAAACTAGTTACTTATATTTTAAACTTTTTTAATGTGACCGGTTTCGCCAGGCTCGCTGTCGAAATAAAGTTAAAAAGACAAAATTAAAAGCTATTTTTAAAAAACGTATTTTTATTTAGCTTCCAACAAAAGATATTAGTTAAATTATTTGATTAATTCAAATTAACTATACAAAAATCAAAAGTATACATAAACCTTATAAAATGTTATGACAATCAAAAAACAATACTATACTGTCCCACTGACGTCGATATATTTGGGATCCTTCTGAGATATGTAGTTTCTTAGAATATAAATGTGTTCTATAAAATTTCACATTGTTATTGTTATTTTTGTTAAGCTGTATTGTGTTCAAACAAGACGCCTAAATGTCTCATTTGTGTAAAATAAAAATAAATATACAACGCTGATTATGGTATCACATTTTTTTTTCGCGACAGCTGTTTCGTCAACCTATGTTGACATAAAAAAAATAATAATAAATCGTGATAACATAAACGTTAACGTTAACAGTGAATAATCTTGAAGTATCATTTCATTTATTTACATAAAGATTACAAACATTACAGATGCCTTAATCCAAGTCGTCTGCAACCTTACTATTACATAAGAATCATTTTCAAAATAACATTGTAAAAAATAATTAAAAAATAATCAGAGATAACAATCACATATTGCATCCCTGAGGAAACTCACACTATCACGAAATAAGTCGACCTCCGAGGCGACTCGATTAAGCAATGAGATTGCTCTTCCCACAGGCATTGTTCTGCAGCGTGGCAAATAAAACAATATGTGCTCTCTATGACGAAGCCAATTATCATAGTGTTTCGGCCTGAACAATAATGGACTATTAAATAATAAATTAAATAAAACAAAAAAATACAACATAATATTACATTATACATAATGTGAATAAGCGATATTTTAACTGTTAAATTATTACTTATTATTTTTTGAAACTCAAAAACATCTGTAGGGACGTGCGATCTACTATTACAGAACTTAAAAAATATATAACCCTCGTATTTCTCCAGATCATCTTTGTTCCCTGTTGTGTATATAATATTTTATATAATGTTTTATTACTTCGTACTCTCTACACTATAAATTCGTGGGAGACGCGAGATACCTATTGTATTTGCGTACATAAGCATAATTCCAAATATTTCTTTCTTTATACTGATATTCATTATTCATCTGGAGCATAACGCTAGCCTCTACACTCCACAGGGACGAAACATGAATCATAAACCAACAAGAACAAAAAAACTATTCCAAACATTCCATACGGATTCAGAGGAGAATGGAATAAATGAGCTGGTTAAAACAATGTATTACTTTAATCTGAAGATATTCCGTTAACTCAGCCGTGCTGAAAGATGTTAATATTTTTGTCCCTGATAGATATCTCCGACAGCGACAGCATAGATTGTTTTACCTACCGGCCGCCAGAACTAACCTGCTTCTGATGACACCAGTGGGACGAGCAACTAGTCTGCTGAACGCGGTATCCTCAGAGATTGACGTCTTCCATTGCTAGAAACCGCCTGGAGATGTCACTCCAATCTATATGCTATAATTTTGACCAGTTTTTATTTTTACAACATTTTGAATGTATACAAATACTTGTAGACGAACAACTGGATTTCACCCATTGCGGGCTATCAATAATTGATTCTTGAATTATTCAAGAATCAATTGTATCTCAATAGAGACGAAGATGCAAATTGGAAACAGAATATGGTTGATCGAGGTGTTTATGCGCTAAATAGCGGTAGCCTTTCACATTGCGTTAAAAAGATCTTCTGCTTAATGCTTAAAAATACAATCTTCATAGATGGCGTTAGTGTGTAGATTGAAATTAACTACCATGTAAAGAGTGGTCTTACAGATTAACATATTTACAACTTCCAAAAATTTATCATACATGGTGGTCATAAGAAAAAAGGTGGAATGGGGAATGTTGTATTACATAAAGCGTGCGCTTAACCTAACCAATGACAGGTCATAAGTCCCGTAAACATCTCGATCAACCATATTCTGTTTCCAATTTGCATCTTCGTCTCTATTGAGATACAATTGATTCTTGAATTGATAGCCCGCAATGGGTAAAATCCAGTTGTTCGTCTACAAGTATTCAAAATGTTGTAAAAAGATTTAAATTTCATTAAAAATAATGGCAATCTATCGAAGCTAATTACTCTTCCAATATCTGCAGACTGTTTAACCATCGTTATATCGTCATGAAAAATCATTACTTTAAATTAAATGTAATGACGTGTGTTCGTGATATTAACGTTCCCTTCTTCTTCTTCTTCTTTTTTTTATGGCTTTTCACCGCTTGTGGGTGTTCTGGGCCAGTCTCAAGTAAGGGTAGTTGTGTAATAGTAGTAGTGGGTTAAGGGATTAATCTATGGAAGATTGTTATATATACAAATTACATCTAGGGTTAGTATCTAATAAATTTTTGTTAGTAGTAAGGAATATGTTACAGATTTATGTTATTGAGAGTCAGGAATTTTGTTAGTATTTTATACAGATTTTTGTTAGATGAGGAGATGAGAGTGGACATGTTAGTGGGTAAGGGTATATTAAGGTCTATAAGGTCTGGAATAAAATTTGGGTATTGTACATTAAACGGGCAGTTGATAACGTTCCCTTGATGTTTCAAACGAAAAGCAAGGTTGACAAAACGCCCCCGTTCCATAGCGACATCGTATTGTTGTAAATAATTAATTTGTTATTTCACAAACCCGAGTAAACATCGTCAAAAGAAATATTTTATTGTGATGTTTCTCGTGTAGACTTTATTACCGTATTTATAGAAGAAAGTCACAATTCTCCTTTCTTCTCTTTCGTTCTGTACGTTTCCTTGTTTGACGGAACAATAATAAATGTCAATCAACTCTTGATGTATTGCAAGGAAATTTCAAATAATTCCAAAATATTAGAAATAAAAAAATATTAGATATTATGAATCTTTTTTGACATTTCAATATGGTAGGAACTTTATCATCGTATTATGAACTTATATGATTTTTAGTATACATATCAGTTAAAATATATTTTAAACACGAGAGAATAAGAGAGAATAAGAGAGAAAATTTAAATTAAATTAAATTTAAATAAGAGAGAAAAAATCCTATCATTTCTTCTATATTCGCTATTAATGCATTTAAATTTGGATAAGTTTTGAAAAAGGGTATTTTCACAACACTTTTTTTCACTTTTCATAAACATGTTTTGGATTGCAAACATTCTCGGTTTAATAAAATTACTCTGAGGAAGGAAATCTTCGGTCCGGAACATTTTTGTAAAAAATGCAAAAATGCTTGTTGTGAAAATATCACCATAGAAAACCATAGAACAGGTCAGGTATACCTTCAAGTATCTAGGCTTAGACCTGGTGGGAGGAGCTGATCTGCGGGATGAAATACAAGCCCAAGAAAACAAGATAGCTGCAATCTCTGGTGCTCTAAAATCCACAATATCGAAACACAAAGACATGGCCATTAAGAGTAAGATGAAAATCTATGAAGCATGCGTAAGACCAATAATAACATATGGCGTCGAAGCAAGGGCAGACACAGTACAGACCAAACAATTTTTGAGGAATTCCGAGATGAAGACACTGAGGACGATAGCAGGTAAGACACTGAGAGATCGCGCGAGGAACACCAGAATACAAGAGATATCTGAGGTTAAGGATATTATGAGATGGAGCAGACAACGAAAAAGGGTCTGGTACGGTCATGTTCAAAGAATGGACACCACCAGACTCCCCGATATTGCACAATATAATCAGCCTCGTGGGAATCGTCCTAGTGGAAGACCTCCTAAAAGATGGAAGGACAGCTGGGAGTCTACCTCACAGGAGGAGAAACACTCTGGAGAACAGACCACATAAGTCTACAACAAGGAAGAAGAAGAAAATACAATATTTTTCAAAAGTTATTAAAATAACACTATCATTTATTTTAATATATTTCTAGTTGCAACGTAGCTATTAATAGTGAGTGTTTATTTATTTATAGAGATTACATTAACAGCTTGAAATGGGGTCCCATAATACGTAGTTTTTTTTTTACTAATTAATGTAAGTACTTGGTATTTATAGTGTTTGATATAATGGAAATGAGTTTGGAATAAAGATATTAAAAAACTGTAAACCAAATGATTTTTCATCCTAATGAATTCATACAGACTCGCCCGAATTTACTAAACCCAAAATTCAATTTACACTCTTACATTGATTTGATATTCAAAATATGAATAAGAAGTCATATAGTCTAAAAATATATTTTATGTTAAAAATTACCTTTGTTTCCAACTCATCTACAAAGAAGCAAGAGTTTAGAAGTAACCATATTATTTTTAAGAGCGAAAATCATTTTCTTCATTTTCCAGGTAAACAAGAGTATTCCCGACATCTCGGGGAATTGCTTTATTTTCAATTACGTTAGAGAAAATTGAAAACTAAACAAAGTCATTTTTCCTGTGTTCTTTTTACCCCGGTCTCCCCCGCTGGAGCTAGCTTTTTGTAAGAATTACGTTTGCTAGGTGAAACGCACTTAACCCTTCCCCCGCGTCCTGGGTCACTTATACACCATAATTCAGCTCAGTCCACCATGACCCCACTTTTTGGTGGGGGTCATTTGACCCTTGAAAGTATTTACTTTTTACACTTTCATACGTGTTTGATTTAAAAAAATCCACTAGAATTTCGTAAAAATTTAAGAAATTTATATTGTTAAAGGTATTGTGATTGTGACACTGTTATTATTCTGGTATAGAATTCACTTGATAATAAAATAGCGATAGATTAGCTACCCGTCACGTGTCATGAGAATCAATATAATAGGTAAAAACACATTGCATGCATATTTTTTTTTAATGTTATTGAACAATGATGTAAAATTCCATAATTAATACGAATGTAAACGTCAGTTTTCTAGAAGATTCATAATATTTTATGGGAATGACATGTTTCGCCCTTTTAATGCATTATCAAATGTGACGAAACTTCAACTCGTTGTAGATTATATCCACTAGTAAATTGAGCAAAATATGGTAATTAACGAAAATTGATGTGACTTTTTACATTTTTAAGAATAATTTGGGTAGGTCCAGAAATATTAGAAAGTGTTTCTTAGAACTCGTTGTATTTATGACAATTATTACATATTTAGGGGATACTAAATGATATTGTATACAGTTATTAAGTTCAAAACAACCTGTTATACATATACAAAAACCTTCGAAACTGTAAAACAAAAAGTAAAAAAATGTGTTTTTATACAAAAAATGACAATAACGATATCTATAAAAAGTGTTTAGAAAAAGTATTTAGAGGATGTGTGAATTTTTTTTTAATAATATATATATAATATTACAAAAACACAATGTTTTCCCATAGTGAGGATTTACTACATTTAAAACACGTATTTTTAAATAAGTCTTTTTACGTATTTTTAAAAAAATAGTGGATATAGCAGAATCATAATTCATAAAAATATTTTTTTAATTTTAAAATGGCATATACTCGTACTATCACAAACTAATAATATCAAATCAGAAAAAAATATTTCACCAGAAACACATCAATACGCCATTAAAACGCAAATGAAAATGTGTGTGAAATCATTGGATCTCATCGTTTCGAAAAATCACGATTTAGGGGTAAGGAAAGTACCTCCACGTGTGGTGTTATTATAACTATCACACCCGGCACCCGAGAAACTACATAAAGTCAGCCAAACCTTCCCCCACAATGACAAGAGAAGGAGAGAGAGATATGGTCCTTTCAGGACCATCTTAATAAAACTAAATGGATATTTTTTAAACTGACTGTTGATGATATACCTGTGGAGCAGGTGATGAGTTTCAGGTATTTGGGAGTGGAGATCTGCAGCCAAAGTGACCTTTATACCGAAGTACGTGAACAAGTCAGTAAAGCCTCTGCCGTGTCAGGATGCCTGAAGAATCTGGTCTGGAAAAACAAGCACATGCGTATCGACAGCAAGATCAGAATCTACAAAACATGCGTGCGACCCATCATGACGTACGCTGTAGAGACGCGGGCTGACACTGTGCGAACCAAGGGACTACTAAGAACATCGGAGATGAAGGTCCTAAGATCAATTACTGGAAAAACCCTCCGAGATCGTGTCCGCAACGCAGACATAAGAAAAACCTGCGAAATAGAGGATATCGTTCAGTGGAGTAGATCCAGAAGAAGATACTGGAGGGACCATGTAGCCCGAATGGATGGTGACAGACTCGCATATACAGCCGCCTATGAAATCCCTTCCGGACACCGCCCACCTGGAAGACCGCCTAAGAGATGGAGGGACAGCTGGATCTCATCATCCGACGAGATATGATTTCTGTGTCACAGATCGTCAGATCTATCAAAAGAAGAAGAAGAAGAAGGATATTTTTTAACTACTTCCACTTTTGTTTTTATTTCGACGGTGACCGGTTTCGTCAGGCTCACCGGCATCGACAGACTGGTGCCGGCGAGCCTGGCGAAACCGGTCGCTGTCGAAATAAGAACACCGATTTTTTATATATGGGTAATAAACATGGAAGAAGTAATGAAGCAATAAGACTCGAGCCCAAAATTAGCCTAAATTGACTGTGATAAAGGATAAATCGTCCTAGAAACCGATCAGATAAAAAGAAAGTTGATAAATATTTACTAAACAAAAATGACTTGAATAATCTGTCAAAAACTTTGTATTACTCGTATTATATACAATACAATAATATCATAACACTTTATTATATTATACTTACTACTAAAAATTCATGTTTCGAGACACATACGCCCTTCATCGGTGTACTAATATTTACAAATGAAACAAAATCGTAACTTAATAAATCGTAACACAATTCTGAATAAATAGAATATAAACCAAATATAATTAGGAAATTTTCATAAATATGGTTAGTTTTAACACATATTAAAATAGTCCATTGTTTGGGCCGAAACACTGTGATACTTCAACTCTTAAAGATCACAATTTTTTATTAAACCCTTTTTGTTTGTTAAATTGTGAACAATTTTCGCATACTTAATTTATAATGACTAAACTATTTACGATTAATTGATAATGACTAAACTAATTAACCATTATTCTGTCTCTCCGGAGGGGTAGGCAGAAATAATGGACTGCCACGCTTTTCTTTCCTGGCATATTTCTCTCGTTCCTCAACACTCATACATCGTGTCATGTACGCGCTTCGATTTAACTATTGCTAATCACATTAATTATTTTTTAACCCTATGAACAGTAAGTCTATCAACCAACCAACATTTGTACCTTTAATTATTTCTAACACCTGATGATGCCAATGTCGGTTAGAGAAACAGCTGTTGCGACATTCTCAAAAAGCGTATAATAAAAAAAAACGTGATATTGCTCGTATAACGGTGTGGTAAATTTAACAGTTAAAAAATATTTTTAAATGTTTTTTTTTGCATTTGCTATAACAAAATTTTACAATAAAATAAATCTACAATCATATTTTAAAGTTCTTGATGGCGTCAGGGCATTAATGTTAATAATACAAGGTTTTTGTAATAATATAAATTAAATTGTTTTGGCCGAAACGATATGATACTCCAACAAAACTGTTAAAATTTAAAACGCTGTTATAATATCACAATTTCTCTTTATTCACTGAAAGTGTCGCGACAGCTGTTTCGCCAACCGATGTTGGCATCGTCGGGTGTTACAATAAACATTTAATAAAATATTATTGTAACACCTGATGATGCCAACATCGGTTGGCGAAACAGCTGTCGCGACACTCTCAGTGAATAAAAAGAAATTGTGGTATTATAACGGTGTTTTAAATTTTAACAGTAATAATAATATAAAGTTTTTAAAAGAATGAACAATATAATTGTGGACACTGATAGTGGTGCGAATGATGGTGTTATGAACAAAATAATGAAAGGATCATTAAGATGGTTTCGACATATGGATGAATGAATGAAGAAGGAATGGTAATTTTTTTTATTATATGTGTTAACGATGTAAATGGAACTAGAAATAGAGGAAGACCGAGGAAAACGTGGCACGATCAAATAAATGAAATATTGAATGTCGGCCATGGGAGGAGTCAGAGAAATCGACGCGCGTGCATGACACGTTGTATGAATGTTAAGAAAGCGAGAGAAATATGTCAGAAAAGAAAAGTGTGGCAGTCCATTCTTTCTGCCTACCCCTTCGGGGAGACGGCGTGATGGTTAGTTAGTTTTTTTTTATAATTATGGATTCATGACACAAAGTGATGGCGAATACCTAGTAGAAGAAAAAATATTTGAATTATAATTATTCTATGTTTAGAAAAATGTGAATATTTATTACTTTACTCCTGTACCGCTGCTGAAGTATTTATGTACATAAATTAATGAAGCTGTCTGTACAAGGAAGCCTTATAAATATTTGAGTAGGGAGATGTGTTCCTAACAAACAAACAGCGTAAGAATTTTGACAGAGGATTTCTTGGCGCCTTATTTTACAATACTTCCTAACACCCATTCAAATTCAATCAAAATAAAACTTTGTCTTCGTGAGACGAAAGGAACGCTGAAAATATTCAACGTTTAACATGCACACATTGACAAATGGATACAACTAGAACTTAGTATTTTTTAACAAATCTTTTTGCGAGTGTTAAATTAGATATCATAAAAGAGAGAGATAGTAAGCGTTATGCACATAATAATGTAAACATCAAAACAAAGGATTGCTTTATTACGGAAGCAAAGTTGAAGAGAGTAGGCACGTGTTGAACACCATAGCGGAGAGGCGCACAAGATGGATTGGTCATGTGTTGCGACACGAATGTTTCCTGCATAATGTGTTGGAGGGAATGATAGAGGGATCTCGGGACCTCGCCAAGAGTACCTAGACCAGATTTGCCGAGATATGGGCTGCACCTCTTATGCGGAGTTGAAGAGAGTTGCCGAGGACCGAGCGGAATGGAAGAGGAGATGCGTCGCCTTGCTGCAGACCAATCATTAGATTGAGACCGGAGAAGAAGACCGAGGAAAACATGGTAAAACCAAATCAAAACATTTTTCAATATTGGCCATACGATAAAAATCGGAAAACTCAACCTATGCCCATGGCACTTGGGTGAAAGTTGTAGAATCTGGAAAAGAATGTCAACATAGAATATTTAGTTGTTGCGTATTATCTAGAGAGAAATGAGATAATTAATGAAGAATCAAAAATGAAATAAGTTTTTTAATTAAGGTCGAGGTCAAATTTCAATGTCGTAATCACCAGCTGTTAACCTTATCTACCCCGTCGCTTGGAAAAGATTTTTCTTTTTTACCCCGGAAGATCTCATTTCAATAGTCGGCTGTCTTAAGCGTCGAAAAAAACGACTTACGTATGTTACATATAATCTTATGATTTTACTGAAATCTCTTGATGGAAGTTGATTTTAAATAATTATATGGGCTGTCGACTAGTCTGTCGATTCCAGGTAGCCTGGCGAAACCAGTCGCTGTCGAAATAAAGACAAATCGTCGAAGTAATTATTAAAAAAAATCGATTTGGTATATTAGCCGGATAAATAATATTATTATATAATAATTCAAAAGAAGTTAATTGATAGTTTTTTTTGTGTATATTTTAGAATCTCCTCATTGAAATGAATATTATCTAATAATTAATATGAATAAAAACGCCTGTCTTGTAGGAGTTTTATTATATTTTAGATGGAATGACATGTTTTGCCCTTCTAAGGCATTATCAAATGTGGCAAAAAAAAAACTCCTAGAAGACAGACGTTTTCATTCATATTAATGATTTAATATGAAGTTTTACATTATTGTTCAAAAAACAATAAATAATATAACATAGCAACATCAGTTTTCTAGCGCTCAATTAAGGGTTAAAAACGGACGTTATACGAGTTAATAGATCAAAACCCGTAATACGAGATAATAGGTCAAAACGATGTTGTAATGCACCATTTATAAGTGAAAAAATACTTACTAATGACATGTTTTACAGACACAATTTTCCAATACAAATACATATTATGTAAACACGGAAGCACGTGGTAGGACATAAGATTTAATGTTCCCAAAATATTTACATACTTAATAAGTTAATAATTAGAATTACATCTGAATCCGACCTTCAAAATTAGAATCTAAAAATGCACTTCGTTTTCTTATATCAACATCGGAGGCCATTTTTAATTAACGAACGGGTAATGGAACACTGGTAAATATATTTTTTATGTAAATTCAATTATCTTAATCACTTTTGAGTAATTAATACCGGGACCGCGGATAGAGTTATCAAAACAGCCCCCGCAAGTAAGCTCTCAATTAATTTTGGTGTAATTTTTTATTATTTATTGATGACAATTTTATTGTACATTGATTATTAGTGCGGCTGTGCGTGTGTTATTATTGCGGGATCCCGTGGGCTCAGATGCAAATCTCGGGCCTACTCCAAATCGTCAGCCTCTTCATCAAATACGGTGTAGGTACCTACTCGACACAACATAACAATGTCACAGCACCAGATGAACGTACGAGTATAGCGTAACAAAATTGTACTGAATACAAAAATAGTCAAGTTGATATTTAAAATATTAAAAAAGCCCTTAACCCATTCATCGCCACATGTTTGTAGAAACAGCGCGCCGGTACGGCACGTATTTTCTCCCAAACTATCGATAGTTCATTCATAGATGTCTTTGTGAGAAAATCGGAATTAATTTTGAAATACATCTTTCGAATATTGCGAAGCGCGCACAGCTGCGCTTATGGAGATCGTCTACGTAGAGCGCACATGTGTGCTTACGGCGATCGTCGGGTTAAAATGATATAAAACAAAACAAACAAACAAAGCATCACGCCGTTTCATTGCAGGGGTAGGCTCTCTAGCTTTCTCCACATTCGTACAACGAGTCATATATGCACGTCGATTCTTCCGACTTCTAACATGACCAACCTTTAAAATTTGATTAATTTGGTCATGCCATGTATTCCTCGATCTACCTCGACTCCGTACTCCTTTTATTTCGTTCACGTATAATTTTTTTAACATTCTTTCTCCATCCATGCGTTCCATATGTCCGAACCAACGCAGCGATCCTTTCATAATTTTGTTCATAACACCGTCTTCCGCTCTATATATTTCTTATATCAGAATTAGAGATTTTATATAAAACGATTTTGTTTAATGAAAATTCTGTTGATTCTTTGGGTCTTGAAGAAATCAGTGTAACTTTTCTTTCTGGACCGACGTTTCGAATCTCATTGCAGTCTCCATCTTTAGGGTTATGACTATTTGGCTATGATTATTTGAGAAATACGCAATCTTGGAGAGTATCCATATTTATGATTCATTTATGTTTTATCTCCCAACATGCAGTACCAACCTGTCTCGGGTGAAACCGGTAGGGAGAGCAATAAAACTGCTAAAAATGATCGCTTCAGGGATCGATATTTTTCAACATTTTGAATGTATACAAATACTTGTAGACGAATACTGGATTTTACCCATTGCGGGTTATCAATTCAAGGATTAATTGTATCGCAATAGAGACGAAGATGCAAATTGGAAACAGAATATGGTGATCGAGGTGTTTACAGGACTTATGACCTGTCATTGGTTGGGTTACGCGCACGCTTTATGTAATACAACATTCCCCTGTTTTTCATGTTGATGAAAACATGTTTAAGAGAAAAATACTCTAAATATCGGAGATTATTCAGCCTCAGTTATTGCGTCACTGAGTCCTTGCGTTCTTCCAAATCTGTGATTTAAATGTACCATATATATTTGCAACGTTCATTTTGAAAATCGAAGAATTTGAATTTGAATCTAAATATCACAGGAAATGTTCAATGAAGCGCGATATATACAAAACTATAATACTGTTTAATCTGTCGTTAATTATTACATTTTTATTATATTATTATTGTATTTAAATACGTATATAAATATTATAACATTCAGTATAGGTATAATGTATATTCGTAAGACTTTTTTTTTCCTCTTTTGTCATTAAATTTTTTATGGAAATACTTTCGTACCTCATATTTTTTATGATGGACACATAAAATACGTTTCTACTTAGTTTTTAAAATCACGACACGTGTTGGTAAATAGTCTCACTATCGTAAAGTTTCTCGTGTTTTATTTTCTCGAATTAAATCTCAAATCAAATCCATTTATTTTCTCAAAAGATATTACAAACAACTATTTTAGTTTAAGGTATGTATTGAGAACAGATAAAACATAAAAATATATAATACTAGGAACGCATGAGAGATGGTTAGAGATTAGGAATACAAGAAATTCTCCAAAGTCAAGAGTATTTGTCTTCTGAATCTTTCACGAATATGAAAGAATCTGATTGCTCTCCCCACAGGCATCACCAGAGGCAGGTTGGTTCTGGGAGATAAAACAGTCTGTGCTAACGCTGTCGAAGATAACCATCTGGAACATAAAGATGGATAGCCAACAAGATGACGGATTTCTCAAAGAATCCCCTGATATGTCTGAAGAAATGGGTAAGTGTGCACCCATCTCTACTTATCTGCAAACTATTGGTCCCCAGCATGCCCCAGAGCTACCAAACTCTCTCATGTAGAGATATCTCAGAAATCTTTTCTGAACCTTCTCTAACATGAACGAGTATCTCGCCTCGTGAACGCGACTTATTGTGTAAAGACCGACATTTCTTTATTTAGCGTTTTCAATACTATCCTAATAGATGCATAAAGTAATTTTTAAACACTGGAATTTTATTTTCAAATATTTTGATGTTATTCAATATTTTCATTTAAACAATGCTGTATGACCTAGATCACAACATCACAATAAGACGTTAAGTTAATTGCTTGAGTAGTAATGCAAAACTTATTTTATTAAATCAGTGGTTCCCAGCTGGATTGCTATCGCCCACCTGTGGGCGTTGAAGATATCTAAATTGGCGATTTTGGTTCAAGTCTCACGAATTTAGGAGGCGTTAAGGACCAACTGTCGCCCCCTGAGCAATACTCGAAAGTTTGATTAATACTTAAAATATTGTAAAAACAATTATCTTTTAATCAGGAGGTGTACCGTCGAATCACTGTTCGAAAAAGTGAACTGCGAGCTTGAAAAGTTAGAAAAGAATAGTTCATTTCAAAAACCGGAGTCGGTTGGTTTTATTCTGAAAAGAAAACAGAGTTGATATTTTCCGAAAAGGGGGCAGTAGGCCAATAAATATTGGGAATATCTGATTTTCAATCAACAAAATGAAATATCTTCCTAATCGCATTAATTTAAATGGTTTTCTTGGTCCTTTACAAAACACGCTTATTTTTGTTTGTACTTTATGCATCTAAGCACAATACATTATAGAAAAAAATAATTATATTCTTCTCAAAAGCTTAGTGGCCTGATTCCCATGTTGATTTGACCTCATGCAAAATTGATTCCCATCTGTCGATCCATCTATGGTCTGCCCAGGAGTTGCCTACCTTGGGGTTGGCCGTCCAAAGTAATCTGAGAGAGTTTAGATCATAGATTCCCAACCTTTTTTTGGACCACTGCCCCCATGGAAGGTTTCAGCGCCCCCTAGGGGACGGAACCGCCGCTGTTGGGAAACTTTGAATCTCTACAGACTCCATTAATTTATGAAAATTTGTAAAACGTAGAAGGATAAAAATTATCCAAAACATATCTGTGAAGAATGTCATTAGGTGTCGTGAAAGTAAAACGTTTAAAAAAATTAAGTAGCTGTGGATCAGTCACACTCTAAGACGGAACCCAGCCTGCATCGCTCAGGGCGCACTAGACTGGTCCTCTATGGGGGGAAAGAGGAAGCAAGGCAGACCTAGAGCCACATGAAGAAAAGCCCTGCAGGACGAGGTTAAAGCTGCAGGCCTCACTTGGGATGATGTTAGGCATCAGGCATGCGATAAAGTCGGGTGGAGAAGGTTCCTTGAGGCCCTATGCACCAAGGAGGTGTGACAGGATAAGAAGAAGAAAAAAAGAAGTGTATTGACATACGAAAGTGTACATAAATTGTTTCAATCTGATTTAATAAAACGGTTAATATTAATTTGTTCTAACTAACTAACCATTACGCCGTCTCAACGAAGGGGTAGACAGAAAGAATGGACTGCCACACTTTTCTTTCCTGACATATTTCTCTCGCTTCCTCAACATACATCATGCATTCATACATCGTGTCATGCACGCGCGTCGTTTTCTCTGACTCATCACATGGCCGACATTCAATATTTTATTTATTTATCCTCTATTTCTGGTTCCATTTACATCGTTAACATAATTTTTTACCATTCTTTCTTCATTCATTCTTTCCATTTGTCCAAACCATCTTAATGATCCTTTCATTATTTTGTTCATAACACCATCATTCGCACCGTATTCACTTCTTATATTTTCATTAGACACTATCATACACAGAGTATCTACACATTCGTCTAAGAGATCTCATTTCTACTGCATTTATTCTACTTTCATCCTTCTTTTGCCAGTTCCATGCTTCGCTTCCATACATAAGGGTCGGTAGAAGAACACCATTGTGCACTGCCATTCTAGCTTTTTTGGATAGGTTTTTATTTGCGATGATAACTTTAAGTGCACCATTCACTTAGTTGCCTGCCCCAACCGTTCTTTCAATATCCCTCTCCACTCGCCCACCTCTTGTAAACTTACTACCCAAATATACGAACTCATCTACTTGCTCCAAATTTTCACCAGTCACGCTAATATTGCAGACTGTCATGATTTCTTATTTTTCAAAAATCATTACCTTGGACTTATTAACATTCATCATCAGATCATTTCTTATTCTTAATAATTTATTCTTCTTTTACTAAATACAAATTTAAAATCGACGGTTACGACACGATAACGAACACTTTTTCAGTTGTTTTGAGTGGGTGAAACTAACATTAAAAATATCGGTACGAAAGGTAACGAAGGTATTTTCCGGTTTATTTGGAGAATGTACCTACCTGCGGCACAGACGGCGGCAGGTGGAAATGATTCGTTATAAACCACAAAGGTCACGGAACCTATTCATATTCCATTTTTACTTACACTTATCGGGCTGATCGCTGACCACCAATTAAAAATGGCACGAGCCGCACAAATTATGCAGACTTTCATTTACATAAACGATAGTAAGGGTGATGTCCGTCGACACTTGACATACACAACGGTAATATAAATCTAAAAATAATTTAATATCTTTTTAACTTTATTTAATCCACAAAGTATTTAAAAAATATTTAAAAACACGACATGTTTCGGAGGATACCTTCATCTTCAGGTATAAAAATATAATAAAAACTGAACAAAGAAAGACTAATATAAAAAAGAATTTAAAATTCGATACAATAATTCACATTTTAAAAATTAATCTGGGCCATTTGTTATATTTACTTTTGTTTATTATATATTATTTTTACTTTAAGAACTGTCATTGAAAACAAAAATTTATAAATGAAAGCAAAAATGCCCATTCACAATGGAGTTCAAAGGAGAATCCTTATGTATGGAAGTGGAGCATGGAATTGGCAGAAGAAGGATGAAAGAATATTATGAATGAAAGTTTCTTGTGCTAAGGAAAGGAGTATCTGGAAGATTTCTCTTAAATATCACTAAATTCTTGTCATCAAAGAGTCACTGTTATTAGTATTTTTTTCTTACCAGGAATCAAAGTGAAGTTCATTTTCGAATAAGAAGAGTGTAGTAACATACCTGAAAAGAGAAAAAATTAAATGTTAATAAAATATAATATAGAACAAATTCAACATAACTAATAATTAATAATAACAGATATTATTCGAAAATAAAAGGGTTCCACTCACAGCGGAAAAAGCTTGGGAACGTCGTCCACGGTGGTAATAATAATAATAATTAATTGGATAATTTATAGAGCGCCATTTTTATAAATTACTCATCTCAAGTGCGCTGTAGAAAATGCTCCGTTTTATGAACTAGTTAAAAAATAAACATATTTAGTATGAGGGCTGCACCCAACGCAGTCGATCAACCCTTCTTATCAGGAAAGGATAATTTGAAAAGGTGCGTTTTGAATCTCGATATAAACTAACTGATTCTCAATGTACTTAAGGTCTGCTGGAAGATTGTTCCAGCTTCCGTAAAGCTCGGTCGCCAAATTTTGTGCTAGGACAGCGTTTTGGCTCAGTCAATCTACCGATCGTTGATGCAGAGTTCAGATATATAAGCTGGTGCCATACCATGCAACGCCTTGAAGACCGTCCAGCAGAGCTTGTATTGTATCCTTTCTGGATATTTCAATCATTGGAGCTCCTCAAGATGCTGCGTTATATGACAACTTTTCGGCACACCTCTTATCAGTCTTGCTGCTGCGTTGAATGCTGACTGGAGTTTATTAGTTTGCAGTTTGCGGATGTTGGCGTAGACTCCATTGTAGTAATCTAGTCGTGATACGACGAAGGAAAACTGTCAACGGAAATATTTCTTTTTCTGGATGGTAATTGTCTTGGTACGGTCTTGTGAGCAGGAGGGACGATTAATATATAGTCCACAAACGTTATAGGAGATCGGGTCGGCCTCCTATAACGTGGATGTCCACAATTGGAAACGACCTGAGGTCGCTGGGACTGGACAGCCAGATGATGGAAAATATCGTGAGACTTGGCGAAACCGTATTAAGACAGCCGACCCCAAATAGTGGGAAATAGCCAGGCAAAAGAAGAATGAAGAGTCTGCTTCTTCTTCTTCTTTTTTCGATTATAGATCTTGGGATCTGTTTATGCAGGATATCAAATTTCTTCCTGTGATGAAGACGACCAGCCTTCTCTCCATCTCTTTGGTGGTCGACGGGCCTCTGGAGTCTCGTGCATCACGATATTAGGAATTCTAGCTGGATCCATTATCTCGATGTGATCCCTCCAAAATCGTCTTCTCTGGCTACTCCATCTCACTATGTCTTCAATTCTGCAGGATTTGCGTATTTCTTCATTGGGTATCCTATCTCTAAGGGTTCTCCCCACAATATTTGGCAATGTTCTCGTTTCTGCTACTCTTAAGAGATATTTGGTTCTGACAGTGTCTGCTCTTGCTTCGATTCCGTATGTCATTATGGGCCTGATGCATGTTTTATAAATTCTAACTTTACTTTCCACTACCATATGCTTATTGTCCCAGACGGTGTCCCTTAGACATCCGAAGATAACTGCAGCTTTATCAGTCTGTGAGAAGAAGAGTGTTCTTCGAAAATATGTGTAATAGTAGTCAGAAAGAAGAGTGTTATTCGAAAATATGTGTAATAGTGGTACGTGGTTGAAATAAAAAAAAACATATATTTTTACATACTAAAATTGTAAAATCCATACATAAATGTTAATATGAGTAAAAGATTCTAGGTCAGTCGATTCAAGCGAAATTTTACATAAAAATCCGTTCAAGTAACTCTTCAGAAACGTTATCTTTTTCTATAGGAATACATTCACAGAAACACTGAATAAAAAGAACACAAATTTCCACTATATTTGGAACAACACCCTCATTCCACAATATAAACCTAATGAAATACACTGCCATCTATCAATGGTAGATGTAAACGCCAGGAAAGCCATTATCTAAGACACAAACCATTAATTTCATTGTGGCAAAAATAATATTTATTTGGAAAGAAAATCTATTGCTCAACCAGTGGTGTAGGTATTGAAAATGTGATTAAATTCATTAATTCAAATAAATATAATTTAACAAACAAACAAAAAATACAGTAGGCATAACCTGATTATTCAATTATTTTTTGAACAAATATATATATAACTGATGAATACAAAGAAATTGATGAATACATTATTTAAGTTTAATACATTATTTGATGCATTAATAAGGCGAAGTGTGTGATTCCTATCAAAGAATACAAACATTTTATAAATATTAAATGCGTAAAAACACATCTAGAAATTTTTTGGTACAAAATCTATTTTTTCCCCTTTTTCTTTCCCTTTATTTAATTTATATAAAGAAAAATGAATTCGTGTACGCCTATGATTTCTCAAATTCATTTTCTTACTAATAGGATGTACGTAAGGGTTTACTTCTGTGACGAAAAAAGTAATAATGGCCGTAAATCGTAACTACAGCGAAACAAAAATAATAATAATGAAGAGATAACTTTTTGCTATATTTTGTACTTTATATTTACGTCTCAGTACTAAAAATGGCGTAGGCTCATTCAGTAAATTTGATTTGATTTTACATATTGCGTTACTTCCAATAAAGTTAATATTAAATCTTCATAATATTTCATTTGTATTACGTTAGTTGCAGAATTCAAGATACATTTTAATTCACAGTTTATCCGAAAAACTAAGTAACTAACCTTGACGCTTCCCTCTAAAGGGCACGGACAGCATGGGATGGACTGCCATGCTGACATACATATCTCGATTTATCAACGACGACCTTCGTGGCCGATTGGTAAGTGCATTGACTGCCACACCGAAGGTTCCGGGTTCGATTTCCGGCGAGGGCAATGTGATTGTCACACTGTCTTTGATCTGGTGTCAAATTCACGTAACAATAAAATGGCGATAGATTAGCTACCTATCACATGTCACGAGAATCACTATGATAGCTATAAATACCCTTGACATCGATTTGACTCATGCTGTCATGATGTAAAAAGCGATTCAACAAAATAATAATAATATATTAATAACATGCAAACATCGTGTCATGCACGCACGTCGACTTTTAAGTATCCCCACGTGGTCGACAATTAATCTATGGTTGAAAAAAATAATATTTAATAAAAATATATTAATATGTTCAAATATTAAACATTATACAGTATATATTTTAAAAATAATATTAATAAGAATGAATGAAGAAATAATGGTAAAAATGTATATGTTAACAGTGTAAACGGAACTAAAAATAGAGGAAGACCGAGGAAAACGTGGCACGATCAAATAAATCAAATATTGAATGTCGGCCACTTGAGGAGTCGGAGAATTCGACATGCGTGTACTCGTATGACATGATGTATGAATGGTTAGGAAGCAAGAGAGAAGTATGTCAGGACAGAAAAGTGTGGCAATCCATTATTTTATACCTACCTACCTATATAGTTATTTATTATTGTTTTTTTTATTATAAGTGTTTAACGAAAAATACCCAACTATATAATAAAAAAAATGGCCAAATTATAATGATCAATATTAACTGTGAAATTAAATGTACTGTCAAAAAAAAAAAAAAAATCAAATCTTGTTTAATACCTGATTTAGCATTTCTATAAAAAAATATTATTATTTAACAAGAATTGTACTACTCTATAAGAATAAATTTTAAAATGTTAAATTATCTTCCTAAAAAACAAATTCACAGAGCATACAAGATTAAACTATATTTTCTAGAATATTGAGTTTTCTAAGTTTTTGCCCAGGCTAATCCCAGGACACAAAGCCGAAAGCTACTTATAAAATAAAAAGTTTCCCTCAACAGAAATACTTCTTCCTCTTCTTCTAATAGACTCCAGGGGCGGGCTAAGCCGTGGAATATATATTATTAAAACTTTCTCAACCGCGTCCGTCGCTTTCAATCTCCCGTGGGAACAGACTTTCGTTAAGGTTAGAAATTGTGTTTATAAAAAATTCATAGCCAATATTTATATAATACAATTTGTCGCCATCTGATGGTGAGTAGTAGAAGCTTAATTTTTCGAAATAGATTTGTCAATAAATCTATTTTTGTACAGCTATTTGTAGTAATTAATCAATAAATTTTATAACTTGAAACAAAAATACGTGTTGTTCTACAATATTCATTAGTGCGGTAACCAAATTGAATTTAGTTTTTATTCGATTTACTGACACTGTAAGTGTTACCGCCATCTGTGAATATGGTCACTAACTTCTTTGCACTTATTTTAAACAATTGTATTGCTACAATTTACGAGTATTTGTCGCCTACTCACGAACATTTTTTCTGTACAAACAGATATCTTACAACAATAAACACTAGTGTCAGTATTATTCGTTACCAAATAATTTTAAAAAATACGTTAGTGATGATTATTATATGTCCTGCGCCACTAAGAACAAGGTAACTCTCTCATTCCTGTCTATTATTTTATATTTCCCAGCCAGGACAACTGCCTTCTACTAACTCCCTGACGTCCCTCTATTTTTCCCATTAATAACAGCCGAAGGGGGTGGTATTTTTCTCCCCTTAGCACATGACCCAAGTATGCAGCATATAAGGAAAAAATAAGTAGCTGAAATGTGACCTGGTGTCCTCTTAGATTTGCTTAAATCAAATAACTTATAGTTGTACACAAGCAGCGTGAGTGGGAAAAGAAACCGAGGACGACCGAGGAAAACATGGCATGACCAAATTAATCAATTACTAAAAGGCGGCCACATTCGAAGTCGGAATAATCGACGTGCGTGCATGGTACGATGTATGAATGTAGAGGAAGCCCGAGAGGTATGCCAGGACAGGCCAGTGTGGCGATCCATCCTCTCTGCCTACCCCTCCGGGGAAATGGCGTTATGGTTAGTTAGTTAGTTAGTTAATCAGTCCTGGATGGACGAGAGACGGAACTAGGAAGTGAACGAGCGAGGCCGAAGAAAGGACGCCTCGGGTAAGCGGTAGGTACTCTTCTATCCCAAGCAGTCGACGAGACAAATCTCTTTTTTCCGCTTTTTCCACGGTGTCTAGGATATTCAAATATTACAAATCGTACCTTCGGCATCGCAAGAACGGGCGTGTACCTACAGTTCTATCACAATAAATTCAACATTTCAAAAGCTCTCTTCAAACATTTATCTGTATGCGGAGCTTCCTATGAAGCGAGCGCTCTTGAAATGAATCACTAAAGAAAATGGGACCAATATAGGTACTCATCATCATCCCAATTTTTCATGATAAAATAACGATAAAATTTTGGCCGATTGATAACACGACGTTTTAATTAACCTTCTCAAGGGCGCTGTAGCATTTGTGCATTTCTTTTGGGAATGCTTGGGGCCAACTCTCTGCAGCTTCGAAGAGATGTTCATCTCATAACCCATTTCTTTATATTATATTACTCAGGGGATATTTCGAGAACTCGGCCATGCTGGAGGGTGTTCAGCTTTTTGTCCCTGATAGTTATCTCCGACAGCGACAGCATAGATTGTTATACCCACCGGCCGCCAGAACCAACCTGCCTCTGGTGACACCGGTGGGAAGAGCAATTAATCTGCTGAACGCGGTCTCCTCGGAGTTCGACGTCTTTCATATTAGTGAAAGTACGTACAGAAGGCAAATACACTTAATTCTGGAGAGTATCCTGTCTTCCTAATGTTGAACCATCTCTCATGCGTTTCTGGTAGATTCTGGTGGATTCTATACACAATATATTATTTTATCTGTTCTCAATATATGCCTTCAAAATTATTTTGTAATGGCTATTGATAAAATAAACTGATTTGATTTGATTTGAAAAATGATCCATGTTTAGACCTAGTTATAAACTATACATTTTTATAATAGTATGTGGGCTAGACCTGACGTAGTCGATCAAATTGCATCGGGATGAAATTTAACTCTCTGCCTTCTATGCCCACCTTTCACAAAAGCGGGGATATTCGTTAGTTTTACTAACTCGTTTAGTATTGTGATATTAAGATCTATAACTAACTAACTAACCACACCGTCTCTCCGAAGAGTCGAAAAATTTACCGCCACACTGTTCTTTCCTGACATTCTTCTCTGGTTTCCTTAACATTCATACAACGTGTCATGCACACACGTCGATTTCTCAGACTCTTCACGTGGCCGACATTTAATATTTGATCGATTTGATAGTGCCACTCGGTATTCCTGTAATTCTAGTTCCGTTTACTTCATTTATATAAACTTTCTTACCCATTCTATATTCATTCATTTCTTCTATGTGTTCAAACAAGCTAAACTCGTAAGCTGCGGATCACATGCATAGTCGTTTTTCACTTTTAGGTACTAATACCGACATCTTTGAAAAAAAATTTATTCTAACATTTGGTTTTAGACGAAAGTAAAATTAGTTCTCTGTAATTTCGAGGGATAAAATATTCAAATTAGTTCTAATTAGTACCATCGTTGATGTTGAATGTTCCAGTTGAAAATTTTTTGGCGCGCAAAATCGGTTTCGTTACATCGATCGAAAATCTGTTACATCGATTTGAGCTATCCAATATTTTCGTAAACTATTACGAACATTATATTTCAAACAATTTCGAACAAATAGTTAATAATTATTGTGTGTTGTTTTTGTGAGGTGTTTTGTTCTTGTACTTATATATAATTTGACTATTGTGATGTGTTGCGAAGATTTGGATTTTTTCCTTATCAAACAATTGTTTATATTTATACCGACATAATGTCAAAACAAAATGATAATTCATACGGAAACGACAACGAACAAAGGTAAAAACACGTTTTTTCGATAATAATACTTCTTCTTCTTCTTCCTCTTTTAATAGATCTGTGGATCTGTTTTTATGGCGTCGAGGTCTCCTGGGACACAGAACTTTAACTGTCTCGCCATCTCTTCGCAGGTCTTCCGGGTTGGCAAGTTCTCATTAGCACGTTGTTTGCGGCTGCTTGGGGGAGTCTATCGTCGCTCATTCGTTCTACGTGGTCGCGCCAGAAGCGTCTTCTTTTCCTGTCCCATCTGACAATATATTCGGTATCGCAGGTCTCACGTATTACTGTGTTTCTGATTCTGTCCCTCGGTGTTTTGCCCAGAACAGCGCGGAGTGTCTTCATTCGATAATAATACGGTTCTGAAAAATAATCCAGCACGGCGAAAAAAGTATGCCTGTATAATTCAGCAGCTTACAGGTTAAAGATCAATTATGTATGTAAAATAATTATAACCAAACCTATACATCTATTTTTAACCTGTCTCGCGTAATAGTATATGATATAAGCTTAACAAACTTAATAAAGTCACCGTAATAAAAGTTCAGAATAAAAATGCAATTGTTATCTTATGCAACGACATTACGTCTGGTTATCCGGAGATTGTATGGCAGGTCGTACCAGGCTACATTTTCCCGACAACTGCCAGCCACACTGGCGCTGTTTACCCCGTAGACTGCACCCACCCCAGTCTCCCCCATCCCCGGCCCCGCCGCCGCCCCGGGCATCACACCCCCAGGCGAACTGCCCCACTCCGAGTCGGGGAGTTAAATCTCACGAGACGACTTTGACTAAAATAAATGAATTTATACTTCCCCGCGTTTCTCATAATGTATGAATGTAACTTTTTTTAATGTTGAAACGACATTTTTCCACGTACGACTCTTCGTTGAAATAACTTACTTTGTAGAGAGAAAAGTAAATCTGAAGGAAAATTGAACATCTTGTGTTTTCATATACTACTGAAAATCTATTTTTTTTTTTGCAACCCATTACACCGCGACTCCCGCGGGGGCGAATTGAGAAGGATGGAGTGCCGCATCGGTTAAAGTGTGGCAGTCCATTCTTTCTGCCTACCCCTTCGAGGAGACGGAATGATTTTTTGTTAGTTAGTTTACTTTATTTTGGTTGCTAAATACGATTTTTCCTTTAACTTAAAAACATGGAATGAGAAACATCTATTTGTCTACTTTATAATATAAAGGATTATTTTCAAAAGCATGTGTCACCACAATCATCCTTCCTCACTACATTCGATAATGCATTAGACAGGCGAAACATGTCATTCACATCTATTCACATCTATCTATCTATCTATCTATCTATATAAATAAAAGCCAAAGTGTGTTATTGTGAAGACCATTTATTCGGCAAATAGCCAACAGAATGGGCTAAAACTTTCAGAATTGATTAAATGGAATCCGGTGGTGGTTATAGGCATATTTTTGTTACGAATATAGCTCTAATTAACTTTATTAATTAATAAATTAATTGATTATTTTCGTAGTACAGGCGAATATAAACCTTAATAATCGAGCTCTGAGTCCAGTTTATAGAGTTCATTTTTGCTTGAAGTTATTGATAGAGATTTTAGTCAGTTTGACACCTCACCTGAATCGCAATTCTGTCAATATTGTCTATGGAATTTATTACGTAAATGTCAAACGTCATTTTTCAGTTTCTTCGAGGTGAAATATGATATGATTAATTGTATTACTCTTAATATGCGCATAAAACATTCATAAATATATTTCTACTCCCGTCAGTAAAACATATTATTTGGTATTGACATACATACAAAGTTTGGGAATTTAGTATGCCAATACAGAATAATACTCTTATGTTTTACAGACAGGAGTAGAAATATATTTATGAATGTTTTATGCAAAGTTGTTATAGCAATATTGTTTACGTGAATATTAAAGATTAGCTAAAAAAAAAGTCTAACAAAACGACGTTTTCATTACGATTGGTTATAAAAATAGTATTGATTACTTAATAGTTACTAGTTGAGGAAATCGTCATCGATAATTTGTTGAATATGTTTCTAATAATAAAAATCAATGATTTCATTTTTGTTTCAAAATAAGAATGAATAAATAGTATAGTTAGACAATTTAATTTGATGGTACTGATGTGCCTCGAATGACTAAAACATCGTTTATGAATAAACCGCCATTTTAAAACATAAAACGTGACATTACGGGATATCTCTTTTACTAATATCTAAGATCTTAATGGACATTTCTAATTACGACTTAATACACGAAAGCTATTAAGTTACAATTAAATGCGAGGTATTGAAAGTGTCTCAATAACATTTGACCTTTACATTTTCATAAAGGAAAATTCCCTTTGTCAAATTCAAATTGCTCGTCAAGTGTTAATTCTTTTAATCCTCCAGTTAACCCATCAGCCGGTGTTTGAATCACAGAACAAATGGTTTCATTCAATACCCGATTATTCCAAATGTAATGAAGCGAACGCGAGGAACGAAGCTTTTGTAAATTCGACCCGAAAGCTCGGTCAATTATAAGGCTAAGTAAATCTCGCAGATCAAAGGCTCCAAAAGTGTTAATTTATTTTTGTGTGCGTTTTGAAAGATTACGAATTTGAAGTTTTAATTAAATGTTGGCAATGATAATTAGCATACCACAAAGTACAAAAGGCTGTAATGTTGAATCGAAAGGTAAAAACGTGGAGTCAGTTGAAATACTGTGTTTTGAAATTAAAAAATAATAATAATATAAATGACTCCTTTTCAATACTCAATTGAATAGCAGTAGAAAATGTCAACCCAAAATAATAACATTAATCTTATCATGGTCTATTTATACATAATTTTATATTTCAATAATAAATTTAATACTCGTAACTCATGTATTGTACCTAGTATAAGGGTACGGCATACACATCCCATTAATTCTGGAATAAAACAAAAATAACATTTTTCATATGACCTCCATTTGTTAACTATACTAAATGGGTTTCCTCATTTATTTACGTGTGTATGTTTCTATTTATATTTATATATCTGATAGTGAAAAGTTGACAACCGATGGGTTCCTAAATCCCTTGTGGAAGCATTCTCACGAACAATCGACTATATCGGGTGAAAGTTAATCAGAGAGATTAATCTATTCCGAGTAACCTCAAAATTAAATAAAGGTAGGCATATTGTACGATTACACACTCACACATTCTACTTGTGTGTTAAGGGATGATTAAATGGCGGTAGGGTTGCCCTCGAGGTACTTTCCTAAATGGCCATTTACACAGTTCAAATGCAAATTGGGTATATTATAATTGAAAGAACACCAAAGTAAGTTAATAAGAAATTTCTTAAATTAGAAACGTGCTTAATATTAAGATACTATGTAAATTAAGAATGATAGACTTAATTTAAGACAGACGTATTCTTTTGACATTATATAAAATTTTATATAACCGGTTAATAGTCTCAGTCGACCTTCGTGGCAAAGTGTATAAATGCAGTAGAAAAATAAACATAACAATAAGTGCAAGAGACCGAATTGTAACTAACTAACTAACTAACCATCACGCCGTCTCCCCGAAAGGGTGGGCAGAAAGAATGGACTGCCACACTTTTCTTTCCTGACATATTTCTCTCGCTTCCTCAACATTCATACATCGTGTCATGCACGCGCGTCGATTTCTCTGACTCCTCACATGTCCGACATTCAATATTTGATTTATTTGATCGTGTCACGTTTTCCTTGGTCTACCTCTATTTCTGGTTCCATTTACATCGTTAACATTTTTTTTTTTACCATTCATTCTTCATTCATTCTTTCCATATGTCCAAACCATCTTAATGATCCCTTCATTATTTTGTTCATAACACCATCATTCGCACCGCATTCACTTCTTATATTTTCATTCGACACTCTATCATACACAGAGTATCATTTATTTATTTTTCATTTCATTTATTTTAATAAAAAATTACTAACATTACAGACATATTTCCAGATCGTTTGCAATTACATTATGAGAATTTAAAAGAGAAGCATAAAAAAATATAAATAAAAATAAGCTTAAGAATTAGAAATAATCATAACCATCCCTGAGGCAACTCACACTATCACGAAATATGTCGACCTCCGAGGCGATCCGATTAAGCAAATAGATTGCCCTACCCACAGGCATAACCATTGGCAGGTTGGTTCTGCAGCGCGGCAAATAAAACAATCTGTGCTGTCTCTGACGAAGGTAATTATCAGGGACAAATAGATATACATCACTCAGGACATCCGAGTTTTGTATACGGCCGTCAATCAGCTGAAAGAAGTGAACTCCCAAGTGAATATTCCTCATTCTCTCTAATGATTGGTAGCTTAGCATACCTAGCAAGAATTCAGTCGGAAAGAGCCACGGGTAATAACCGCGCTCCCTGAGGTAGAAAAAGCAGAGAAATATTCTCACATTCGTCTAAGAGATCTCATTTCTACTGCATTTATTCTACTTTCATCCTTCTTTTGCCAGTTCCATGCTTCGCTTCCATACATAAGGGTCCATAAAATACGGGTACCATACCGAATTGTAATTCATACAATAATTCGTCAGACAGGGTAATCGTTTGCTTAGAGTTCTAAGAGTAAAATATAAGTAATAACGTAGTTTTGATGCTGAAGAACTATTTCAAACAGTGCACGGTGCTAACGATATGCACTAATCCGCACTAGGGGTGTGTACGTGTGAGCCCCCCGTGTGCCACGGCAACCCTCGCACTCCTGGACCTCCCTTCCACCGGATACTTTCAGCCTGCGAAGGCAAACACTCCAAGTTCTAGGAATCGATTAGTGTTATTCTCCATTCTTCGCTAAGCTACTACTTATCTGCAAGGAAATCTTCCGAGCCGAAAGTTTCAAACTTATACTAAAACTTTTAATGTATACTCCGCGGTAATAACGTAATACGCAACGCAACTTTTCATAATAATATGTGATACGTGAGAACAAAACGTTACGTGAAACGTGGAAAATGATTGATGGAAATTATAGAATATGTTGCGAGAATGTAGGCATACAATTCTGAGATCACTTAGGCATTAACGTCATTACATTGCCGCGTTGTGATAAAAAAAAGGTTTATTCTCATAGAAAGAATTCACCAAGCACTCTCTACATCCACAACTACTTAGAACGTAGACTGTAGATTTCCAAAACTAATATTGAATTAACCACAAATAACAGTAGATTCTACAATGTAATTATTATTAGCTCACTTCATATTTATTTTATTTGATTATTTTAATAGACGACCTTCGTTGCGAGTATAAACAGCTATATTACATACATCTTCTTCTTCTTTCGGTGCCGTGTCAGGTCCCTCCAACGTTGGCGATCGCTACAGCAAAGGCATCTCTGTCCTACGCCACTTGGAACAGGTTCTGAACTCTTGTTATTCCTTTCCACTCTTTGATGTTTCGCAGCCAGGACAGCTCCCTTCTACCAACTCCCCGACGTCCCTCCACTTTACCCATTAATATCAGTGTAAGGAGTTGGTATTTTTCTCTCCTTAGCACATGACCTTAATATGAGAACTTTCTAATTTTTCACACTCGACAACCTCTCTATTGGCTCTGGCTCTCTGTAGTACGCCTGCATTACTGACCCTATCGGTCCACGGTTTACGGAGCATTCTGCGGTATATCCACATCTCGAACGTTTCCAACCGGTTCATTACATTCACTTTCAGAGTCCAGTTTTCGCAGCCATATAGTAGAACAGACCATTTATAATATTTAGTCATTCTTTGTTAGAGTCTCAAGTTAAGATTATCGCTGCAAAAGAATGTTCTCATTTTATTAAATGCCGTAATCGTAAAATAAATAAGTAACTTAAATATGGCACGCAATATATACAGACAAAGCAATCCATCATCGTCATCTTCAGCGTTACAACCCTCAGTAGGACTTAGCTTCCTCCAAACGTCTCTACATCCTGTCTTGTCTCTGGCCACCACCTTCAATTTTTGTATCCCCAGAACCAGACAGTCTCCTATGATACCATCCAACCATCGCAATCTCGGCCTGCCGATGCTTCATCGCCCCACTAGATCATTAAGCAACACTCTTTTGGGGTTCTCCTGATCACACATGCATTGCAAATGACCTAACTAGCATAATCTGTTCTTCTTCTTCTTCTTCTTCTTCTTCTGCTTTATTTAGGACTGTGTCCTGTTATTTCTCGGAGCCTGTTCCTGGGATGCAAATGTCCAACTGTCTCGCCATCTTTTAGGTGGTCTTCCTGCAGGTCAATGTCCTGTTGGTACTTTATTTGCGGCTAAATTTATTACTCTTTCAGAACATACTCTTTCCATATGATCTTTCCAGTAGCGTCTTCTCAGTCTTCCCCATCGCACGACATCTTCTACATTGCTGATCATTCTTATTTCAGAATTTCTTATTCTGTCTCGGAGTATCGTTCCCGCAACGGATCGGAGAGTCTTCATATCTGTGGTTCTTATGAGACTTTTTGTTCTGATGGTGTCAGCTATCGTTTCTATTCCAGATTTCATTATAGGACATAATCTGATAATTTTAATAATCTTGGCTACTTTGACGTCCTGGTACCGATTGGAGAGCTCCTTATTGAATCTTTTTCTCCATGTGTGTTCATCCTTAATGCGTCCGAGGATTCTGCCGATTTTGCGAAGGATTTTTCGAAAGTAATTATTACTCATATAAAGTTGAAATAGAAATCGAAACAAGAAAGATCTGGAGGAAAATTAAAAGATCTGGAGAATGGAGAGAGATGACCAGAGACAAGAGATTGTAGACATGAACTGTTGTGGAGGAGGCCAAATCTTACACCGGGATGTAGCGCCGAAAAGAAGAAGAAGATAATGCTAAACTAACTAACCGATCATAATAAATAAAGTGTGAAAAATATAACAATACCCTCGAGATGTCATCGGATGAATTAGTTCAAACCTACTACAATCTTTTTACTTCTCTTCTTGACAAGCATGCTCCACATTCGACAAAAACACTCCGGGTGCGAGTGTCTAATGCATGGTTTGATGAAGAATGTCGTAGAAACAAGAGACTAATGCGTAAGCTTGAACGTATGTACCGAAATACAGGCCTAAGCTCTTCAAGAGAAACCTGAGTGAGATCGCAGAATTCTTTTAGAGACCTGATCAAGAAGAAAAGATCGGAGTTCTGGAAATTCAAAATTGAATCGGAAAAGCATTTCGGGGATCGAGCGTTCGCGGTAGCCGGTCTATCAGCTTGGAACAATCTCCCTTCACACCTGAGATGCATTAATGATCCGACAGATTTCGGATCTAAACTGAAAACCCATCTTTTTCATATTTCATACCCAATTTAAACATTTATATTTTGTTCTACTATACTTTCTAACCGATCGCGAAAATCAGATGCAGCGTTCACATTTAGATTTCTAGGTTTAAAACACGTTCTAATGCGCCCTTGAGGTGATTACATCACAAAAACGGCGCTTTTAAGTTAGAATATTATTATTATTATTGATAATAATACATTTTCTCTGGGGGAATTAGCGGAGAGAACGGCATTTCACACTTAATACATTCCTACCCGGTCATACTTTTCAAGCATGCACGCAAATACGTTTTTCGGTAAAATAGGATTTTTGATGGAACAGTATTCCCCTTTGTATCCCTCGATAACGTGCCCCATGCAATCATGAACGTATTCAGCTTTCATATTTTCTATAAATTTATTATTTTCGCCTATAATAAAAAACTTTTTGAACGATTCTGTTACTATTTCGTGAATAGCAAATCTAGCTGTACCTACATATAGTTTGACAACAGATTCGATCATACAGTAAGTTTACGCACATTCTTCTCATAGCACTTTCATTATTTTTTTGATACCATTCACGATGAATAATTTTTAGAATCTTTTGTCTTAGAATATGAACGCCCTTAAAAAATATAAATGAATGTGAAGGTATCCACGAAAAATACGAAATTTGTTTTCGTTAT
Organism: Lepidostoma basale; assembly: GCA_022606425.2. NCBI lineage: Eukaryota > Metazoa > Arthropoda > Insecta > Trichoptera > Lepidostomatidae > Lepidostoma > Lepidostoma basale. The sequence continues at coordinate 1,844,303 of JAHDVF020001325.1, read as the reverse complement.
TAAATTAACTTAGGGCGGGTTGTCTTATTCCGGTGCTAACTAAATAACTTCCCGAAAAGCGCTGAATGTACAGCGAGAGTGAAAAATATTTCCAAGGAAATGATTCAGTTTAACCGGCAGTAGGTTCTCGTGTACCTCAATATTTACACTTTGTATTGGTAAATAACTACCCGGTAGGTTGAAACGTCTAAGGAGATTATTTGTATTCCCGGCGTTTCGTATTTGCTGAAAAGAAAATAAAATGTTTTACATTACCTTCGAAATGAATCCCGGTGGAAATCGAATTAAGCAAGATTACCAGCGGGAGAGGTGAGAAGGGTACATAATTGGGTCTGTAAACGATAAATTAAAAAATACATCATTCCTCTTTAAAGAGAGGAAACTGGGGTAGCCTAAATGACATTTATTTTATTAAGAGTATAAATCTCTCCATCTCTCCCCTGCTGGATGTAGGCCTCTTCAATAAGTCTCCATTTTTTTCTGTCTTACACGACTATTATCCATCTTCTTACCCCAACTGAAATTATTTCGTCAGCCTATCTATCCATTCCCTGTCTGACGACATGTCCTACTCATTTCCATTTTCGTTTGACAATACATTCAATCACACGACAAACATTGTCCGGCGTTTGATTTCAGAATTCGATATTTTGTCCCTAAGCACTTGTGTCTCCATAGCCCGTTGTGCACATTTCAATTAGTGTATGGTGTTGACTGTAAATACCACAGCTTATCTCCTCAACGAGTAGTAGTTATAGGACGAAACTATAACTACCACAATCTTCTTCTTCTTCAAGTGCCCTGTCGGGTCCCCCCAACGTTGGCGATCACCTCGGCGAACCTGTCTCTGTCCTGCGCCGCTCGGAACAGCTCCTCCACACTTCAGATGCCGGTCAACTCCCTCACGTTTCGCAGCCAGGACATGTGTCTCCTACCGGGCCCTCGGCGTCCCTCAATATTCCCCTCCAATATCAGTTGGAGAAGGTGGTACTTTTCCCCACGCATTATATGACCCAGATGTGAAATCTTCCGAACCTTGATAGTTGATAACAGTTCCCTGTCAACTCTAGCTCGCCTCAGAACTTCGGTATTGGTAACCATGTCTGTCCAGGGAATTCTGAGCATTCGGCGATAGAGCCACATTTCAAATGCTTGCAGTCTGTTAATTGAGTTGAGTTCATTGTTTCAAAGATCTGAGATTCTGCTCGGATTACTAGGAAAAATCTATGCACATTTAAAGGGAGGCAAGGATTGAGTTGATTATTGTGGTAGTTGAAATTCCGCCAGAGAATGATCAAATTCTATGTGTGGTCTGTTTTATTGTATAGATGTGAAACGTGGACCTTGAAAGTCATTATTTCGGAGATCGTTCCAGCCTCCCTATTACTATGAAAATGAATATTAAAATAATAATGGAAACATCGATGACAAAATAAATCACAGAACGCAGATATACAAAAGATATTTTCAAATTATCTAAAAATATTAAACTTATTTTTAAATATTAAACACTAAATATTTAAATGGTATTAAGATTGTTCATACAATTCCAAATCACAATATGAACGGAAATAATATAAGGAACCAAATAGTATTCCGGATTGAACACAAATCCATTAGATTTAGGGCCAAGCAGATCATCATCTGGATTATTTAAATTCTTTATAATATTAATGAAAACGTCTGTTTTAAATAAATTTTATTTCATTATAAGGAAATGCTGCATTTTGCCTTGCTAAGCCATAGTCAAATGAATTATATAAATGCCTTAGCAAAGCGCAACACGAAATTATAACAAAACTTCTGGAAAATAAACAATATCATTCATTTATTGTTTTTTGAACAATGATGTAAAACTCCATATTAAATAATTAAGACGAATGAAAAAACTTATGTTTTTCTAGAAGTTTTATTATATTGTTTTATTATATTATGACATGTTTCGCCCTTCTAAGGCATTATCAATAATTCATATTAATGATATAATATGGAGTTTTACCATATTTTCAAGAATCTTTAAGTGAGCCTTTTTATTATTATTATTATTGTGCATATTGTCATCGTCATAAAGCAGCATGGAAGTAAGTATACATTTTGATAATCTACGTTTTCTACGTGAAATTTTTAATTTTCTACAAAAACAAATTAAAGAATGTTCTTTAATTTTAACATGGATGTAAAGATTCACCGATCTTTCGGGTATTACTATAATCCGACTCTCCCCTACTTTGTTGTGCGTATTTACTAGGGATAGGCATGGTCTAATGTTTTAAGTAATGAAATCACGAATTAGCGCTGATGGCCAAAATAATTCGTTTAATGTATATTTTTAAGCTTTTTTTAGAGTAACCATTAAGACCGGTATCATTTACGTAACACAACATTGAAATAACATTAAAAATAAGAATGTTTTGGAATTCCAATGTATTCAAAGTATAAACCATGTGTATGTATTGAAATTTGTAGTACCGATAAAAGAGGATCATTATTTTAAGGAAAGAAATTTTTGAAAATATAATATAATAAGCAATTATGCCCATTTTGATTTCAAGGATGAAAGTAGAATAAATGCAGTAAATATGAGATTTCTAAGACGAATGTGTAGAAAATTTGTGTATGATAGATTGTCAAAATCAAATAAAAGAAGTGAATGCGGTGCGAATGAAAGTGTTATGAACGAAATAATGAAAGAGTCGTCAAGATGATTTGAAACGTGGAAAGAATGAGTGAAGACATAAAGGTGAAGAAAGTATACGTTAATGACGTGAACGGAGCTAGAAATAGAGGACGACTGAGGAAAACTTTTCACGATCAAATCAATCAAATATAATATGCCACGTGAGGAGTCTAAGAAATCGACGTGGGTGCATGACACGATGTATGAATGTAAAGGAAGCGAGAGATGTATGCCAGGACAGAACAGTGTGGCGGTCCATTATTTCTGCCTACCCCTTCGAAGAGACGGTGTGATGTTTAGTTAGTTAGTTAGTTACATTGTTTTAAATTATCCTACCAATTTAAGGAGATAAACTTTCGGAATTTTGGATCAAAAATCTAATTTCTTTCTTCGTTTCAAAATGTAAATATATATACTACACATTGTACACATTGTTTTATGAAGGCTGTTTTTTAGAGGCATACAAATTCACAATGAAAAAAAAACCTTAAAAACATCCTTAATGTGTATGATATTGGCTTTATTTAATAGATAATTTTATGCCATTATTGTTTAAATATAATTTCGGGCATATGAGTGCCACGGCTAGCTCGAATGAAGCGCAATCGTGAAATCCAATTTTTGACACCTTTATTGAGCAACTGGGTAAAATGGCATAACGTATTGACTACAAATCAACTGTTAACTGTTAAATTGAAAGTCTGTAGAAACAATGTTGCCAGTTTCAAAACCAAACCTCTAAAAAAAACACCCTATATAATATAATATCGTATATACTGTGTAAACACGTGTATCTAGTTTCAAAGGCCACAGGAACCTAGCTAAAGAAATCCTTTCATTTATATGGTTTGGGTTGACTGTTTCAACAAATTAGTAGAATTCTAAGAAATTACTAACCGTGTACCCAATCAGTTGTAAATGAAATCGCAATGAGTTTAAAATATCCGAGGTGATTGAAAACCCAATGAAGATATTTGAGAACTATGTGAAATTATATTTTCCCTAAAATTATGGTACCTATTCTAAACTAAACTAACTAACTAACCATCACGCCGTCTCCCCGAAGGGGAAGGCAGAAAGAATGGATTGCAACACTTTTCTTTCCTGACATATTTCTCTCGCTTCCTCAACATTCATACATCGTGTCATGCACGCGCGTCGATTTCTCTGACTCCTCACATGGCCGACATTCAATATTTGATTTATTTGATCGTGCCACGTTTTCCTCGGTCTTCCTCTATTTCTGGTTCCATTTACATCATTAACATATAATTTTTTTACCATTCTTTCTTCATTCATTCTTTCAATATGTCCAAACCATCTTAATGATCCTTTCATTATTTTGTTCATGACACCATCATTCGCACCGCATTCACTTCTTATATTTTCATTCGGCACTCTATCATACACAGAGTATCCACACATTCTTCTAAGAGATCTCATTTCAACTGCATTTATTCTACTTTCATCCTTCTTTTGCCAGTTCCATGCTTCGCTTCCATACATAAGGACAATCTAAATTGGACAATTTTAAATAAATTACCAATGAAAGTCTTTACTCGTTGTTTTCGTATTATTCATTGATAATTTAAATTAAAGGGTAACCTAAACGGCTTTGATGCTTTGTAACATTGAGTTAAATAGCTAAAAATGATATTATGCATTATAGTAAAAAAAAAAAATCTGACTAATTCTAATACAGGGTGTTTTTTTTAGAGGTTTAGTTTTTAAACTGGAAACATTGTTTCTACAATTTGACAGTTGATAGTTAATTTGTTGTCAGTGCGTTTAGCCATTTTACCATGAATAGACTGACGTCAGAACAGCGCTTGTAAATTGTGCAAATTTATTTTGAAAATCATGGTTCGGTTCGCCAAACTTATCGTGCACTATGTCCATTTTACGGTCGACATAATCGTCCATCCGAGCAAGTTATTCCGAAGACCATGGATCGTTTTCGCACCACGTACACTCTAGTGTATAATACGCATCCACAAAGACGACAATTGTCGAAAATTGGACTTCACGATTGCGCTTCATTCGAGCTAACCGTGGCGCTCATATGCCCGAAATCATATTTAAACAATTATGGCATAAAATTATCTATTAAATAAAGCCAATATCATAGACATCAACATTATTTGAATGTGTTTTCATTTTGAATATGTTATTTACACCACACAATACTATTGTGCCATTTATCAATTTTGTTTGTGTTTTGTTACCCGAAAGAAGCTTAAGAAGGAGAAAATCAGTTGTTGTAAATAAAACAGATATAGTAAATACACTTTAAAATGTCAAACACAAAAATTAAGTGCTTTATACAAAAGCATATTTTTTTTTTATTCAATTCTATACAAAATGAAAATTTTAGTAAAAAAAAAACACTTTAATACATCAATACATCAAAAAGCCAGTGCTTTTATTATCTATATCAGGAGAGAAGTTTTTATTTCAGGAAGTGAGCACTTAAGTCCATGTGCCACGAGGACAAAAGTAACTTTTGAAATTTTAAAACGTTTTATAGAAAATTTTGTATACTTTAAGTGCTTAGGTTTTTTTTAATGAACGTATATCAGCATATTATATTCTTAGAAGTGTTACGCTTACCTTGTGAAACTTTTATTAAATAGCATTTACAAATATTAAAAGAATTTGGTAGTTTAATATTATTATTAAACGTTAGATGAATATAATCGTATAAAAATATCTACGGAACTGCTTTTTGTAAAAGTTTTTCCTTCTTATTCTTCTTCTGATTGTATATCTTGCGATCTGTTTATGCATGATATCAATTTTCTTCCTGTGATGAAGACGACCAGTCTTCTCTCCATCTCTTTGGTGGTCGTCCTGCTGGTCGACGGCCCTCTGGATTCTGATATTAGGAATTCTTGCTGGATTCATTCTCTCGATGTGGTCCCTCCAGAATCGTCTTCTCTGCCAACTCCATCTCACTTTTTGCGAATTTCTTCATTGGGTATTCTATAATACGTCGCAATGTTCTCATTTCTGCTACTCTTAAGAGATGTTTGGTTATGACAGTGTCTGTTCGTGCTTCGATTCCGTATGTTATTATGGGCCTGGTGCATGTTTTATAAATTCTAACTTTGCTTTCCACTGGTATACTCGTATGCTTATTCTCCAGATAACGTTCCTTAGGCATCCGAAGAGTTTAGTTTAATTTTATTATTCAGTAAGTATATTTAAGCCTGTATAAACTTTAGACAATAAGCAAATTTCTAAATCTACGAGTATATGAGCTTTTATGGTCATCGATTGTATCTCTACATGAGGGAGTATGGTAGCTATCCATGTCTCTATCTCATGGCATTTCTTTTGAAAATGTTATGGACTAATTCTCAGCAGATATGGAGATATAGATTTCTCATAACCCATTTCTTTTGATTAATCTGGAGATATTTTGCGATATCCGCGTTATACGGTGTGAATCTTTTTGTTCTCTTGTTTGTGGATTCAGGATTCATGATGATGATTGCAATTTTTTGCATCAATAGTGAAATAAATGTATTCTGTAATTAAAACGATAAATATGTTACTAACAAACTAACCATCACGCCGTCTCTCCGGAGGGATAGGCAGAAAGATTGGGCCGCCACACTGTTCTGTCCTTACATACTTGTCTTGCTTCCTCTACATTCATACTACCTCGTGTCATGAACGCACGTTGATTACTCCGACTCCTCAGACATTTAATATTTGATTAATTTAATCGTGGCACGTTTTCCTCGGCCTTACTATATTTCTAACACCGTTCATATCGTTTACATATATCTTCTTCACCATTCTGTCTTCATTCAATCTTCCATTTTGTTCGTAACAATTTCATCCGCACCGCATTCACTTCTTATATTTTGTATTTGACACTCTTTCATAAACAGATTTACAACACATTCTTCTTAGAGATCTCATTTCTACTGCATTTCTTCTACCGACATCATTTTTTTACCAGTTCCATGTTTCACTTTCATACATAAAGTTCGGCACAATAACACCATTGTGCGCTGCCATTTTATAGTGAGATAAATCTGTTACAGTGAGATAATTTTGTTACACGATTGTCAAAGCGAAAGTATTAAAAACAATATAATTAAACGAGTACAAAAAATATACCAAATATTTTATTTATTATTAGAACACTTTATTTGATATAACGAATCAGCGACACTTCGCCGATATTATTATGTTTTATTTTTTTTATATAGTCGACCGCCCATCTCTTTCATCTCTCAGTTTAGACGGACAAAATGGTCAGTGTTACCGTTTATTTTTCTGGAAATAAATCAGAAATGTAATCTCAAGCTGTTAACGGCCCTTTGGAGGGAAGTAAAAGATTTATTTCGTTGTTTGCTTAGAGAAGGTGGGAAATGTTCAGACACATGCTACCTGCATCAATCAACCTGGACCCAAACAATCCCAATAGTTACGTCACCTACAACTATTTGTGGATTTTATTAATAATCACACTGTCAAAAGCCTCACAAATATTTTGTAACGTTTTATTCATTTATCAAAGAAATGTGTATTGTACTTAAAGAAAAAAAAATACATAGATAATTAAATAATTGCGTAGATTTTCACGGTTGGCAGCAATATGTTTTGTGTGATTTTGGGTAACACCGTGTTAATTCTCCTTCTCGACCGACGTTTCGGATATCGTTGCAGTCTCCATCTTCAGGGTAATGTGGTGGAATTACTATTACATAAGGAGAAATCACATGGTGTTACCCAAAATCACCCAAAACATCCTTATTTTAGTTTCGAACAATTTTGGAAGTTCGCCGCTATCTTCTGCTCTTGATAATCCACCAGAAGACGAAACTAGAATTACTAATAAAATAAAAAGAAATAATTTAATGATTTTACTGAAATCTCTTGGTAGAAGTTCATTTTAAATAATAATTAAATAAAACAATGTTTTTATTAACTACAGTAGAATGTCGTTTATCCGAATGTCAATTATCCGGACAAGCCGAGATAGAAAAGCAAAAAAAAGATGATGAAATCTTGTTAAAAAAAATCTCTGATAATTTTTCCAGTACTGTAGAGTAATATAAGCCTTTTTATGTATATGCACAACATACGAGTACACATTTGTTTTTGCGGTATAAATTGTAATTTCATAATCAATAAATGACCCGAGGAAGAAAAAATCGATTTACACCTTATTTTGCCAAAAGAATTAGCGCCTGTTTGATTATCCGGAAAAATCGGTATCCGGGACACCTCCGTCCCAATTCGTCCGGATAAACGGCGTTCTACTGTACTTCCACTTGTTCTTTATAACTTCTCTTTATTTTGGCAGCGAGCCTGGCGAAACCGGTCGCTGTCAAAATAAAGACAAAAAATGGAAGTAGTTAATTAAAAAATCGTTTCATTTAATTATAATTTAAAACAAAATATTTGTAACTAACCATTACGTCGTCCTGCTAAAGAGGTAGACAGATGAAATGAACCGCCACACTGTTCTTTCCTGGCATTATTATCCCTTCCTCAACATCCATACATCTTGCCATGCACGCACGTCGATTTTTTCAAGTCTCCGCGTGGACGATATTTAATATTTGATTGATTTGATCTTGTTCCGTTTAAATCGATATTTAAGTTTATTTTATATTCAATTACAGTTTGTGTTATAATTCTATATTTAAAATAATAATACACAAAAAGCTTTTTAATATCACATTACGTTATTCACTTTTTAAACATGCATTTTTCGAATGTTTGTCATCAGTGTAAAAATCTTAATAAATATTTTTTTTCAAAAAGTTTTATTATATTTTATGCGAATGACATGTTTCGCCTTTATAAGGCATTATCAAATAACAAAAACATTTAATAGTAACTTAGACGGGATAAAACTGTCGCTTAAAATATAATAAAACTTCTAGAAAACATACGTTTTCATTCGTATTAATTAATCCATCGAAAGTGATTGTGAAAGATGATAACAATCCAAATTTTTCTGTGAACACCGTAGTAAAATCTTGTGAAATACAATATTTTCTAAAAAAAATCCCACTTACTGATGATAATCCAACTGAAGCTATAGTTCAATGTCTAAAATAATTTTTTTTCCAATCTGAGATTCATTATAAATATATATTGTAGGTACAATTGACCGAAATAATTTTAATTATAAATTCATAATTTAGGAATATTCCAAAGGGACCGAGTCCAAGCTTGTTCTGATCGATATTCCAGAGGTCGACTAGGACACAGGTACAACAACGTTTAACTAATTCACAGTGGGAGATGTACGTACTCGTACAATCTCCGTAGAACAGCCTGGAAAACGCTTGGGTCCGGGACTGATTGGAATGAATTTGGCTTCCAATTCAGTGCGATGTATTTTTCAGGGGAGGTCCGATGGGATTCTAAGCTTACGGGGAACATTTTGATTACGGCCCCACCTGTTGTATGTTTGTGCGAAGTCTCGGAGGTAAAACGTGGATATTGTGATCCCGGTTCGAGTCTTCAATCACGAATTCTGCCGAGGAAACGTTTAGAATAACAATGCGCACAATGACGTGCCCACTCGTTTGACAGATTAAATGTTTCGTAACAAAATGGAAAAGTTTTAGTACAACAAATCTATACTTCAAACCTTGAATCGAATTTCAGACACAATAATATAACATAATAATAAAATAAAAACACGTGAGGAGAATTTATCTGAATGACATGTTTCGCGTGTCTAAGGCACTGTCAAATGTGATGATATGATTTGATAAAAATGCCTAAGATAGGCGAAACATGTCATTCACATGAAATATAATAAAGCTTCTATAAAATAGTCGTTTTTAATAGTATTAAAAATAACTACTATTAAAAAAAACGTCGTTTTATTAACTGTTAATTATAAAACGCTGTTTATGGTATCACAATATTATTATTTTTTGCGAAAACTGTTTTGTCTACCTATGTTAACATCATCAGGTGTTACAATATTTTTTTCAACTGTTAAAACTAATTTTCATTATTTTTCGAACCTTTGTGTGTTTTTGTTCTAATGTCAACATAATGATCTCAACATAGGTTGACGAAATCTGTCTCGAAAAAAAAAACGAAAATTGTGATACTATAAATAGTTTTTTTATTTATAATTTAACAGTCAATAATGATGAAGTATCATAGTGTTTCGGCCGAAACAATGGACGATTTAATTATAATTTTAATTGAATGTTTATTGATACTCTACTTTCGTATGAACTTCTTCAATGTGAATAACAATAAACATTGCTAAAACATATTATAGATTCGTACATTCTTGTAAATCACGGTCCAAGATAGTAGAAATGAGCACATTACAGAAAAAATATTATTCGATTAGAAAAGCAATTTGTTCCAATAAAGCAATAGACAAGTGAATATCAATAAAAATCATTAGTAGAGAAACGAGACAGTAATCTCTGATCTCCGACGCTAGACGCAAGGCGCTAAGCGGCCGTGACAGGGCCCCTCGTGTGGGCCTGCCGCCGTGTCGCCCCTTCCCTCGGAGCCCCAGCGCCCCCGATGCCAATTTGGCGGGTAAAGATGAAATGGTAATCCAGTTTAATCGATTAAGGACCCCTCCCGGGGGGAAGTATGTCGAGAGCACCTGGGCTCGGGGGAATAATTGAGTGATGAAAATTGAATCAACTTCGGTCTTAAACATGATTGGTCGACCTTATACGAAAGCTTTCTCAGAATTTATTTGATATTTAGGAGAAAAATTCCAGGTACTCGAGTTAAATTTGTCTGTTGAATCACATAGAAATCGATTTTTTATTAACGTCCAATGCTGTTTACATTATTTCGAGCGTAATGCTTGCTATTTACTCAATTTTGATAAGAGAGCCAAATATCAACAGTATTTTTTTTTAATTTCTGTTAAGAGCCAAATTTATTTACCAGAACTGTGTTTTTTTTAATCGAATTAACACTAGGTTCACCGAATTAAACTAGATTATATTATATGTATATATCTATCTTATTCATAAAAATATATATCTTATTCATAAACATTTCATTTCTATTATTAATTTTTGAACATTATCATGTTTAATGTGGTAAGCGTCCTATGTGATGGACATTTCATTAAAATGTTTGGGAAAATCATTGGTGTTTTTTTAATTGCACGATTTCTCAGGTTCTCGTTAAAAAAACTGATTTTTATACATACCCTTCGTGGAAGAGCCGCTCTCTAATTGCTTAAGAGCCACATTTGGCTCGCGAGCCACAGTTTGCCGACCACTGGACTAGGCAAGATACTAATTTCATGCTTTAGATATATTCTTTAGATTATTCGTATTATATACTATAATATAGAAAGACCAATATAATGTAATAAGTCATATAATGAGAAACAAGGATATCCCCATTAATTTAAAAAGTAAAACCTACGAAGCATGCATCTTGCCTGTGATGACATATGGTTTGGAAACAATGTCCCTGACCATAAATACTGTCCACATATTGAAATGCGCGCAACGATCAATGGAGCGGCAAATGTTGGGCATAAGTCTGAGTGATAGAAATACAAATACAGAAATCAGACCCCGAACAAAAGTCGCCGATATCATGGATCGGATCGCGAAATTGAAATGGCAATGGGCAGGACACGTAGCCAGACAGCCAAGGTCAAGTCTTAAAGTGGAGGCCATTGGAAAACAAAAGGGGTGTCGGTCGGCCACAGAAGAGATGGGCCGACGATATTGTTGTGGTCGCCGGGAAAAAATGGATTGAAGCGGCACAGGATAGAGAAAAATGGAGAGGCCTACATCCAGCAGTGAAAGGAAGGCTAGGAAGAAGAAGAAGAAGAAAACCAATTAGATTGTTTGCTCTTAATACACAATCGAAAATACTTTTAATGTCTAGAAAATTTTATGGCAACTTTGATACCGTAGTAAAAATAATTATTTTCGATCAAACAAACAACTGGTATTAAAAAGGAAACTGCCCATAACCTTGAAGCAGGCAGTTTTCTTATACATTATTTTATAACAGAAAGATATCTAAACAAGCCTAAGAATTCAAATTATATCCAATATTTAGATACGTACAAAAAATAATGTGGAGTATAAAAAAATGTAATTGCTAATGTATTATTACGTCGATTTTTGAAACGAAAACTGCCGTCCACCATCGTAAAACGAGAAGAATTAGGAATAATTCTGATAACAGAAATAATAACGGTTGCTCTGTGCGTGGAATAAAAACTAATCACGTCGTCTTTGTGAAGAAATCCGAGTAATTTCGTCTAAACGATTAAATTAGTGGAAATAATTACCCAGACTCACAACTGAACGTGTGAATTCCGAAAGCCTCCGATAAAGTTTTATTTTAGATCATATTTGAAACGTTTTATATATAAGATAACAGTTATGTTTGAGTTGGAATAAGAAATATTTGTTTGTATCTACTGGCAAATAAACAACAAGATTCGACGCTTATTGAAAGATTATAAAAAAGTTTTTTTTTAAATTCGTAATTATAAAAAAAATTGTATGGAGTGAATGGAGCTTTAAGAATAGTTATTGGAAACAACAATTTATCAATGAAAGCGAAAACGGCCGTTCACAATGGAGTTCTGGCCCCATCACTAATGTATGGAAGCGAAGCATGGAACTGGCAGAAGAAGGATGAAAGCAGAATAATTGCGGTAGAGATGAGGTCCCTAAGACGTATGTGTGGTAGAACGATATACGACAGAATCTTAAATGCTGATGTAAGAAAGGAATATACGAGTAGAGCGGAAGAAGGTATTATAAACAAAATTATGAAAGGATCGCTGCGTTGGTTCGGACATATGGAACTCATGGATGGAGAAAGAATGGTTAAGAAAATATACGTTAATGATGTAAATGGGGTACGGAGTCGAAGTAGACCGAGGAAAACATGGCATGACCAGATTAATCAAATTTTAAAGGTTGGTCATGTCAGAAGTCGGAGAAATCGACGTGCGTGTATGACTCCTTGTATGAATGTGGAGGAATCTGGAGAGGTTTGCCAGGATAGCGTAGTGTGGCGGTCCATTCTCTCTGCCTACTCCTGCGGGGAAACGGCGTGATGGTTTGTTTGTTTGTAATTATAATTTCTGGTGTTATGCCATATCTACAGGATATGTAAAAAAAAAATGTTTCTTAATTATTTCATGCTTTATGTTGTCAATAAACATTTCAATATGTTTCGAAAAAATAATTATTCATATTTTTTTAATAAAAAATGTTTTGTTTATATTTCTGATATTTTATTGTAAGGTTTTACAACTAACTTAATAACTTACCATCACAGCTTCTCTCCGATAGTACCTATAGGTAGATATAATATACCGCCACACTGCTCTTTCATTTAACATGATTCTCTCGCTTCCTCCACATTAATTCATCGTGTCACGCAAGCACGACATATGAAGAATTATTTATTTATTAAATAAAAATATTAACCACATGTTTCGGAGGTTACTTCCTGCATCCTCAGGCGTATATATAATATTATATATGTAAATATATATATTTAAAATTGAGAATGGAGTAGTTCACCTCCGAAACATATTCTATTAAAATATTCAATAAATAATCTTAATAGATGGCGCTAGTGTTGATTGAACTAAAAAATGTGAATTGTTTCTCAACATTGCAGCATATATACATCTTCCAAAAATTTGTCAGACGTGGTGGTCGTAAGAAAGGTAGAATGGGAAATGTTGTTAAACATAAAGCGATCGCTCAACCCAACCAATGACAGGTCATAAGTCCTGTAAGCGCCTCGACCACCATATTCTGTTCCCAGAAAACAATTTACATCTTCGTTTCTATTGAGATACAATTAATCCTTAAAAATGATTTACCCGCAATGGGTAAAATCCAATATTTGTCTACAAGTATTTGTATACATTCAAAATGTTAAATAATAGTGTAATAAACACAGTTATATTAATTCTATTGCAAATGACAATGGAAATCCACAGTGCAAATTCAATTACAACATTACCTTTTACCTTCAATAAAGTTATTTATAGAAACGTTAGAATATATTTAGTAACTAACTAACTAACTAACCATCATGCCGTCTCCCCGAAGGGGTAGGCAGAAAAAATGGACTGCCACACTTTTCTTTCCTGACATATTTCTTTCGCTTCCTCAACATTCATACATCGTGTCATGCACGCGCGTCGATTTCTCTGACCTCTCACGTGGCCGACATTCCATATTTGATTTATTTGATCGTGCCACGTTTTCCTCGGTTAATTTTTTTACCATTCTTTCTTCATTCATTATTTCCATATGTCCAAACCATTTTAATGATCCTTTCATTATTTTGTTCATGACACCATCATTCACACCGCATTCACTTCTTATATTTTCTTTCGACACTCTATCATACACAGAGTATCAACACATTCGTCTAAGAGATCTCATTTCTAATGCATTTATTCTACTTTCATCCTTCTTTTGCCAGTTCCATGCTTCGCTTCCGTACCCAAGGGTTGGTAGAAGAACATTATTGTGCACTGTTATTCTAGCTTTTTAGTATATATGTTTTTTTACGGAATTCATTTTACAAGACAAAGAAATAAAATTAAAATATACATGATTAATATTTCACATAAATGTAGAAGTATTATTATTATAAAATTATACCTTCGATTGTTAACCAGTCCTGTCTAGCATAGATGTATATTTATTTGAAAGTCGTTCATCGAAATAACTTTCAAGGGGACTAATTCAGAAGATGGCCCGGAACGAAGAGTCCTAAAGAATTCATACAAATAGGCTCCTCAGGTAGACCCCACTTAAGTAAGAATTGGCAAAAGAAATAAGTAAACGTGTAGATATAGACTCACTCTTAACAATGTACCATTATATTTATTGCAAGTTAATCACTTGTTACAATTAAAACCTTTTAAATATATTAACAATCTTTTTTATTCCTATTTTTGTTGTGTTAATCAAAATCGGAAATCGAAAGAAGAATCACAACAAAACAGTCTTCTCTCTACTACCAGCTCTCAAATCAAGAAACGTACACTGGAAAACCAAAATCATTCTGTATAAAACAATCATCCGAACATCAGTGACCTATGGATGTGAGACGTGGACAATGACAACGAAATCCGCAGAGCGACTGGATACTTTTGAGAGAAGGGTGCTGCGCAGAATTCTGGGACCTGTGAATGACGGTGAAGGCTGGAGAGTGCGGCATAATGACGAGCTGTACTATGTTTACAAAGCTCCCGGTCTTTCCACACAGGTCAGACTGTATAGACTAAGATGGGTCGGTCACGTGCAGAGGATGCCGTCATCGCGAACCCCAAAAAGATTGCTGGAATGGCACCCAGGTAGTAGAAGACCAATTTGACGACCAAGACTGCGATGGAAGGATGAAGTTGGGAGAGATGGGGCGAAATTGCTACGAGTGTCAGATTGGAGGGTCGAAGCGGAGGACAGGAGGAGTTGGAGGCGAAGAATACTGGAGGCTAAGGCTCGCTATGGGCTGTAGAGCCATCGAAGAAGAAAGAAGAAGATTAATCTATCAAAAATATTCGTATGAAAATACAATAAAAATGTTCAAAACTTGTTATGAAAGCGTATACAATATTTTTCAATTTAATTAATACGTCACGCTATGTATAACTTACGAACTGCCACTGGTCATTGGAAATAGTGCATCGTAAATATTCTTAAATGAAATTGCAATAATAATAACTGCCGTGATTTCTTTTTGACCTATAAACACGGATAGTTAAAATCGGTGTAACGATTTAATTTAATTTTAATATGCGAAACTATGCGAAACTAGGTTAACAAACGGGTAAAGAAATCAATATATGCAGTAGGTGCTCGCTGTAGAATGCTAGACATTACTCTCATGACGAATACTTTTATTGACCTTCAATATTTAGATAGAAAGTGAAATCTTTCGTTAGTATTAGAAATTGTTACTTACCGTGATGAGCTTGGAAATTTATAGCACCGTCAAAACATTAAACGAATCGAGTTAGTTGGATTTAATTGGACATTAATAATTAATTGAAGTTATTTATCGCCATTAAGAGTAAGATTGAAGTGCTATGTCTGGTCTGTATTAATCTATGGCTCGGAGACTTGGACCCTGAAAGTGCACACTATGAACCGGTTGGAAGCATCAAGATGTGGTTGCACAGGAGAATGCTTCGCATACCGTGGACAGATTTCGTTAGCAATTTGGAGGTTTTGAGGAGAGCCAATTGTAGTAGACAACTGCTAAAGGACGTTAAGGTCCGTAAGATTTCATATCTGGGTAACATCTTGCGAGGAGATAAATACAGTTTGTTCCGAGTAATACTGTTGAGAAAAATTGAGGGGCAGCGTGGTCCTGGTAGAAGGCAAACGTCTTGGCTGTGCAACATAAGAGACTGGACCGGGAAGAGACATGTGAGGGAGCTGTTCCGGGTTTCGCAAGATAAAGAAGCCTTCGCCGGAGTGATTGCCAACGTCGTGGGGACCTGATACGGCACGCGAAGAAGAAGAAGAGTAAGATGAGAATCTATAGAGCATGCGTAAGACCAATAATAACATAATATGACGTCGAAGCAAATGCAGACACAGAAAGGATCAAACAAGTTTTGAGGACTTCCTAGATGAAGACACTGAGGACGATAGCAGGCAAGACACTGAGAGATCACGTGAGGAACACCAACATGCCTCGTAAAGCTGTGCCATTTAAATCAGTACTTTGTAGATTGTGTTTCTTGAGTTTGCTCTATCTTTTTATACTTTAGCAAAGAGGGTAAACAACGGTGAAGTAAACATTTCACATATCAATGCACACACTTCCAAATCAGATATGATGGATGGCGACGCCGTGCGTGCTAACAAGAATCGCAAAGTAATACCACAACGGAATTAATTCAAGAACAAACGTAAAGTTATTTTTATCCGTTTGTCTGTTGTTTTTTGCTTAAAATTGTTTTTCCAAAGGACGGCGGTAACAATTTTCACGGGGTGTTTCAAAATCAAAATATCCGAAAAAACAGTTTTTAATATGGGTTTAAAGGTGTTAATAATTTGCCCCAAGTCATCAAAAAAAATGTTTACAAGTTCCGGAATCAATACACAGTGTACACCTGGTCATGTTTTTAAGGCTTTTGAGTTTCTTGTGTGTATGATTCCTGCCTTTTTGTGTTTTATTAATTGTTAATTTCAATCCAAAAGATTGGTTTGTGGTATCCTAAGGACCAGCAAAAAAGTGGAACATTTTCCCCTGGTTCTTGGGATGCCACTTAAACTTTAATACGGTAGTTTCCCGTTGCTTTCCACATTTGTATACAGAAGGTTATAACAAAAGTTGTACCATATAATTTGTATACTAATTTTGGATATTGATTCTAATGACATATGATACTCATAGGTAGCTAACATATCACAATTTTATAGTCACGTAAATTCTATTATATATCATATCAGTAGTATGGTATTACCAAAAGTATGGTATTCTCTCCAGCTCAGAGTGAAATTTGGTAATTACTTGTGCAGAATCAAATAAATTAATAAAAAAATTTAATGCTTAATCGATAGCGTGACATTTTTTTCAAATAAAATAATTTGATAACACAGTCAAATCCATCTTTGTCATTTTCAGACAGACACCAAGCGAGTCACCAACCGAAACACTTCGGTGTGGCCGAAGCCTTCAAATGTTCGTATTATAAAAAATACGTATTGTTATTTAAGTACAACTCATTTCGAAACCCCATGTATTATTCTCTGCTATTGAAAACAAATAAATATATTTATTTGAATCGAAAAAGGAAGTTAATTGATTTCCAAGAAACCCCAGGGACCTTTTTTATTATTGACGAAGAAAATTTTGGGAGCAGTTTTGGCCACAATTTATTTATTCAACTAATGGTCGCTTCTGCGTAGAGAAATGGCCCGGAATAATGGTGTATAAAATATTCAAACCTCGCAGTGGTTCCTGTGAATTCCTGGGAAACTAGAACATGCTTTCAATCGATCAATATTTGTGCAAAATAACAATAGGTTTGAGAGGTTTTAATATTTACTTGTTTCTCGACGAAAATCGACATTTATTACGATGTTATAACGACGACCTTCGAGGCCGAGTTGTAAGTGCTATGACTGCCACACCGAAGGTGTTGGGGTACGATTCCCCGCGATGGCAGTGTGATTGTTAAAATCAGAGTCATAACAGACAGGGAGAGGGCATATGGCGTATCTTTTGCGCCACAAAACCGAGACCCACCAGCTAACGAAACGTAACGCCTACAATAAATCGTTGGAAAAGGCAACGGGAAACCACTCCAGTAACAAAATGTGAAAAATTAAAAGCATTCTGACGACGTGACCAGCCCAGCGCAGTTGTTTTTGGATAATGGCAGCCTCAATACTTCCAAAACAAGACTCCCAAGGAAGATTATGTACTCTCAGCTTACCGAAAACGCTCACACGGTGGCCAGAGGAAGCGTTTTAGGGACTCCCTTAAAGGAAATCTACAAAAGACTGGCATTGACTGTGATTGCTGGGAAAAGACTGCAGAGGACGGACCTAGGTGGAGAACAGCAGTAGGTATATAGTGGGACACAAGACTCTGAAGCACGGCGCAGAGACGACACCGCTGAGAGGAGGAGGAGAAGAAAGGAGAGACCACTGGGAGACGGTGACGGCTCCACTGCAGGCGCCTTCCCCTGCCCCAGATGCCCCAGAATATGTGGGTCCAGGATCGGGCTCTTCAGTCACATGCAGACCCACAATCGTGAAGGACAGTCTTCCTCGGACACGAGGGACAGCCGATGATGATGAATTATAATTATATTGTGTGACTATGACATGCGAATATTTTCTGACTTATTTTTTATTTTTATGATATTGTTATCAAATATTAAATGTCGACCACGTGAGGAGTCGGAAAATTCGATGGGCGTGCATGACAAGATGAATAAACTGTTAGGGATTGAGAGAAATATGTAAGGAAAAAAAACAATGAGGCGGTCCATTATTTCTGCCTACTCCTTCAGAGAGACGACATGATAGTTTAGTTTTTTTTATTAACACAATTTACATTTGATAACGTTATGTGTAAAATCAGGATTAACAATATAACCTTATTAAATACTCGTATATTTTCCTTGACGGCTGTGTTAGATGTCTAAACGAAATAAAAAATATTAGATATGAAATCGTCATGGAAGTTGACATTGTCACATTTGGAGATGAAGATTGAAAGCTACATTTGAAATTTGTATTATTGTTGAAATAAAAAAAATATGTTAAATCCCAAATTCAGTTTTTATTTTTAAGTAAAACATATGAACGTCAAACAATTGATTAACACGTATTATGTTAATGAGCAAAATTGAGGGACGACGTCCCGTACGAAGGCAAACGTCTTGCCTGCGCAACATCAAAGATTGATTTGGAATAGGGTCTTTGTAGGAGTTGTTCCGGGCAGCGCAAGACAGGGAAACCTTCACCGAAGTGATTGCCAACATCGAGAAAACCTGATAAAGCACACGAAGAAGAAGATCGTCCTCCCGATGATGAAGGTGTAAACCTTCGAAACATGTCGAGAAAAATAAACTCAAAAGTGGAAATAATAGTGTTTTAATTCATAAAAGTTCGAAGATGAAATCGTATAAGATCACTCCGTTAAAATATAATAGAACTTCTAGAAAACGTTTGCGCAAATATAATAATATTATGTACATTAAAGAATTGATTTAAATAATTGATATGATATGTGCATATTGTGATGAAACTTAAAATGACCAATCAGTGTCAAGAAAATAAATATCAAATATTTTTATGTTCAAAAATTACTTAGTATCTTGAGATATATTAAGTTATAAATAATTGTCCCTTAAGATGTTTGCTGGTTAAGTGCCTAATTACAGCAAATTTAAAAAAACGGTGGATACGTGTAACATAAATTAAATAAACACAAAAGTCCGGATCGTCCATGTCAACATGTGCAACATCGAAAAAAACATTATGTGTTATTACATTATGTGCTAAATTAAAAAAGCGGCGGATTCGTGGAACATAAATTAAATAGACAATACGAGTATGTGCACCATCTAAAAAGAACATTTTGTGTTAAATTATTCTTATTTTGATATTTTATTTTATATCATTGTATTTTATATTATTTATTTTGTGGGTGTTGCACGATCGAAGTGTGCGCGGGAGATGCCTATTGGTGGCGATGAGGTTCGCAACCCATTACACCGCGTCTCCCGCGGAGCGAAAAGAGAAGGATGGAGTGCCGCATCAGTAAAAGTGTGACAGTCCATTCTTTCTGCCTACCCTTTCAGGGAGATGGCGTGATGGTTAGTTAGTTAGTTAAGATGTTTGAATTAAAAATATTTAAGTAAGACTTGAAATATATTATATTATTTTGGATTTGGCTTTTAGATATTACTTAAATAATCACATGAAATCCATGACAAGCTCGATTTGTTCAAAAAAATATCATTTTAACATTTCAACGTATAGCACATTGGAATGTTAAAATGATATTTTTTATAACTTCTAACATCTAATAATAATAACCTCTTCAATGAGCTGTCGCTTTATTGAACTTGGATTTATTTTTTTGTAATAATGTTTTTGAAGACATTATTTCAATTTCAATTTTTTTATTTTTTTTTGTCTTCTAATGTATCATATACACCATTCATTTTGTTATTTATTGTGATTTTTATAAAAAAAATTAAACGATTTCAATTTCTCGCAAAAATATTGTATATATTTCGTAAAATCCTTATGCGCCCAGGAAAGCCCAAAATCCTGCCCATGATCGACATACATGGAAGCAGATGGAAGAGACCTACGTCCAGGAGTGGACGGATATAGGCTGATGATGATGATGATATTATTTTATAGCGTCAATGCATATAGTTTATCTTTCAACTTTCAGAAACAATTTGCCATTGTTTCTGTTTGTGTAGGTGGTAATTAAATAATAATTAAAACTATTTTAGAGATCGATATCTTTAACAACAATGAAGCAATATCCAGATGTACATACTCTTAATCTATGATGTATTCCGCCTTATTGACGCCGTTATATCGTCGTCGTTATACAATAATAATTAAGAAGAAAAAATCCATTTCCCTGTAAACAATCGAACACGTTCGAAACGATTAGAAACAGTGTAATAAGCACCGATTAACATTCATATACGCAAAATTACGTAATTTTATTAAACGAATTGATTATATCACGAGACAGTTTGAAGAACACAAGTACTCTTTTATAAACGTAACACGTGACGCGTGATGTGGTAAGAGATAATAGATTTGTAAAAGTTGTTAAATTTCTAATCAAACTTCTCCCAACAAAATGTTGATTAGCATTATCAGAATGTTAACTTTCTCCATCTACCATATACTTGTTATTATAAAAATCATACACTTCTACGGTATGTTATAATAACAGAACCTCAAGCTCATTTGCATTAAAAGACACTACTCCAAACCTTGAACTTGTGTAAAAAAATTCTGCTGAATATGATTAAACGGTTAAAGTTTTTTGACGAATTTTGTATACATTAAAACACTTTTTTTTCTTCTATGTTCGACACACTTTGTGTTGTAGATGTTTTATTTGTCTTTTTCTTTTTTATATACTTAGTATATACAACACTAACTTGTAAAAAAAAATACATATCAGACATGTTTTGGACAACCGGTCCATCCTCAGTGGATAAAGATAGATATTTAAAATATTATAAAATTGTTTACAATTATGAGCACTTTTGACAGATGTTATAAAGATTTATTTTGGAACGTTTATGCTTTTGTTATGAATCAATTTAAATTTTGAACTAATAATTTAAAGTTCTTATTGGGGTTCAGGTAATTACTTACAACAAAGGAAATAAATCAAAGATTGGAATTGACGTTAAATTTATTTGATTATTTATTATATTTTCTTTACTTTTAATAGCTTTTTTAATTTTTAAAATTTCTAAATTGCTCAAAGTTATATTTCTATTATTAACATGCAAAATTTCAACGCCATTATCTTTATAAAATGAATGATATTTTTCAATGAGGTACTCGTAGTTAGCAAATTCAGAAAAAATATTCCTTTTTTTTTTCGACATTTTTCGATATGAAAAACACTCAACAGTGGTGAAAGCAATGATAATGTTCAGTGTTAACGCCTTTATTTTATACATATATAAAAAGTCTCAAACGGTTATATATGCCTTTCAAATTATTATAACAGATGGTTTATTATTCTGCTTTGGGAATTAAAAAAACATTGTTTAAACCACTTTTTAATAAAATAAAAAAATTTAATACACATGTTTCAGAGGATACTTCCATCTTCAGGTGTAAAAATATAACCAATATAAATGTATTTTAATCTTTTTTTATTAAAAAGTGGTTTAAACCATGTGTTTTTAATTTCCAAAGTAGATTACTATGGAATTCCACAGTGTTAATGCCTTAACTTTCAATAAGTTGGTTTATTATTATTTATATTATTTCAAACCCTTGTATTGTCCATATTACTTTATGTTTGTGAGTATTGGACTAAGTGGGCATGTGGTGCTGGTGACAAATGTTCCGCATACTCTGGACGGCGAGAATAACGAATCAATCGATCCTTGGACGGCTGAGCATTAAAAGAAAAAATTCGCGTATATGCTCTCAGAGAATAGTGAGAAGAAATCACGACAATCTCGAAAGACTCATGAAAATGGGCAAAGTAGAGAGAAGACAATCACAAAGACAGCCATTGAGCCAATCAAATCAAGTCAAATTCAATCAATCCAATCAAATCGAATCGATGACTGGCCTCTCAACAGCTGCAGCCTTAAGACTGGAGCGCGGTGAAAGGAGCGCGTGGAGAGCCATGGTGGTTGGTTTACGAGATAAGCACGACCCTCAGTCATGAGGAATTCGACTAATAAGAAGAAGAATAAGACTTTATAAGGCAAGAGTCTATCATGAAACGGCAACAGTGTTCTATGTATTTATTACGATGCTCGTATTTAGGTCATTTCATATATACAGAATAATACGTAAAAAAATATCTTTCTATACACATGAAAAAACTTACAAGTATAATGTATCGTGCTATGATAACAATTAGTGTAAATTTTTTATAAGACTTATTCCACACATATTAGTTTCCAGGTGTCGATAATCAGATTTGTAAGCTTCTCAACAAAACCCAGAAACTCATTCCGAAACTCTTTTAAGTCTTCTGAAAGAAAGTTATTTCTCGTAATGTGGGTAGATAATAAACAGGACTAGCGCAAAGTAAAGAGATATATCCCAGAAGACAGGGCAGATTTTTACAATTTATTACTCCACCGCGAGTTGGTCCATAGCGGGCGCCCGCTGTTCCAGAGGAGGAAGATGAGAAATATAATTTATTTTTATTGACACAATTAAATTTTATCTTAATTATGGAAATATTTGGAGAAACGAAGATGCTTTAAAAGGTAGTAAAATTAAAAAGATGTTAATTTTTTAACTTGAATAATTAATTAAATTTATTAAATTAATAACCGAATTTCTAACGTAGTAAGCATTATGATAACATAAGTATAATTCATCACATCGATTTATTACTGTATTATGTACACTGAAGACGAAATATCTACTAAGAAAATATCTTAAATAAAAACATTGCGACCTGTCGTGGGTAGTTAGCATAACCTGCAGTACAGAGGACATTGTGAGACGGAGTACGCAAAGAAACAGTTTCTGGAGAGACTGCTTTGAAAGGATGGACACAGCAAAGATTTCTAAGGGTACGGCCACACCGGAGTGCCTGGGGTCAAGACACAGTTCGCTTGTGATCACGCCCTGTGGCGCGGAGCGGATAGTGTGGCCGGTCCCATAGCCGGGTGTTAGTTGGTTCGCCGGGTGTTCATTTTGACTCCAACTCTGGCACTTCGGTCTGGCCGTACCCTAACATCGTCAAATCAATCAAATCAAATCAGTTTATTAAATTAATAGACATTACAAACAGGAAAATGTTTAAGGCATCTATTAAGTACAGGTAAAATATCATAAAAATATTACAACAAAGTACCAGGAACGCATTAGAGATGGTTCGACATTAGGAAGACAAGATACTTTCTAAAGTCAATAGTATTTGCCCCCTGAACGTACTTTCACTAACATGAAAGACGTCGATCTCCGAGGAGACCGCGTTCAGCAGACTAATTGCTCTTCCCACCGGTGTCACCAGAGGCAGATTGGTTCTGGCGGCCGGTAGGTAAAACAATCTGTGCTGTCGCTGTCGGAGATATCTATCGGGGACAAAAAGACCAACATCCTCCAGTACGGCCGAGTTCTCAAAGTATCCCCTAATTAATCTGAAGAAATGGGTTATTAGATGTCCATCTCTTCGAAGCTGTAAAGAATTGGTTCCGAGCATTCCCAGAAGAAATGCCGTGGGATAGAGCCACGGATAACTACCATACTCCCTCATGTAGAGATACCTCAGAAATTTTTTTCTGAACCCTCTCCAGCATAACGGAATATCTCGCCTCGTGAGGACTCCATATCACAGAACCACTTTCGAGCCTGCTCCGAACCAATGCGTTGTATAGGACTCTGAGCACATTGGGATCCCTGAAAACCCTTCCGGTCCGGACGATGAACCCCAACATCCTCAGTGCAATGCCACAAATCCTCTCGATATGTGCACGAAAAGTCAGCCTACTCTCATAGATGATTCCGAGATCCTTCATCGTAGATACATGTGCCAGTTGCTGGTTGTTCATTGTGTATCTATGATATACAGTTCTCAATGCTCTAGTAAATGATAGCATAACGCATTTGGAGACATTGAATTGCATTTGATTACTGTTACCAGTTAACAATATTATTGATATCCGACTGGAGGCGAAGACAGTCTTCAGGATTTCTTCGTGATGCAATAGACTCGAGAAGATTGGTCGAACACCAAAGAGATAGAGAGAAAGTTGGACGACTTCATCACAAGACCTAGATATATCCTGGCAGAATATCCAGCCAGTTTTTCGGTAACATGATATATTACATCAATATCATAATATTACATGATTTATCTTTAATTTTTCAACGCCATATAATTGCCAAGTGTTCTCGCATAAACTCATAATGTTATTTCCTATAGATATATTTGCAATATACCTGTAAACAGAAACGGAATAACTTAAACGGTTATTTTTATTAATTTAATCGGGGTTTTTTACACTAAAAAAATTATTTTTCTCAACATGTTCCGCAAATATTATAACTTCCATCAGGATAACGAATTATTCCACGGTGATAACGCCTTTTTTATAAATTTATTCTCGTATCAAAGATTTAAAAAAAATCGTTATGCCAATACATCACAGAGCTTGTATAAGAATACACGCCCCTGTGTAAAAGTTTAGAACAGTTCAATGACAAATTGTTTCTATGCGTGCTATCAATCCATTCAGTTCCATTTTTTTAAAAGAAAATCTAATGATTTTACTGAATTCTCTTGATTGAAGTCCATTTGAAAAAATAATTAAATATAATGATATGTTTTTAAGGCACCATTAAATCAAATATTCAGCAGTAGCGTTAAAAGCGTACTGCTGTACGGACGTAAGACTTGGAAATCTACCGCAGACATTATTGGAAAACTCCAGATGTTTATAAAAGTTGCCTTCGCTCAATATTCAAGATCTATTGGTCTCAAACATTGGCAAATGCCGTTCTCTGGACCATGGCAGGCGAAAAGCCAATCAGAGAACAAGTCGCTAGACGCAAATGCCTGTGGATCGGTCACACCCTGAGACGGAATCCAGCCTACATCTACATAGAAGCGAGGCAGACCTAGAGCCAACTGGAGAAGAGCCCTACAGGACGAGGTCAAAGTAGCAGGCCTCACTGGGGATGATGTTAGGCATCAGGCATGCGATAGAGTCGAGTGGAGAAGATTCCTTGAGGCCCTATGCACCACGGAGGTGTGATAGGACAAGAAGAAGAATAAGATCAATTTTATTTTGGTACCCTATCAATATTCAAAATCTATTGGCCCCAAACAGTGTCAAATGCCGTTCTCTGGACCATGGCAGGTGAAAAGCCAATTAGAGAACAAGTCGCTAGGCGCAAATGGCAGTGGATCGGTCACACTCTGAGACGGAACCCAGCCTGCATCGCTCAGGGCGCACTAGACTGGTCCCCTATGGGGGGAAAGAGAAAGCGAGGCAGACCTAGAGCCACCTGGAGAAGAACCCTGCAGGACGAGGTTAAGGCAGCAGGTCTAACTTGGGACGATGTTAAGCATCAGGCATGCAATAGAGTCGGGTGGAGAAGATTCCTTGAGGCCCTATGCACCACGGAGGTGTGACAGGACAAAAAGAAGAAGAAGAAGAAGACCCTATCAGTAAACATAAATATGTATATGCGCTCTTGAGATGAGTAATTCATAAAAATGGCGCTTTATAAATTATCCAATTTATTATTATTATTATATTATATACGAGTACATATAGGTGGGAAGAGCAATTAATCTGCTGAACGCGGTCTCCTCGGAGATCGACGTCTTTCATATTCGTGAAAGTACGTCCAGAAGGCAAATACTCTTAATTCTGGAGAGTATCCTGTCTTCCTAATGTTGAACCATCTCTCATGCGTTTCTGGTAGTATACTATACACTAACTAACTAACTAACTAACCATCACGCCGTCTCCCCGAAAGGGTGGGCAGAAAGAATGGACTGTCACACTTTTACTGATGCGGCACTCCATCCTTCTCTTTTCGCCCCGCGGGAGACGCGGTGTGATGGGTTGCGAACCTCATCGCCATATATTATTTTACCACAATATATTATTATACTATACACAATATATTATTTTTCCTAATCTCAATTGATGCCTTAATAATTAATTTTGTAATGTCTATTGGTGAAATAAACTGATTGAGTTGATTGATTTGACTTGATTTGATTTGAATAGAATGTATATTTTAAAATATTATTTATTTATTATTCACCTAGTAGTTTTAACAGTGTTGGCATCCCGCTGTAGTCGTCAATAATCAATGCCGATATCTTAATCCGGCTTTAATGAATGTTGCGCCCATAATCCCCGGCGTATATCCCGTGAAAATTATCAGATGGTCGCTATGTCAACAGTGACAAACAAGTATATCGTGGAGAATTGTTATTATTAAATATGTAATGCAATGATATACACACACCAATAATGCGATTAACGTCACAGATAATAATCAAATTTAAAACAAGGAGACGGCGCCGCAGTCAATCCGATATCCAGAAATAATTTTGGTTTAGTTTCGAATCATGTCATTTTCGTTTAACAGCTTATTTATTTAATGACGGTTCGGTGAATGTTTAAATTTTCAAGATTCATATATTCCCTTGCCTAACTTAACCTCACCTTCGAGACTAGAATGAGTTTCACAATAATTATGGTAACATTCAAATAAAACAATTGAAACAGATTTTAGATATTTTAAATATTTAGATATTTTAAGGAAAATATGTTTAAGAGTGTAATGACATATGAGGGTATTATTTGCAAACCCGGCAAACTCCACCAACAATCAAAAGTGAGATATGAATTGGGTCTTATTCATAATACATTTACACACAATTTTTATTGATTTTCAATTTCAAATTCGGCTTCATTCTGAAGAATTTTGGTATTAAAATATAGGGTTTGTTGCAAACATGGCAACCTCCACTTGAGTGTTGCAAAGCTGGCAAACTCCAAAATGAAATTCGTTATTTTACTTTAATTATCAAAATAATGATGAATATTTCATGGCTGATTACTTTTAAAATACTAACTGGTTGAGATGAAAAAAATAAATATCGTAAAAAAGCGCATTTTATTAGCGTATATGTTTTTTGCGATTTACTCAAAACATCTAATGATGGAGTTTGCCGGGTTTGCAACTAATACCCTCATATGCAGAGAATGCCATCATCATGGGCACCCGAAATCCTAGAAGGTCACATTAGTAGAAGAAGGACAGTAGTCACACCATGACTACAATGGGATGAAGAAGTTGGGAGGCACGCAAGCCAATAAGGGCAGTAGGACCATCGAAGGAGAAGAATATCAAAATAATTTTCAATTTCTGGTATGGCCAGTTTATAAAACTATATTTATTTATTTATTATTTCTTTAACAATGGTGTAAAACTCCATATTAAATAATTAATACGAGTGAAAACGTCAGTTTTCTAGAAATTTTATTATATTTTAAGGGAATGACATGTTTCGCCCTTCCAAGGCATTATCAAATGTTTAACAGTTTTAAAATGCTTAGAGTTTTAAAATGTGAATATAATGTTAACATTAATTCAATTACTTGGCATTTATTCAATTACTACACAAAAAAAATTATCTCCATAATCTTAAAGCGTATATGAAATATAACAAGTGTTTCATTTTATTTCATTCTTTGCTGACGGAACCGATTAAAACTAGAAGAACAATCAATAGATTATAACTTTTAGATTTTTGTATTTATTTATTTACAATGAGTTTTTTCCAAGAAACCACAATAAACAACATAAATATAAAATGGTTTTACCAACTATACATGTATCTACTAAATAATACTGTACATTTATCATAATATAAATTTGAAAGTTATCTCAAAATACAGAAATATAATTTTTTTTTAAGTAACTAGTAATCAAAGAAAAAAAAATTCTTAGCTTTGAGAATATTTTGTAAATATGGTCTAGTTATATTGTATAAACAGTAATGTCATTTGCAATATTATCTTTTAACCGCACTGCAAGCGTGCAGTTATTGCATTCACTTGATTTTACAGTTGATTTTCGATCTCCATATGTTGATTTCTTAAAATTGTCGCACACAATCACCGCAAACAGGCCGCAGATAGCGGAGCGCACTTACTGAGCGAGCATTGCACAAGTAATAATCACTCGGCGATCTAAATTATAATGTGCAGGCGCAATGGTCGGTGAACAAAAAGTATTTTCTGCTTTGGAAGTAGTCAGCACTTAGCGGCGGCGCGGCAGAAGCCCCGTTAAAGACTGCGGTTATTAAGATTTTCCAGTCCACAGAAACTCGACTGATCGCTGCTGGTGTCCGCGGTTTATTATGCTAAAAGGTAAGGGACAGCGCAGGCCATCCGTGAAACTACGAGCGTGCCATAATTAAATTTTCTAACCCTCTGAAATTCAGACCCCAAAGTAAATAATAAGACTGATAAACTCTACTATGAATGAAAACGTCTGTCTTCTAGGAGTTAAATTATATTTTAGATGGAAAGACTTGTGCCGCCCTTCTCAGGCATTATCAAATCAAATCAAATCAAATCAGTTTATTAACTCAAAAGACATTACAAACAGGAAAATGTATAATGAATCTATTAAGTACAGGTAAAATATTATAAAAATACAACAAAGTACCAGGAACGCATTAGAGATGGTTCGACATTAGGAAGACAAGATACTTTCTAAAGTCAAGAGTATATGTCCCCTGAACGTACCTTCACTAATATAAAAGACGTCGATCTCTGAGGAAACCGCGTTCAGCAGACTAATTGCTCTTCCCACCGGTGTCACCAGAGGCAGATTGGTTCTGGTGGCCGGTTGGTAAAACAATATGTGCTGTCGCTATCGGAGAAATCTATAAGGGACAAAAAGACCAAATAATGTCAACGAAATTTAATAATGCCTTAGAATGGCGAAACATTTCAATCAATCTAAAATATAATAAAACTCCTAGAAAACAGACGTTTTCATTCATATGAATTATTTTATGTGGAATTTTACATCATTGTTTAAGAAACAATAATCATCTTCGATAATCAATAAGATCAATACGAAGACTTTCGTGACGGAGTGGTAAGAGCTCTAAATACCATACCGAAGGTCCTGGGCTCGATTCCCGGCGATGAAAGTGTGATTGTCACACTACGTATGGTCTGGTGTAGAATTCAAGTGACAATAAAATGGCGATAGAACAATATGAATGATAAACTAACTAACTAACTAACCATCACGCCGTCTCCCCGAAGGGGTAGGCAGAAAGAATGGACTGCCACACTTTTCTTTCCTGACAAATTTCTCTCGCTTCCTCAACATTCATACATCGTGTCATGCACGCGCGTCGATTTCTCTGACTCCTCACATGGCCGACATTCAATTTTTTATTTATTTGATCGTGCCACGTTTTCCTCGGTCTTCCTCTATTTCTAGTTCCATTTACATCGTTAACATATAATTTTTTTACCATTCTTTCTTCATTCATTTTTTCCATGTGTCCAAACCATCTTAATGATCCTTTCATTATTTTGTTCATAACACCATCATTCGCACCGCATTCACTTCTTATATTTTCATTCGACACCCCCTTACATACACAGAGTATCTACACATTCGTCTAAGAGATCTCTCATTTCTACCGCATTTATTCTACTTTCATCCTACTTTTGCCAGTTCGATGCTTCGCTTCCATACATATGGGTCGGTAGAAGAACACCTAAGAGTGGCGTTGTGTTTAATACATTTAAAAGAAATAATACATAATTGAAGTTCAAAAACAAAAAAATTTTCGCATACGAAAGAGTAGATATGCTACAATCCCAATCGGCTGATGAATGTTAAGCAATGTAACGTTTCGTATATAAAATATGTATGTTTTCATATCGTAATAAATGGTTAGACACGTGATGCTTTAATGCATAATTGACGGGTGCCCTCTGTGACGGGTCTCGTTCCTCTCCCTGTTGGCCATAATAATAATTTGTGCAGTGGTTTTATTTATTTTTTTAATATTATGAAATGCTTCCTAAACCTCGTCCTTTGTCCTACATGCCAAAAACTGTACTCTACGTTATTATTTTTTTTTTCCCCATCCCGCATTTGTCTCTTCTGCCTCTCCTGTTCTTCCCGCTGTATATTCCTGCGGTGTATATTTTATCTTTTATGAAATGTTCATGTATTATATATTATGCTTATTTATTTATTCAATAAAGTACAGCGGAGCATAGAAGATTGAGTAGATTAAATGTGGTCTGGCACCCCCTTGTTGTTGCCGTATTTAAATGTAAGTCCCGGATGGACCGGGGACAGGCCCAGGGAGTGTACGAGCGAGGCTGATAAAAGGGCGCCGCTACGCCCTATAACAGCCTCGGGTATGTGGCGGGAACTTCTATGTTCCTATAAAAAAAAAATGCATAATTGAGTGGGTATGTATGTAGAGTCGCTATTTTTATTTTCGTAATATCATACTACCTTTTAACTTTCAGCTCACTGGAGCATTTAATTGGTGAGTGATTGATTGTCTTCGGTAATTAATCGGCGGATAGAAGTACAGAAGGGTGATACGGGAGAGAATTGTTTGAAGTTATGCCCGGCTTTCCGGGTAGTCAAGAAGATAATATCGCATTTTTAGATGTAACATACTTTCAGCTCGCGCACTTGTCCGATAATAATTATATTTTATTTTTAAACGGATAAGTTGCTATAACCCATGATACATCGATTTGGCTTATGCTGTCATGATGTAAAGAGCTATTCAACAAAATAATAAAAATAATAATATTACACCATACTCAGAGTATAAGTTATCACTCACTAACGCTCATTCTAAAAAAATCTAAATATTCCGAGTATTAAATAATAACCTTTTTTGCTTTTGTTATTTTCTACTCCTTTCATCAATTTTATTGTAATTTGATAACATTATATAGGTTTCCTTGTTATTAAATTATATTACCTTACAAAATATTAAAAAGTGTAAATAACGTGTTTTAATACATAAAATAAATAATTATGGAATTCCACAGTGTTAATTTCTTTAAAATATCATAACCTTAATATGTGATACATTGAATTGACTTAATTTTGCGGATTCTTTGCATATTTACACGAAACACATATTTATGAGTAATTAATATGCCTGGCAGCTAAATAAAAATAATTATCATGCGATTAAATATTGTTTATTATTGATTTCAATCATAGGGATTGGTTTGCAGCAAAGTGTAATTTTTTTGCTGGTTCTAGGGATGCCACTTGCGTTTTTTATTGTGGCAGTTTTCCGTTGCTTTCCACATATTTTGTATACGGCAGGTTATATTAACCCAATTACTTAATACGATTTTTAACTATTGATTCATATGATATGTAGCAAGTCTATCGCCATTTTTATTGTCCCGTGAATTCTACCCGGGTAAAAAGACAGCGTGATTTTTTTACACACTGTCATCGCCGGGAATCGAACCCGGTATCATCAAATTAAATCAAATCAGTTTATTAACTCAAAATACATTACAAACAGGAAAATGTTTAAGGCATCTATTAAGTACAGGTAAAATAATAAAACGAAGATCACAAGGAAATCGAAAGAAGAATCACAATTGGTAACAAAACATTCTTCTCTCTACTACCAGCGCTCAAATCAAGAAACGTACACTGGAAAACCAAAATCACCCTGTATAAAACAATCATCCGAACAGTAGTGACCTATGGGTGTGAGGCGTGGACGATGACAGCGAAATCTGCAGAGCGACTGGATACTTTTGAGAGAAGGGTGCTGCGCAGAATTCTGGGGCCTGTGAATGACGGTGAAGGCTGGAGAGTGCGGCATAATGACGAGCTGTACAATATTTACAAAGCTCCCAGTCTCTCCACACAGGTCAGACTGAATAGACTGAGATGGGCCGGTCACGTGCAGAGGATGCCGTCATCGCGAACCCCAAAAAGATTGCTGGAGTGGCACCCAGGTGGCAGAAGACCAATTGGACGACCAAGGCTGCGATGGGAGGATGAAGTTGGGAGAGATGGAACAAGATTGTTAAGAGTGTCAGATTGGAGGGTCGAAGCGGAGGACAGGAGGAGTTGGAGGCGAAGAATACTGGAGGCTAAGGCTCGATATGGGCTGTAGGGCCATCGAAGAAGAAGAAGAAGAAAATATTATAAAAATACAACATAGTGCCAGGAACGCATTAGAGATGGTTCGACATTAGGAAGATAAGATACTTTCTAAAGTCAAGAGTATTTGTCTCCTGAACGTACCTTCACTAATATGAAAGACGTCGATCTCCGAGGAGACCGCGTTCAGCAGACTGATTGCCCTTCCCACTTGTGTCACCAGAGGCAGATTGGTTCTGGTGGCCGGTAGGTAAAACAATCTGCGCTGTCGCTAACGGAGAAATCTATCGGGGACAAAAAGCCCAACACCCTCTAGCACGACCGAGTTCTCGAAATATACCCTGATTAATCATCGGCATGGCAGTCGTAGCAATTGAGACTGCATGAAGGTCGACAATAAAATATATTTTTTAATTGTACATCTCAATTGAAGTAATCTAAAGTTAAATCCGCTCTATATAGTTTTACGTCATTTACCATATATAGAATTTACCCTACATTTCTATGTGGTTGAGTAAAACAATTTTACTCTAATTGATAATGGAAACCCATCATCTTTATAAGCAGTGTAAGTGGAAAAATGAAAATAACTTTTAGTAGCTTATAACGTGGCGACGGAAGACACACCATTAGGTAGCGATGAGTTGCGCAAGCCAGAGGCGAACAGGGGGTAGAGTACGGAAAGACATACGTATATCATATTATGACACATTATGAAGAATGGCAGGATAAAGTTATCTTACGATCTGTCCTTTCTACTTATCACCAGAGGTGATTCCATATTAAATAATTAATTGGAATGGAAACATCTATTTTCTCAAAGCTTTATTTTATTTTATGTAATGGCATGTTTCGCCTTGCTGAGCCATTATCAAATGTTAAGCATTAAAAAACAAATTTGATAATCTCTTCTGATAAACTCTTCTGTTCGACTTAAGGAAGACAAGGTACTCTCTAAAGTCAAGATTATTTGGCTTTTGAACGTACTTTCAATAATATGAAGACGTCGATCTCTGAGGAGACCGCGTTCAGCAGAATAATTGATCTTCCCACCAGTGTCACCAGAGGCAGGTTGGTTCTGGCGGCCAGTAGGTAAAACAATCTATGCTGCCGCTGTCAGAGATATGTATCAATAATGAAAGTCTAACATCCTCCAACACGACCGAGACGTCTCACATCATTTCCCAAGAAATAAAAGATGTATTATATTTGAAAGGTTTCAAATAAACAATCTGTAGATCGCACCCTAGAGCGACAAGGCGGTAACGGTATATGTTTAGCGTTCTTATAGCACATAAGCAATCTTCGTATCCGACAGGTTGCAAAATCCATTTCAGCTGATTGTGTGGACTGTGGATGTACCGAAATACGTAAGTGATGGATGGTCTTCAAATACGCGTATTATTTATCCCGAGGCGGCGCTGTTGCGATGGTAAAAATAGATGATTTAATAACATGTATTGGAGAAGCGACAGGCGACAAGTGGGGCTTTCCTCGCGATTTATGTGGGAAGGAAATTAAACAGAAATAACAGTACGTTACAGAATAAACATATTGAAACACATACATATTTATATATATGACAAACTTACGGCTTTAACACTGTGGAAATATATTATGACGATTTTTTTAAATATTAAAATATTGTTTTTTCCACTCTCAAGTTCGTTTTTCTTTATTTCTGTGGTATTCAACAAGTTGTTTAAACCCAATTACTTTATACAACTTTTTAGCTATTGATTCTCATGACATGTGATAGGTAGCTAATCTATCACAATTTTATTATCACGTGATTTCTACACCAGACCAAAGACAGTGTGACAATCACATTACCATTGCCGGGAATCTAACCCGGGGCCTTAGGTGTGGCAGTCATAGCTCTTGGCACTCTATCACGAAAGTCGTCCTTGTCATTAGTTTTTCTTGGCAGGTTTCGAATGCTTTTACACCTTCATCATCGGGAGAATGATATTAACTATATTATATACAATATAAACTGTTGTTTATATCGTATTGACAACGAATATAAAAACAAACATCATGTTTTGACAGTTTAGAATACTGAAAGTACTATAAGTTGGCATTTTATTTTCACTGTTTGCCTATGTGTGACGTACAATTATTATAATATATTAATGTTGTTATGATACAACACAGAGCTCTACGATCTATACCAGGACGTCAGCGTGGTCAAGTTTATAAAGATTAACAGACTGCGCTGGCTAGGGCACATGCACCGCATGGGGGATCTGGAGCCCCCCAAAAGAGTGTTGTATGACAATCCAGCAGGGCGAAGAAGCATCGGTAGGCCGAGACTGCGATGGCTGGATGGTGCCGTGGCAGATTGTCGAGTCCTGGAGTAGCAAGACTGGGAGTTGGCGGCCAGAGACGTTTCTTGGTGGAAGCCAAGACCCACGAAGGGTTGGGGGCGCCGGAGAAGAATGTTGTTATTTGAAAAATTCTTAGTAGAAATTCATTGTAAAATATTTTTAACAAAATCTTTTAAATATACATTATATATTTAGTTTATTTCCTATGTGGAATGTAACGTAATATATTTAAAAATGTATATTAATATATTTATCATATTTTCATTATATTGTTTTAAGCAAATATCGTATGGCATTCCTTTATTGCAAATAAATTGCTCAAACGAATGATTAATTAATGCAGAGACTGATTGAAAATTATCCGGGGGGTAGCAGGCAAAGGAGGTAAACATATTACTGGAAATGACAATGTGTATCTCATTTTCATGTATAAATTTACAAGGTGTCAAAATTCATCGTCTACAGTATGTTCCCACTAACAAGGCGCAAACTACGACACGCCGATAGACGACTGACGGTTGTACAAGAATCAGATGAAAAACATCATACCTACGAACTAAACAAACATGAAAGCAATTTAGTATGGTACATAAATATCAATTTAATATCAATTATCAACGAAGTAAATTTTTTTTGTATGTTCACAAATGTGTTTTTTTGTATGTTGAATTATCATTCATTTTAAATTCGCATTACACAAATTGGATCGTTTCGCAATTTGGACCACTTACTAATTCATATATTTTTTTTGAATTATATATTATATATTATGTATTATATACCCGGTGCGAATGGTGGTATTATGAACAAAATTATGAAAGGATCATTAAGATGGTTTGGAAACATGGAAATAATGAATGAAGAAAGAATGGTAAAAAAAGGATATGTTAATGATATAAATGGGACTAGAAATAGAGGAAGACCAAGGAAAACGCGGCACGATCTAATAAATCAAATATTGAATGTCGGCCACGTAAGGAGTCAGAGAAATCGACGCCCGTGCATGACACGATGTATGAATGTTGAGGAAGAGAGAGAAATATGTCAGGAAACAAAAGTGTGGCTTTCCATTCTTTCTGCCAACCCCTTCGGGGAGACGGCGTGATGGTTAGTTAGTTAGTTAGTTAGTTAGTTAGTTAGTTAGTTAGTTTTTCTGTATTTTTTTTAAGTGTGTAAGAAAATAACTTCCTAGACGAGTGGAGGAAAATGGAAAAGGCCATATCCAGCATCAAAGGGGAAAAGGCTGAAGAAGAAGAAAAATTATACAAAATTATGTTAAAATATAATTATTGACTAAAATCCTAATAAAGTCCAAAGGAACTTTAGAACTTTGTTTCTTTAGAAATAAAGTCTTACAAGAACTACAGCTTTTCGATCCATTTCCGCAATGACAATCTGAAACACAGTGCGTAATTTTGAAATAAAGAAGATCTGCGATGTCGAAGATGTTGTGCAATGGGAAGAATTTATTTAAGAGATCATGTGGAGAGAGCGTGTTCTGAAAGAGTGATAAGTAAAGCGCCAAATAAAGTACCGACAGGCAATTGACCTCAAGGAAGACCACTCAAAAGATGGCAAGACAGTTGGACATCTACATTCAAAGAACAGGGTCCGAGATATAACAGAACATAATCATAAATAAATAAGAAGAAGTAGACAAAAATCTAGAATGTGAGCATTTGGATTGGATAAATTTAATTGATATGGAACTGTCAGAGGAATTTAAATTACAACCATTCCTAAAACACGTTCGACACCATCGCATGTTTAATGTTTTCGTGTATTACCTGTTTTTACAAGTACAAGTTTACAAGTACATACTTTACAGTAAAAATGAAGCGTTGATCTATTCTCAGATTGCTATCAATTCAATAAATAAATTAAATTTAAATTGTATGAATAAAGAGGTCCATACTTCCTGTTCAATATTGACAAATGATAGGGTTGAATCAATATTTTTGAACTTATAACTATGGTACGTACAAGTGAAACAAAATATATAGAATTCTAAAAATACAACGCTTAAGAAGATTTTTTAATTAATTAAAATAATGTTTTTTTCCACTTTTGAGTTTATTTTTCTCGTCTTAGGTTGAAGGTTTTATACTTCATCGGATGAAGTTTATATCGTTCTCTGGATGATGATGTAAAACCTTCGTTGCAAGTCGAAAAAAATCTTGAATAAGATAAAATAATGATTTCTTTAATTAAAAATTACACTTTGTAATTCCCGTCTTTTTATTAAGTTTTTAATTTATCAACAAATTAAGTATTAACATTTAAAAGCTATTACAATTTTTTTTAAATCTAACAAAATAAGAAATCAAGCAAATAGAACGTATCTTATTATCAAATAAATCAAGAATGTATGTTTTCTATGTTCGCCATACTTAATATAACTTTGAGCAATGACGAAATTTTAGAAATCAAAAAAGGAATTAAAAATAAATAAAATATTATAAATAATCAAATAAATTTAACGTCAAGTCCAATCATTGATCAATTTCCTTTGTTGTAAGTAATTACCTGAATCCCAATAAGAACTTAAAATTATTATTTTAAAAATTTATTGATTCATAATATTTTTTATAACAAAAGCATAAACATTCCAAAAGCAATCTTTATAACATCTGTCAAAATTGATCATATTTGTAAACAATTATATAATATTTTAAATATGTATCTTTATTATACGTATCACTGAAGAACGACTGGTTGTTCGAAACATGTCTGATATGTAATTTTAATAGTGTTTTATATACAAAGTATATAAAAATAGAAAAAGATAAATAAGAATGTATATATTATATATGAACACATCGATAACAAGGTAGGTTACTCATAAAATGTTAACACGTATGTATAATAGACAAAAGGTTAAAAAAATGTATTTTAAATGGAGGCATAAAGATGAAAAGTATAATTGTTATACATAACATATACGAGTATAATTGAAGGCTAGTTTTTACATAAGAAGTATAAACATGAAACAAAGAAAAAGTGAAGAAAAAAAAACTGTTAATTGTGAAATTAAAATAAAATATACAAATCAAATTGTTATATTGTTCTGATGAAACTTGGTAGGAAACTAATTACCTTTTTGTAATAACCTTACTGTGGTTAATTAGAATGTGTTATTATTATTTTTTGTATTTATAATCAATTAAATTATAAAGGTCGGCCATGCTAGAAGTCGGAAGAGTCGACATGCATGTATGAATGTGGAGGAAGCTAAAGAGATATGTCAGATTCTTTCTGCCTACCCTTCCGGAGAAATGGTGTGATGATTTGTTGTTTTCGTTGTTGTGTGAACTTTAAATATTTATCCGCAAAGTGAGTACTTCAAACTCGTCCAAAAATTCAAAAAATGTATAGAAGTGTAGATATTGTGTTTGGCTTCGGATCCGGCCGAATAGTTTCGTCTCATCAAATCGCCTTATTTCCAGGGGAAATTCGTGATCCGTGTAGAATTTTGCGAAGGGCTGTTTTGCCTCACCACCCGGCCCGGCCGTGGTCTACTGAGTGTATATAGGGCCGTATCCATCCCCAGGGCCGACCCCTCGAGACCTTCTAATCAAATCATTCCTTACTAACAACTATGATCCCTCTTCTATCGAATGGAGAAATGGTTCATTACGAGATCACATAGATCGTGAATGGGAATTATTACCAGGAAATTACAATTTTGGTACGTACCCACGTATCTTCTGCTAACAATAATGCCTATTGTGTTTTAAAAATAATATTTAAGTAGGCGTATTTACGTATAAAATATGTATAATTACGCATTCTAGCAAATAATCCAAATAAATTCCAGTATTTTTCGGAAAATACGCTTTATTTATTTTTTATTTCTTGAACAATTATGTAAAACTCCAAATTAAATAATTAGTACGAATGAAAAGGTCTGTTTTCTAGTTTTTCACCTATCTAAGGCATTATCAAACTTATGTTGATTTGTCCACCCTCTTTGCCAACCCTCCGGGAACGGCGCGATGGTTAGTTAGTTATTATTGAAATATTATACATAAACTTCTTCTTCTTCTTCTTTTTGTCCTATCACACCTCCGTGGTGCATAGGGCTTCAAGGAACCTTCTCCACCCGACTCTATCGCATGCCTGATGCCTAACATCATCCCAAGTGAGGCCTGCTGCCTTAACCTCGTCCTGCAGGGTTCTTCTCTGAGCGATGCAGGCTGGGTTCCGTCTCAGAGTGTGACCAATCCACTGTCATTTGCGTCTAGCGACTATATACAAAATCCAAACATAAAATTTCACCGAAAACTCATATTTAAATACAAGGCTCTACATGGAATACTAGACGGCGTTCACCAGGGAGAACCACAAAACGATGGAGAGATAGATAAAGTTCAGCATCACAGGGGGAGAATCATGTAATTTCAGACTGCAACAAGTTGAAGAAAAAGAAGAAAGTGCACACTGGAAATAAACAAAATCTCCTTCTTATTCTTCTTCTGATTGTAGATCTTGCGATCTTTTTATGCAGGATATCAACTTTCTTCCTGTGATGAAGACCACCAGCCTTCTCTCCATCTCTTTGGTGGTCGTCCTGGTGGTCGACGGCCCTCTGGAGTCACGATATTAGGAATTCTTGCTGGATATGGATCCAGCACGAGTTCCTAATATCGTTTTCGAGAGAATGGTCTCTCGATGTGGTCCCTCCAGAATCGTATTCTCTGCCTACTTTATCTCACTATGTCTTCAATATTGCAGGATTTGCGAATTTCTTTATTGGGTATCCTATCTCTAAGGGTTCTTCTCCCAATGGGTCGCAATTTTCTCATTTATTCTACTCTTAAGAGATGTTTGGTTCTGACAGTGTCTGCTCTTGCTTCATTTCTTGAATGATGATTCCATGAAATGAAACATGCGACTCATTTGGACACAAAACGATTTAACGAAAATATAATAACGATATAAAACTAAAAAATAGTATATCTCTGAAGCATCCCAATTATGTCGACGTCAGTCGATTTGTAATATATATTTTTTTATGAACACTGCCTCGCTCACACTAAAAATGTCCAATTCCGAGACGTGTAGATTCGATGTCCGAATTGCTCATATTAGTATTTCTAAAGTGGCACTATTTGAAAATATGATATGGACTTGTAAAAACTAGTGCGTTATGAAAGTGACCTATTTTTAATTAATATTGAAATTTGACACAGTTAGGAAGGCGATCGATCATTGTGCCGAGTGAAATGGCGTTAAAAGAGTTTGTGAACATCTTGCTATGGCGATGTAGAGCTCGGGCGGCAGACGGCAGGTCGAGCAGGTAGCGGCGGTGGATAAAAGAAGATAAAAGTGAGATATCGATCAGAGTTAACAAAGGCGCTAAAGGTCAAAGCCGCCGTTATTAAACAGAAGTATGCGAGTTCGTGCTATCGCCTTCCGAAGTTAGGCCATTAAGTAGCAGAATGTTTCGAGTCCCTTGGCACTTTTCACTTATGAAAATAATGACTTGTGTATCACACGGAGCGCGATGGATCCTGATGGAACCTTTTAACCCTTCAAAATCCAACCAAGCGAACAACCGCTCACATCTTGATCGGGTATATTCAGGATTAAGAAGGAGATTTTGACAAACGAGAAAAACCACTGTCTTGTATACCCATATACAACAAATATGGTAAGTGAAATCAAATCAAATCAGTATATTTCCTCAAAAGATATTACAAACAAAATTAATGTTAAAGTAATCTATTGAGAACAGGTAAAATATAATATACTCGTATAATGTATAATACCAGGAACGCTTGAAAAATGGTTCTACTTTAGGAACACAAGATACTCTAAGTCAATAAATTATGTGTTTACTAATCTATTAATCATGTAGTAAATTTAAAATTTCATGACGTGTTACGATTATTTAGAGAAGAAAAATTAAAAAGTAAGAGTTCTGACTTCCATATCGAAGTTCCCGGGTTCAATTCCCGGCGATGGCAGAGTGATTGTCACATTGTCTTCGGTCTGGTGAAGAATTCACGTGACAATAAAATGGCGATAGATTGGCTACCTATCACATGTCATGGGAATCAATATATAATAGCTAAAATAAATTGTATACAGTAATTGGATTCAAAAGACCTGTTGTATACAAAAAAAAAATCGATAGAATATTTTGAGCACATAGCCAAATGGTTTGCGCATTAGCAGATCAAAAACAGTTTTTTATGATGTGCAACTTCAACCCAGATGCCGCCTTAATCTCAGATGTCAAGTTAAATAGCACAATCCTTCCAAGGGTAAAAACTTCCAAGTATCTGGGATCGGTCATATCAGAGGTCCGATTCAATTGAAGCGGACATAACCAACCGAACAATATCCGGATGGGGTAAACGCTGACTGGAATTCTGTGTGATCCGAAAATGCCAATAAGAACAAAGGGCAAGATTTATAAAACAGCTATCCGGCCGCCATTACTATACGGAAGCGAAGTATGAATTCTGAATTCTGAATTCTGAATTCTTGCTAGGTATGCTAAGCTACCAATCATTGGAGAGAAGGAGGAACATTCACTTGGGAGTTCACTTCTTTCAGCTGATTGGCGGCCGTATACAGAACTCGGATGTCCTGAGTGATGTAGGTCTATTTGTCCCTGATAATTACCTTCGTCAAAGACAGCACAGATTGTTCTATTTGCCACGCTGCAGAACCAACCTACCAATGGTAATGCCTGTGGGTAGGGCAATCTTATTGCTTAATCGGATCGCCTCGGAGGTCGACATATTTCGTGATAGTGTGAGTTGCCTCAGGGATGCAATATCAATGTTATGATTTTTTCTTACTCTTAAGCTTAATTTTTATTTTTTTTAATGCTTCTCTGTTTATAATGTAATTGCAAACGATTTGGAATTGTATGTCTGTAATGTTTGTGATTATTAACAAAAAAAAAAAATGAAATCCATGAACAAAAGCTCAATATAATCCATACAACAGAAAAGCGCATGTTACGGTGGTCGGATAGAG
This sequence comes from Lepidostoma basale, assembly GCA_022606425.2. Lineage (NCBI taxonomy): Eukaryota > Metazoa > Arthropoda > Insecta > Trichoptera > Lepidostomatidae > Lepidostoma > Lepidostoma basale. The sequence goes on along the minus strand of JAHDVF020001325.1, from coordinate 1,802,424 downwards.
TCACATTGAAAGACAAGGTGCGCAACGAATATGTGAGGGGAAGTCTCAAGGTAGCCCCCATAAAACAAAAGTCAGAAACAATGCTCCGATGGTATGGTCACGTGATGAGGAGACCTCACGACCATGTAGTGAAAAAATGTCTTTGTATGTCTGGTCGGAAAGAAGATAGCCGGAGTGATCAGGACAACCTTGAAAAGCTCATCAACATGGGCAAAATGGAGCGAAAGCGACCACAAAGACAACCACCAAGTCGCTGTCCGATCAAATCAGATTAATAAGGAAGACCGAGAAAACCATGGCCCGACCAAATAAATCTGATATTAAATACCAGCCATATTATAAAAGTCGGAAAGAATCGACGTGCGTGTATAACTCGCTGTAAGAATGTGGATGCTGTAAAAACCTACGAAAAAAACTATAATGGCAGTGCACAATGGTATTCTTGTACCCTTATTTATGGAAGCGAAGCATGGAACTGGCAAAAGAAGGATGAAAGTAGAATAAATGCGGTAGAAATGAGATCTCTTAGACGAACGTGTGCATACTCTGTATATGATATTGTCGAATAAAAATATAAGAAGTGATGCGGTGCGAATGAAAGTGTTACGAACAAAATAATGAAAGGGTCGTTAAGATGATTTGAACACATGGAAAGAATGAATGAAGAAAGAATGGTAAAAAAAGTATATGTTAACGATGTAAATGGAACTAGAAATAGAGGAGAATCGAGAAAAACGTGGCACGATCAAATAAATCAAATATCAATTGTCGGCCACGTGAGGAGTTAGAGAAATCAACGCGCGTGCATGACAAAATGTATGAATGTATAGGAATCGAGACAAATGTCAGGACAGAACAGTGTGGCGTTCCATTCTTTCTGCCTACCCCTTCGGAGAGGCGGCGAGGTGGTTAGTTAGTTAGTTAGTTTAGAATGTGGAGGAAACAAAAGATGCATGTCAAGATAGCGTAGTGTGGCAGTTCTTTGTCTCTGCCCACCCTTCCGGGGAAACGGCATAATGGTTTGTTGTGAATTTGTTTTAAAAAGTGAATAAATTTTGATCTGTTCATAACAATGCGTATTTTAAAAATAATTTTAAAACGCAACTTATTTTTACACCACTGAATTTTTGCCGAATCAATCAGTTTGGGTCCCACCAGAGCTTCATCAGGGTTACAAAACAAACTAAAGAATAGAGAGAGAAAAACACAATTTATAAACATATAAAATATACAGGAGAGAGGGATAAGAAGCAGCAGGGCAAATATGTACGTGATCAATTAGTGTGGTAGAACGATGAGTCATGAGAATTAGGGAAATAATAATGTAAAGTTTCTAAATGGGTATTTTAATTATGTTTTTTAAACGCGTAATTATTTTTCATACCTTAAAACTTAGTAGCATGAATGGGTTAACACGCGATGTTTCAAGAGAGTTTATTCTGGTAGGAAGTCGTTTAAACTTTTAACTAAGCTTTCTTAGTGCAGGTTATCAGTATACTCTGGTAATACAGACCCTCTCGGCTAGATGTTTGAGAATAACCGTAAGTTGGTTGGCGTGAAATAGATACGAGAATGCACTGAATGGGTCCGAATGAATCTATGATAAGTGCTGGTGAGATGGAAACACTCAAATGTCTGGTATACTTAACGGTTCAATTGATCTTTAAGTGTCATTGAAATTGTATGGCAATTGCAATGAACTAATTTAAACTAACTAACCATCACGCCGTCTCACCGAAGTGGTAGACAGAATGAATGGACTGCCACAGTTTTCTTTTCTGACATATTTCTCTCCATTCCTCGACATTCAAATCAGCTGCAGCTTCCATGACTTAATTATGATACATTGTCAATGCGCCCTTGAGATATGTTGCACACGAAAAATGAACTTCACAAATAAACCTTTTTATTATTTTTATTATGTTTTTAAGGTTTTAAATGACGTAGGTATATTCGAAACTAGCAAAGAGCTTACAAGAATAAATTTCAAATTATGATATGAATCAAAAAACAATTTGTCTATGAAACCATAAAATCTTTCTAAATACGAGAACAATACAAATGACTGTTCTCTGATATGAATAAATTAAGTATATTATGGCAATAAAACTAGTGCTTTTAAGCTCGATTAAGTTATTTTAAGCGAAATCAGATATCAAAGCGCGGTCCTTAAAAAAACTAGTTTACTGGCCTAATGCAGATATCGTCAACCAAATTGTTATTTAATTAATTATTTAGTTTTATAATTCATTATAAAAAAATATGTACCTAGTCCAAATAGTATATCATCATTATTATTATGTCAATAAAATATTACTTTTCATTCTGATCCATCTTGGTACTTCTTCTTCTTCTTCTTTTGATAGATCTGACGATCTGTGACACAGAAATCATATCTCGTCGGATGATGAGATCCAGCTGTCCCTCCATCTCTTAGGCGGTCTTCCAGGTGGGCGGTGTCCGGAAGGGATTTCATAGGCGGCTGTATATGCGAGTCTGTCACCATCCATTCGGGCTACATGGTCCCTCCAGTATCTTCTTCTGGATCTACTCCACTGAACGATATCCTCTATTTCGCAGGTTTTTCTTATGTCTGCGTTGCGGACACGATCTCGGAGGGTTTTTCCAGTAATTGATCTTAGGACCTTCATCTCCGATGTTCTTAGTAGTCCCTTGGTTCGCACAGTGTCAGCCCGCGTCTCTACAGCGTACGTCATGATGGGGTACGAACGAATACTTGGTACTTCAACATCATTAAATGTATTAATTTTGAAACACTGTTTTTATATGTACGCTTACAACTTATCCTTATGACTCTTGTCGCGTCAGCTGTTTCGCCAACCTATGTTACCCACATCAGGTGTTACAAACAACTGTTTTTGTAGCACCCAATAATGCCAACAAAGGCGAAACAGCTGTTGGATTTTTTTTGGGATCGTGTGAAAATCCGTGTAACTAGTGGACCGATGTTTCGGAGATCATTACATTTCCATCTTTAGATTGGTTATAAATTTGTGGTGGGTATTGTATGCTTAACTCCTCCTACGCTGTACCGTGTCGCCGGCAATGTGAGAGCGAAGGAGACATTTCCGAGCTTTGCGTGCTTTATTCCCCGAGCTAGTTAGCACACGGTCCATATTGCTACCTACCGTGAAAATCTAGCCATTTATTTAAATTGGGATACGTTTAATGAGAGTGTTCCAAAATTAAAACATTACGTATTATTTCTCATAACAGGAAACTGTAAAAATATTATATAACCATACCGAGAAACATTATCAACAAGAAAGTTTCTGTAACCCTGACGAAGGTTCGACGGGAGCGAAAGCGGTAGGTTTATTAAAACAAATGAAGTGGTGTAAAAATAAAGAAGTGTTTTTAAATTATTTTTAATAATAACTAACTAACTAACTAACCATCACGCCGTCTCCCTAAAGGGGTAGGCAGAAAGAATGGACTGCCACACTTTTCTTTCCTCACATATTTCTCTCGATTCCTCAACAATCATACATCGTGTCATGTACGCGCGTCGATTTCTCTGACTCCTCACGTGGCCGACATTCAATATTTGATTTATTTGATCGTGTCACGTTTTCCTCGGTCTTCCTCTATTTCTGGTTCCATTTACATCGTTAGCATATAATTTTTTTACCATTCTTTCTTCATTAATTTTTTCCATATGTCCAAACCATCTTAATGATCCTTTTATTATTTTGTTCATAACACGATCATTCACGCACCGCATTCACTTCTTATATTTAACGACCTTCGTGGCAGAGTGGTTACGAGCTCTGACTTCCATGCCGAAGGCCCTGGGTTCGATTCCCAGCAATGGCAGTGTGATTGTCACACTGTCTTTGGTCTGGTGTAGAATTCACGTGACAATAAAAATGGCGATAGATTGGCTACTTATCATATGTCACGAGAATCAATATAATAGCTAAAAAAATAAAAATTGTATACAGTAATTGGGTCCAAATGACCTGTTGTGTACATAAAAAAAAAAAAAAATAAAAAAAAAAATAAAAAAAAAAAAAAAAAAAATTTCATTCGACACTATCATACACAGAGTCTCTACGCATTTTTCTAAGTGATCTCATTTCTAATGCATTTCTTCTACTTTCATCCTTCTTTTGCCAGTTCCATGCTTCTCTTCCATACATAATCTACATCTACATCTACATCTACATCTACATCTACATCTACATCTACATCTACATATAAATAAAACACAATCTGGGTTGTGTGTGTCTCCTTCTTTCTCGGTGATTCCTCATCAGATCCTTCTGTATCTTGGGGAATGGACTAAGTGGAATTTAGCGGTCGTCATAGGCATATTTTCGTTATTAATCGAGCTCTAATTAACTTTATAAATTAATCAATTAATTGAAAATTTTCGTAGTGCAAACGAATATAGACCTTAATGTTCGTATCACCTGAGTATCAATCTTTTGAGTATAGAATTCGTTTGACACGGTCTGGAGAGAATTCAGTCTCCATGTAATTTTGTGTAGTGGCAACAATGTGTTTTGCTTTCTGACAGTCCAATATATTGCGTTTTACTTTGGGATGTATAATACTTAATACGTTTTACTTATTACGTACTAAAATAATTGGTTGTTTAATTGGTACAGTCTATTTTATTGGCCATATTTTAATGTACATTAATGCAGACAGGTAATTATACTTCTTAATTTTGGCGAGTATAATTTTTACGCGTCATTTTGAGGTTATGAACGAAATTTTATTTTTTCGTGTGGCTGAAACTTATTCGTTTCTCTTACGTTCGACGGTGATTACTTAATGATATTCGTTTTCTAGAGTTCTAGCCGTTCGATTGGTCACGTGGTCTCTGAACTGTCAATCTCTTTGTACGTCGTAATATTTTGTAGGTATGAAGTTTCGGTACTTTTAGGTTATGAAGTTTCTGGGATTAAAAATATTCAATGATAATTAAATTGCTTTCAGGTTATTTCAAAGGATGATAGCGAAAATATAAAATATTGGACGTCGAAGCTCTACAAGAATATGAAGAAACTTGCTTCCGTAAGTATAATATAATATTTATATTTCTAATTCATAAATATATTTTCAGTTTATTCTATTTTGCTGTTTTCTTTATACGCATACTTTGGTCAGGGAAATTGTTACATTACCACAGCAACGGTAAGAAAGTTCTAATGATATACAATATGAATTACAATATGAATGAATGACACAATTCTTATGACTTTTTCCGTTTATTTCTAGGAAAATAAAGTAACGGATCAGAGATGGGACGAAAATTACCGATGCAGCGTGCAAAATAACTTCGTTAAAATGGAATTAGATCAATCAAACAACGGATGATCAGTGAATTAGATGTACTCTGGAGTGGCGAATGAGAACCGGCTCATTTTTACATTACACAATATCACATTTGCACAAAACATTCATATGTTTAGAGAAACAAAACTCTTGATTTTGTTGTCCATGAAAATCACATCAGAGCCAATAAAGTAAGTTTCTACGATCGTGATTTCGCTGTTGTCACATGCACCTTTCATGACTAAAAACATTGTCAAAGCGCCCTTGAGGTGAGCTATTCACGAAAACGGCGATTATACAAATTAAACAAACAAACAAACCATCACGCCGTTTCCCCACAGGGGTAGGCAGAGAGAATGGACCATAACACTACTCTATCCTGGCAAACCTCTCTAGCTTCCTCCACATTCATACGAGTCATACACGCATGTCGATTCCTCTGACTTCTAACATGACCAACCTTTAAAATCTGATTAATTTAATTAATTTGACAAATTAATCAAATTAATCAGATTAAAAGGTTTTATCAGTTTTATCGTTTTTATAAAGAATTTTGACAGGTGTACAAATAAATTTTTCATTTGTTCCAATGACAATTTGAACAATTTCTTCAACATAACACTACTCTATCCTGGCAAACCTGTCTAGCTTCCTCCACATTCATACGAGTCATACACGCATGTCGATTCCTCCGACTTCTAACATGACCAACCTTTAAAAACTGATTAATTTAATTAATTTGACAAATTAATCAGATTAAAAGGTTTTATTAGTTTTATCGTTTTTATAAAGAATTTTGACAGGTGTACAAATAATTTTTTCATTTGTTCCAATGACAATTTGAATAATTTCTTCAATATTATTTTTAAGTTCTTGCTGGTTAAGTGCCTAATTACAGATAATTTAAAAAATGGTGGATACGTGTAACATAAATTAAATAAACACAAAAGTCCGGATCGTCCATGTCAACATGTGCAACATTGAAAAAAACATTATGTGTTATTACATTATGTGCTAAATTAAAAACAGTGGATACGTGGAACATATTATAAATTAAATAGACAATATGTGCACCGTCTAAAAAGAACATTTTGTGTAAAATTATTTTTATTTTGTTATTTTATTTTATATCATTGTATTTTATATTATTTGTTTTAGATTTATTTTGTGGGTGTTGGACGATCGAAGTGTGCGCGGGAGATGCCTATTGGTGGCGATGAGGTTCGCAACCCATCACACCGCGCCTCCCGCGGGGCGAAAAGAGAAGGATGGAGTGCCGCATCAGTAAAAGTGTGACAGTCCATTCTCTCTGCTTACACTTTCGGGGAGACGGCGTGATGGTTAGTTAGTTAGTTAGTTAATTTGACAAATTAGCCTAATTATTATTATTATTATTATGCATATAGCATGAACTGCCTTTTATAGTGTCCGCCTTATGGCAATTCAATTTTTTTTTTTTTAATTCCAGGGCTCAACATTGATGAATGAAAGATCGGACCAAAGTTGCCGATGCAGCGACTAATGTTTAAATGGAATGGGATCGGTCATAAAGCAAGGACAACGGGTTATAAGATCTTCTGGCCTGGAGTGGCGAAAGAGAAACAGCTACACAAATTCTGGCAGATCACAAGCAAGATGGTCTGATGACATTAAACGAGTGGCAGGAGGTCAATGGCGCAGAGCGGCGAGGGATACAGTTGTGGAAGTCGGGAAGGGAGGCTTATGTAGTATTATCATCTATATTACTATTCCACGCCAGCGGACTCGCAGTGCCGAAATCACAATCGTAGAAACTTACTTTATTGGCTCTGATGTGAATTTCATGGACAACAAAATCAAGAGTTTTGTTTCTTTAATATAATGAATGTTTTCTGCAAATGTGATATAATATTGTTTATTTGATCATTAAATTTCATATAAAATATTCAAAAAATTGTTTTTCTATTACATTAGTAATATGTATTCAAGTTTATAATTCATTGTATTTTTTGAATATATATTGGGTTTATTTATGTACTCGAATTTAGCAATAGCGAAGCGTTGCCGGGTCAGCTAGTAAAGTATAAATATAACCAGTTTAACTATCCTGATTCATATCAGACACATTTTTCGAAAACTGTCATGTTACGATTTAATCTGCAAATACGTGAGAAGTATTTCAAATTACTTGGAAATAGTTGTCCATAACTGAAATATGAGATTTTTTGCAGACCACGTTTGTAGATGGTACGCAATCTCGCCGCGAGCCGTGTGTTTTGTCTTGCGTTCGCCCTACCTGTCGCATTCCCCTTGAATCAATCAATGCCAGTGGGAAATAAAAAGTGGAATATCGACATGCTTTTTTTCCCTATCAAACGCTAAGAATGTATTGTATATGGCAAATGTTACGAGATCTGTACACACGTTTATAAATTTTATACGTGAACATTTTTATAAAGAAGCCGGCATAAGTGCGGTACGCAGCAAAACGATTATGACAAATAGAAAATAGTTTTAGATATTTAGAACACACATTTCAATTGATAGACTTGTTATGAAATGTTAGTTTCGGATAATTAAAGTAATCTTTATAAATAAAAGGTAATGTTCGTGGCTATGGGATCTCTTATTTATCGTGTGCTGCATGTCTTGCTTTACTTATAGTGTGTATCCTTTCTTTGTCTCATGCCATTATCTTATTTTACATGATTTGTAATATTTCATGTTTGTCTTTTGTAATTGCCTTATTTTATTTAACTTGTATGTTTCTTGACGCTGTGACCGTAATTTATCAGAATTTTTGGTCATAAGGAATTAAATATCATCTTGTATTATCTTGTCTTAGCTCTCAGCAATGTATTTATTTAATGTTTTTTTAAGAATAAAAAAACATTAAATAATCAATATTTTTAATTGAAATTTCTTGGTAGAAGTTCATTTTAAATAATGAAACCAAAAAAAAGTTTATATAAAATTTCTTTATTATTACATATTTAGTGTGCTTTCACTTGTGTTTATCGTCGACCGGTTTCGGCAGCTTGCTGCCATCTTCTGGTGTACGGAGGTGGATACGGACTAGAAGATGGCAGCAAGCTGCCGAAACCGGTCGACGATAAACACAAGTGGAAGCACACTAAAAGTGTAATAATAAAGAAATTTTGTATCAATTTTTTTTTTGTATTCATTAATGTAATAAAATAAAAAAAAACATTTTAATGTTATAAAATGATTTGACTGAAATCTCTTGATGGAAGTTCATTTTAAATAATAATTAAATAAAACGATGTTTTTTTAACTACTTACACTTTTCCTTTTTTTTCGACAGCGACCAGTTTCGCCAGGCTCGCTGGCATCGTCAGACTGGTGACACAATTGGAAACTGAGTCCTTTATATACACAGATCGGGGCTCGTAGTGTCAGTATCACCAGTCTGTCGATGCCAGCAAGCCTGGCGAAAGCGATCGCTGTCTAAATAAAAACGAAAGTAGTTGGAAAACATCGTTTTGTTTAATTAACATTTTAATGTATACTAAATTAGTTTTTGAAAATTTGCTATTGGGTATTCTGAAGCTAAACACTTTTAAAGTCTTACTGCAAACAAACATATTAATTGCTAAATAATTTATGACAGCACGTAATAAGGACTTCTTTAAATGTTAAGAATTACTACCTATTTTTTACGGCCAAACCTTGGAAAAGATTAGTTAGAGACATCCTTAAAATCGCCAGTCGCCAACAATGTAACCTAACAACTTGCAGAGGAAACCTGGTACAATGTAGCAATTGCAAAATTGTAAATATATATCCTTGTAATCTCGGGAATACTGGAGCGGCAGATAAAAAGGACATATTACATATACAATGATATATAATAATACGTTTTTCCTCGCTATGTGAAGTACGAACCACAATACTTTATTATTAACACCGAGACAAGATATCAATTCCAATGCACACTCGCACTGCACATTATCACAGCAAATTGCCCGCATTATAATGCAAGGCGAATTCTCGCATTTCTGAAGCATTATAACGTGAACTTTCAACAAAGGATATGCTTATCGATTCTAGTCATCTAGATTTGTATCATGCTTATAGTGTCAGTGGTTTTAATATAATCAAATATTTAATATTTATGACAATAAAGTGGACTTGGATTTGGACTTGGATCTTCTGGCTTATAGAAGTTCACCTCTAATGGCTATTCCCCTTACGTCTAGTCTGTAGGAAACATTGTTGGAATGTGATTTGGTAGTTGTTTTATGATGGGGCTAAATGTGTGCCCCGGAGTGTCCCTCCGAAAGAGGGCGAGGGAGATTTAGGGTTAATGATAAAGTCTTACATTATTGTCAGGAAATGGAAGACCAGTTAGCGAAAAAGAAGAGGAGCAGTGCCTGGATAGATTTGTCGTAGGAGATAGCATCCTGCGTGAGACCATTTTGTTTGGCGGAGTACGTAGTGGGCTATCGGGGAGAATTTTTTTATCGGCATTGATTGCGGGAGGGGTAAAAGACTGAATGATGGTGGATAACTTGGTGGTAAAGGGTCATTATTGATAAGGAAGATAGTAATAATTTAGGTCGTGATCTGGAAATTAAAGTGATGAAGTTTGAGTAGTGCAAGGAATAATAAGCTGTTATACGAACACAAAATTTCATACAAAAACAGAAACATCTTTTCGGAAATGGCCAATAATTGCGTGAATTTTGACCATCATTTCGAGACCAAAAATACAAAATTTTTACATACGATAATCGTATAGCAAATTATCTTCAAAAGTTAGAGAAATTAGGAAATTTAGAAATTTTACAGGACAAAAAATGTAAACTAAATGTTATGAATAACCAGATTCATTCTTATTCCCCATTAGTACTCGTATATAGTGCATTAAAAACTTTTCCCCTGTACAATCTTGCTAAAAAATAATAATATTACCTTCAATTTTTGTCACCTTTCCTATTAATGTAATCTATGTACTTTCTGTTATTGTTTATCGTTTTTAATTTATTATGTTTCATTGTTTTTGACTCTATACTATGTGTAATTGTTCCTTCTAATTATTGTTTATTATTATTATTATTATTCTATATTCTACCTTTAATCTTTTCTCCTATAAACAGTAACTAACCGTTCTTTATAAAAATATTTAGGTACCTAACTCAATTTCAGCAAGAACTTCAAAATTATATCAAAGAAATTATTCAAATTGACTTAGGAACAAATACACAAAAATTCGAAAAATTACGAAAATTTGTAATATATATTTTTGTAACACCTGATGATGTCAACATTGGTTGATGAAACAGCTGTCGCAAAGAAAAATAAATGTGATATAAAACAAAGTTTTTGCATTAACAATTATAAAATGTTAAAATATCATAATGTTTCGGCCAAAACAATGGACTCTTGAATATCTCGTAGTTCATTATTTCGTTTACATAATAGGTCTAGTAAAAAGAAATCCATTATTTTTGCAATAGATGGCTGTAGTAATCTGTATCTCGCGTTATATAAGTGCGATTGGATTACGCTAGATGGCGTTAGAAAGATGAGATTTCGTACTAAAAAATCTTCTGAAACAGATTTGTGATTGCTTGACTCAGTAGTGTTTGAGCTCGTGTCGAAGATGGACACCAGCAAAGAGAAAATACGCTATATTCTACAATTTCTCTTCGATAAAGGTGAAAACGCAAGTCAGGCAGCTGAGAATGTAAATAGTGTTTATGGTCCTGATACTGTAACAGCCAATCACGCACATTTTTGGTTTCGTCGATTTCGTTCTGGTAATTTTAATGTCAAAGATGCACCACGTTGCGGAAGGCCAATTGTCAAAAATGTCGATAAAATAATGGAAATCGTCGAGTCTGACCATCATGTAAGCACCGTTTCGATTGCCCAGAAGCTAAACATTGCAAAAAAAACGTTTGGAACCACTTGAAAAAGGCCAGATACACAAAGAAGCCCGATGCATGGGTGCCGCACGAGTTAACGAAAAAAAAACTCATGGACCGAGTTTCCATCTGCGAATCACTGCTGAATCGCAACAAAATCGACCCATTTCTGAAGCGGGTGATAACTAGTGATGAAAAGTGGGTCACTTACGACAACGTCAAGCGAAAACAGTCGTGGTCGAAGGGCAGTGAGCCGGCACAAACGGTGGCCAAGCCAGGATTGACGGCCAGGAAGGTTTTGCTGTGTGTTTGGTGGGATTGGCAGGGAATCATCCACCATGAGCTGCTCCCCTACGGCCAAATTCTTAATTTGAACCTGTACTGTCAGTAATTGGACCGTCTGAAGGAAGCAATCGACCAGAAGCGCCCAGCTTTGGCCAACAGGAGAGGAATTGTGTTTCATCAGGATAACGCCAGGCCTCACACATCGATAGTGACTCGACAGAAGCTCCGAGAGCTTGGTTTGGAGGTTTTTATGCATTCACCATATAGTCCAAGCCTCGCACAAAGTGATTACCACCTGTTCCTGTCTATGGCGAAGGATTTGGCTGGTGAAAAATTGACATCAAGAGAAGCTTGTGAAAATCGACTGTCTCAGTTTTTTGCCAATAGGGACAAGGGTTTCTACGAGAGAGGCATAATGAAACTACCATCAAAATGGCAACAAGTTTTCGAACAAAACGGTGCATATTTGACCTAAATTGTATTATTCTAACTATGGTAAATAAAGACTTCAATTTCATACAAAAATAATGGATTTCTTTTTACTAGACCTAATATCATTGCCTCAACCTTCATTCTGTATGTTTAGAAAATTAGCGGTTATGTTTTTTAAGTAATAATACTTTCCACAAACGCGGTTATCAAATGAGTGAGAGTTATCGTAAATGCCACACATAATGCAAGTTCATTAATTTTTTATGCAGTGAATACGCGTGCAATACATAATAACATTATATGATGAAGTGTCGTAACGACAAGATTGGGCAATGGGAGGGAGACTGAGCTTCTATCGAAACACGTCATTACAATAATAATTACTCCAGTTACTGCGAGCATATTGGTGCGAGCAAAAAATGTGTTTTACTGCAGACTGCAAGCAATAAAGGCAGAAACATACTATTAACACGCGACGTGGCGTGTTTACCCCCACCATCGGCAACACGTCGATCTAACTCGTCTGGATCGGGTGGCGTGTGCGCGCATGGCGTCGCGTCGGGTGTTCATAGTGTGAAGGCAGAAACATACTATTAACACGCCACGCCACCCGATGCCACGTGATGCGTGTTGAGTCGAATCAAATTGTATTGTTTTCTATGGACAGAATCACACTACGAACACCCGACGCGACGCCATGCGCGCACACGCCACCCGATCCAGACGAGCTAGATCGACGTGTTGCCGATGGTGGGAGTAAACACGCCACGTCGCGTGTTAATAGTATGTTTCTGCCTTGATTCTGTCCATAGAAAACAATACAATTTGATTCGACTCAACACGCATCACGTGGCATCGGGTGGCGTGGCATGTTAATAGTATGTTTCTGCCTTAAATGTAGTATTATAGATTTCTTTTGTTGACACGTCATCAATGTGTTGTAAATTTATTTATAAATTAAATTAGAACATTCGTTTTTTTTCTTTCTTTATTTCTTCTTCTTCTTCCTCAGCCTATTCCCGTCCACTCCTGGACAAAGGCCTCCTCCATATGCTTCCATGTCATTTAGTCCTGTGCAGACTGCATTCAGGTTATTCCGACGTATCTTTTTAGATCATCCTTCCACCGTAGTTGCGGTCGCCCTGCACTTCTTTTCGCCGTCCACGGTCTTCAAGTCAGCAGTCTTCTTGTCCACTTTTCATCTGGGCTTCTGGCTACGTGACCCGCCCATTGCCATTTTAGAGTCGCCACCCGGTGGATGATGTCAGTGACCTTTGTTTTTTCTCTCACCGTATCGTTTCTGACTCTGTCTCTTAGGCTTATTCCTTACATGGCTCTTTCCATGGCTCTTTGGGTCACTCGCAGTTTCTCGGCACTTTTTTTGGACACATCCTACTCAAAATTAACTAACTAACTATCACGCCGTCTCTCCGAAGGGGTAGACATAAAGAATGGACCGCCACACTGTTCTTTCCTGACACGCTTCTCTCGCTTCCTCAACATTTGTACACCATATCATGCACGCAAGTCGATTTATTAGATATCCCTTTCTTTCTAAGATGGACACCTCTCTCCACTCTACTCTGTAACTCTATTTTTAGTTTTAGTTTGTGTATAGCCCTGAGGAAGCTCGCTACAGAGTGAAACCGGTTGGCGCTGCTCAAATCAATAATGAGGCTTCAAAATGTTAATTGATTGGAATTCTAATCTCATAAAAGTCTCTAACTTTATGTTTAGTTTTGACGTCGTTTCCATTCGTTTTCTATAATCGGATACTATTTTATTGCCGACTTATTACAAGTATAAATAATATGACCTAAAAATCTTTTCGGTTGTACCGTAGTGTATGTATTCAACAAAAACCGATTTAAAATTTAATCCGTAACAATTATTATAAGTATAAATCGAAAAGGTCATGAGTTTCATAAAAAAAATGTATGTTAATACTTATAATACCTAAAACATTACAAAAAGTTTAATGATACAAATTAATATTTATTGGTTTCATTTTTAAATTTTTTTGTAATAAGTAGTTTTTAAAGATTTTAAACCAACTAACTAACAATCACGCCATCTCCCCGAAGGGGTTGGCAGAAAGACTGCCACATTTTTATTGCCTGACATACTTCTCTCGCTTCTTCAACAATCATACATCGTGTCATGCACGCACCTCCGATTCCTCACGTGGCCAACATTCAATATTTGATTAATTTGATCTAGGCATGTTTTCCTCGGTCTTCCTCTTTTTCAAGAATACGAAAAATACGGGAATTTAAATTACAATAAAATCAAATCAGTTTACTTCTCAAAGATATTACAAATAAATATGAATGTTTAGGGCATCTATTAAGGTAAAATTTCTTCTTCTTTTTCGTCTTCCTCAGCCCCTTCTATTCCCTTCCACTCCTGGACAAAGGCCTCCTCCATTCGCTTCCATGTCACTCTGTCTTGTGCAGACTGCACCCAGGTTATCCCGACATGTCTGTTCAGATCATCATTCCATCTTAGTTGCAGTCGCCCTGCACTTCTCTTTGCCGTCCACGGTCTCCAAGTCAGCAGTCTTCTTGTCCATTTTTCATCTGAGCTTCGGGCTACGTTTTAAAGTCGCTACCCGGTGGATGATGTCAGTGACCTTTATTTTTTCTATCACTGTATCATTTCTGACTCTGTCTCTTAGGCTTATTCCTATCATGGCTCTTTCCATAGCTCTTTGGGTCACTCGTAGTTTCTCGGCACTTTTTTTTAGCCAATGTTATAGTTTCAAGACCATAAGTACCAACTGGCAGAATACAGGCTTCATAAACTTTTCGTTTCAGGTTGATCGATCAATCTGAAGGTAAAATATGATAATGGTAAAATAATACGTAAAAAATAATTATACTAATATAATACAAGGAACACATGAAAGATGGTTGGAGTATTTGTCTTCTGAACGAGCTTACACTAATATGAAGGATATCGTTCTCTGAAGCAATCGTGTTTATCAGTTTGATTGATATCCCACAGGTATCACAAGAGGCAGGTTGGTTTTGCATTTTGGAAGATAAAACAGTCTGTGCAGATCGAAAATAACCATCCGGAACATAAACATGGGTATCCAACAATATGACGGAATTCTCAAAGAATCTCCTGATAAGTCTGAATAAATGGATACATTGAATCCATATTGGTGATTATAATGATTATAACGAAAGAGCCATGCTACACGTAAGACTCTCAGACCGGATAAGAAATACTGAAATACATAGAAGGTCGGGAGTAACAGATATCGTCGCAAGGGTAGCGAAGCTTAAATGGTCATTTGCGGGACATGTTGCCAGATTGGTAGACGTTAGATGGACCAAAAGAGTGGTAGAGTGGAGACCCCGCGAAGACAAACGAAACAGAGGGAGACCCCCCACACGATGGTCCGATGACATTACAAGAATTGCTGGCGATTGGATGCAAAAAGCACAAGATAGGGATACGTGGAGAAGTATGGAGGAGACCTATGTCCAGCAGTGGACGACAACGGCTGTCTAGGTAAGGTAAGGTAATGATAATAGTATAAATTCTTCTGTAATAATGCCACGAGTAAAAGAAACGGTGTAATGACGTAGGACTAGCATAGATCTCGGAAATAATGATTTTACGGAAACGAAATGCGATGTCTTCCCGCCGCGTTTGTAAAAACGATTAGTTTTTCAGGTTGCAAGCAGCGCAATACAATGGCCAGCAGTTGATACATTGCATCCGCGTACTGCACTTTCCAATTCGCTCAGTTCAAATCCACCAGCAGGCCTAGGCGGTGCGAGCGGCATCGGCACCGTTGCGTGCCTACTGCGGCGGATGTCTGCCTCGCTCGACGTATTGTTCACTGTTCTTACCGAATGGCGAGGATAATTGCCTTCAGTTTTACGGCGGTCGACGGGAAAATTCATTTTCCCAGTTATATAACGCGGTTTATCGATCAGTCACGGCGCTTTTAAAATAGATCGCCGTTGATTTGGATCACTTTTCATGATTCTGAATCCGAGAATCATAACACATTGCGGTACCTATTTGACAAAAAGGTCCCAACTGCTTTTTTATGAATTTAACAGGAGAGCAAAAATAAGATTTTTACATTATTTTGATTATTTATAAAAATGTTATTTTTGTTCCAAATCGTTGATTTCAAATGTCAATTTACGTAGCGTAACGTTATCTACAAGATATATCAGTAACTATTTTTTTTAATATATGTATTAAAAAAATAGGGGTTGAATGCAATTTTGCATAAAAAATACATAAAA
Source organism: Lepidostoma basale (assembly GCA_022606425.2). Classification (NCBI taxonomy): domain Eukaryota; kingdom Metazoa; phylum Arthropoda; class Insecta; order Trichoptera; family Lepidostomatidae; genus Lepidostoma; species Lepidostoma basale. Next base: position 1,786,256 of record JAHDVF020001325.1, on the reverse strand, counting down.
AAGGTAATAAAAAAAAGTACAGCTTGTATGCAAAAATAATACTGATGGTATATTTAACTCAATTTCACAAAAAACGCATCTGGGACCTTTTGCCAAATAAGTACCGATTTAATAATTACAAAATTTCACATGTCCAAACCATCTTAATGATCCTTTTATTATTTTAGAGATCACTGTTACACTCCATTAATAGTTCCATTTACATCGTTAACATATACTTTTTTTACAATTCTTTCTTCATTCATTCTTTCCATGTGTCTAAATATTCAATAGTCCATTGTTTTGGCCGAAACACTATGATACTTCAACATTATTACTCTTAAAATTTAAAACACTGTTATAATATAAAAATTTCTTTTTATTCACTGAGAGTGTCACGACAGTTGTTTCGCTAACCGATGTTGGCATCATCAGATGTTACAATAAACTTGACAACATGACAATCACACAAACTGACAGTTTATTGTAACACACGATGATGTCAACATCGGTTGGCGAAACAGCTGTCGCCATACTCTCATAACCGTGCTTTAAATGTTGACAGTAATAATCTTAATATTCCTTTCGTTATTTTGTTCAAAACTTTCATTCGCACCGCATTCGCTTCTTATATTTGCATTTTTAAACTCTATTATAAAGTTTTACCACTCGTTTGTCTAAGAGATCACTGTTCTGTTAAATTTATTCTAATATCATATTTCTTTTGCAAGTTCCATACTTCACTACCATACATAAGGGGTCGATACAAAAACACAATTTTAAATTACATATTTATAATAGAAAAAACAATATTCATAATAAAAAGTGTAAAATATTATTAATTGTGAACTCATACACGGTTCGTATATTAAAATAAAATGTTTGACTTGTGGTATCTGACATGCAAATAGAGCTTTTTTTTTTTTTTTTTTTTTTTATGTACACAACAGGTCATTTGGACCCAATTACTGTATACAATTTTTATTTTTTTAGCTATTATATTGATTCTCGTGACATATGATAAGTAGCCAATCTATCGCCATTTTTATTGTCACGTGAATTCTACACCAGACCAAAGACAGTGTGACAATCACACTGCCATCACCGGGAATCGAACCCAGGACCTTCGGCATGAGAGTCAGAGCTTGTAACCACTCTGCCACGAAGGTCGCCTTTCTTCAAACATTTGATTTTTTTTAAACAAAACAGTGTATTTACGTAATATTTTATTGCAACTTTTCACAAACATGTTACGGGTCGCAGACGCTTTTCATCATGGTATAATTTATACATAGAAAAAAGGCTTTGGCATCCCGAACAATGTTTGTAGTGTTGTGAAGATACAATGTTTTAAAAACAATTCTATTATTTGAGATTAATCTAAAATTATAGAATCATGTAAAAAGTGCTATAAAGTGTTGAAATATACACACGATACAAGAAAATCATAAACAACTAATAATTTTCATCATACGCTATTGAAATATTTTTTAACATTTTTTTTCCATTATTATACTGAAATAGGTCATATTCAAAAAATAATTTTAAAGTGTTTTTAAATCACTTATACGAGTATTATCAATCAACAGGTCTATATATTTAGAAAGAGAGAGATTCAATCCAAAGACATACAGTAAGAGCAAAGAAGACTTTTTTTACAATCTTATACAATAACAAACAGATATTCCACTAAAAAGCGATCAACCAAAAAATTCATTCGTTTATTTTTACTAACTGTACAATTTTTACAAACTGACCTGATACAATTTTTACAAACTGACCTGACACTAAAAGTATATTATTGCATAAAGTTATTAATTCATCTGCATATCGTTTGAATCGCGTGCGTTAAAGATATGAATTTAATTAATTCCTTCATCGCTGCATATCTTTTCCAGATGTTGCAGAACGATAAAACAAACACAGATCAATCTTCAACGCTAAAGTGAACTTTTACATAATATAACCTACATCTGCATGCAAAAAATCACTGGACCAAAAAGTATTTAAATTCGTTTGTGAGTGCTACATATACAATAGTAGTACATCTTACGTTGCATATGCGTATATGAATATTCATATATCCAAATGTATGAAATTATAATGTACAAATTTACAACAACAAAAAAACAATATAAATAATACAAAGTGTAAAATATTGATAATTGTATATGCATACGTAGGTAGCATACTACTCATATATCTTAATCTTGAAATGGGATTTTCTACGAGTATAGTGCCCCCTAAGCGTCGTCCATAGTCAAAGTAAGAAAATGTCACGAATGAGGAAGTAATGAAGCGAATGATATGCACGTGACGCGCATTTGATGTGCACGTGACACGGACGTTACGCACATGCGCACGAGACGCGCACGTAATGCGCATGCGCACGTGATGTGCCCTTGATGCGCACATGATGCGCATGCACACGTGATGTGGCGAGACGCGCATGCGCACGAGATGTGATGTGCACATGATGTGCACGTGATGATCACGTGCTGTTCACGTGATGTGCACGTGATGTGCTCGTGATGTGCACGTGATGTGCTGGTGATGTGCACGTGATGTGCAGTGATGTGCCCTTGACGCGCATGCGCACATGCGCATTGATGCGCATGCGCAAGTGATGTGCCGTGACGCGCATGCGCACGAGATGTGATGTGCACGTGATGTGCACGTGATGTGCACGTGACGTGCACGTGATGTGCACGTGATGTGCACGTGATGTGCACGTATGTGCACGTGATGTGCACGTGATGTGCACGTGATGTGCACGTGATGTGCACGTGATGTGCACTAGATGTGCACGTGGTGTGCACGTGATGTGCACGTGATGTGCACGTGATGTGCACGTGATGTGCACGTGATGTGCACGTGATGTGCACGTGATGTGCACGTGATGTGCACGTGATGTGCACGTGATGTGCACGTGATGTGCACGTGATGTGCACTAGATGTGCACGTGGTGTGCACGTGGTGTGCACGGATGTGCACGTGATGTTGTACGTGATGCCCATAACCCGCATACGCACGCGCACGTGCACATTACGTGCCACAAGTATCAAGGTGTAAAAAATATGTTTAATTATGCCTTAAATATGGTGTAAAAAATATGTTAATTATAAATTAAGTATTTCATATGAAAGTATTTATTGTCCCTTCGTAATCTGTAATTTCTCGCGTTCTATGAGATTCCAAATCACTTATCAGAGATGTGTTTATTTTTTTATGCATCACTTAAATCATGGAAACATTTTACTCGGGATGCGAAACCCTGTTCGAAGATTAAATAAAAACTAAAGTGTTTGCTTTCACTAGAAAATATATTATACCACGATAGAAAATTGGTGTCATAACAATGGAAGGACGTAAACAAACACAAGGAGGATAAAGTATCGTAAAAGAGATGAATTTATAATGTGATATCAGATCTTTCTGAAGGGTAAAACTGTTATAAAGAAAACTGTAAAAAAATATTGACGGTGTTAAGTTTCAACATAGTATCGATTTTTCATTCATTTTAATGAGAACTTAATATTGAGAGTAAGGTAAGTCTTCTGAATTATTTTTTTGACATAAGATAGTGATCCCCAACAACATAATAATGCTCAAAATATCTCACCTTCTACAAAAACATACATTTTCCTCAATTAGGTAATAATGTGTTTTAAATTGTATCATTGTTTATGTACAGTATATAATATTATTAATAAGTATTTGCCCATGAAAACTGCAAGGTGGGAGATATTGTCAAATGGGATAGATAACGTAGAAGATACCGACATGCGCACGTGCAGAGGATGGATCCCTCCAGAATCCTACATGTTGTGACGCATCAGATTCCTGTTGGCTACCTTCCCTCCAGAAGACCACCAAAAAGATGGTGGAATAGCTAGGAACAGGCTAATGATGCAAAGGAAGTGTCATAACGGAAGCAGAAACGGAAACATGCGAAAACGGAAGAACTACTAAGAAAAAAGATCATTTTTTAACAATTCAATTTTTAATTACATTAATATTTAAAATTAAAACGTAGTATGGCCGCTTTTACACCTTACAATCTGTTCCAGGGTTCTTCTTATATAAGACCAGCTCCGCTAAATAATTGCTCACTGGCGACGCTGCTGGGAGGAGCTGATAAATATTGGTGCACATATGGCAAAAGATTAGTATATTAGTATATTTGTATCTGGTTTTGTCTCTTCTTGATCTAATGTGGTCATAAGAACTTGAATCAAGGGTTCACCCACTTGAGAATTACTTAAGTTTCTAGTAATTTCTTCGTAAGTAACGCCTGGAACACCCCTCCTGCGCGTAAGGTTCCGTTCATATTTCCGTTATAAGAGTTGCATTAATCACGGCGTGATGGTTAGTTAGTTAGTTAAGTTGCGTAAACAGAAACAGAAACGGATGTCAAAAAACATGCGGAACTTACGCAGTTGCGGAAACAGAAGCAGAAATCTGTTGCATTACTAGAACAGGCCTGCCTTACAATATAAATATACGAAGGGTCTAAAAGGGGAAGAAGAAGTATCCTTTATTAAATCTTTAAATACTGTCTACTTGTCTATTTATCGTTAATAATTAAACTCATAGGAAATATTACACATAAAACAAGTGTGCCACAACAATGTATTTTGGTTCCAAGAAACTTGTGTTCGATCCTACACACGCTCTAAGCTCATGCTATGATTTCAATTCATTTTAAGAATTAGCGATAACAGTTTTATTCTGTTGAAATCAATATTATAATTAATAGTTATTTGGAAGATATAAAATTATCTAATTGATTACAATGAAAATCGATATAATGGTTTCAGATTAAACTGGATATTTAAAACATATTAAAATACATTACTACGGTTTAATATCTTAACCCCACTTCACTTACAGGAAGAAAGAACCGAAATTACTTAGGGTATCCAAGTCAGGATAAATTATGAAGTGCTTGAGTGCCGGCTTTCCGCGGGGAGAAAAGTGTAATGATGGCGGTCTTTTCCCAATATTACTCACAAGTACTCGTATCTACCTGGAATGAATAATGTACGTATGGAGTCCATTAAAATAGCCGTTAACACGTGATAAACGACTCGGCGGGAAAACAATAGCCACCTTGGAGATTTCCGAACTCAAAAAGTATTGTACACGTTATAACATACATATTTCACAGAGGTGGATATGTTTTAAATAAAGTTGTAAGTGTCCGTACTTCCTAAAAATATATGAAATTAGAAAAAAAGTCGTATATTTTAAATTAGTAAACTTATAATTATTATATTTTAAAATTGTTTACAAATATGGCCAGTTTTAACAGGTTATCTGTCTGTCAAAACTGACCATATTTGTAAACAATTTTATAATATTCTAAATATCTATATAATATCACTGAGTAAGGGCTGGGTAGTCCGAAACATGTCTGATATTTAATTTTTTTTTTTTTAAAGTAAGTATTGTATACGGTATATTGAACAATGTTGTGTCATAATCGAAACATATCTGTGAAAAGTGTAGTAAAGGGTTGTAAAAATTATAAGTACAGTTATATTTATTCCAATATAAATCCACAACACAAAGTGAAGGCGAATATAGATGAAATTTGTTTAATGTTAAAATTGAAAGAGATGAGTTGAATTTGATTATTTCAAATATCTTGTGTAAATTAAACTAATCTCTTTAAATTTCTCATTATTTACAATGAACTTCTACCAAGAAATTTCAATTAACAACATTAATAAATTAATCATTTAGTAATTTGAAGCAAAAAAACTACAGAAAACCATTCAGTATTTTATGTTTATCTGTAAAACTAACTAACTAACTAACCATCACGCCATTTCTCCGGAGGGGTAGGCAGAGAGGATGGATCGCCACAATGCTCTGTCCTGGCATACCTCTCGGACTTCCTCTACATTCATACATCATACCATGCACGCACGTCGATTATTCCGACTTCGATAGTGGCCGCCTTTTAGTAATTGATTAATTTGGTCATGCCATGTTTTCCTCGGTCGTCCTCGGCTTCTTTTTCCACTCACGCTGCTTGTGTACAACTTTTTAACCATTCTACTCTCATCCATTCGTTCCATATGTCCAAACCATCTCAGGGATCCTTTTTTAATTTCATCCATGATGCAATCATCTGCCTTACATTTTTTTCTTATTTCATCGTTCGGTATTCTATCATACAACGTTTTCCCGCAAATTATTTTTAGTGATCTCATTCCTACGGCGTTTATTCTGCTTTCATCCTTCTTTTGCCAGCTCCAAGCATCACTTCCATACATGAGGGTTGGCACTAGAACTCCATTGTGTACTGCCATCTTTGCTTCTGTGGATATATTTCTATTTGCAGGAATGACTTTGAGTGCGCCATTTATTTTATTACCAGCACCAACCCTTCTTTCGGTGTGTTTCTCCATTTTTCCGTTTATCTGTACAGCTTATAATAAGGTAATTAAATAAATTTGTTTTTTCTAAGTAAGGCCAATAATTAACTGTTCCTTTTGGAGTCAAATATCGCGCTTAGGCGGGTAATAAAGCTCGTTAGGTCCACCACTGTTTTTTTTTCGTAAGTACCTACTCCTTCGCTCACACAAAGACCATAGAGTTCTGATTGTAGTAATTTTCCAAGCCACGTAGCTACACCTCGAATTCGGGTGTCGTAACCTCTCGTAACAAAGGGATCATTTAAAAGGAATTATATTTCTTAACAATCAGACATGTGTAACGATTTGTACCGTATTCGGAGCGCCATTAGGAGAATAAGAAATGTATTTACCAAGACCTTATGGAGATTGATAGTCCAGTCTGTATTTGTATTTATCTCGGAATAGGTCAGGTGAAGGTCACCGGTGCGCTGGACCGATCACGTTTATTTCAAAATCTTTTCAAATTCGAATCAAATAATACGTGTAATCAAAAAATAAATAAAAAAGCACGCGTAAATGTCGTTTTGTGAGTTTTACAATTGGTGATGTACGCTTCGTTTTACGGGGGTTTTATTTTGTAATAAAACTTCTACAAAATCCTTATGAAAAAAAAACTTTAATTGAATGCATAAAAACCCGTACAATATTAAAAAAAAACAATAGTACTTTTTTAATTAATTAAAGATTAGTTTTTTATCATGACTGACAATAGTAAATTCTTATTGAAATTGATCAATTGAATTTACTGAAATCTCTTAATGGATCCATCATGCCGTCTCCCCGAAGGAGTAGGCAGAAAGAATGGACTGCCACACTTTTCTTTCCTGGCATATTTCTCTCGCTTCCTCAACATTCATACATCGTGTCATGCACGCGCGTCGATTTCTCTGACTTCTCACATGGCCGACATTCAATATTTGATTTATTTGATCGTGTCACATTTTTCTCGGTCTTCCTCTATTTCTGGTTCCATTTACATCGTTAACATATACATATTCATGGAAGTTTATTTTATATAATAATAAAAAAAACGATGTTTTTTTAACTAATTCCACTTTTGTCTTTATTTCGACAGCGACCGGTTTCGCCAGGCTCGCTGGCATCGACAGACTGGTCTGTCGATGCCAGCGAGCCTAAAAGCGAGCCGAGCGAGTAAAACATCGTGAAACAAAAAAGTTATACAAACAAAACATTTTAAGAGTTTAAAAATTTAATATGAAATAAACATCCTTTTCTTTTCTCTCGAGATTTCTATACACGTCGTTTTTATATTCTTGGAGTTTGTAAACTTCATATTTATTTAATAGAAAAGTTTATGTTTTCTTACGTTACCACAGGGATTTTTTTTTATTTCTAGGGGGTTTTATTGGCAAGGCTTTAAGAAGTATCATTTTCCGTACAATTCATTATTACATTTTGCACCTTGAAAAAACAATTACTCTGTAAAAAAATATACATCATATTTTGACCTTCTATAGATTTATATGTTGCAGTAACCTTGTGGTTAAAAAAAAACAATATTAATCTTCGAACTAAACGCCTAAACGTCTGAAAAAATTAAAGGTTCATTAAGATGGTTTGGACACATAGATATAATGAATGAAAAAAGAATTGTGAAGAAAGTATACGTAAACAATTCAAACGGAACTTTGGCTTCGATAGTTTAAATCCAATGGATTGGTTTTCAGCAATGTGTAATATTTTTGCCGGTTCTTGGGACACCACTTCCACCTTTGATGTGGTAGTTTCCCGTTGCTTTTCACATTTGTACACAGCAGGTGATTTGAACCTAATTACTATATATAATATTTTAGCTATTGATTCTCATGACACGTGATATGTAGCTAATATTACGCCATTCGTCGTCGACGTGTATGTTAAATATGTAAACGGAACTATAAATAGAGAAAACACTGAAGAAAACGTGGCAGGATCAAATCAATCAAATATTAAATGTCGACCACGCGATGGGGCGAAAAAATTGACGTGCGTGCATGACACGATGTATGAATGTTGAGAAACCAAGAAAAATATATCAGGAAAGAACAGTGTGGCGGTTTATTCTTTCTGTCTACTCCTTCGGATAGACGGCGTGATGTTTAGTTAGTTATTTTTTTCGAACGTCTAAGATAGCACGAAGGACTTTCAGTCATTATAATCTAAGAACTTTAAAACATGTGACGCATATATTTACGTAAAATCATCCATGAAAAAAAACACATGGGTCTTTTTAAGAAAAAAATAATCATTGCGACAAGACAAATCACAAGACATTGTGTTCGAAATAATTCAAAGTCACATTACTAAGGAATTATTCGCAAATTACATTCAATAGGGATATTTTTAAATTGTGATATGATTTTATGACCTCAACTCTTACCTCTACTTAAAATGCGAATACGAAAGATGCAGTCATAACGTTAAAAGACATGTAAATGTATGTTTGTTAAATTTAAATTTGGTGCATTTGTGTAGTGAAATAAATTTATAAAATTCACTGTTATTCGATTAATAATGTAAACCCTTTTTAAAGTGTCAAATATTAAATAAAACTCACGTTATATAATGATTTTATTATCTGACGTGGTTCACTGTTAGTAAATCATGGACATTTTACATTCCTTTGATTATAAATAATTTTTATTTTGTACAACAGTCAACTTTTTCTTTAATATTGTATTTAAAAAAAAATTAAAAAAGACACAAATACAGCAGACTATCGATTATTCGAGGTTGGATTAACCGTTGTGCGGATTTTAAACATATTTAAAAAAAAAAACAAATCGAAATACTGCATAAAATACTTTTAGATTTTTCCGTCAGCGAATATACTATGAAAAAGTGTCTATAATAATGGATAAACGCAAACGAGTCGTACTTTCAATTGAACGAAAACTCGAAATAATTCAAAAGTTTAAAAATGGTGCAACCGTTAATGTTTATTGAATCAATATAATGTTAGTGATCAAACTATACGGGAGATCATTAAATAAACTATATGTTTTGCGGGAACATCGGATAGCGTCAAAGGTATTTTTACATGTTTTCGGGTTAACTGGGAAATCGATTATACGGGATTTTTTATCACCATCCATCCCGAAAAATCGGGAATGTACTGGATTTGTACATATTATCGGACAGCGATTTGTGAATATTATCTATGTTTCGTTTATACACAAGAGTGTACCAGACAACAAGCGGCAGATTGTCTGGGCTCTGCGGGAGAAGCATTTTATCTGTTAACCAGATGCTGCGCAGTAGTTATCTGTAGATTGTATACGAGCGTACTCAGCGATTACAAAAAAGCTTTCGTTAAAAATAAAGATTTTAGCGAAGTGTATTACAGTTTCCAGTACACATCCGTGCATCTTTTTATTTTACTTAAACAGCCGTTGTCGTCCACTGCTGGACATAGGCCTCCTCCATACTTCTCCACGTATGCCTGTCTTGTGCCTTTCGCATCCAATCGGCAGAAATTCTTCGAATATCACCGGACAATCGTGTGGGGTGTCTCCCTCAGTTTATTTTATCGTCACCCTTTCTGGTCCATCTATCGTCTACCAATCTGGCAACATGTCCCGCAAATGACCTTTTTATTTTACTATTATTAATATACGAATGCTCAGAGTTCCCTGGACAGACATGGTTACCAATACCGAAGTCCTGAGGCGAGCTAGAGTTGACAGGGAATTGTTATCAACTATCAAGGTTCGAAAGATCTCACATCTCGGTCATATACTGCGGGGGAGAAAGTACCAGCTTCTCCAACTGATATTGGAGGGGAAAATTGAGGGACGCCGAGGGCCCGGAAGGAGACAAATGTCCTGGCTGAGGAACGCGAGGGAGTGGACCGGCATCCGAAGTGTAGAGGAGCTGTTCCGAGCGGCGCAGGACAGGGACAGGTTCGCGAGGTGATCGCCAACGTTAGGGGGACCCGACAGGGCACTTGAAGAAGAAGATTAATATACAACATTTAATAGAGTAAAGTCTGCCTTACTTATGGAAGTGACGCTTGAACTTGGAAAAAGAAGGAGGAAAGTAGGAAAATTGCCTAAAAAATTAGATCACCGGGAAGAATGTACGGGAAAACGATTTATGATAGAATACGGAATGACGAAATAAGGAAGAATTGTAAGACATTGTAAGACAATGTACGGGAAAACGATTTATGATAGAATACGGAATGACGAAATAAGGAAGAATTGTAAGACATGATTGCTATCTAACCACTTTAGAATCGCTACTCGGTGGATGATATCAGTAACCTTTGTTTTTTCTTTCACCGTATCATTTCTGACTTTGTCTCTTGGGTTTATTCCTAACGTGGCTCTTTACATGCCTCTTTGGGTCACCCATAGTTCCTCCAAATGTGTTTAATGATTTAGAAAGTTTTTTGTTTCAACATATTAGTTGGTGATAGTACTTATTTAATAGAAAAGTAGTTTATTGGGTGCATAATTCTAAATTCTAAATCCGAGAAATCTGCTAGGTCGAAAATGTGGTCAGATTGGGACGTCAAAGACGGCGATACTGGCATCAACATGTAGAAAGAATGAGCTCAAATATAATACTCATAGCTCTCCATGGAACACCAAACGGACAACGCCGACCAGAAAGACCCCCGAAACGGTGGAGAGAAAGCTGGAGTTCAGCGTCTCAAGAGGACCCGCCTGAAATAACAGACTCCTGAGTCTATCAAAAGTGAAGAAGAAGAAGAAAATAATTCTTAATGTTTCGTTGTTTTTAGGTGAATTTATTAACTTCAAATATCTTATGTCCCGGTTAATAGCGAATTAAAATTAAACATACATGTTAAATATTTTTCTATTTTTATTGGAAAATGTTTCCTTTATTTTAACTTTGTATACAATACCAACTTTATTACGACCGAAACATATATGTATTTTAATTCTTATTTTTTAATAAAGTTGTTGCTGTGTACAAAGTTAAATAAATCCGCAACACAGAGAATTTCTCCATAAAGTTTGAACATCTAGAATAAACACGAAGAAATATATAATAATCTAAAAATATTACTTTCCTAAAATTTTGAGAGGATTTTAATTTGATATCAAGAATTCTTCCGACTTATTATATACAATTAACTCTCTAAGTAAATTGGGTTTATTGGTTGTACACCAACTTTTAACTTAATTACGTTGAGATTTTTTTTCTTTATTTATTGTTCAATCATACTTGATACATTTTCTTTAACCTTCATCAACGTTCACTTTTGTATATCCACATAAGGCCTAAGTTTCACAATCATATAGTAGAACAGACCATACATAACATTTAATCATTCTTTGTAATAGTTTCAGGTTTAGATTATCGTTTCAAAAGAAGGTTCTCATTTTATTTTATTTTGTATTCTTTAATTAAATACAAGTTTATACACTTAAATAAACGTACAATTCTTTTTCATAGCATTATATCCCAAATATTATTTTATTATATATGATCTGATGATGAATGTTAATAAGTCCAAGGTAATGATTTTTGAAAAGGAAGAAACCATGACAGTCTGCAATATTAGCGTGAATGGTGAAAATTTGGAGCAAGTACTCGTAGTTGAGTTCGTGTATTTAGGTAGTATGTTTACAAAAGTTTACTTAAAGTTGCCATCGCAAACAAAAACCAATCCAAAAAGGCTAGAATGGCAGTGCACAATAGTGTTCTTCTACCGACCCTTATGTATGGAAGCGAAGTATGGAACTGGCAAAAGAAGGATGAAAGTAGAATAAATGCAGTAGAAATGAGATCTCTTAGACGAATGTGTGCATACTCTGTGTATGATAGAGTGTCGAATGAAAATATAAGAAGTGAATGCGGTGCGAATGATGGTGTCATGAACAAAATAATGAAAGGATCATTAAGATGGTTTGGACATATGGAAAGAATTTCAGAGAATTTCGACACGCGTGCATGACACGATGTATGAATGTTGAGGAAGCGAGAGAAATATGTCAGGAAAGAAATGTGTGGCAGTCCATTAGTTCTGCCTACCCCTTCGGGGAGACGGCGTGATGGTTAGTTAGTTAGTTAGTTATTATTTTAATAGCCTCGATTAACACATCTAAACTGTCATTATTTTAAAATGTCAATTAACTTTCCAATAAGAAATTTAATTTCCCAACGAAATGTCTCTATATAAGCATCTTGTAAGATTAAACAAATGGCATTACTGAAAATATATGTGATTCGCTAAATTCTCAATTTAATGTTATAACGTAGAACTTTGCTTAATGTCAACATTTACAGCCTCTGCCTATTGCGGATCAGGTGTTCTTAGTTTAACGCGCGAAAACACTTTCATTACGATATGACAGAACTCTAAAACTTTTTCAAAACCCAATTCCAGACCAATTACGTTCAGTCTAGTACTTTTATTCTCAAAAGCCACTCACCATTTTTAATAATGCCGAAATAAATGTTGTACTCCAAGGTTTGAGCTGCCGATACTTTCTCAAGGGTTTTGACAGAGGCTCAACAAGAGAACATAGCGGGGTTTAAGACTTAAACAAACAAACCATCTTGCTGTTTCCCTGGAAGTGTAATCAGAGAGGATGGACTGCCACTCTACATTCATTAAGCGAGTCATACGAGCACGATAATTGTTCAAGGATTAATTTTATCTCAATAGAGACGAAGATGCAAACTGGAAACTGAATATGGTGATCGAGGTGTTTACAGGACTTATGACCTGTCATTGGTTGGGTTAAACGCATAAGTCATAAGTCCTGTAAAAGGACTTATGACCTGTCATTGGTTGGGTTAAGCGCATAAGTCATTAGTCCTGTAAACACCTCGATCACCATATTCAGTTTCCAGTTTGCATCTTCGTCTCTATTGAGATAAAATTAATCCTTGAATTGATGACCCGCAATGGGTAAATAAAATCCAGTATTCGTCTACAAGTATTTGTATACATTCAAAATGCCGATAATTGTTTTTTTTTTTATATATAGCCGACCTTTAAAATGTGATTAATTTGATGATTCTACTATGATGCACTACAATCAGGTCGTTAACACCATTAACTATTATTTCTTCATGCATATATTATGTTTGTATGTCCAAACCAGCGCAGTGATCCTTTAATATGTTTTTTTTGTATTAAAACGTTTTGATGGCACAAAATTCCTTCCTGATATATCAAATCCTGTCATAAATATTTTAATACACATACGCTTAAGTGAATTCATCAGTACTGCATTTATTCTGGTCTCATATTTCCTCTGAAAATTCTAGGGTTACCTTATAAATTTAATAATAATTTTCTACTTCCATACTGCAAAACGATCAAATTATTTCATATCGATGAAAACGTAAAATTTCAAAAAGTTTTATTATTATTTTAGCGAGTAACATGTTTCGCCTTGTTATGACATTATCAATGGACTGCCACACCTTTCTTTCCTGACGTATTTCTCTCGCTTCCTCAACATTCATACATCGTGTCATGCACGCGCGTCGATTTCTCTGCCTTCTCACATGGCCGACATTCAATATTTGATTTATTTGATCGTGCCACGTTTTCCTCGGTCTTCCTCTATTTCTGGTTCCATTTACATCGTTAACATAAAAAATATTTACCATTCTTTCTTCTATCATTATTTCCATATGTCCAAACCATCTTAATGATCCTTTCATTATTTTGTTCATAACACTATAATCCGCACCGCATTCACTTCTTATATTTTCATTCGACACTCTATCGTACACAGAGTATCCACACATTCGTCTAAGAGATCTCATTTCTACTGCATATATTCTACATTCATCCTTCTTTTGCCAGTTCCATGCTTCGCTTCCATACATAATGGTCGGTAGAAGAGCACCATTGTGCACTGCCATTCTAGCTTTTTTGGATAGGTTTTTGTTTGCGATGACAACTTTAAGTGCACCATTCACTTTGTTACCTGCCCCAACCCTTCTTTCAATATCCCTCTCCACTCGCCCATCTCTTGTAAACATACTACCTAAATACATGAACTCATCTACTTGCTCCAAATTTTCACCATTCACGCAAATGTTGCAGACTGTCATGATTTCTTCTTTTTCAAAAATCATTACCTTGGATTTATTAACATTCATCATCAGATCATTTCGCATTAATAATGACAGTATGATCTATATATTATGGTGATACTTATCAATCAACAAAATCTAAAATCTTCCTGTCGGAACTGTTGTCCTGTCGGAACTGTCAATTGATATTCTTATTTAATTCAAATAATTTTTATTCATTGGATATAAATTGCTCGAGAGATATTAAAGACAGTTACAACACAGAAAGCCAGAAACGAACTCAGCCATTTAATACTCGAGAATGGCGGCAAGACAAGAGGACAAATCGATTATGGCGAGTGTTCATGCACTTGGCTTTTATAAACACATTAGATGTATTATCCGACTACTCCCGGGACAACCATAAATTCCAGAGCCAACGATAAATTCCAAATTTACAACAGTACACGATTTTATATAATTATTTCAATGTATTGATGTTCATCAGCATTGATAAACATTCACAGTTAATTGTCAACTGTTTTAGAAGAAGTTTTAAATCATAACACTCCTGGCATCAATAAGAATTAACTGTGAAATTTTCAGTGAAATCAGTCTAGTAGTTTTAATTTACATAATAAACATAGATACGATGAAAGCCTTTAATTTATACCGTATAGATAAAGCCTAGATTAGAGCCAAATTTATTATATTGCCCTGATGAAACTTGGGTCCAAATGAAACAAGTTACCATCAATTATAAAAACAAAAGTGTTTTATTACCTCGGTACCTCGGTACCTCGATACTTAAAACGGATACGAAGACAGGGTTATTGGTTATTGAATACATTCCTTCTAGGAGGTTGTAGGGGAGGTAATTTCCGATGAATTCCATGTAAGGCATTATGGAAAAGTGAACCATTTTTGAAATAAAACGAATTTAAGTTAGTCATAATGTTTTGATGATTTATGTGATCAAACGATTTTCTTCTTATTGATAGTGTAATGTTGATTTCCCTGTAATCTTAAAACCGGTTTTTAGTTTATATTCCTCGTTTGAAAGCTAAAAATATGTTTGTAAGTGATTTTTTTTTTAAATCGCTTTTCTTTTAGATTTTGGAAAAAAAATGTTTGATATTTTCGTCTGGTATTTCTTAATGTGGAGAGACAGTTCTAGTTTTTGTATTGATAATAATGTATTTTATGTTTGCTAATTAAGAAAAAAAACAAAGGTTTATTATAAGCAATAGTTATGTTTAAATTTATTTTTAAAAAAACTTAATTCTTTTTATCTCAAAAATGGTTCATTTTTGCATAATGCCTTACATGACATAATTCATCGGAAATATCCTCCCCTACAACCTCCTAGAAGGAATGTATTCAATATTCAATAAACCTGTATATGTATTCAAAACGTTTCTTACACCTCTCATTTTCGTGTCTTTTTTTTATTGTCGAATATGATTTTTATTTTATTTTATAAAAATTTAACGCTAATAATCTTCAATACGATCTACAATAATCCCTTAATTATATAAAGGTCAATTTATTAATGAGGATAGATTTACAAAGATTCCTTAAATATAATTATCGGGGTATAATGAGGCTACTGAAGTATGCACTATTAATTAATACGGCGGTCCATTCACTCTGCATACCCCTTTCTATATTTTTCACCAAAAGATCAATAATGGGTTTATTACTAATCCACTAATATATGATATCGTATATTATTTTTATAACAATGGAAAAACTCTCCGAGATCGTGTCTATAACGCAGAAATAAGAAAAACTTGCGGAAAAGAGGACATCGCTCGGTGGAGTAGATCTAGAAAAAGATACTGGAGGGTTCATATAGTCAGAATGGATAGTGACACACTTGCATATACAGCCGCTAACGAAATCCCATCACAGTTTGGCCTCATCATCTCAGGATAATTTCTATAGATCTAGTAAAAGAAAGAGAAGAAGAAAAGGTATTATGTATTGCAGATTTAAAATATTTTTTAAACCTCTCGTTTCTTATCATCAGTAGAATATTTTTTAAATCTTAGGAAAACATTTTTCAAAGTAATATTTTTACCCAAAAGTTTTAAAATATTAATAGAAATTCCTACCCAAAAATAAAAATTTATTTTCAAGTAACAGTAAATATTATGTTTAAAGAATTCCAAAGATTTTAGAAAAAAATACATCGTGTAAAGCTCCAATCTAAATTGATTTACATTTCAGAAAAATATTGTCATATTATTTATAAATATCTCACAATGCAACATTTTTTGTCTTCGCCTTAATTCACATACAGTTTTATTTATCAATGCAATTAATTTCCATAAAATATTTTATATTTCTATATTATTTAATGATTAAACAATTCTTCAGCTTCTTTTTTAGACATCTCTCTATTGCTAGATGTAGGCCTATTCAAATGTTCTCCATCTCTATATTCTTCCCCCGACTGGAATTAGGTCGTCAGTCCATCTTTTTTGGGGTAAACCCGTGCTTCTTTTTTCCTCCCACAGTCTCCAGGTCAAGACTCTGAGTGCTCGTCTCTCTGTTCCCTGTCTGGCGACAAGTCCTGCCCATTTCCTCTTTAGTTTGGCATCATTGTCCATTATATCGGCTATGTTTGGCGTTGTATTTTGTCCCTCAGACCTATGCCAAATATTTTACTCTCCATAGCCCGTTGTGCACATTTCAGCTTCTAAATGATATTGGCTATGAATACTACGATTTCTAATATTTATGTTATCACCGGGAGGATGCATGTCTCATAGACTTTTCTTTGGAGATTCATGGGAAAGTCTTTGGAATATAGTATATTATCTAGTTTTCCAAACTCTGCCCAACCCAGGCCAATTCTTCTGGATATTTCAGTAGTCTGGTTTTCCTTCCCTAATTTGATCTTGTGTGTAAGATATACATATTCATCGACAGCTTAAATTAAACAATTTGCACTTCCTAATTAGGTTCTTAATACTTATGAATAAGTTAACATAGTTTGAAGTTCAGAAAGACAGAAATTCCTCGTAATAAATTATCAGGATAGGCAAATATGTCGGAGTGGCAATACCACATTTTGTAATAAATCAACTCAAAGCGTAAAATCCGCGACGTTCACATAATATTATTCATTTGACTGTATATGATTTGAGTGGAATTATTCACCCAATTAAGATGTGTCAACAGGTGTGCAAATGGCGGCGTATGTGGGGACTGAAACTAAAGTAAACAAATCTTAAACGCGCGAATGCTTTCGCTGAAAATTATGACATACGGTCCGGCACACCTGCGGGATAATGCACTTTGTGATATCGTTCCTACCTGGTTCCGCGATGCTCGTTTGTTACCCAGAAACAAATCTCGCGTCATAAATCAGAACTTCTTATTTAAATTTCGCGACGTGTGTAGGTACTACGAAAAGAGAGTAGTTAAATAACAGTATACAAGGTAGAGTCCGTTCATTTCAGGGAGATTGTTTTAAATAATGTAAGTGACAACGCGTTTACAAAAAAAAAACTAAACGCTGTTTTTATTTATTTTTTTATGAAAAGAAAAGGAATAAAATATTTTATATTAAAACAATGAAACGAACAAAAAAAAAATTTTTAATAAAAATTCTATCAGCTTCAATTGTAATAATCACAAAATGAAAGTCTATACGATTTTGATGTTTTATATTGATTTTTCTTGGAAAACAATTAATTGACTTTATTTAATAGATAATTTTATGCCAATAATGTTTAAATATGATTTTGGCCATATGAGCGCCACGGCTAGCTCGAATGAAGCGCAATCGTGAAGTGCAATTTTCGACACCTTTATTGAGCAACTGGGTAAAATGGCAAAACGTACTGACAGTCAAATTGACAGTCTGTAGAAACAATGTTGCCAGTTTCAAAACCAAATCTCTAAAAAAAAAACCTATATATAACTTCAAAAATGTAATAGTTCATTTTAATTATGATACATTTTTTTATTGAAGAATAATATCAGTTAAACGAAACGTGTTTGTTAAAAAAAAATATTTTGTGTTTCAATATTCTTCAAATACAAATTAAAAACGCTTAAAATTGAAAATAAAATACGCTCAGACCTTCGCAAAGTTGATTCGTGTGAAACTCGCGATGAAAAGTGGAGCCTTCAACATGACTAACGGAACACCATCCATAAGGTATGCTCGAGATGGGCCGAGGAGATAACCTTTACAAGTTGCTATCTGTTTCATCTCCCACTCCGCTGCAGATGATTAGAATCCAGATTAAGGTTAACCTCTGCCGAACTGATCGATGGGAACAAACTCAAATATAAAAATTAGACAGACGAAGGGCTGCGACATGGTCAAAGAAAAACTTTTATATTATTTAGTAGAAACAATTATTTTCTGTCATTCGTAAATATTAAGGTGATGACGGATTACGTAATATAAAACCTAATATAAGTAAATGATAATAATTAAAATAATAAATTTTGATACGTATAATAACAGTGTTTCAAAATTAACCTGTTCGGGAGTATGGCCGTACATGGTGGTCCAAACGAAAATTTTCTCAAATGAGTATGGGCGTACATGAACGTCCGCGCTTATATTTAAGGCCCGGTGACATTTTATTCGAAAATCTAACTTGTACTACCCAAGAAATAAAATATCCAGAATTTTGATATAAATCATGTTTACAGGTGTAAATATATTTTTATTCAAGAATATAATATGTTGCTTATGGCATTGACTATGATATATAATTATAAAAAGTAGAAAAAATAGAAAAAAAATCACTCCTCAGATAGAGTTTTGTCCGCAGAAACTTACCCCCGGACAGGTTGAAACGTAACTAACTAACTTACCATCACGCCTCTCCCCGAAGGGGTAGGCAGATAGGACTGCCACACTTTTCTTTCCTGATATATTTCTCTCGATTCCTCAAGATTCATACATCGTGTCATGCACGCGCGTCGACTTCTTCGATTACTCACGTGTCCGACATTTAATATTATATTATTTATAAATGTTGTTCCAAATTTTAAAATTAAAAACCCATCACACCGCGTCTCCTGCGGGGATTAAAAGAGAAGGATGGAGTGCCGCATCGGTTAAAGTGTGGCAGTCTATTATTTCTGCCTACCCCTTCGGGAGACGGCGTGATGGTTAGTAAGTTTAATTAGTTATAAATTTTGTTTACCAAATGATTTAAATTTGGAAGATTGTTATTACGTATCATAATTTATTTATAAGATTTGTCGTGACAGCTGTTTCACCAACCTACGTTGGAATCATCGGGTCAAATATTGTTTACTTAGATTAATACGCAAGCGCAGCAAATAACTTCTATGCAAGGCACGCTACTGACATACAATAATTAAGTACCTACTCCCTGTAACTTGCTATCAGTGTTGAAGTTGTGATCTTTTATATATAGCGTTCATCGTATTCAAAATTAATCAAGAAGAAAATCCAAATACTTTCTTAGAGCAAAATAGAAAAACAAAATAAGTATCAGATTCTTCAATCTAGGAAAACACAATCGAACTTACCCTTCATCTCCGCCTTCCCCTTCCTGGTTCTCATTCACGACGATCTGCTCCAGCATCTGTATCTTGAGCATCTTATTGGCTGCCCCAATCAGCAGCGCTAACGAACTTTTGAACAAGAATACAAAACACTGGCGTTGATTCACATTTTTCGGATCGTTACAAACGAAGCGACCCCGCGAGTTCAGTCTGTTTGTTCACAAGACCTGCGGGCAAAAGAGATCAAACTGTAGATTGAAACACGGCAGATACACGCCAAGAATTTAGGTTTGACTCGAACAAAGTTGTACCGAAATGTAGTGCCGATCGATAATGCCTATGAGCGAAGTGCGTAAAAAATGCACAAAGAATTTGCCGAAACGAAATAGAATTTATAGATAAGTGAACGATCTTGAAACCCAATAAACGCCAATCGTGAATGTTGTATGGAAGTGAAACGTGGATTTGGCAAAAGAAGGATGAAAGTAGAAAATAAATGCAGTGAAAATGAGATCTCTAAGACAAATATGTGATAAATCTGTATATGATACAGTATACAGTATCAAACGCAAATGTAAGAAGTGCATGCGGTGCGAATGAAAGTGTTATGAAAGAAAAAAAATGTAAGGAACGTTAAAATGGTTTAGACAAATGGAAAGAATGAATAAAGACAAAATGGTGAAAAAAGTATATTCAAGTGACGTGAATATTGCCAATTTAATAATTAATTCATTTTTGTTTGTTCAACTGATGTTACTAACCACCACACCGTTTCCTTAAACACATCGAACAAAAATAACACAAGCTGTACATTCTGGATTAATTAGAAATCAATCTAACATAAAACTAATCAAACTAATCTTACCACTATTTAACATATTCGATTAATTTATTATATTATATATGCGGACGCAAAATTAAATATGTCAAAAAAATATGATTGAGCTGTTACTAAGTAAATAAACTATTTTTGTCTTGTCGGAATAGTAGCGTATTCATTATTTGAATTATTTTATTAAAGTACTTGACTGCTCACAGCTTGTTCAAGCCTCTGGGAATAGATGAACATCGGCAGCAGAGTGTTTCAACTTAGGACGTCCAAAATATATGGCGGTGCAGGAAACATTAACATTTTAACACCCGTGCGCCGCGTGCAATAAGGAGAGCCCACTGCCCAAGCAAATACTGGTCGGACAATCGGACAAACGGACAAACAAGAACAAGACTATATGTATTACGCAGTCGGCGAATTGAATTTCTTTGGTCACAATGCCAGAAGAGAGCTGGGTTATCTGGATAAAAGTATTCCAGGTAAAAATGTGGAGGCAAATCTCCTTCGGGGTGGTGTAACTAGATTAAGGAGATGACTGGGGGAGAACTCTACTCCGCGGTGCGGGCTACGAAGAACAGAGAGGATTGGAGGCGTTTTGTTTTAACCATAGCAAAGAGGCGCGCAAGATAGATTGCTCATGTCTTGACACGAATATTTCCTGCATGATGTATTGGAGGGAATGGTCAAAGGATCGATTGACAGAGGACGACCTCGCCAAGAGTACCTAGATCAAATTTGCCGAGATATGGGCTGCACCTCTTATTCGGAATTGAAGAGAGTTGCCGAGGACCGAGAGGAGTGGAAGAGGAGATGCGTCGCCTTGCTGCAGACCAATCATTAGATTGAGACCGGAGAAGAAGAAGCTTTATGGATCACGACCTTCAGTAATGAGGAAACAAAGAAAGAAGAAGTTGTTTCCATTTTGATGTACTAATACTAAGAAATAGAAGAATATAGAAATTCCGTTGACGATGTCCTAATAAGACGAAACAAGACCTAAACATATTTAAATTAAAATAGTTGATACGTGTAACCTAAATTAAATAAACACAAAAGTCCGGATCGTCCATGTCAACATGTGCAACATCGGAAAACTAAATTTATGTGCTAAATTTAAATAACGGTGGATTCGATCGGATTTTAAACACAGAAAGCACTGCTAGTGTCAGAGTAAATGGGGATCTTACAGCCTGGTTTGATATCAATAAAGGTGTCAAACAGGGGTGTGTAATGTCTCCATGGTTGTTTAATCTATATATGGACAAGTGTATGAAAGAGCTGAAAGGGTTGGAAGCAGGTGCAAAAATGGAAGATGTTTCAGTAAGCTGTTTGTTGTATGCGGACGACGCTGTGCTACTTGCAGACAACGAGCACGAACTGCAAGCCCTGGTGTCTAGGATGTATGAGGTATGCAAGCGATACGATTTGATGATGAATGTGAATAAGTCTAAGGTAATGATTTTCGAAAAAGAAGGAAGCATGACAGTGTGCAACATTAGTGTAAACGGTGAAAATCTGGAACAAGTGGATGAATTTGTTTATTTAGGAAGTATGTTTACAAAGGATGGGAGGGTGGAGAAGGATATTGAAAGAAGGGTTGGGGCAGGCAACAGAATAAATGGTGCACTTAAAGTTGTCATCGCAAACAAAAGCCTATCCAAAAAAGCTAAGATGGCAGTGCACAATGGTGTTCTTGTGCCGACCCTTATGTATGGAAGTGAAGCATGGAACTGGCAAAAGAAGGATGAAAGTAGAATAAATGCAGTAGAAATGAGATCTCTAAGACGAATGTGTGGCAAATCTGTATATGATAGAGTGACAAATGCAAGTATAAGAAGTGAATGTGGTGCGAATGAAAGTGTTATGAACAAAATAAGGAAAGGGTCATTAAGATGGTTTGGACACATGGAAAGAATGAGTGAAGACAGAATGGTAAAGAAGGTATATGTAAACGGCGTGAACGGAGCTAGAAATAGAGGAAGGCCGAGGAAAACGTGGCACGATCAAATCAATCAAATATTGAATGTCGGTCACGTGAGGAGTCGGAAAAATCGACGTGCGTGCATGACAAGATGTATGAATGTAGAGGAAGCGAGAGGCGTATGTCAGGACAGAACAGTGTGGCGTTCCATTCTTTCTGCCTACCCCTCCGGGGAGACGGCGTGATGGTAAGTTAGTTAGTTAAATTAAATAGACAAATGTGCACCATCTAAAAATAACATTTTGTATTAAATTATTTTTATTTTGGTATTTTATTTTATATCATTGTATTTTATATTATTTGTTTTAGATTTATTTTGTGGATGTTGGAAGATCGAAGTGTGCGCGGGAGATGCCTATTGGTGGCGATGAGGTTCGCAACCCATCACACCGCGTCTCCCGCGGGGCGAAAAGAGAAGGATGGAGTGCCGCATCGGTTAAAGAGTGACAGTCCATTCTTTCTGCCTACCCTTTCGGGGAGACGGCGTGATGGTTAGTTAGTTAGTTAGTAGTTGATTTGTGTACAAATATGTAACGTTTTATTGAGCTAAAATAATTATTTTTTAAATCTATATAAAACATTATATTTAGTGTTATTCCGTGTGTTCTTCTAGTTTGCGGTCGACACTTATTAAACTATTGGACAAATTTCTAAAAACTGACTGACATTGTATAAATAAATAAAAACTAAACATTAACATTCTAATGTATAATTCACACCTTGATACCGGAGACTGTAAATATTTCTCGTTTTTTTATTATACAATCAAGGAACGTAATACTTATTTTATTGTTTCTTGAACAATGAAATTAATCTCAATTTTAATTATGTAATGGCGATGAAAAGTCCGTTTTCTAGAAATTTTATTGTATTTTATAAAAGTGACATATTTTGTCTATTGTCATTAGGTCATTACCAAATGTATTTGATAATGTCCTACTAAAAACATTAGCCATGACATGTCACTTTCATAAAAGTTTATAATTTTAGAAAACTTGACGTTTATGTCAATGTGTAAGAATTTTTCACGTTTTCTTAATTTCGCATTTATGTGGTCAAAATTAAACAATGTTTTTTTTAACAATGGCGATATATTTGTAAGGTACCCGTTCTAATTATCTTTTATCTGTCCTGATACATATTAACAGATCTGTACTGTTGCCAAGGGACGAATTAAAAATTTAGCAAGCTTTAAGTGTTACCTAATTATTTTGAATTGCGTGATTAACTTTACTTCAAGATTATATTATGCTTATTTCTAATAAACATTTTTCACTGTTTACAGTCTAATAAATTAGTGTTCCAGAAGGCCTCCAATGTAAAGGTTTGCTACTAAGAAAACGACACTTCAGTTATTTGCTAAAGTAATCAAAACTTTTGGAATTTCTCTATCATTGATATGGAAACAACATTTTTGGAGATGTAAATCAGAGAATCATTACAGCTTCCATTTAATGTAAGGCTTCCCTGGCAAATTATCTTAAATTTTAGAAAACATTTTAGCTTTCCGAACTTCAACGATATTATATTACGGTTTTGGTAAATTGGAAAACTTGAAAAGTAATTTAGTGAGGAAGGTGTTGGGCAATATTTCACTGCTGTGTTCGAGTTCTTGAGATGTTCAATTATGTTTTTTTTTAAATTGCGCTAACTGATCGAATCTTATTAAAAGTTCTTTCAATAAGGAGTGCGGATAGAAGCCGCGGGCATGTTCGCCACAATATTCAACGTACACCAAGTGCGGTTTTATTGAATCTCATACACACTCGAGCTCGCGGCTCTTTCATTTCACTGTCGGCGGAAAAGGTATTAATACCTTTAACTGGAAGGTAGTGGACGACTGGAAGGGTATAAATACCATTTTCGTGAACTCGTAAACTGTTCAAAAGTATAATATTTTGAAGTCATTTTCGTTATATATTATTATCACGTGTCAAAGTAGACATATAGTTTTATGTTTTCATTATTTTTCTGTAACAATCTATGCATGATAACGTGGACGCAAATTTAGCCGCACATAATATGTTAATTATTGGAAAACTCCAGGTGTTTATAAATACGTGCCTTCGCTCAATATTCAAAATCTATTGGTCCCCAAACAGTGTCAAATGCCGTTCTCTGGACCATGGCAGGCGAAAAGCCAATGAGAGAACAAGTCGCTAGACGCAAGTGGAGTGGTCACACTCTGAGACGGAACCCAGCCTGCATCGCTCAGGGCGCACTAGACTGGTCCCCATAGAGGGAAAGAGGAAGCGAGGCAGACCTAGAGCCACTTGGAGAAGAGCACTGCAGGACGAGGTTAAGCAGGCCTCACTTGGAATGATGTTAGGCATCAGGCATGCGATAAAGTCGGGTGGAGAAGGTTCCCTAAGGCCCTATGCGCCACGGAGGTGTGACAGGAAAAGAAGAAGAAGGAGAATATGTTAATAGTTTATACTCGTATACAAATACGAGTATGTTACGGAGTTTATATAATTATATTTAAAGCTGGAAAACTAAACGGAACATTTTTTTAATTAAAAAGTAAATTATTATATTACTTAACTAACTAACCATCATACCGTTTCCCCGGATAAGTAGGCGGAGAGAATGGACCGCCACCTGGTCTATCCTGACATATCACTCGAGATTCCTGTACATTTATACATCGTAACATGTACACCCGCCGATTTTTCCGACTTCGAATGTGGCCGCCTTTAGTATATTTGATTAATTTAGTCATGCCATGCTTCCTTGGTCTTCCGTAGCTTCTCTTTTCACGCAAACCGTAATAACATTTTAAGCATATTTTTACTACTTGTAACTATAACAGTATTCACACTCTTTGTATACAAGATTTAAACCACATTCTTCTCTCATCCATTCCATATGTCCAATTTCATACTTTGTTAATAATTTAAAACCGTTTGCACAAAATGTATTTATCAAAAAACTTTGTACGGTTTATAACTGAAGCAGCCTAGTTGAAGAATCGAGAGAAGTATGTCAAGAAAGAACAGTGTGGCGGTCCATTATTTCTGCGTACGACGACGTGATGGACTTAGACTTGGACTTGGATCTTCTGGCTTACAGAGGTTCAGCTCATGTGGCTATTCCTCTTACGTCTGATGGGAACATTGTTGGAAGGTGATTTTGTGGGTTGTTAGTTTATGCGGGGGCATGATTTGTGTGGCCCGGAGTGTTCCTCTGAAGGAGAATCGATTTTGGAGATGTTTGGGTCGTAATTTGAGAGGTCTTTTATTGTGGGATTAGGATGTGAAGGGAGTCGTTCGTTTTTGAAAAAACGTTCGGCAAGTTTCAGAATGAATTCATCTATCATCGGGATTCCCCATGCGATGGTTAGTTAGTTAGTTAGTCTAAAATATAAATGGAAAAAGTAAAAAAAAAACACAGTTTTTTTTAAACATCGATATACCTGTATACTGCTTAAAACAGTTATGGGGAAGAAGCCACCTTCACCCTCGTGGCTCAGTGTGCTACAAAGTCAGCCAAGTTCAAGTTCCACGTAAGTGGATGTAGGTGGTTCTGATAGTAAATGGTCTATAAAGTGTGATGTTAATTAATTTATCAGACTGATTCAAAACACGCCAAGAAAAACGAACGTGCTCGCATGTGTAAGAGCACTATACGCTCTCCTTGTTGTTCTAAAATTATTAATTCCAACAATTCATATACCATAAAATTAACTCTACAACATGTTTATAGTTTCTTGGACAATGATATAAAAAAATCCATATTAAATAATTAATTCGAATGAAAACGTCTGTTTTCTGGAAGTTTTATTATATTTTATGTGAATGACATGTTTCGCCTGTATATAGCATTATCAAATGTTTTTGTCATCTGATAATGCGTAAGGCAGGCGAAACACGTCAATTCCAAAAATACTCGTATAATAAAACTTCTAGAAAACAGACGTTTTCAGTCATATAATTTATTTAATATGGCGTTTTATATAATTTCTTATGAAATTGAAAATAACTTAGTTTAATCCATAAAAAATTAAAAAAAATTAAAAAACACGACATGCTTCGAAGGATTTACACCTTAAGATGGAGGTATCCTCCGAAACATGTCGTATTTTTTAATCTTGTTTTAATTTTTTGTGGATTAAACAAAGTTATTTTCAATTTCCTAAGTATAATATATTACTATGGAATTCCAGTGTTAATACCTTAGCGTTCAATGAGTTGTTTTATATCATTGTTCAAGAAACAAAAAATAGGCATGTAAAGTTAATTAATAAATAATTTAAAAAAGAAAATCTTGGTTTTGGATTAAGCGAATATTAACTTAGTGACTCTGGGCATGAAACGAAAAAGATAAGTCACGTGTTTCAGGCGTGATACAGTTCTGGTAATAAAGATTAAAACATTGATATACGTTACACCCCATTAATGTATGTATATTAATAACTATATTAAAATAATAATATAATCTGTCGGGGGGTGTATGAACTAAACGCGTGGTAAACGACAAATAATAAAAATGTACGGCGTTGGCGGCTCTGACTATTTCTTTTCGTAAAATTCTTAGGTGTCACGTATTTCCATTCTCTTGTTGAGTACACATGATTATTGCGCGCTTAATGGCTAGACTAGCAAGTACAGATTCGGGACAAATAGGTTTGGGCTTCGCTGAGCAATTTGATGTCTTCGGGTTAAAGACCGAGAATTTCATTCTGTAGATACTCGCTTGTACGTCCGTAATAATACGTGTTATGTTCCCGTCACGTGTATTACTTGTTTGTCACATATGTGACACACACAAACGTACATAAAACTGTATATTTGTTATTCATAGTCAATACATATAAATATATTTTTTACTTATAAATATTGTATAATTTTCGTGGTGCCGTAAATAAAAACCTAACTAACTATCACGCCGTCTCCCCGAAGGCGTAGGCAGAATTAATGGACTGTCACACATTTCTTTCCTGACATATTTCTCTCGCTTCCTCAACATTCATACATAGTGTCATGCACGCGCGTCGATTTCTTTGACTCCTCACATGGCCGACATTCAATATTTGATTTATTTGATCGTGCCACGTTTTCCTCGGTCTTCCTCTATTTATGGTTCTATTTACATCATTAACATATATTTTTTTTACCGTTCTTTCTTCATTCATTCTTTCCATATGTCCAAACCATCTTAATGATCCTTTTATTATTTTGTTCATGACACCATCATTCGCACCGTATTCACTTTTTATATTTTCGTTCGACACTCTATCATACAAAGAGTATCCACACATTCATCTAAGAGATCTCATTTCTGCTGCATTAATTCTACTTTCATCCTTCTTTTGCCAGTTCCATGCTTCGCTTCCATACATAAGGGTCGATAAAAGAACACCATTGTGCACTGCCATTCTAGCTTTTTTGGATAGGTTTTTGTTTGCGATGACAACTTTAAGTGCACCATTCTCTTTGTTGCCTGCCTCAATCCCTCTTTCAATATCTCTTGTAAACATACTACCTAAATACACGTACCCATCAACTTGCTCCAAATTTTCACCATTCACGCTAATGTTGCAGACTGTCATGATTTCTTCTTTTTCAAAAATCATTACCTTGGACTTATTAACATTCATCATCAGATCATTTCGCATGCATACCTCATACATACAATAAATAATGTTGTAAAATAACGGTGGGCTGGCCATATACAAAGAATGGCAGAGGGTAGAGCAACGAAAATTATGGCCAGATGGGTGCCGCGCGAAAAGAGACCAAGAATAAGAAGACTGTGAGAAATTAGAAAGATCTGGAGAATGGAGATAGTCATAGACAGGAGCCAGTGGAAGACCGTTGTGGACGAGGCCAAGTCCCACACCGTAATAAAGCGCCGAGAAGATGAAGAAGAAACAATGTAGTTTTCATATTGTTTAAACATGTGGCACGACCTTCGTGGCAGAGTGGTTAGAGCTCTGACTGCCATACCGAGTGATGGCAGTGTGATTGTCACACTGTCTTTGGTCTGGTGTAGAATTCTCGTGACAATAAAATGGCGATAGATTAGCTACCTATCACAAGTCACGAGAATCAATATATTAGCTTAAAAACAAATTGTATACAGTAATTGAGTTCAAGCGACCTGTTGTATACGTAAAATAATAATAAAATAAAAAAATTTAAATAATAATTAAAAAAAATAAAAATGTATGCGTGCTTCGATACCCGTATTAACTTTACAGGCTTTTGATAATTTCAACTAACCTAACATCCATATTAAATATTTAATATGAACATTTACATAATTATTCAAGAAACAGTAAGCAAAGAGTACACATTTTAGTTAAAACAGAAAATTGTTTTTTCGTATAATTTGTATAGTTTGATGAATTCATAAATAAATAAAAATCTGCAATACTGGGAACATCGTGAGATAGAGCAGAATAAGGAGACGATTCAGGTGAGACCATGTAAATCGTATGGACACTCGCACAATCGCAAAAACGGAATCGCATCTGCAAATGGGATACCAGAGAGCCAACGTCCACCTGGTAAGCCACCCAAAAGACGGCGAAATAGCTGGTTTTCCACATCGCAAGAGAATGCAAATTTAGGAACAACATGTCATCCGATCTAATTGGAGAAGAAGAATATATATACGTTTACTGATGTTTTATGGAAATATAATTAACATTTGAACGTAGCACATTTAAAATTAAAAAAAAAAAACTGTATAACATCTGGCAAAATTGATCATATTTGTAAACAATTTTATAATATTTTAAATATGTATCTTTATAATATGTATATCTGAAGAAGGATCGGTTGTCCGAAACATGTCTGATATGTAATTTTTATTTTTTTTAAAGTTAGTGTTGCAAGTACAAAGTATATAAAAATGAAAAAGACAAATAAAACATCTACAACACAAGGTATGGTGAGCATAGAAGGCATTTAAAATGTATTTGAATACAGTCTAATGATCAAATACAAAGGCACGTTGTCGGGAAATTTTATTAGGTTGATTTCGTAGGTTAATGGTTGTTTCGTTTGTGATTAGATATAATAATGGTTCGGTATTTAAATAGTCAAGGTGTCCTAAAGGCCCACTGACCCACACCTCGAAGGAGCGCACAATGGAGGCCTGTTGCCGCCATTGTCTCGTGCCCCGCGCCAATGTCCAACAACCCGCGCTCGGTCCATTGTCCGCCATTTGTCATTTAATTACCGACAACATGGCCGCGCGCTATGCAATTTGCAGCCATGGCTGCCAATTTGCTGAAACATTGTCCGGACGAATCGTAAATTACAGCGTTGTATGACATGTTCGTTACATTTTCATTGCTTTGTGAGAATGTGTAAATTTGTTGGGCAAACACGTGCATCCGAGCGTCCGACGGAGGCTCTAATTAACTGTTAACCTCTGGTTCTAAACACATAAAACATATCGGTGCAACATTGACTGCAAGACACACAGACATTCTGCAATACATTGAACTACAGAATATGTCAGAGGCAGATTTGATAAGCAATACATTCTAGCTTATCTTAGAATCACAATGTTTTCAAATTTATTTTGAAAACGCTTCCACTTTCGTTAATGCAGAATAGGGAAAAAAATGGAATTGTGGGACACCATTAACAAACAGATTGGCACCATTATGATGGAAAAGAAGGCCAATTATAGGCAAAGGAATATGAAGTAAAGAATAAACAGTATCTAAGAGACAACGTTAATTCTTAATTCTATCTGCAATGCTGCGACGAAAAATGCCAAAAATAATACTTGCAGCGTAATAGACAGCACCGGAAGGAGGGATGGTAAGCAGGTACGTCTGCTCATGGGCAGGAGTTCTACATTCATCCATGAGGATTTGCCCCGACGACAGAATTGCTTGATATAAGGAAGGAATGAAGAGCGGAAGAAAGGATTATGAACTAAACTATAGCATAAAAGGATCACTGCGATGGTTTGGACATATGGAACGATTTGTTCCCGTTACATCTCCCCTCTTCTCAATCCTAATTTTACCCCTTCCACTTTTATACATAACTCGATCTCCATTTAGTATATACGAGACCGCTCTGTTTTATTTGATTGTAAAAATTGTATACGAGTACATTGATAAACGTTACTTGTAACCGAAACATGTCTGAGTTCAGTAAAAATAAAATGGGTTATAATACAAAGTATAACTATATTTATTCGAATAAATAATGGTTAAGAAATATACGTTAACGATGCGAATGGAGTACATAGTCGTGGGAGACCGAGGAAAACTTGGCAAGACCAAATGAATCAAATTATCACATAAAGGTTGGCCATGTTAGAAGTCGGAGGAATCGACGCGCGTGTATGAATATGGACGAAGCTAGAGAGGTATGTCAGGATCGAGTAGTGTGGCGGTCTGTTGTTGTATATGAGAATTACATCAAACAAGAATTGAAACTTACTTTCACGCATACGTTGAACCAAGTATGCTTGAAATTAATGTAGTAAAGTATATTTTTAAACTAACTAACTAACTAACCATCACGCCGTCTCCCCGGATGGAAAAAAATGAACCGCCACACTGTTCTGTCCTAACTTCTTTCGCTTCCTCTGCATAAAAATACATTTTAAATACATCTTATCATGCACGCACGTCGATTTCTCCGACTCCTCACGTGACCGGCATTCAATATTTTATTGATTTGATTGTGCCACGTTTTCCTCGGCCTTCCTCTATTTCTAGCTCCACTCGTCGTTGACATATACCTTCTTCACTCATTCTTTCCATGTGTCCAAACCATATTAACGACCCTTTCGTTATTTTGTTCATAACACTTTCATTCGAACCGCATTCACTTCTTATACTTGCATTTGACACTCTATCATATACAGATTTACATTGACACTCTATCATTAAAAGAGATCTCATTTCTACTGCATTTATTCTACTTTCACCCTTATTTTGCCAGTTCCATGTCTCACTTCCATACATAAGGGTCATATTTTAAAATAATTATAATTGCAATGAGCTTAACATGAACCTTTTATGTCCTGTAGGACATCCCGTTTTAAAAACGTGACTCGTAGTCGTTCACTGCCATTCCCCCTCGAACGTGAGTAGGTCAGGAGTCATCAGCAGTCATCATCAAGTGGAATATCCTCTAGTACAGCTTGAAATACTAACAACAAAACTATCCATCAGTTTAAATCATCATTAATTCCCCCACTTATCTGCTCTTGCTTTAAATAGGTCGTTATTTAATATTCACCTACGTAAGAATTTTGATCGATTAGTTTTTATTTTATTTTATTTGGACTATTAAGTACTGTCGTTAAAAGCACTTGACCAGAAAACCATTACAACTATATGTTACATAATATTAAAATTGAATTATTGGACAGTCTTCGTGGCAGAGTAACAACAGGTATGGTTGCTACACCGAAGGTTCCGATTTTGATTCCCGGCGATGACTGCGAAAAAATTTTCACACGGACTTTGGTCTAGTAAAATTCACGTGAAAATTAAAATGACAATATACTAGCTATCTATCACATGTCGTGAGAATAAATAACATAAGAATAGTAAACAGTAATTGAATTTAAATAATCTGTAAAAAAGGCGTTGTCCTGCCCGAATGAACAAATTTTTTTCCTAAAACCAGATCATAGCGCCACCTGCCGAGTCAAATTATGAATCGAAACCATGCAAAGACCCACTCAAACAAACACTTAAAATTTCATCAAAATCGGTCCAGCCGTTTAGGAGGAGTTCAACTGCACACGCCCGTACAGAAGAATTACGTATAAAGATTAACATTTTTATAAACATATTTAATTTGTTGCCCTTCTGTTGTTAATTTGTCAGGTATCACGAGTTCATTTAAGAATTTAAGGCAATCATAATTGAAAGTACCTACCCACACCAAATGGCATTTTTAAATGTCGACGTGGAATACGAATTTCTCAAAGATTAATGTTAAAATGCTTTAGCCTAGATTAAAGAACATAAAGTATGAATGCATATTATGTAAAATCCTTCATACTTTTCCTCTCGAGTTCTAGAGTACATTTCTTAAAAGATTTGAGGCTTTGAAACCCGCCCCTTGAATTTTTAATAGAATGGAGTGAACGTGTGTTTGCCTGTAGTACCAACACTATCGCGCCCTAATCCCCTAGAGCTAAAGAAGCGAGTGAAAGAAATATTCATCACCTTAATGTGCCTACTGTAGCGGGTGATTTTAGACTTAAACGATTGTTACACCAAACTTGAAAGTTTTTTTATAATATCCAGATTTTTAAACCAAAAAAGTTTATCTTATTTCTGAAGTATCCATAGTACCTAACGCCCACGCATCCTCCCCTTACCACGTGTTTATAAGGGGAGTAAGCGAAGCGAATAAAATGAAATTATTCCGATATAAAAAGTTACATTGAAAAAATATTTAAAAATATATAATAATTGTAATTAATACGAATGAAAACGTTAGTTTTCTAGAAGTTTTATTACATTTTATGGGAATGACATGTTTCGCCCTTCTAAGGCATTATCAAATGTAAACGCCCTTCCAAAGCATTATCAGTAGCATTTGATAATGCCTTAGAAGGACGAAACGTGTCATTCCCATAAAATATAATAAAACTACTAGATTATTGACATTTTCATTCGTATTAATGGTTTAGTATGGAGTTTTACATCATTGTTCAAGAAACAATAAATAAAATCATTTTATTTTTACAAAAATAATATATTTAGTAATCTAATTATGTATTTTAATATTTTCTTAGCAAATTAGCTACAAATCGAATCTACGAAAATTTAAATTTATACATATTATGTAGTCATCAATCAGTAAGTCCTGAGGCGAGCTAGAGTAGACAGGGAATTGTTATCAACTATCAAGGTTCGAAAGATCTCATATTTGGGTCATATACTGCGTAGGGAAAAGTACCACCTTCTTCAACTGATATTGGAGGGAAAAATTGAGGGACGCCGAGGGCCCGGAAGGAGACAAATGTCCTGGCTGTGAAATGTGAGGGAGTAGACCGGCATCCGAAGTGTTGAGGAGCTGTTCCGAGCGGCGCAGGACAGGGACAGGTTCACCGAGGTGATCGCCAACGTTGGGGGGACCCGACAGGGCACTTGAAGAAGAAGAATCAGTATGTCATATCTTATACCTATGTATGCAGATTGCACGTTGTGCTTATTTACAAAAACAACAAAAAACTGTTTTGCTTTGACATTTGGTTGACGGTTGAAGATTGAACTGCTTCCATTGCTGCCAGTTTATGAGACATATTTTAAATTTTTTAAAAGTTCTTTTTAAATAAATAAAAATTATGCAAAGTTTAAAAATAATAACAATAATTAGGTTTATTTGCATACCGCCATTTTCGGGAATAACTCACCTCAATAGTTCTAAAGGTAAGTAAGTAAGTTAAGATGCTTCGTGTTGTAGGAATAAATAGAAACGCTCTAAGAATTATCACAACGCTTTATTATTTATTTCTTCTTCTTCCTGTGCCGTGTCAGGTCCCCCCGACGTTGGCGATCACTCCGGCGAAAACCTCCCTGTCCTGCGCTGCCCGAAACAGGTCATCCACCGTCCTCATTCCGGTCCACTCTCTAATGTTGCGCAGCCAGGACAACTGTTTTCTGCCAACTCCCCGTCTTCCCTCTATCTTGCCCTCCAATATAAGTCGGAGGAGGCGGTACTTTTCTCCACGCAGCACGTGACCCAAATATGAGACCTTTTTCACTTTGACATTCGACAACAGCTCTCTCTTGGCTCCGGCTCTCCTAAGTACTTCGACGTTACTGACCTTTTCGGTCCAAGGTATACGAAGCATTCTTCTGTGTATCCACATTATTTATTTATTGACTTTAAATTTTGTGCATAGAAAAAGGACCGAACCGTATCTACAATGAAAAAAAATTAAATCTGATAATATTAACTACGTTTCTATTTATTGAAATACACGTTTTATTTTTTTTTTTGTGAGGTCTTTATTCACACTGTTATTATTTTTAAATTATATTTTTGCGTATGCGTATCGACAGCAAGATCAGAATCTACAAAACATGCGTGCGACCCATCATGACGTACGCTGTAGAGACGCGGGCTGACACTGTGCGAACCAAGGGACTACTAAGAACATCGGAGATGAAGGTCCAAAGATCAATTACTGGAAAAACCCTCCGAGATCGTGTCCGCAACGCAGACATAAGAAAAACCTGCGAAATAGAGTATATCGTTCAGTGGAGTAGATCCAGAAGAAGATACTGGAGGGACCATGTAGCCCGAATGGATGGTGACAGACTCGCATATACAGCCGCCTATGAAATCCCTTCCGGACACCGCCCACCTGGAAGACCGCCTAAGAAAT
The DNA here is from genome assembly GCA_022606425.2 of Lepidostoma basale. NCBI lineage: Eukaryota > Metazoa > Arthropoda > Insecta > Trichoptera > Lepidostomatidae > Lepidostoma > Lepidostoma basale. Next base: position 1,751,182 of record JAHDVF020001325.1, on the reverse strand, counting down.
GGAGGGACAGCTGGATCTCATCATCCGTCGAGATATGATTTCTGTGTCACAGATCGTCAGATCTATCAAAAGAAGAAGAAGAAGAAGAAGAATATTTTTAGGTAAAATAATTTTTTCAAAAGGTTGTATTATATATAAAATAAATATTCGGCTAGATTTTGATTTGGTTTACCATAGTTGTCTTAATGTCACGCAATCCTCAAGTCACATTCTGCTGTAGATGTTTTCTCTTGGGTCTTTAAGGGCTTCTTTATCTACTGTCTAGAATAGGCAGCTGCATCTGATCACGTGATGAGAGCTTGAGATTTGAAGCAGTTAATATAAATCAGTCGGAAGTTAGCCGCGGAAAACACCGTAGGGTTTCTGTACTGACCTAAATATAATATGTACTATGAGCTATGATACGAAATAGGGGGATCTTATTCTATTTAACCAAGTTCCTACGTATAATGTTCTAGTAAAATAAACTAACTATCGCGCCGTTTTTCCTAATTGATTAACAGAGAAGATGTATAATTCTATTGATTTCTTAATATCCAGGCATTGTATCATGCAAACCTACTATTTTAAAGCAGAAATAAACGTGAAATGATATTAAAAAGTTAAGAACATCAAAATTGCGTGTCTCTTGTAAAACTCAATATTTAATATTTATTATTAATTACATGAATGCATAATGAAGTTTTGGTTCCAACCCTTGGTTATGCAGGCGATGCATGGAATTGGCAGAAGAAGGATAAGAGATTTTTTTATTAAATATTTTTTTTTATCGAAATGTGCTTAAACAGTATTGGTATACTTGAACATAGCGCCACCTACCGGGTCCAATTGTGAATCTAAACCATTTAAGGACCCACTCAAACACACACAATTTTTTTTATCAAAATCGGTCCAGCCGTTTAGGAGGAGTTCAACTACATACACTAGCATAGAAGAATCAGAGAGAAGAAAGATGTAGCAAACGTAACGCTTTAAAAAAAATCAGTTTGATAATAGTAAAATTATCGTCGAGTTATGACCAACGTTATCTTAGATCCCAGTATGCCTGTAAGAGCTTTAATGAACGTAATTATTATAAAATATTAGCAACAAAATGCGCTCGCGGCTTCTTTGCGATAAGATAAATACACCCCTTTATCTAATATATTATGCATTATATATATTTTTATTACATGCAATGAAGCTAAGGGTGGCTTGGTGCCGCATCGCGAAAGATTACACAAAGAAAACTGTATCTCTATAAAATATTATATTTACCAGACACAAGCTTACGGTCGCGTAATGCCGTCTTTTCTCCTTTTGATATTATCCGAAATAATTAAAAAATATTTTTAAATTATCTAACACCATTTAAACTTTAGCGTTTTTATTTATAACTAGCTGTAACCAGCCACGCTATGGCTCAGTCTAGTTAAATTGAATAAAATGAAAAGAGAACACATTTATTATATGTTAAAATTCACAATACTTGTGAGTATATAATATTTTATGGTTCTAAAAATTTTTTTTCTAAAAATAATTTCTTGGCAAACGTTTTCCCTTCCTCAGTGAATCACAATTTTGGTTGTTCAAACAAAATATATATTTGTTTTGAATTTATTTTATTTTAAATTAAATATTTCGAATATTCAAACATCCTTAAACCTTCACCGAAATAATATTAATGAACAGTGAAAATATCACCAAGATCTTTCAATTGGTTGCCGAGTACATTGATTTCAAAGAATAGAAGAAGAAGAGGATCTTTCATTTTATATATATAAAGATTTAAAAATAATTACCCCTACCGCTAGAATAAACTCTTAACTTTTTTGTAACATTCGAAATTTTATTTAAAACTTTGTATTTTCACAAAACTTTTTAGCACTTTTCACAAACATGTTTCGGACCACAGACGTGCTTCTTCGGCGTAGAAATTATTATATTAAAACATTATTCATACTCACTAAACAAAGTGATGGCATATATAAATTCGTTTTTGTATTATTTAATTGTTAACATTTTATTATTGTAACGAAACGTATTATTATAATGTAAATCTCTACACCCTGAAACCCGTCTACGAAAACTGCATTATTCAGATTTCTAAGTTGACTGGAATTGATCGGACCAAAATTAACTTTTTAATGACATTTTAGACAGTTACCTCTAATCATGATATAAATAGGCAAAACCGAATATCATCAAGAAAGAGTATTAGAATATTTTGAATACAAAAGAGCGAGATAGGAATACTTCGATACTCTCCGAAAGTAATTCGTAAAACACATGAATGCGCATCCCGATGAACGTTTCAGGATTATTTTGAATTTAGTTCTCATTCTTGTTGTATAATCAAATCAAAATCAAATCAAATCAGTTTATTAACTCAAAAGACATGACAAACAGCAAAATGTTTAAGACATCTATTGAGTACTGGTAAAATATTATAAAAATACAACATTGTACCAGGAACGCTTAGAGATGGTTCAACATTAGGAAGACAAGATACTTTCTAAAATCAAGAGTATTTGTCTTCCGAACGTACCTTCACTAATATGAAAGACATCGATCTCCGAGGAGACCGCGTTCAGCAGACTAATTGCTCTTCCCACCGGTGTCACCAGAGGCAGATTGGTTCAATATATGACAGTAGTATAGGGGAGAACCACCATGAAGAGAACGGCCCATGAAGAGAACAGTTGCATTTGCAACGATAGTAATAAACCTAGCGACATCCCGCAACCCTTCACGTGATCGCAGTGATGTGACAACATCGCGCGTTAAGTTGGGCGCATGTCCGTTCTGTGTGCTTCGGACAGTGGACGAGAGAAGTTTACGGGCTTAGTAAAAAAAAAACGGTGCTGACTGCTTCATCTGCTGACCTTTTAATAGTAAGTTAGGAGTAAAAAGGATTTATCCGTAGTGTAACGTGATTATATAGTTTTTATGTGATAAGGTTATATTGAATAATATTAAATCCATCTCGATAATTTCAATGTTTTTCTAAAATAAGTCCTAATTCCATGAAGAGAACACGCCGCATTCCTATGAAGAGAACGTTCTCTTCATAGGTTTAGTGTTCTCTTCATGGTTTTTTGTGTGTTTTGTTTATATATTATTTAATTTTATATTATTTAAAATTTATATAAATTTAAAAAAATACGAAATATAAAAAAAAAATTATAAAAAAAAAATTTAATAATTAAAATTTATATAAAAAAAATATTCTTTTTAAAATTATCTATCACGATGTGCCCAATCATATTAGATGCCGAAAATAAATCGTAAGACGGACTACGATTTCAAAGATGCTATAGATGCCGCCATCGTACAAAAGAAAAGCATTCGCAGTGTAGCTAAGGAGACAGGTATAGCAACAACATTATTGTGGAAAGTTATTAAACGATCAAAGCAGGCACAAGAAGCCGGGGAGAATTTTAAATATAATCGCAATATAGGTAATCAGAAAATATTTAGTGTTGACCACGAGAATTTGCTTGCATCATACCTAAGCACTGCTTCTAAAATGGGTCGCGGTCTCACTAAAGTGTAAACTCGAGAACTTGCTTACCAATTCGCAGTTGTTAATAATATTAACACTCCAGCTTTTTAGAAAGATAACAAGAAATCTGGAATGTACTGGCTGGACGGATTCATGAAGAGTATGTGTAACGTATGTGCCTGTTCTCTTCATGGGAACCAGTGTTCTCTTCATGGTACACTATCCCTTGAATTTACACATTTCCCATTTTTTATAAAATTATCCATAACCTAGAATCTGATAATTGAATTTAAAATTCACTTTAGGAATTATAGAAGGAATGAATACTCTACAAAACTTCATACTTTGTTTTTGAAACAGTGTATTGATTTTGTATTTACAGCAAGGAGATAAAAAATGTTCTCTTCATGGTGGTTCTCCCCTAGAGACATGGTTACCAATGCCGAAGTCCTGAGGCGAGCTAGAGTTAACAGGGAATTGTTATCAACTATCAAGGGTCGAAAGATCTCACATCTGGGTGATATACTGCGTGAGGAAAAGTACCACTTTCTCCAACTGATATTGGAGGGGAAAATCGAGGGACGCCGAGGGGCCGGAAGGAGACAAATGTTCTGGCTGCGAAACGTGAGGGAGTGGACCGGCATCCGAAGTGTGGAGGAGCTGTTCCGAGCGGCGCAGGACAGGGACAGGTTCGCCGAGGTGATGTTGTTAATTGTGAAAGTTTTAATATGTGTAAAAAAAACATTTACATTAAAAGTTAAAACCTTTTACTGATTACGATTGTACAAGTTTTTAAATGGTAGAAAATCTTTACTTTCGTGAATATATCGCGGGTTGCGACTAGTATTTTAATTAATAATAAGAATTAAGTGAATAAAACGTTTTTCGACAAAATCCAATCCATTACCACGCCGTTTTAATGACCGCTGTGAGTGAAATTATTCTAGTATAAAATGTAAATCGGACGTTTTCATTCGCTGCAATCCGAGACCAGTAAATGTAAAACAAAGCACGCGATGATAAGGTGTGTCTCCTTTTATTATTTCAGGAAATGCACATCACTATTGTTGGGCGGCCATATTTGATTAGGGGAGCGAGTGCCGCCGAGTCGCATAGCGTTACGCGTTAATTAGCGAAATTTTTATTCGTCATTGACTCACCACATTATATGCGAGTGTTCGTGAAATGATGACAATGCGAGAATTGATAAATGCAGCATTGAAAACTGCGAAACGAATTGGGCAATCGAAATCGTTAAAGAAAAAAGAATTAAATTCGCATTTGTAAGAATTTCACACGATTTGTTTTTAAAAACGGATAGTATTCAATTTCGTTCGTTCGATTATTTACGTTTTTTTTTTCAATCACGCATTTCGAATCAAACAACTACAGATTTCTAAATGTTGAACTATATAATAATATGAGGTACTATGAGGTAGGGGAAGGGGGGGCTAGTTGTTACGGGGGCAAGTTGTTACATTCTAAATAACTCCCCCACCACTAGGTTCTGTGGCGTACGTGTCGCACAGTATGTCCAGGTATCGTGTCCGCGGTGCTCGACGGAACGTCGCTCTTGCCGATCGTGCGTAATTCAAATAAAACCGATTATAGTGTATTTCGTATCTGGTGTAACTTTCGTTGACTGGTTTTGAAGTTTAATTGTTCACTAACTATAAGAGGTAAGTTGATTCTAAGTAAATTGGTAAAACTCTACATGTCTCTGCTTATATTTAGATAATATATCGAAATAATAACACTTTCCATGTTAATGTTATAACAATTTGTTTCTATTTTGGGTCAGGGGGGCTAGTTGTTACAACGATGGGGGGGCAAGTTGTTACTGTAACAACTAGTCCCACTACGTTTCCCTTTAACTTCAAATGGCATATTCATATAAAATTATTTAACTATTTATTATTATTGTTCTAGATTTTATATAACAATGGTACGGACACATAAAAAAAAACAATAGAGGTAAAATTTCCGAGGAGACCTACAAAAGAGCAGCTAAAGAAGTAACAGGAAAACAATTATCTATTCGAAAAGCTGCCGAAGCATACAAAGTAAATTTTATGACATTACATCGTTACATAAAACGTCAAGAGAATGGTCCAACCACATTTAACTTAGTGGGTTACAACAAGCCTCGGCAAAAATTTTCTGTCAATCAGGAAAAGGAGCTTAAAGTATACGAAATAAATCAAACCTTCCGAAATAACCTATCGTCCAAAGCCTGAAAACGTTAGCACTGAAAGTTTATCAATAGATAATACCAATGAAACCATGGCAGAAACCGTTTCTGTGGTCAACGAATCACATTCATCTTCTCCTTTACAACCTGCAACCTCCAGTTGTGAAGCTCTATCTCAAAATTAAGAAGAGCAATTATCTATTTTCACGGAACCGCAGCCATCAACAAGTGGCATCAATAAAATACAGCATACCACGCCTGAACAAATAAGGCCATATCCTAAATCTGGACCAAGAAATTAATTTTTCCGGAAGAAAAATTTAATCAGCAATCTTGACTGACACTCCGGTTAAGAACCAAATTGAACTGGAAGAGAGTTCGAGAAAACAAAAACAGGCTGCCAAATCAATTTAAAAAAAACATTTCGATGTGTGCATTTCAAAATTGAAAAAAAAAACAGTAGAAGAAACTGAAGAAGAAGCAAGTACTGGATTCTTCTTCCGACTCGGAACATGAAGAATGCCTGTTTTTGGCATGTATGGAGAGTTTTGATTGCTCTAAACCTGGACAGGAATGGATCCAGTGCACCGCATGCAATAAATGGGCTCACATTTCCTGCATTCGTGGCGATAAAGTTAATTATACATGCCAAAATTGTGATTCAGACATAGATTTAAGCGATTAAATATTCAAAAACTTAATTATACATGTTATTATGTATATTCTACATATTATTGTTAACAATTACATACATGTTTGATTTCTGTTTTAGTTCGTAACAACATGCCCCCACCTTGTAACAACTTGCCCCCCCGTGGGGCACGTTGTTACACTTTCATTTTTATTTTATAAATGTTATAACTTTTTTTGTGGACTTTCTATGGACACATGTAAATTGTTTTATTATAATTTAATATATGTACTTTAAGATATAATCAATATGATGTGTCTCAAAATAAACAGTTATCAGATATTTAACTTTTTATTTTTTTGTAACAACTAGCCCCCCCTTCCCCTATGCATGTCAAATAAAAGCTTTGATAATTGGCCAAAAAATTACAAAGCAAACATAATTGTATATTATAATATAACATATATTATATAGCATAATTTAGGTCAAATCCATACACATTTTACATAAATATGTAATGATTTTTAAGATTACTCAGTTATCAAATCAAATCAAATCGAATCGCTTATTATAAACGAAACATCTCCTAAGAACAGCGGAAATAAAAACATTGCCAACTATTGTAGGTCATAGTTTTTTAGCGCCCTTATTCACGAAAACGGCGCTTTAAAAATTAGCTTAATTATTATTATTATTATTAGAAAAAGGATACCCAACAAAGAAATTCGCAGAACATGTAAGATTAATGACACAGTGAAATGAAGTAGGAAGAGAAGATGATTCTGGAGGGACCAATAAGATGATGGACACAGTGAGGACTCCCAAGATCGTGATACACTCGAGGGCCATCGACCACCAGGACTACCACCAAAGAGATGCGAGAGAAAGCTGGACGTTTTCACCAAAGGACTAAATTTGATGTCCTATCTAAACATTTCGCAAGATCTAAATAAAGTAGAAGAAGAAAAAGACTGACGTATATGCTATCATTAAAAATATGTACAAAAAATAAATTGCGCTATTAAGAGTGAGCTGTATCTTAAAAAAATATAACGTTAAATCTCTTTGTCCCAGCTTCCTCCATAACTGCGAGCCTAATGGACGGAGATAATAGAATAATTTAATAAGATCCGAGTAAACAAGCATAAATAAAATGACAAATAAAATCTCGACCCTTCATGTAGCGTTTTCTTTTCAAGTGCCAGACCCTTCATTCAACGCATATAAAATGAAAATTTATGCATATTAATCAAACTTTGGGCGTACAGAATCATGTTAAACTCTTTCTGCTGTTCGCACAGAGTAAAGTTTAATGTCATTATTTTAATTGCTTTTAGGGGAATTTCGTTTAAATTAATAATTCAATTTTATTGTGTTGTCGGGGGAGGAGTAGGTTTGTAGAGGCGCCGGAGACAATCTGATTAAGCTCTTACCTGAAAACCGGTTTCATGAAACTCGGCAATTTCGGGCAAACATTTCCTCAAAGGGATTATTCACGTTGAAAAATATACACGCGCTATCCCGCTCCCGCCGGCCCGGCTCCGGGGTGGAACTTATTTTTCTTTTAATTGTGAAATGTCCAACGATATTACAGTATTTCAAAATGTGTAATTTTTTAATATTTCTATCAATCTGTAAGGGCGGAAATATATAATTACGTTATTATAATTGATTACATCTGTGGCTGGCAGCTTTCGGGACATTATATGGAGAAACAAATACATTCTTTCATAAATACAACGCCAAACCGCAAGACATTTCTAGAGTTTCTATTCGTAATTATATTAGATTATAATAGCCCATAAAATCATGCACCATATTTTGCTTTGTTTTGTTAGATTGGGACATAGAAGTGGATTGAAATTAAGCTGGATTAAATGTGGCCTAGATACCCTTTTGCTTTTTTTCTGGAATAGTGCATTCTCCGGCTAATGTAAGTCCTGCGTGGATGAAGGCAGGCCTAGGGATTGTTTGAGCGAAGCTGACGAAGGGCCGCTTACCCTAAGCTGTTATAGGCGCCGCTGCGTCCTATAACAGCTTAGGGTAAGCGGCGGGTAACCTTCTTTGTCTTCATTTAACTGTTAGTTTGTTCATTTTTAATTTGTATTAACAATCACTGTATGTTACCCTACAATAAATAAACATTCGTAATGAATAATCTCTTCTTCATATTTTAATGACGAGCTAATCTCGTATGGATGAACCCAAATAGGGGGTAAATTTTTTTCTCCTCTTGTGACGTTTCTAGGGGCTTCGAGTGTTGAGTGACAACACACGTAGGAGCACCTTCCTTGCAGATATATGTTGGCAGAAGGGCAGCTGAGGTGAGAACCTGTTTCAAGTGGGGCGGAACAGAGTTGCTTTTGTTGATCGCCAACGTTTGGGAGATCTGACACGGCACCAGAAAAAGAAGAAGATACGCGTTCGCTCCATCATGACATATGGGATAGAAGAATACCTACAGAACTAAACAAAAGTAAGAACCGTACGCTCTGTCGCAGATAAAACTCTCAGAGATTGGATCAGAAATGAGATGATAAGGACTTTATGTAGTGTTGGAGACATAGTGTAGTAGGAAAGAAGAAAATGGTGCTTTTGGAGGGATCATGTGGACTGCATGGACTATACGAGACTTGCGTAAATTATTACAATTCAAAAACCCCAGCAGCAAAAGATTGGACGACGAAGAGGTGGAGGGATGGCCAAATGTCATCATCCTAAGACAGCACACCATCACGAATAGGTCACTCTAGCTTGACCAAGAGAAAGATGAAGAAGTAATCGATTATGCACATTTTGGAAATCATTAGAATATTTTAAAAACGGTTTTTATTTATAAAATTACATTAAAATGATACATTTAATCACAAATATAAAAGATTCAATTCACAATACATAAAAAAACAATTAGGCGTAAATTTATTTAGATCGAGCATGCTCTTGCCAATTTAACAAATTATACGAGGTCAAGAAATTTCCATTTTTTTTATGAATAACAGTGATGTAAGGTCAACCCAAACTGACCCCGTTTTTATGATTCGCATATGCGCTTTGAGATGGTAAGTAGTTTTTCATACACCCGCTACCTTGTCAGTCAGATGTGGTCGATCAATAATACAATATTAATGCGAGTAGTAATACTGCCATTCCCATATTAATAAAAAAAATATAGACTAACTAACTAACCATCACACCGTCTCTCCGATAGGGTAGGCAGAAAAAAAATGACAGCTAAACTGTTCTCCCCTGGCATATTTCTCTAGATTCCTCAACATTCATACATCGTGCTTTGCACGCCCATCGATTTCTCCGACTCTTGTGGCCGAAATTTAAGATTTGATTGATTTGATCGCGCACTAGGCAGCCACGAATTCCTGGCTGCGGCAGCCATTAGAGCACGCCTGACTGCACGGCAGCCCTTTGGCTCCTCGCAGCCAGAGCTAGTATAGGCGAATGTTTGTGGTTGCCGTCAGTCTTCGCGCACTTGTCGTAGCAGCTAGACATATTTTATGCTCCGAAACAGAATATCGCTCGGCAATATGGTCACAACTGGCCGTCGATTGACTCATTGGCTGCTGTAACTGTCTGCTCAATGTTTCCGGCTGCCGCAGCCAGGCTGCCCAGTGCGCGCCTAGCCTAAGGGTCGGCACAAGAACACCATTGTGCACTGGCGTCTTAGCTTTATTGATAGGCTATTATTTGCGATGAAAATGCTTCGTTTACTTTGCCCCCTTCTTCATTATTATTAATAAAAGATGAAGAAGAGATTATTCATTACCTCCCAAGAATTTTTAAGGAAGATAAAAAGTAACCAACATGAACATCAATATGAAACATGAAAGAAAAATAAACTAAGGCTCCCATTCCATTCCCATTCCCATTCAGAAAAAAAAATCTGAGAATTCCCTTACGTATAAATCATTTAAAATTTATGAAGATATACCGGAGGATGTCAAAAGTGTGCAGAGCATATTTTTTTTTTTAAATGAATTAAATAAATATGTAAACAAATTGTAACCTTATTATTATAATTGGATGTTTAATTGTTTTTTATTAGAACATGTGTTGTGTACACGTGTACTATTTCAAGTAAATAAATAAAAATAAATAAATAGAAACTCTAGAAATGTCTTGATAAAACGATGTATAATTCTTGTGGTTTGGCGTTGTATTTATGCAAAAAACACTATTTTTCATTACATTGAAATATAAAATAATAAACTCACTGGTACAAATTTTCGATTTGATGCTTCGTATGGAATCTTGAATTTCTAAAACAAACGAAGATGCTCAGCTGAGCTGAACGGAGAGAGTGGGTTGAGATAACAGAGAGAAGAGAGTAAAGAAGATAAACGAGAACTCTCCAAGTGAGGCAGAAGAGGCGATACATATTTCATCTTACGTCAAATGATTCACGCGCCTCTCAAAGTTTCTGTTTTCAATTTACATCCATCCTTCTTCCTTGGATGCTATTATTTATTATTTAAGTACTGAAAAGTCTACTAGTGCTTGAGAGTTATATGATAAATCGAAAACCAACTTAAGTTTATTGTAAAGCTCTGAATGGTAATATCAATATAATGCGTAAGAATGTAATATCTGTTATGAATTTTTAGATTAAGGGATTAGGGACAGTGTGAGGTATGAAAAAACTATTATTTTAAATAAAATAAAGTTGTCAGTTATTTAATTTATTCTATAAAATCAACAATATTAAAGTATTATATTATATTATGTTTAAACTTGATTTGACCCATTTTTTTTTTAATATTATATATAAATTATATATGAAATTATCGCCATATCTGTTGGACCCTGTTCCATAATGCGGTGACCATTATAACTTCTTATAGGTTCATCTTAACTCGTTCAAATAAAAATATATTACTTTAATAGATAATGTAGTGCCTGATCAAAGGATTTCTTTAAAAATATATAATATATTTTTTATAAACAATTAACTGTTGCATTTTTCCTTGAAAATCCGTAAGTAAATTATCAGAGGCCGGCATTTTGTTTATTTTCAAAATAATAAATAAAAAAAGTTTCGATCGGGCACTGGATTAACTATCAAAAAAATGCATTTTTTTATTTCAATGATTTTATATGAACCTGTGAGAAGTCACCGCAATGCACCAATTATGGAACAGGGTCCAACAAATATGGCGATTACTTCTTATAATTTTTATTTATTTTTTATTTTTGGTTAAACCGATATAAAACATAATATAATACTTTAATAATGTTAGTTTTATAAAATAAATAAAATTACTGACAAAATAATAATATTGAAAATACTAAGCGTTTTGAAACTGACGTTCTTTGCAAATAAATATTTTTGGAAAATACGTATATTTCTTGGACATTTAGTTTTATCGCACATATTCTTCCGCAAGTTTCGACCGGTTTCGGGAGCTCATTACCATCGTACAGTGACCAGATTATGGCAGTAAGCTACCAAGAATTCTCGAAACTAGAAGAGAAATAACATAAAAAGTTGAAGGTTTATTTGTATGTAATTAGTAAGTATGTAAATTGTCATTTTTGTCCCAGAAAGAGACGTAGGAATACAGTATAACCGCAGTACGTCTATAAAATAATTAATAAAAAATATAGGATATAATATATGAAAAATTAAAGTAGAACATAAGATTGAATAATTATTGAATATTAATAATATTATACAAATAAATACGTCTACTTTCTTAAAGTTTTATTACAGTTTATGGTTTATAAGACATGTGTTTTTTTTGGGATCTTGGATACATCCGTGAAACTAGTCTTCGTCGATCGTTGTTTCGGAGATCGTTGCAGTCTACATCTTCTTCGGGTGGGGGAGAGGTTAAAAAATGTTTAGTATGTTAGGTACAAATGAATACTAATGCAAACAATCACAAATGGAAGGGAATTATGAAGAATTATGTTACTTCGCTGGAAACAAATTAAGAATAGGGCTCTACAAAAAATAAATTATTATAGTATCCATCTTCATGGTAGTTATACCTATAGAGAATGCAACGAACTCCGAAACGTCAGTGGACAAGTTTCACGGATATATACCCAAGATCTCAAAAAATATATTATCACCTGATGCCGAACAGATTTTAGTTCTCTATAGAGTGACTACCTTCTGAGAAGATTTTTGTGAAATTATATTCATCTCATGCCTATATTTGTAGTACAAAGACGTGATGCGTACGCCCACATCCCAAAAATTTTGAAGGAAAATATTATTTAGTAAGCACCACTGCCTATTTAAATATATTAATATTTTTAGAATGTACGATGATAATATTGCGTAGTAAAACGCGGTCGTTGACTTGGCGAGAATTCCATTTTAGATGTAAACATTCAGATTGTGTGCTCTGCAGATTAAATCATTAAACGGGGAAGGATGTTTCAGTTTAAACGTTCATGATGAAAGTGGATTTCTGGTTTAAATTATTACATACTTGACGGCCTTCGTGGCAGGGTGGCAACAGCTACGACTGCCACACCGAAGGTCTCGGATTTGATTCCCAACGACGAAAGTGTGAAAAAAACATCTCACACTGTCGGTCTGGTAGAATTCATGCGACAATAAAAATGGCAATAGCTTGAAAAATGTATATGGTATAAAACTAACGTACCATCACGCAGTCTCTCTGAAGGGAGGGACAGAAAGAATGGATCGTCCCACTGCTTTCTTTTACCATACTTCTCTCGCTTCCTCAACATTCTTTCATCGTGTCATGCACGCACATCGATTTCTCCGACTCCTCGCGTGCCCGATATTCAATATTAAATGTATTTTATCGTGCCACGTTTTCCTCGGTCTTTCTGTATTTCTAGTTCCATTTACATCATTTACATGTATACAGCAATTAGGTACCTGTTGTATGCACAAGGTTACGACTACATGAAGTTGAGACAACATGAACGAACGGCGCAAATGTACTCGTATAATAAATCTGTGAAAAATTATATCGAATAACAAAACAAGAATTGTAATTAAATAAAATGTTGTATAAAGTAATAGTGTGATATACTCGTATGTGATATGTATATGATAGTTTTATTTTTCTAAGTAGAATAAATGTCCCTCTTACATCAGTCCTTCGTGGACAGGGGACAGGGCTAGGAAGTGTAAGAGAGAAACTGATAAAAGGGCGCCGTTACGTCCTATTACAGTTCAGGGTATGTAGTAGGCCTCTTTTTTTTCATTAAAATGAAATCACTCTTCTGCAATGATAACATTAATTATAAACTTCGCCAGATATTGATCAAATGCTATGCGTAGTATGTTTTATTGTATGGATGTGAAACGTGGACCTAAAAAATGTAACGCAATGAACAGACTGGAAGCATTTGAAATGTGGCTCTATCGCCAAATGCTCAGAATTTCCTAGACGGACATGGTTACCAATACCAAAGTCCTGAGGTGGGCTAGAGTTGACAGGGAGCTCTTGTCAACTAACAAGGTTCGGAAAATTTTAGATCTGGGTCATATAATGCGTGGGGAAAAGTGCCGCCTTCTCCAACTAATATTGGAGGGGAAATTTGAGGGAAGCCAAGGGCCCGGAAAGAGACAGGTGTCCTGGCTGCGTGGCTGCGAAACGTGAGGAAGTGGACCGGCATCCGAAGTGTGGAGGAGCTTTTTCCGAGCGGCGCAGGACAGGGACAGGTTCGCCAAGGTGATCGCCAACGGTGGCCTAGATACCTTTTTGCCTTTTACTTTTTTTTCTGGAATGGTGCATTCTTCAGCTAATGTAAGTCCTGCATGGATAGGGGGCGGGATTGTTTGAGCGAAGCTGACGAAGGGGCGCCGCTGCGTCCTATAACAGCTTCGGGTAAGCGGCGGGTAACCTTCCATGATCGCCAACGTTGGGAGGACCAGACAGGTCACTTGAAGAAGAGAAGAAGTAGGCCTCTTGTATATATCAAAAAGCACCTATTAAGCAAAATGTTTATTTTTTATAATCTATACTACTGAAGTATTTGTTGGTTTAGCTTATCATATATCATAAAATCCGTCACATGAAGTAAATAGACGAGGTATTCAGATATGCAACACGGAATGCTGTATTAAATTATCTGGTCTAGTTAACATAGAAGTATCTCTCGAACCGACGAATGAGGCCACCATACTCTATGCTAATCGAGTGAAGAGATACATAATACTATAAATATGTTAAGTATTTGTGGAAAATTACATGTGTGCTACTACGTTAAAATAGCTTTAACATTCGATATTATGATAAAATAAGAAAATAGTAGAAGAAACTATGAACAAACCATTTTTTACTTTATATTCAAATATGCTGAAGTCGGAGAAATTGACGTGCGTGCATGACACAATATGAATATTGTATTTGTTAGTTAGTTGTTTAATTCTTATTTTCCCTTAAGTGCCGTATCCTCTGGGAAGGTTGGCGATCATCAGGACTATTTCCACCTTGTTGATTGCGGCCCTAAACAGCGATGTGATGCTACTTCTTAACCATTGGCTTAAATTGTGCAACCAAGAGATTGCCTCCCCTGATCCTCAACTGACCTCCCGCTGTTATGTACATGTAGATAGTTTTCAGTAGCTCTGTTTTTGTATTTTATTTTTCAGCATTGTATTTATTAAATAAATTTACATTTCGGCGGGACATAGAGGAAATGGGTAGTTTAAATGTGGCCTGGGTCCCTCTTGTTTTATTTTTTATCACAAAACCCCAGTAACGTGTGTCCCGCATTGGGCCTAGGGATTGATAGAGCAAAGCTGACGAAAGGCGACGTCTGCCTATAACAGCTTCGGGAAAGCGGTGGGACTCCTCTAAGTCCCTATGACTTAATAATAAAAAATTAAAAACAACAAGAGATTCTTCTCCGACCTGGTTCTCTTCTTTCTGTTATTTTGTTTGTTAACTAACTAACTAACTAACTATCACGCCGTCTCCCCGAAAGGGTAGGCAGAAAGAATGGACTGTCACACTTTTACTGATGCGGCACTCCATCCTTCTCTTTTCGCTCCGCGGGAGACGCGGTGTGATGGGTTGCGAACCTCATCGCCACCAATAGGCATCTCCCGCGCACACTTCGATCGTCCAACACCCACAAAATAAATCTAAAACAAATAATATAAAATACAAAGATATAAAATAAAATAACAAAATAAAAATAATTTAACACAAAATGTTCTTTTTAGATGGTGCACATATTGTCTATTTAATTTATGTTCCACGAATCCATCGTTTTTTTTTAATTTAGCACATAATGTAATAACACATAATGTTTTTTTTGATGTTGCACATGTTGACATGGACGATCCGGACTTTTGTGTTTATTTAATTATGTTACACATATCCACCGTTTTTAAAATTAGCTGTAATTAGGCACTTAACAAGAACTTAAAAATAATATCGAAAAATTTTGTTTGTTAGTAAGCATATTTAATATATAATAGTTAGCATAGAGTATGCGGTCAAACTGTCAGCAGTAGTAGGGATTCAAACTGTCAGCAGCAACAGTAGCAGAACATAAAAGCCAGAACCTGTTACGAGTGGCGCAGGACAGAGATGTCTTTGCTGCAGTGATCATGAACGTAGGGGGAACCTGACAGAGCACCGAAAGAAGAAGACGATTTATTATAATTAACTTTTACGATGATCTGGTATGAGTGCTTTACTTTATTATATGAACACATATACATAAAATAATAATCAGACGCTTTATAGTCCAATCATAATATCTATTTGGCTGTGGAGTTATCAATCAACGGGGCAGTCTGATAATAGAGTGCGGCAGGAGGGGCGTGGGTCGCCCATCAGCGAGCAGTACTCACGGTTCGAATATTATTTCCCTAGTCCACGGTGCGCCACTCAGATGTATGGAGGCGGATACTACTGATGACTCATTCAAGTTCAAGGTCCCAATCCAAACGTGCTCGGACCTCTATTAAGAGGATTCATGATAAGCCTACCGAGATCGGCGACTTAATATGGTCCACGTATAGGTTGTTTAACAGTAGCCTTCGACTTGCAAATCTTAACAATGATCTGCATCCTCCTTAGGAGTAAGAAACAATTAAAACATACAATGTATATTCATCAAATAAATGTAATTGTTTCATTTTTCTCTGAATCTATATATTATCTAAATAAATATATTTAATAATTATTTTGGCAATACATATTTCCAAACCATGATTTATGAGTATAAATTATATATTATAAGTATATATTTAAATACGATTATCGTGACATATTACAGGTAGCTAATCTATCGCCACTTTGCTATTGTCACGTGAATTCTACACCAGACCAAAGACTGTGTGACATTCACACTGCCATCTTCGAGAATCGAACCCGTAGTTCCCCTAAAATATATTTTGTAATATAATATATTTTTAATTTTATTCCACTAGCTTTTTAATTCCAGAATATGGCAGCGAGATACCGAAACATAAATAAACATAATAAAACTATTATGGATATATATTATTAAATAACTTTTATAAAAAAATAACTGCATTTGTGTAGAGGAATAATTGTGATTACAACACTCTTTTCTTAATGAATTTAAGGCGTTAATACTTTTAAAAGTGAAAAAATAAAAATAAAAAAATTATATAAATCAAAATTACTGTTCTTGTTTATTATGAAGATGTAAAGATCGGTCCGATTTATAACTAGTCTAAGGCAAGTAAAATAATTGAACACGTTTATATTTAATTGTGAAAAATATATTTAAAAAAAATTCAAATAAGGAACGAGATTCTGTTGGTTTCACTATATCTTGAGACGGCATCCTGATCACATAATAAAGAAAACCCTTGGATTCCCGCCTCAACAAAAGGCAGTTGACGTCCACTTGGAACGTGGTGGGACAAGATGAACAAAGGATGAACAAACCTAACGACTTAAGTCACGAACTGACCCGAGAAGAATGTCACCTGAGTACGAAGAGAGCCGATCTCAAATGATCGATATAGGCAATAGAGAAGAATAATAAAAAAAATCACTGTCGATTGTTATACTCCTAGACACTTAAAATATTTTTTAACTTGAAAATCTATTAAGCGTGCATGTTGGTATTAAAATAAAGTTACGAATTAATTGTTAAAATTATACAAATATTATAAAATTTTATAACACTGTTATGACATCGCAATTTTAATTATTGTTTGACACTTGTTTCGCCAACTGATGTTCGCATCATCGGGTGTTACAAACCTGATGTGAATAATAGAAATTGGGATATTATAACAGTGTTATAAATGTTAACAATTAATAATGTTGAAGTATCATATAGTTTCGGCCAAAACATGGACTATTTAAAATGAAGTACGTAATTACTGTAATCATTTTTATAGTATTATTGTGTTGAATTAATCTTTACATTATAATAACACACGATTGTGAATTTAACCTATTCGCATCGGTAGCCATCATATCACGTGTAAAATTTGTTAACCGTTATCATCGGTAGCCGTGATATATCGTTTTGCGACTTTGCAGTACTGGTAGTGACATATTATATAATATATTATAAGAATTTGGAACCACAAATGACTCCAATACTTACCTACATAATTATATCCTTTATAGAAATCTCCAAAGATAATAAATAAAATGTGTTTTGCTTCGTCAAAATTACGGTTTACATGCGCACTTGTCGGTAAATCACATCTGTGAAGTATCCAATCGGCCGTCCTTATACTATATTCGTTTGTCCTGCGTGGCGCGCGCATTTGATTTTCGACGTTTCGTTGTATATTATCTGTTATTTATTATAATATAAATTCTACTCTTTCTTTCGTTTTATAATTGACCACTCTGTTTATTTTGTTGTTAAAATTATAAACATTGATAAAAGCTATGTTATTATATAACCGAAACATGTCTGTGTTAAGTGAAATAAAGTGTTGTAATACCAAGTGTAATTATATGTATTCAAACATGGATCCAAAACACAATGTGAATGCGAATATAGAAGAAAAACAAAAATACGCTTATATGTTAAATGTTGATGAGTCTAAAACTTTAAATATTCGAACGAGTTTTAAATTTAAAATTGTGAGCATTGCGGAATAATGGTTCAATAATTTTTGTAAGATTTTTCATGCAGCTTACTAAGGCTCCTCGTGTGATAGGAAATGATAGATATGAATTCCCAGTTGACTAGGTTATTATTTAGGTTACCTTTTATCACCAAGCGCCATCATCTGGAATCTTTTATACTATGTCACCATTGCCACACCGCACCAACACAGGCGGGCGCCTGGCCCGACAGTGGGATGACATCGGTGAAGATACAGTTATTTTAAAACATTAATCCTACACAGACAATAGCACAGAAATGGAAACCTTTCGTGAATGGCAATCGTTAATGATCCCATCTCACATGGAGATGGCACTCATGCCGCATGAATGCTGTGATTAATTCGCTCCTCCTTATTTAAAGTCAGGTATCGCATACTTCATCAATGAGTAATACTTAATACCTGAGGAAGATTACCATAACAGAATATTTTTCTTGAAATACGTAAACATCAGAACGTCATCACTTTACTGTATACAATTTGTTTTTAGTTATTATTATATTTTTTATATGTATGAAAAACGATAGTTTTCAAGAAGTTTTATTATAGTATCGTTTTTTCATACATATTAATAATTTAATATGGAGTTTTACATCATTGTTCAAGAAACAATAAATATTATATATTGATTCTCGTGACATGTGATAGGTAGCTTACCTATCGCCATTAGACCAAAGACAGTGTGACAATAACACTGCCATCGCCGGGAATCGAAACCGGAACCTTTGGTATAGAAGTCAGCGCTCTTACCACTTATAATTATTGATAAACACAAAAATTTAACATTTTGCTTGCAGGAAATCAATGTCTTTTTAATCTATCTTCTTCTTCTTCGAGTACCATGTCAGGTCCCCCCGAAGTTGGCTATCACCCTGGCGTAGGCCTCTCTGTCCTGTGCCAGACGGAACAACTCCCCCATCCCCTGAACTCCGGTCCATTCCTTAATATTCTCGAGCCAGGACATCTGGGGTGTTCCTACACCGCGCCTACCCTTGATCTTCCCTTTTATGATGAGGTGTAGCAGATCGTATTTCTCGTTGCGGAGAATGTGTCCCAAATACGCCATCTTATTAGACTTTACATCAGACAATAATTCTCTTCCTACTCTGGCTCTATGTAGTACCTCATTGTTGGTGACCACATCAGTCCATGAGATCCGCAACATTCTGCGATGGAGCTATATTTGAGGCAGTCAAACAAAAGTGGACTAACCCACATGCTGTTTTTTTATTTTAACCCACGAATATTTTTAAATATTTAAATGCAAAAACAGAAACAAAACACTCCCATCTAAAGAATATTGTTGGAACTAAGTTTAGTTCGTTTTTGAATCGAAACAACACAAGTTTTAGACACATTCCCATAGTTAGCTCAATATTGGCCATCATGTGGGTTAGTCCACTTTTCCTTTGATTGCCTCATTTCTAGTGCTTCTTTACGTTTTATTGTGTTCACTTTGAAGGTCCAGGTCTCCACTCCGTATAGTTATACTGATCAAAGATAGCACTTGACCATCCTCTGTCTCAATTTTAAGTTGATGTTGTCATTGCAGAAGAATGGTCTCATATTATTGAATGCGGCCCTCGCAATCTCTATTCTGCACCTGTTTTACCACAAAGTTAAGGTATAGGATATGTAATGTTTAAATGTATTTTTATACAGCATTTTATTGTGATAGATGACGAACAGGTTATCATTTTGTTCTTATAGACAATCAAACCGCATTTCAAGAATGTCTACGGCTTAGCAATATTAAATCTTTACATTGAATAAATTATATCATAAAAATGTTTCGCTACAGGCTATTTATAATAAGATTGATGGTAACTAACCTCGGGACGATTTACAATTGAAAACAGTCGCGGGAAAAGAATTCTATTTATTGTGACACGTAATCGTTTTTTAAACCGCAGCACGCTACTTGTCGCCGCATTAAATCGTGCCGTAACAATTCTTTAAAAAAAACTATTTTAACCCCACGATTTTGTCAAAAACACAAAATGACAATAACATGTACCAGCGTGAACCAGTGCCGGAATAAACTAGCGCGGCGCCTGTACCACGTTTTAAGGGGTTAGGGGCAGTCAGAGGTATAAAAAAACTGGTATTTAAAATAAATAAAAATTGTCAGTAACTTAATTAATAACTAACTAATTAACCATTACGCCGTCTCTCCGAAGGAATAGGCAGAAAGAATGGACTGCCACACTTTTCTTTCCTGACATTTTTCTCATTCATACATCGTGTCATGCACGCGCGTCGATTTCTCGGACTCCTCACATGGCCGACATTCAATATTTGATTTATTTGATCGTGCCACGTTTTCCTCGGTCTTCCTCTATTTCTGGTTCCATTTACATCGTTAACTTATAATTTTTTTACCATTCTTTCTTCATTCATTCTTTCCATATGTCCAAACCATCTAAATGATCCTTTCATTATTTTGTTCATAACACCATCATTCGCACCGCATTCACTTCTTATATTTTCATTCGACACTCTATCATACACAGTGTATCCACACATTCGTCTAAGAGATCTCATTTATACTCCATTTATTCTCATGTCATCCTTCTTTTGCCAGTTCCATGCTTCGCTTCCATACATAAGGCTCGGTAGAAGAACACCATTGTGCACTGCCATTCTAGCTTTTAATTTATTTTTAGTAATTTAATTTATTTTATAAAACCAACAATACAAAATTATTATATGATGTTTTAGCTTGATTTGATCCAAATTTGAAAAAAATTAAATTTATACATGAAGTTATCGCCATATCTGTTGGATCCTGTTCCATAAGTGGTGCTTTACGGTGACCCTTATTACTTCTTACAGGTTCGTCTAAAAATATCAAATATAATTTATATTTATTTTTTTTAATTTTGATCAAGTCAAGCTAAAATTGAACAATGTTGGTTTTATAAAATTAATTTAATTACTGACAAAAAAATATAGAAAATACATGTTTTTTCATACCTCTGACTGCTTCTTACCCCTCAAGCAATATTCAATTTTAAATATGGAGAAAAATAAAAACTAAAAATTTATCAGAAAATTAAATGGATTTTTTGTTATAAGCGCGTCGTCTCCAGAAACGCGGGCCCGTAGCACTTGCTACTTCTGCTATATTTCTAGTCCGGAACTGGTGTGAACCTCGTCAGGTAACATAATACGCGACACACGCCCCAATTGTGCCAGTTTCTTTGCTCCACGGTCACACACAATAGCACGTGCAGATATTTGGAAATCAGTGTGTGCCGTAATGGCGAAGCCGGTAATGCGCTAAAGACGAACACGGGACAATAACACCGGCTTAAGTAGCTTAAACAATCGGCCGTTCAGTCACATTGTTTCTTCAATTAACATATGTGCACCTTGCATGACAACAGCAAGCCTTCCAGAAAGTCCGACTCCCTGGCGTCCTAGAGCGAGTCCCGGGCAATGCGATCACTGACCTTAAAATCAGAGTCATAACAGACAGGGACAGGGCATATGACGTATCTTTGGGGCCACGAAACTGAGACCCACCAGCTAACGGAAGGCCTACAATAAATTGCTGGAGAAGGCAACGGGAAACCACTCCAGATTTTTATTTTTATAAAAATGTCTTGACAAAGCGAAACATGTGACGACTTTCGTGGTAGAGTGATCCCGGGTTCGATTTCCAGTGGCAATTTGATCACTGTCATTGGTCTGGTGTATAATTTAAGTGACAATAAATGCAATAGATTAGCTACCTATCACATGCCACGAGAATCAATATAATAGCTAAAAAAAAACTAATTTTATACAGTAATAGGGTTCAAACGACCTCTTGTATACAAAAAAAATAATAAAGTCGTCCCCACAAAATTTAATAAAACTTCTAAAAAACGAACGTTTTCATAAAAATTATTTATTTAATGTCGAGTTTTTTATGCCTCAAGACCTGTCTTCAACCAGTGCGTCTTGCCAGTCATGACGTACGGAGCTTAGACGTGGACACTGACAAAAGGTCTAGTCTACAGATTCAAGGTCGTCCAACGCGCCATGGAAAGAGCCATGCTTGGAATAACCTTAAGGTACAGGAATAACCTTTAGAAGCGAATTTATTCAACAACAAACCAAGGTGACTGAGGTGGCTCTGAGGATGGGCGGGGGGACATATCTGTCGGAGAACCGACGGCCGATGGGGGAGACGGGTTCTGGAATGGAGACTGCGTACAGGATTCCGCAGAGTAGGACGTCCCCCTGTCCGCTGGACCGACGCGACGATCTGAAGAGGATTGGTGGACATGGATGTATGTGAGCGGCAATGGATAGGGGGCGGTGGCGTGCTTTCGGAGAGGCCTACGTTCAGCAGTGGATGACAGATGGCTGATGATGAGTTTTTTTATCAATAATCAAAAAAAAAATCCATAAATGTATGAATAAAGGATAACGCCCGAAAAAATATATAATATGAATATCGTATTATTAACGATTCTTATCGGTTCTTTTAAGGAATGTGCTATAAAGAAAGTACTTGGGTGTTAGAAGACACGTCTACAGAAGTAGGAAATAGTTGGGTTTATAAATTTCTCCATTCAGACAATTTTCCTTTCTCAACTACCTCATACGTTGGGACGAATTTTCCACAATGGGCATGTTCCATTGATCATAAATAATAAGAAATCTTCCACGAAATCTACAGAGAGCCATTTTTTGGAGCCAAAAAGAAAACAAATTCAATCGAATCGAATTGAATTATTATTTTGTACATCGACCTATACTAAAAGTATGTCAGTTCGTTAGTGTTTGGCTCCCTTTTGAAGCCAAACAATGGCTTGATAAATCACTTTCTCTGCGCAACGGTCATTGTCATTCATACGAATGGAATGACATTCAAGTTGTAAAAAATATCAACATGATGACTGCGTAAATTTTACGATGTTTATTTGTTAACTATTGTCGTCCCCTGGGCAGCAAAACTGGAAGGTGGCATGAACACGATAGAACAGGATGGAGACATTACTTGGAGGAAGCTAAGTAAGGTTGTAACGCTGAGGATGATATCGATGTAGGATATCACCTAAAATTTTCTGATTTATAATAGTAAACACGATTGTTAAATGGTTTTATTTTGATTTTATTTGATTAACTCAGTAGAGTTTGAGAATGCCCTCGCAAGGCGAAACAAATTTGTCACTACTATTTATATTATTTATTATACATATTAAATCCAAGTAAAACCATTAAGCAATCGTGTTTACTGTTATAAATTATAAATGGAGTTTTACAGGCTAAAGTACGGGTGGCAGAGATGAGGACGCTGAAGATGATAGCAGGAAGGACTATTCGAGATAGGGTAAGGAACACGGCTATCCGCGAGATCTGCAAGGTGGAGGATGTCGTGAGATGGGGCAGACAACGCAGAAGATACTGGAATGCACACGTACAGAGGATGGATTCCACCAGAATCCCACACGCTGTGGCACATCAGATTCCTGCCGTCTGCCGTCCCCCCGAAACACCGCCGAAGAAATGGAGAGATAATTGGGAGTCAACCTCCCAAGAGAGGGCAGCCTGATTTCAGGAACAGACCAAAGGTAAATAAGGAGAAGAAGAAGAAGAAGAGTTTTACAAAATATTACCTCAACCATCAATAAAATTTACTATGTTATGATGACAGTGAAATCCGCAAAGTTACTGGATACATTTGAGAGAAGGATGTTGCGTAAATTCTGAGATCTGTGAATGACGGTGAAGGTTGGATTATACGGCATAATATCGAGCTGTACAATACTCGTATCTACAAAGCTTCCAGTCAATCCACACACGTGAGACTGAACAAACTAAGATGGACCGGTCACGTGCAGATACCGTCAACGCGAACCCCAAAAAGGATGCTGGAGAGGCACCCAGGAGGCAGAAGACTGATTGGAAGACCATGAGTACGATGGTAGGATAAATGTGGGAGAAATGTTGCGAAATCGTTGCCAGTGTCAAGTTGGAGAGTTGCAGCAAAGGACACGAGGAGTTGGAGGGCATGGGTCTATATGGGTTATATGACCAACAACGATGAAGAAAATTAATGTATAACCTATGTAGAATACCCATTTTTCTGCCCATATATTTATAACTAATAAATACAGCAACAATTTAAGCAGACAATTTCAGTCCGGAAACTAAACGAAACAAAACAACCCCTTCCTGTCCCAAAACACAGTACACATGATTTTCCGGGCTGAAATTGTCTGCTTTAACTTCACTTTCTTGGGCGATGTTGAATGCCGCCATTCCACGGATTGTTGTTTTGTTTCTGGTGTAACGTAGGCTACCCATGTTTCATCGCCTGTGACAATTTGGCTTAATTAATCGTCACCAGCATTATAACGCTCAAGAAAAGTCATGCGGCGAACTTCTATCAAGACGGTATACAAAAGCTCGTAGTTCGATATGACACGTTTTTTTTAAGATTTGTGGTAATTGTGTGGAAAAGTGAATAAAACTGTGGTCTTTTATGTAAAATAAAATTAACTTTGGGAATTTAAAAAACGTTGTTTAAAAGCTTTTTAATAAAATAAATATTAAAATACACGACATGTTTCAGAGGATACCTCCATCTTCAGGTGTAAAAATATAACAAAAACTAAACAAAGAAAGACTAAAAAAAACGCATTTAATATTCGATTCAAAAATTCAAAATTCAAAATGAAGTTGGGCTATTTGGGTTAGTTGGGCTACCTACATAACAAATAGCCTAACTTAATTTTAATTTTTGTATCGAATTTTAAATGCGTTTTTTATTAGTCTTTATTTGTTTAGTTTTTGTTATATTTTTACACCTGAAGATGGAGGTATCCTCTAAAACATGTCGTGTATTTTAACTAACTAACTAACTAACCATCACGCCGTTTCCCCGAAAGGGTAGACAGAAAGAATGGACTGCAACACTTTAATCGATGCTGCACTCCATTCTTCTCTTTTCGCCAACGCGTGAGACGCGGTGTGATGGGTTGCGAACCTCATCGCCACCAATAGGCATCTCCCGCGCACACTTCAATCATTCAACGTCTACATAATAAATCTAAAACAAATTATATAAAATACAATAATATAAAATAAAATAACACATTAAAATAATTTAACACATGATGTTCTTTTAGATGGTGCACTTGTCGTCAGCTGGACGATCCGGACATTTGGGTTTATTTAATTTTTTATTCCACTGTTTTCATTTTAATTAGGCACTTAAAACAATCCATCACCAGCAAAAACTTGAAAATTTGATTGAAGAATTTATTCAAATTGTCATTGGAACAAATGAAAATGAAAATTTTATTTTTACACCTGTCAAAATTATTTTTATAAACGAAAATACTTGTATTATTTTAACATCAAAAGAGTGAAAACGTATTTCGTGTCACAAATAACTATCACAAAGTGCGGCAGCAATCAAATTGACCAAAACAATTCACTTATACAAGAAATATCTCCAAACTGACAGGAGCACCACATGAATCAAACCATTTTTTAAAAATCCCTTTAATATTTAATATTTTAATATTTTTTTATTAAAAAGTGGATTAAACAATGTTTTTTTTAATTCCCAAAGTAGATTACTATGGAATCCCACAGTGTTAATGCCTTAACTTTCAAAAATAAAATTGTTACAAAATGTTTTTTTAATGTCAAAGCGATACTTATTTTTAAAAAATACGCCTCGTAATTAAAACACATTAAAATCAGTCCAATAAAGTACACTCGTATTGAAAATTACGATTTAGATTTTATAAAGTCAGACCGTCGAAAAAAGGACAAGCATACAAAAGATTACTTTGTTTTTTGTAAGAGTATGATAAGACTTTAACAAAAGTATTTTGATAACAGGATCTGAGTCGAAATTAACTTTAAAAAGTTGAAGTTCAGATAGGTGATAAGACGCTGGAAGAATAGAAGCTACCAAATAAAAGAAAACTTAAGGAAACTAAGGCATCAAGGGGATAATCCCTTCAAAACAAAAAAATACATTATTTCAATTTTGGAATCAAGTTACAAAATAAAGTTAAAGGTGTTTTGCTCACGCCGAACCTTGCCGGCGTGCCTAACTTTAATCAGCGTTCATTCTGGGTGATGTAAATAAATCTTTGGAGAAAGCAGGTAGAATGTAGAATGTTCCTTAATCAGAATTCTGCATAAATCCGCTGGGAAACATAATAATTTAATCAAACATCGCGAGGTTTTCCGTTTTCAATTCGACCCTAGGCGGTCCCATAGCCGCCACTGTCGGGACACAATTCTCAAATTTCTTATTTGTGTTACAAAAAATATACACAATAACTTTTTCAATAGACTCTTTCATATATAAAATAAAGATTTTTGAAAGGTAAACACCGATGTTTTTTTTTATGTATACAACAGGTCGCTTGAACCCAATTACTGTATACAATGTATTTTTTTAGCTATTATATTGATTCTCGTGATATGTGATAGGTAGCCAATCTATCGCCATTTAATTGTCACGTGAATTCTACACCAGACCAAAGACAGTGTGACAATCACACTGCCATCGCCGGGAATCAAACCCGGAACCTTCGATATGGAAATCAGAGCTCTTACCACTATGCCACGAAGGTCGTCAATGTTATTTGTTTTAATAACATTTTTTGTTTTTTTTTGTATCAACCAGTCATTCTACAAGTATAATGAAGTTCGCGAGCAAACCACCAAAGCGGCTGCAATATCTTGAAAGATTTTGTGTGGATAAACGAGCTTGAAAGACTTGCTTGAAAGATTTTGTGTGGAAAAACAAGCATATGCGAGTGGAAAGCAAAGTGCGAATATATAAGACATGTGTCAGACCCATAATGAGTTATGGTATAGAATCGAGGGTTGACACAAATAGAACCAAAGCACTATTACGAACCGCCGAAATGAAGACGCTCCGCGCTATTCTGGGCAAAACATTGAGAGACAGAATCAGAAACGCAGTAATACGTGGACCTGCGATACCGAGGATACTGTCAGATGGAGCAGGAAAAGAAGACGCTTCTGGCGCGACCACGTAGAACGAATGAGCGACGATAGACTTCCCCCATCAGCCGCAAACAACGTGCCAATGGGAACTCGCCAACCCGTAAGACCTGCGAAGAGATGGCGAGACGGTTGGAGTTCTGTGTCCCAGGAGACATCGACGCCATAAAAACAGATCCACAGATCTATAATACTAAAAGAGGAAGAAGAAGAAGAAAAACCAGTTATTTGAATTCTGACATGGCCATTCATAAAAACGAAAAAAATATCAAAGCAGCAACAACAACAAACTATCGGGCCATTTCTCCGGAAGAGTAGGCAGAGAGAATGGACCATCCCACTACTCTATCCTGACAAACTACTCTCGTTTTTTTCACATGCATACAGCGAACCACGCATGTACGCCGTCTAAAATAGTCGACCTTTAAAATTTGATCATACCATATTTTCCTCGATCTTCCTCGACCGTTTTTCCTTTACATTGCTAAGTTTTTCTTTCTTAACCATTATTTATTTAACCATGCGCTCAACGTAGTGATCATATTCGATTTTTCTCGACATGTTTCGATAGGTTTTATACCTTCATCATCGGGGAACAATATAAACAAATCAAAATTATTTCAAAATGATAAATTTTATTCACAAAAAAATAAATTACTGAAGCAATTTTCTGAAAATACTATTGATAAATTGTATTTTTTTATGCTCGTATTTTAGAATTTCACGGAAAGTGGGTACAAAATCATACGTTTAGAAATTTTGGAATAGGATTTACGTTCGGTGTGTACCCCAGTCACGTTTGTCATAAAAAAAAATATAACGGGGTGACCACCCACCCTTGCCGCTCCCCTCACCTTTCCACCACCCCGGGCGGCCACACAAACTTTTGACATCTAGGAACTTCATTACCAAGATCAATCTATGGAAGATAATAAGAAGAAAGGGTGATAAGGTATGTTGTAATATCGTAAAAAAAAGTTTATGATTATTTTATGAAAATCCCATCATATCCGTGAAAATATTTTCGACGGAGTTCCCAAGTTATATCACTCATATACTTTGGAATAAGTTTATTTTTAATCCATAACGCTGTCTTTTATTTTCTCTTCAAATTTTTTTTTTTTAATTTTAGATAAACTTAAGGCGTTAACACTGTGGAATTCCATAATGACGATTTTTTTATGAATTTAAGCACTGTTTTTTCCAGTTTATTTTTCTCGACATGTTTCGAAGACCTTCATCCGCGGGAGAACGATATAAACTAACCAAAATTATTACAAACTGAGTGCAAGAACCTAGAATTATATATAACATGTTTGTGTTAGTTAACTTGGCTAGTACTAGGGAGATAACAATAGACATATGAATGGGTTAAATTTTGAAAGGATTTTTAGATGGAAGTATTGAGTTGAGGGTGTTTTATTGCTCTAAGGCTATTGATAATTTTTTTTTTTTATGAACCTCTCTTTACATCATTACAGCGCGAGCCAAATCGATGTAAAGGATATAGCTTACTAACTAACAAACCATCACGCCGTCTCCTGACATACTTCTTTCGATTCCTTAACATTCATACATCGTGTCATGCACGCATGTCGATTTCTCGGGTATATAAACAGCAAAGCGTTTGATTCTCACTAAATTTGATTGTATCTTGGCAAGGCGAAATATGTCATTCCAATAATATAAAACAAATCTTATAGTGAACAAACGTTTTCATTGGTAATTGATCACTAATTATTTATTATAGAAAAAAATACACAGAAAAAAGACGAAAAAATCGATAGTTTCTAACATGTCAAAAATCTTTCAAAAAAAAAGTGTCGCTACTTTTGCCATTGACACTAGATTTGAGTCTTCAATTCTTCCAACTGCGAAAATATGCACGTTTGTCATAAATGTTTACATTTGCACTTTTACTCAGTTATTGGCCTTTATATTTAAGGCCAATCGGCATCAAAAACTCATTTTCGACTTTTTGTACACTGAGCCTTCAATTCTACCAACTGTGAAAATATGCACGTATATCATAGATGTTTACATGTGCACTTTTGCTCAGTTATTGGCCTTTATATTTAAGGCCGAGGCCAATAAGGAAGGTTCTTTGAGGCACTATGCACCACGGAGGTGTGACAGGACAAAAAGAAGAAGAAGAAGAAGAAGAAGAAGAAGAAGATATTTAAGGCCAATAGGCATCAAAAACTAATTTTCGACTTTTTGTACACTGAGCCTTCAATTCTACCAACTGTGAAAATATGCACGTATATCATAGATATTTACATTTGCACTTTTGCTCAGTTATTGGCCTTTATATTTAAGGCCAATTGGCATCAAAAACTAACTTTTGGCTTTTTGTACACTGAGCCATCAATTCTACCAACTGTGAAAATATACACGTATATCATCAATGTTTACATTTGCACTTTTTCTCAGTTATTGGCTTATATTTAAGGCTAACCGGCATCAAAAACTCATTTTCGACTTTTTGTACACTGAGCCTTCAATTCTACCAACTGTGAAAATATGCACGTATGTCATAGATGTTTACATTTACCTTATACTCGTTATTTTTTCTATGCGGTTCGTAGTAAATGAGTACCAAAGTACTCACCTACAAACTGCACGCAAATGCGATGTTTATACGGAGTAAAATTCTAATCATCTCGTAAAACTTTCCTTGAAAAAATTCAATACACTTTCAAATCATTCCTGACGCATTCATTCCGCTAAATACTTGCACAAGATGCGGCCGCCTCTTAATTAGGTTTTGCTTTCATTCGGTTAAATTGCCCGTGCATTATCTGGCCAACTGTTCTCTGACTTCTCGAACATTACTGCTAACGAAATGCTACCACAAATTAACTAAGGCGACCCGTATTCATCACGCGTACATTGTATGTTCAATGCTTGAAGCCTAGAATCTCGATACAAACATTACTCTGAACTTATTTAAAGTTTCTTGGACAACGTTGTAAAATTACATATTAAATGTTTTATGAATGTCTGTTGTCTAGAAGTTTTAATATATAGAAATGACGTGTTTTACCTTGCTAAGACATTATAAAATGTAGCGAGAATCTATCGTGAAGCTGCTTATATTATATACTCGATCGAATGGAGCAAAATAAGGTAGGTACTTAATATAATATATAAAGTAAATTGAAAATGTCATTGGAATTAATTCTGCTCTATTAACTCGGGTATAATAACAGCAACGCGTTTGATGTAACAGGATTTTTGTTTAAAGTTTTCCCTTTTTGAAATCACATAACATAATTAGATAAAAGTGTCCCGTCTCAAAGACATTTGAAATATTTAAACTTAATTATCTCAATCACAAAAATCACATTATATAGAATTAGCCACCCTAGTGATTGCTTTTTAATTATATAGTAAACAAACTTCTGCAATGATAACGTAAACTTGAAACTCCGCCAGAGAATGATCAAATACTATGTGTGGTCTGTTTTATTGTACGGGTGTGAAACTTGGACCCTGAAAGTTAACTCAATGAACAGACTGGAAGCATTTGAAATATGGCTCCATCGCCGAATGCTCAGAATTCCCTGGATAGACATGGTTACCAATACCGAAGTCCTGAGGCGAGCTAGAGTTGATAGGGAATTGTTATCAACTATCAAGGTTCGAGAGATCTCATATCTGGGTCATATACTGCGTGGGGAAAAGTACCACCTTCTCCAACTGATATTGGAGGGAAAAATTGAGGGACGCCGAGGGCCCGGAAGGAGACAAATGTCCTCGCTGCGAAACGTGAGGGAGTGGACCGGCATCCAAAGTGTTGAGGAGCTGTTCCGAGCGGCGCAGGACAGGGACAGGTTCGCCGAGGTGATCGCCAACGTTGGGGGGACCCGACAGGGCACTTGAAGAAGAAGAAACAAACTAACCCAAAATTTACATTATATAGAATCATTTCAACTACAACATAATAACAGTAATATATTATTTAGAATCAGGAAAAAAATGTTTAACCCCCACCACTATCATTTATTATATAAACCAAATTAATTTTGATATAGGTACCAGAAGATGGCAGCAAGCTGTCGAAACCGGTCGAACACAAACACAAGTGGAAGCACACTAAATACATAATAATAAATAAATATTGTAACATTTTTTTTTTGTTTTCATTATTTGTATTCTATAAGTTTAAAATGTTTAACTACAAAGTCAAATGAAATTTTTTTTATTGTTACTTGTACTACAATAGAAATTTCCATTTAAAATATTAAATATTGAGGTAAGAGTGCGTTTACTGGAAGTTTAGATATCTTTTTAGAAAGTGATATATTGCGTCTTACTGGGGCATAAGCAATTGTTGGGGGTTCGGCTCGCAGAGAGAAGAAACGTAAAACGTGAAGGTTTCTGCAAAACTAAATCTATCGGAATATCATGCGATAAGCGGATAATTATGAACATCAGTAGACGAAGGGAAGGGGCGACTCGCGAGTAAATAGTAGTTTGGAAACTTTCGCTCTTCGTCGAAAAGAAAATATTTACGTATTAACATAGGCAATGGAAATGTAAATATTTGAGTTCTTTATGTTTTCGTTCGATAGAGCAGAATAAACACAAAGCTGTTATTTTAATGTTACACTAACCTACGTAATAATTGCTTCTGATAGTATGGATTGGAGAATATCAGCTATTTGAACATTGTTACGTCTCTTGTCTACTGTTCACCACATCATTCATCTTATTCTTCTTATTTTAGTGTCCCTTGTGGCCTATTTTTGTATATAGTACAACATGTTATTTGAACCCAATTGCTGTACACAATTTTTAACTACCTATTGATTCTCACATGTGGTATGTGTTTGTGTATGTGTATTCTCACGTTCAATCTTCACATAGTTGCTCTATGTAATAGTTCCATTAAAATGCTTGGATTTGTTTTTAGGAATGCCAAGATATTTTCGAACACACAGGTACTTCGGGTGTTGTATAATTCCCTGGTAAGAAGTCGGCTGGAATATAGTTCCGTTATTTGGTCACCGCCTGGGATCCGATATTCTCTGATGGTGGAGCGAGTGCAGAAAAAAATTCGGGGAAAACAGGGAGCGCGGTTATTACCCGTGGCTCTTTCCGACAGAATTCTTGTTAGGTATGCTAAGCTACCAATCATTGGAGAGAAGGAGGAACATTCACTTGGGAGTTCACTTCTTTCAGCTGATTGGCGGCCGTATACAGAACTCGGATGTCCTGTGTGATGTAGGTCTATTTGTCCCTGATAATTACCTTCGTCAAAGACAGCACAGATTGTTTTGTTTGCCACGCTGCAGAACCAACCTGCCAATGGTTATGCCTGTGGGTAGGGCAATCTTATTGCTTAATCGGATCGCCTCGGAGGTCGACATATTTCGTGATAGTGTGAGTTGCCTCAGGGATGCAATATCAATGTTATGATTATTTATAATTCTCAAACTTTTTTATTTTATTTATATGTTTTTATGCTTCTCTTTTAAATTCTTATAATGTAATTGCAAACGATCTGGAAATATTTCTGTAATGTTTGTAATTTTTATTAAAATAAATGAAATAAAAAAGTAGGTACGAGCTACTTTATAAGAGTACTACTCGTATAAGAGCTACTTTATCGCCATTTTTATTGTCTCCTGAATTCTACCAGAACAAAGACAGAATAAAGAATGGACAGTCTAAATGTACAGAAGCATTATTAAAAATTATTCACTTTATCAATAAAAATATTCGTATGTATAAAAAAAACATTCCTGTAAATGAAGAATCCAATAATCAATTTAATTAATCGTGTAACGTTTTCGTCGGTTTTTCTCTATAACTTGTTGCATTTTCATCATTACTATACACTTTCTTTACCATTATTTCTCCATTCATCTGTTTCATGTGTCAAAACCATATTAATGACCCTTTCATTATTTTGTTTGTAATACTTTCATTCGCAATGCATTCATTTCTTATATTTGCATGTGACACTGTACTATATGGAGTTCTGGTCCCAACCCTTATGTATGGAAGCGAAGCATGGAACTGGCTGGTAGAGATGAGGTCCCTAAGACGTATGTGTAGTAGAACTATGTACGACAGAATCTCAAATGCTGATATTAGAAAGGAATGTAGAGCGAAAACAGGTATTATGAACAAAATTATGAAAGGATCGCTGCGTTGGTTCGGACATATAAAGCACATGGGTGAAGAAAGAATGGTTAAAAAGTTTACGTTAACGATGTAAATGGAGTACGGAGTCGAGGTAGAGTGAAGAAAACATGGCATGACCAAATTAATCAAATTTTAAAGGTTGGTCATGTCAGAAGCCGGAAGAATCGACGTGCGTGTATGACTCGTATGAATGTGGAGGAAGCTAGAGAGGTATGTCAGGAAAGAGTAGTGTGGCGGTCCATTCTCTCTGCCGACCCCTGCGGGGAAACGGCGTGATGGTTTGTTGTTGTTGCTGACACTGTATATATTTACAATAATTTCTTCTTAGAGATCTCATTTTTACTTCATTTATTCTCTTGCCAGTTACATGCTTCACTCTCATACAGTAGGCACGAGAATACCATTGTACAAAGCAGTCTTAGATTTTTGGATAGACTTCTGCTTGCGATAATAATTTTAAGTGCACCATTCACTTTGTTGCCTGCCCCAACCGTTCTTATAATATTTCGCATATTCTACAAATCACAAAATTACCTGATTTTTGAAATGTAGAGCGGATATGAAAAGAACGTAGAAAGAGTTGTTTACTACGATGTCCATACTAGATTTTTAAATTTAAACTACCGGATTTTAATTACATTTCGATTTAGCTCATACACAAACGAAACTCGTTGGCTTACTAACATTTGACCATGACAAACCAAAAATTAACCGATCTGTTACATTTGTAAGCGTGAGCGAATGCTCATACAAACATGATAACATGACAGATCTCTCCAGTTCTAATCAATGGTAATATAAGTCAATTAGAAAGCCATCACCGAGAGGAATTTCTAGAAAGATGTTATTAATGAAAGAGAATTGATGTTTACTTGATGAAATTTGGGCCGCTCATTGATCGAGAGGCAACTGGTCCAAATTTATTTCATTCCGTCGTCAACTTTGCAGAAAATCGCGAAACTGTATAAGCGATCATTCGTCGAATATTGATTTTAGAATTTCTTTAACAAAACAAAACCGAAGTAATTGCTTATCCATGTAAATATACCCAAGTATGTACTTTACTTAACCGACTTTTCAATATACATGTACGGGCTTTTTATGTATGAAAGTAAGGTTAATTAAACACGAATGAAATTGGCTCGTTAATGGCTCGAGATTAAATATATAATGTCGGTTAACAGGAATAAAAAAGCTGATAAAATACAAGATTAACGAAATCTGCAAATTGGGAATGGAACAAAGTGATTATTTTTTTAGATTTAAAATGCCTCGTCAAAGCAGTGATATAAAATGTCAATTCAAATTACTCGTACTTTTATTAAATTCGCATTTTGGATTCGTTTTTTTAGCCATATGAATAATTCTTGGTTTTCTTATTATTCGTATTCTTATTCTGGTTCCGCGTCAGGTCCCTCCAACAATGGCGATCATTGCAGCGAAAGAGAACGCCACTTGGAACAAGTTCTTAACTCTGTTCATTCCTGTCCACTCCCTTATATTTCGCAGCCAGGAAAACTGCCTTCTGCCAAATCCCTGACATCCCTCTTTTTTGCCCATGATTATCAGCCAAAGGAGGTGGCATCTTTCTTCCCTTAACATGTGTTGGAGAGGGTTCAAAAGCAATTCTTGAGAGCTCTCTACATGAGAGAGTACGGGGTATATCCTTAGCTCTATTCAACGATATTTATCTTGGGTATGCTGGGGTATAACACCCTCGAACTGAGGAGGGAAGGATTAATGTCAACGCATTTTTTCAAACTGATTCGGGGATCTATTGAGAACTATTGTTCTGGAGCAAATAGGTATTTTTGTTCTTGATAATTACCCGCGACAGCGCCGACAACAATCGTTCTTTGCTCCGTCACGCAGAAATGCCAGAAATGCCAGAAATGCCAGAAATGCCAGAGATGCCAGTAGAAAGAGCAATTCGGACGTTGAATCTAATCGTCTCGGTAGATATTTATGTATAAATAAATAAGTAAATAAAAAATAAATAAACACATGACCCAAATATGAGACCTTTCTAACCTTCACACTCGACAACATCACTTAATTTTTTCTTCTTATTCTAGATCATTGGTATGTTCTTAAACGGGGGTTATCTCCTTGGGAAGTGGATATTTAGATTTTTTGGGCGATCTTCCAGGAATGCGATGTCCCACGGGTATATTGTAGCCAACTACATGGGGAATTCTAATCCTATCTTTGTGGTTTCTCCAATTCCGCCGCCTTTTTCTGCCCCATCTCACGATGTATTCCATCTGACGTGCTATTTTAGATATTCTAACCCTGTCCCTGTCAGCTACACAGAGATGAAAATACGGGATGGAGACAAGTCTGTATTGTCATATCAGACGTCCGAAAAAGGTTTTTGGTCCTAACTATGTCAGCTCTAGAAGAATATGAAGGTTTTTAAACCTTGATTGATTCGATGTCATCAGTATCCAATGGATTAATAAGATATAAAAACATAGATAACTGTAAGTATTCCATATTACTGATACTATCTCTACTATAAATATATAATAGAAAGCCATTGAAACTCGTTTAATAATAAATTTGAAACCCGCATTGTTTGAATTATATTAGTACGCCAGCAAAAAAATGCAAAGCCTCTTTCCTAAATCTTAAATTCAAATCAATTGAACTTTCCTTATAACCCTCTTTCCACGTACATAATATTATACGGACAAACTTTTCGGAAGTTATGCCACAGAACGTTCTTACTAAATTGGCTAGTTTAGGAGTATAGCGGTTCGGGTATGGGAGTATATTTATGCCGTATACAGTACAGAAACATGCTCGTAAACCGATGTGTTTGTTTACTTTCCTCCAGCCAAAGCGGGAGTTATTGGGTGGATCGTGGTTCTGTGGAGACTTTACTTCATATTTTTATTAGGTTAATGCGTATTCTTTGTAATAAAGACTATAATAATATATATAGTTCTATTTTTATTCAATTTAACTACCACTTTAAGTATATGTAGACTGATTTATTCAAAATTATACCAAGGTCTTCGTGTGAAAAATAATCATTTTTCATTCATTCAATAATGATGTAAAAATCAATTAGTTTAATATTGTTTGAAGGGGCTTGTTTTGCATTTGATAATGTATTAGCAAAGTCGAAAAATGTCACTCATTAATAATTATCATAACCACCCTGAAGATGGAGACTGCAACGATCTCCGCAATGTCGGTCCAGAATGACGAGTTACACGGATTTTCCCAATAGCCCTGAAAAACATATTGCTACCAACCGTGAAAATCTATGTAATCATTTATAATTAATAACACACATTAAGCAACAGCGCGTAGAGCAAAAGTTATTAGAAATAAGCGCGTATAGCAAAAGGTAGTGAACAAAGAACGTGTAATGTTACTATATCTATAACACCTGAAGCCCCTGGAAACGACATAAAGTCGGCTAAATCTTCCACTACAATGTCATGTGAAATATGAGATTACATACCATTTTAAGAACAATTCTTAAGACATGTTAGACTAGCTTGCTATTAAGAAGAAGAAGAAGCACAAGGTAAAATATATTGTTCTTCGAAAGTTATTACCCAGCTATGTGCAAGCAAAAAATTCAGACATCTGCTCGATCGCATCGATATGAAAATTATTTTTAATTACGTAGAGAGAGTAAGTAGAGTAAACCAGTGCGTCTCGCCAGCCATGACTTACGGAGCCGAGATATGGACGCTGACAAGGGGTCTGGTATACAAGTTTCAGGTCCCCCAGCGCACCATGGAAAGAGCAAAGCTTGGAATAACCCTGAGGGACAGAATTCGAAACGAATTTATTCGACAACAAACCAAGATGACTGAGGTGGCTCTGAGGCGGGCTGAAGTGGCGGTGGGCTGGCTATTTTTGTCGGAGGACCGACAGCCAATGATCCAGCCAAGATCATGAACAAATTCCATAATGTTGAACGGCACCCTGCTCGCTGAACTAACGATGTTATAAGAATTGTTGGACCTAATAGATTCTAGTATTTTATCATTCTTCTTCTTCTTCTTCTTCGATGGCCCTACAGCCCATATCGAGCCTTATCCTCCGGTATTCTTCGTCTCCAACTCCTCCTGTCCTCCGCTTCGACCCTCCAATCTGACACTCGTAACCATTTCGCCCTATCTCTCCCAACTTCATCCTCCCATCGCAACCTTGGTCGCCCAATTGGTTTTCTACCACCAGGGTGCCACTCCAGCAATATTTTTGGGGTTCATGATGACGGCATCCTATGCACGTGACCGGCCCATCTCAGTCTATTCAGTCTGACCTGTGTAAAGAGACTGGGAGCTTTATAAATATGGTACAGCTCGTTATTATGCCGCACTCTCCAGCCTTCACCATCATTCACAGGTCCTAGAATTTTGCGCAGCACCCTTCTCTCAAAAGTATCCAGTCGCTCTGCGGATTTCGCTGTCATTTTCTCGCACCCATAAGTCACCACTGTTCGGATGATTGTCTTATACAGGGTGATTTTGGTTTCCTGTGTACGTTTCTTGATTTGAGCACTGATAGTAGAGAGAAGTATTTTATCCTATATATAAAATACTCACTATAAAATATTGTAAAATACTATAAAATAGGATTAATTGTATCTCAATAGAGACGAAGATGCAAACTGGAAACTGAATATAATATGGTGATCGAGGCGTTTACAGGACTTATGACCTGTCATTGGTTGGGTTAAGCGCACGCTTTATGTAATACAACATTCACAAGTTGTATATATGTTAATATGCAACACCACAATTCACGTGTCAGTTTCAATTTACAGACCAGCGCCATCTATGAAGATTCTGTTTAGTATAAAAACACTGTATTTTATCCCACAATAAATAAATATTGTAAAGCGTATCAAAACTATTATAGATCAATCCACTATGCTCATCACCTCAGTTATCTCTATAAGAATCTCTAGAAGATTTCATCACTCTCGCCTGTCCCGTGCTCTTTTCGCCCCTCCCACTGAATGAAAACACATAATGAATGTGTGAAAAGCGATTAATACAACTTTTCCTTGGCAAAGACTAGTAAACATTTTTTCCACAGTAATAAAACTTAATGTTTTGTTTTGTTCTAGAGACGTAGTATTAAAAATGGTTTGATTGCTTTATTTTTTTTTCTAGTGGATTATTTTTGCATTGTTCTGATATACTCGTATTAAGTAATTTTCTGTCATGTTTCCACGTCAATTTACATGAAACATTTTTGTATATGCATATTTATATTGCAACATAATAAGTTTTAGGCTACAATTTGTATTTTTATCTCGATTTCTCAATTTGCATATTTACTATTCAACGTCAACAAACCAAGGTGACTGAGGTGGCTCTGAGGATAAGCGGGCTGAAGTGGCGATGGGCTGGCCATATCTGAGGAGGATTGCTGGACATAGATGGATGGGAGCGGCAATGGACAGGGGGCGGTGGCGTGCTTTGGGAGAGGCCTACATTCAGCAGTGGATGACAGACGGCTGATGATGATGATGATATTTACTATTACATAGTGAAAAGGCGACCTTCGTGACAGAGTGGCAATAGCTATGACTACCACGCTGAAGGTCCCGGGTTCAAATCCTGGCGATGGCAAAACTACCACATTAAAAAAAAACAAGTAGCATCCCAAGAATCAGCAATGTTAATAAACTTTGCCACAAACCGATCTCTAGTCAATCAATCAATTTTGTCTTCTTCTTCTTCCTTACTGTAAACCAATGTGGTATGTTCACCAGAGGCTTGCTTCTCCTTTAAGGTGGATTCCCAGCTGTACTCCCATCTTTTAGGAGGTCTTCCACGAGGACGAGTTCCGTCGGACTGATCACGTAGTGCAATATAGAGTAGTCTGGTAGTGTCCATTCTTTGGACACGACTGCACCGGTCCCTCCTTCGTTGTCTTCTCCGTCTTATATTATAATATCCTCAGCCTCACATATCTCTCTTATTCTGGTATTTCTCGTGCCTGCTATCATCCTCTGTGTATTCAGGATGGAGTTGGCAGAAAATACAATTCCGGAGGGACCACATCTAGAGAATGGACCCTGTGACTATTACCAAGATCGTTATTCATGAGACTCCAGAGGGCCGTCGACCACCAAAGGGATGGAAAGAAAGCTGCACGTCTTCGTCACAGGACGACATTTGACATCCTGTCTAAAATATCTTCACTAAGGAGAAGAAGATGAATGAGAAGGTTTGTCATTACTCTAGTTGAGAACTTCCACAAGCTGGTTGTTTTAAAATAAAGTAAGAATTCAGTCACCACTTTAAACCATTTTATATCTTATCTTTCCATCTCACACACCAACCATAACCTCAAACCTCCCATACTGACGGGTTTAAATTATAGTTGCCTACTCGTAAAAACGTACCGAACATAACAATAACATTAAACGTTTTTCCAATAATAATGACCTTATACTTTCCACTAACCGGGCTGCTTTATACAAATTACCACAATGTATCTACACGTACGTAACCGATTTGTTGCATAACCCAACCCCCGCTCCGTTTTCCGTTAGTTTAATGTTTCAATCAAGTTTAACTGCTACAGAATCTATGAGGGTAATCGGCGGTTTACATCGATTTCGCAAACCGTTCGATGCTACAAAATTTGGACGTACAGATAATTGGCAAAATTTCAAACTATACATGTAAAGGATTTCATGTCTTTGTGATATCACAAGTTTCAGTTCGAGCATTTGAGATACGAGTGTAATGAACATATTTAATTAGGGAATCGCAATATCGTCCGGTTCAATTGTAACTGTTTCTAACGATTTTTACTCAGCACTAATCACTCGATAATTTTAGTAAATATGTACGCAAAAGCACTTTTAAGAGAGAGAGAGAGAGAGAGAGAGAGAGAGAGAGAGAGAGAGAGAGAGAGAGAGAGAGAGAGAGAGAAAGCGAGACAGAAGGCCTTCGAGATGTGATCGAATAGAATAATCCTAGTGATTTCCTGAAGGGACCACATCACGAATGACGAGGTTCTCAACAGAAGCAAGGGAGGCACTTCATGAAGACCATCTCAGGGAAGCGGACCAAATGGATAGACCACTTAATGCGCCATGAAAACCCCCTTCACGCTGTATTGAAGGGGATGACTGAAAGAACGAACTCAAGAGGGCTCCCCCTCCTCCTTACCAAATTTGTGAGGATATGAGATAAAAATAACTTAGTAAAGCTTTTGTTTATGATATATTTTTTAATTTTTGATAAACTTAGAACGCTTATACTGTGGAATTCATAAAACTGTTTTTTTTCTACTTTTGAGTATATTTATCGCGACATGTTTCGAAGGTTTTTACTCTTTCATCATAAGAAACAACTCTTTCATTATCAGAAAACCAGGGACAAAATATTAACAAGAGGGGTTGATATTCTTTGTTTTGAAATTATCGGTTTTTATCAAATAAAACGCCATTTCTTTTCAAAACTTTTAAATTTATTTTTTTAAATTTGTTTTAAAGGTATTTTACCTTCATCGTCTTAGTTTTACCGTGATCTACTACTCTCCATTTTACTGTGTTTATATTATATCGTTCTAACCGTAATGAAGGTATAAAACATTCGAGATATTCAGTTATGCTGGAAAGGGTTCAGAAAAAATTTCCGAGGTATCTCTGCATGAGGGAGTATGGTAGTTATCCGTGGCTCTATCGCACGACATGTCTTTTGATAATGCTCGGAACCAATTCTTTACAGCTTCGAAGAGATGGGCATCTCATTACCCATTTCTTTAGATTATTCAGGGGATATTTCGAGAACTCAGCCGTGCTAAACGGTGTTGGTATTTTTGTCCCTGATGGATATCTCTGACAGCGACAACACAAATTGTTTTACCTACCGTCCGCCATAACAAATCTGCCTCTGGTGACACCGGTGGAAAGAGCAATTAGTCTGCTGAACGCGATCTCCTCGGATATCGACGTCTTTCATATTAGTGAAGGTACGTTCAGAGGACAAATACTCTTGACTTTAGAAAATATATTATCTTCCTAATGTCGAACCATCTCTAATGCGTTCCAGGTATTATGTTATATTTTTATAATATTTTACCTGTACTCAATAGATGCCTTAAACATTTTTCTGTTTGTAATGTCTTTTGAGTTAATAATAAACAGATTTGATTTGATTTGAAACATGTCGAAATAAATAAACTTTAAAGTGGAGACAATTGTGTTATAATTCATAAAATAATCGATACTTGTTATAACACGCTATTTTATGTAGTTGTCACGATACAGGCCATGCCTAGTGTGACAACTAAAGCTAATAAACTTTTTTTTGTCAAATAATTGTAAAATAAAAGTAAAATAAAAATAATTTAAATCTTACATTATCGATAAAATTAAGATTGAGACTTCCATAGTTTTCAGAATTTTATTCAGATTTATAAATCCAACAATGAACGTGCGTTAAATCGTAAGACTGCTTCCGTGGCGGCTAATTTTTATCACTTGAAGCAAGCCAGCAAGCGCCGCTCGACTGGAAAATACACAAGTGCTCCGCCCCGTGGCTGCGGGTTACGGCACGGAAGAGCGCGTCCGTGCGTGCCGCGAGCGTGCGTGCGCGCGCGCTTCAAGGCAAATACGCGAGATATGGCTGCGCACAGGTCCTAGGGGTCTTACTTTCTTATTTGTCGTACAGTTGAGTGGCATTACAAGGATTATCATTCGAAATTCAAATTAGATTATTTTACACTTACCGCATTTATTTGATAATGATTCCAACGTAATACTCCAGATTCTGATTCCAACTTATAAGTATCAAAGCGAAGCATGGAACTGGCAGAAAAAGGATGAACAGAATAAATTCGTTAGAAATGAAATCCCTTAGACGTACGTGTGGTAAAATTATGCATGACATAATTTGAAATGCTGATATCAGAATTTCTGATGTAAAGCAGAGCGGAAGAAAATTATGAACATAATTATTATTATTATTATTATGTTGAATAATAATAATAATAATAATAATTATGTTCATAATTTTCTGAATAAAATTGAATGTCGGCCACGTAAGGAGTCAGAGAAATCGACACGCGTGCATGACACGATGTATGAATGTTGAAGAAGCGAGAAAATATATCTGGAAAGAAAAGTATGGCAGTCCATTCTGTCTGCCTACCCCTTCGAGGAGACGGCGTGATGGTAAGTTAGTTAGTTTGTTAATGTAAATTGAAATAGGCAAGAAAATATTTCATGAAAATATTTGATGATCGTGAAACACTTATACGTATGTATGCATATCGCCGATCAATTTCATTTAATAACTTTCAGAATATTAGTTAAGTAGGAAAGTTTTTTTTACGAGATTATTCGGGCTATTTTATATGTAGGTCCCCAGTTCGTCCATGGCGTCAATGTGATGTTTTTATATAATATTTACAAGTACGAACATTGCCTTTTATTTATATAGATAAATCAATGTCGGTCTCCGGTAACTGTCTGCGTCGTGGCGTTCAAAATGTTAAAAGTTTTTTAAAATATTCGAAATGTTTTTTTTTTTTAAACACCACTGTCTCCGCAAACCTTTTTTTCATCTAGTTAACTACAATTTAGTTATAAATTACATATAGATTACGTACGTAACTATTCGTGCGTAATTTAATGGTAATATCAAAGGAAATAAGTTTATATATCCGCTATGATTGATTGATATAACTTTTATAGCACCCGATAATACTGGGATATTTATCTAATAAAAATGTATCCATCTATTTCTATCAAATGTTATATTTAAAGAGAAGAATCTACTAAATATATTTTTCAGAAAACGGATGCTGCGAATACTCTAGACAGCAAAGAATAGAGTCAATTGATCACTTGTTAAAGACAGATAATCAAATTCTTTGGTCATATCGCGAGGCGAGACCAGGACAGCATAGAGAAGATAGTCGTCGTGGGTAGCATCGTAGGATGTAGATGGAGAAGAAGACCCCTAATTCGATGGACTGTTCAAATAAAGGCAGCTACTGGAATAACCATCGTATAATCATGCCGAGGTTTTGATAGTGAGAAGAACAACTTACGACATACAAGTCAAAGAACGGAAAGGTCACGAC
Source organism: Lepidostoma basale (assembly GCA_022606425.2). Taxonomy (NCBI): domain Eukaryota; kingdom Metazoa; phylum Arthropoda; class Insecta; order Trichoptera; family Lepidostomatidae; genus Lepidostoma; species Lepidostoma basale. The sequence continues at coordinate 1,707,576 of JAHDVF020001325.1, read as the reverse complement.
CACAAACAAGAGGAAGCCGACTAAGAAGAAGAACACAATACTTAGTAATACAATACGCTATCTTCCGTAAATAGTATTCCCTAACAGTGCCAATTCTAAAAATATCAAAATTCATCTTCAGTGAGACACAAAATCGGTAATGCCTGCGTACATTGCGCATGCAAATGGGATAAATTGGAGAAAACGAAGTGACGAAAATAGCAAAAAAATCTAATACGGTTTAGTAAATCCGCATGATCTGATGGAAAAAAGGAATTTACTAGTTTAAAATATGCTCTTGGTGTTACTTACTGACACCACTAACATTACTCATTATATAATATGTATATTCATCGGAGTATTGACATTTCGAACGAATATCAACCAAAAACTCATGTTAAGAAACGAGATAAATTGTAATTTAATTGATTGTTTCTTGAATAATGATGTCAACATCCATATTAAATAATTAATTGAAAACGTCTGTTTTCTAGAAGATTTATTATATTGTATAAGAAACCCCGTCGAATCTGCAAGGTGTGTGCAAAGCACAAGAAAGGACTGAGACTCGGTATATGTGTAGGTAAACTTTGCAATGTGGCTCTCCATAAAGGCCAATGTTGGCAAAAATACTATACAAAAATTATATGCAATATTAAAGTGTTTTAAATAAATACGAGAAGCTTTGATTTATTTAACCCAGTATTTTCATAATTTAAGAAACCCTTCACAAAACACTTTTAAGAAACCCTTCACAAAACATGAAATTTCACAAAAATGGGCTTGACACACGGTAAGTTTTATTTGTATTCGGACGGGGCTCATAGTGTTAATTGTAAATCTATTATATTAGCATAGACACATATTGTAGTTCAATTCTATTTCTGCTTATTCTTCTTCTTTCTTGCTAAGTGGTCTGTTCTTCAGAGGGTTGCTCTTCCTGTGAGGTGGATTCCCAGCGTCCTCCTAACTTTTAGGAGGTCTTCCACGAGGTCGAGTCCTTAGGCTGATTATGTAGTAGAATATAGGGAAGTCTAGTGGCATCCATTTCTTGAAAATTACCATACCAGTCCCTACTTCGCTGTCTACACCATCTTATAATATCTTCATCCTCAAATATTTATCTTATTCTGGTGTTCCTCGCGCGATCTCTTAGTCCAAGAGATCGCCATTAGACTAAGAGTTCGCAATTAAATATAATTGCGATCTTAACTCTTAGACTACCACAATTCTTTCTGATATATCAGTTTAAATATTTAGATATATTTAAAATAAGTTTTTCATACATAATAACAAGCGGCTGAAATCATTTGGAGCCATACGGTGCGGCTTAAGACGCAGTGGCGTGCCTAGGGTCAACCAATAAGGCAAGCCCGTCCGACTTTTTTGTGTTATAATATTATTAGAGGGTCACGATAATGTATTTTTGCGGATTAAAAGAGTTTTATCTTTCTAAATTAATTGATTTTAAATCCCATTTTAGGCGCATTTAAAATCTATACAAAAAATAATTTTCTGCGTCATCAAACTCGTGTTCTTGTATAATTTAATAATGTATTTACAAATACCAGAAGAAATATAATCACTAAAAAATAAACTGTAAATAGACAATAATAATAAAACACCAAAACACGAATTATAAATAAATGTTCGTAAAAAAATCACATAATCCTTTTTTTCATAACATTTCTGCACATAACGTAAATGACAGATAACATTATGACAATAGAAATGAAGTTTGTGACACATCGAATAGTATCATAGTTCAGAATGATAAAGCCCGGCTTCAAATCCATACAAAAAATTGTAGATATCTTCTGGTATATGTATATGCACCTAGCTATATGATTACCAGCCAAAAATACATAAGTGCGACAAAGACCCTTTTACACTTTGAAAGCCCAATACGAAGCCTATCGAAAACATGAAACAAAACATGTAGACATAAGCGATTTCGCGCGCATCTCATCTACGTATGTGTAAAATAAAATACGGCGCATATGAGTGAAACAAAACATATGCGTAGGTCATTTTTGCGCATGTCGGCGGAGTCATTTGCAACGCAACGAATTAAATCGCTTTAACTCGCGCGAAATTCAAAATATTTTTTTATTCGTAGACGGCTCGAGCGCAAAAAACATCGTTTTATTATAGATTTTTAAGGCAAGCCCGGCTTACGTGACCTGCCCATTGCCATTTTAGAGTCACCATTCGGTGAATGATGTCAGTGACCATTTGTTTTTTCCCTCAACGTATCGTTTCTGACTCTGTTTTTATTTATTTATTTTTATTCTCTATGAACTGCATCGTGCTTTCGTCGTATGGTTTATATAATGTCTTACTCTAAAAAGAAACGTAGAGAAAACAAGAAAATCTTGGCTAGAAAACCTTCAATGATAGTTAAGTTGCAACATAAACATCCCTGTTAACCCTTAACGTACCGTGTTCAAAACAAAACGCTCGCTCCCATGTGGTCAATTCAGTTTACCGCTAACTTTATCTAAATATCAAGCATATGACTCAATGAATCAAAATTTTATTTATGTCATCTTGTAGGGAATTTCATTAGGAATAGATCGATATCTATAACATACATGGATTATTTGAAAAACATATCATTATTAATTATTTTCTGGAACCATGCGATTTCTGATATGGAATGCGTCACAGCATACGAGCGACTGACACCAAGTATAAACTTGTCTTGCCCCGCCGCGCCGCGGCGCGGCCGGCGGGGCGAGACTTTACGAGATTTTACGTATGATAAAGGCACCTAGACAAAATGTATAGTACGTTCAAGACAACGAGTACGTATTAATATTTGTCCCTTTTGGTAAAGTGTTAATATTTTCACAGTTCTGATATTATTAAGTTGCGTGCTGCGTTTCCGTCCACAGTCGGTATTATTACGTACCTATGAAAAGGCCAAAGATATAATTTATAATACGTTCAAAACAGCGAGTAAGTATTTGTCACTTTTGATAAAGTTGTAAATATTAGCAAAACAAATTCTACCTTAACACGAATGAAGGTGAGGGCAGTCTTAGAAAAAAAAAATTTTTGGGATGAAGGAAGTAATTTTTTGCTTTTTTTTTATTACGAAATATTGAGAACACTTCAATGGAGGATTACAATTTTTTATAATATTAGGGTCCATAGGTTTTAAGAAAATCAACTTTAAATTGGCAGTGGAAACTCAATTGACCACATGGCAACGCGACGGTTAAGAGACAGTTGAATAATAAGGATCGCCGTACCACAGTGGTGAGCCGGCAGAAGTAATTTAGGTTTGCAAGTAATGGTATGAATAAATCCCATTACTACATGTTCAGATGGCCACATTAAACAGAACGGGGTTGGTGAGTAAGTAGGGGTGGCGGCACTTTTATCTGCTAATTGGAGGGAGAGGATGTGTTTCATTTAAGTCGCCGGCAAAACCGCTGACACGAAACTACAATCTGTGTGTGTGCATATAATGTACTTTGTAGGTCCCATTAACCTTCATAAGTACGTACATACATAGAAGGGGTTCTGAATTCAAATGAGTACAGAAATTTTCAATACGAATCAAAAGGTCTCTTAATTTTTTATAGGCATCTAAGGTGTTCCAAGGCTTGGTTTTCTGGGCTGTGAGCTTGCCTCTTTTTTACCCTTGGTAATAATAATAATATGCTAAATTTTAAAGCGCCGTTTTTGTGATGTAATCACCTCAAGGGCGCATTAAGACGTGTTTTAAATCTAAAAATCTAAATTTTCGCGATCGGTTAAAAGGTATAGTAGAACAAAGTATAAATGTTTAAATTGGGTATGAAATATGAAAAAGATAGGTTTTCAGTTTAGATCTGAAATCTGTCGGATCATTAATGCATCTGAGGTGTGAAGGGAGATTGTTCCAAGCTGATGGACCGGCTACCGCGAACGCTCGATCCCCGAAATTTGTACTGGGGCGAAATTTGTATTGGTAGGTATCTAACCTCACCTAAGAACCACCAACAGGCATTGGCCTCCAAGTAGACCACCCAAAATATGACGAAACAGCTGAACATCTAAATCCCATAAAAGACCTTCGACAAATAACAGGTCACGGTCCTAAATAAAGTAGAAGTAGAAGAAGAAAACGTCTGTTTTCTAGAAGTTTTACTATTTTATTGAAATTACATGTTTCCCTTTCTAAAGCATTTTTAAATATTAATTATTGTAATTCTCATAAATTATAATAAAACTTTTATAAAACAGACGTTTTCATTCATATTAATTATCATATTTAATATTGAGTCTTACATCATCATACAAGAAACAATTATTCTAGAAACTGTACGCTCAATTAAGTTTTCAAGTTTATCATTTCATTTATAATGATAAAGTTTTATATTTATAACAAATTAAATACATGTATTTATTTATTTAATAATTTTAATGAAAACGTCAGTGTTCTAGAAATTTTATTATATTTTGTGATAAAGACATTTTTTTGCTATACTAAGGCATTATCATATGTTTTAGCAAGGCGAAACATATCACTTCTAAAAATATACTATAACTTCTAGAAAACAGACGTTTTCATTAATTATTTTAACGTTTTAATTTATTATGGCATTTTAAAACATTGTTCAAGAAATAGAAATAAATAATGGATTGGATTTAAAAATATATTTTAATTGGACTGTGTTATATTCAAAAGCCATAAATCATGCAAAACACTGTAGCATAGTCACCCCATACCAAGAATTCTTAATAACCTCAGAACATTGTATGTACATCTGTCTGACGGCGCGGTTAACTTTGATCAAATTAGAATCGACAGCAGTTAACATTGAACGAGGAGTTTGGAAGTAACTAAATGTAAATTATTCCGCTCACATTCAGTGCCAGTCGGTGATATTTTCCATTATACATCCACAATGTAGTCGGGAGGAGATGCGGTCATATTTGGAGATAAGTCAAAGCAGGCTAATAAAGTCTTTTCATTAGTTTAATTTAAACAATCCGAATTTATTGCACGATTTAAACTGACATCAAAACTTTAATTTTAGACTTAATGACATATTTTTAAAGCGTACTAGTAATTAAAGAGAATCAGAGTCTTACGTTGATAAGACTAAGTAACATAACTAACTAACTAACCATCACGCCGTTTCCCCGAAGGAATAGGCAGAGAAGATGGACCGCCACACTGTTATAACTTGACAAAACTCTAGTGCATCCTCCACATTCGCACACCGTGACACGCACGCTCGTCGATTGTTCCTACTTCGAACATGTCGTCTTTCAGAAATTGATTAATTTAGTCATGCCATTGCTCTCTTGGCCTTCCTCGACTTCTTTTACCATTCACATTACTTGTACATATCTTTTGAACCATTCTTCCCTCATCCATTCGTTCCATATGTCGAAACCATCTTACCGACCCTTTCTCAATTTCATTTAGGAGGCATTCATCCGCTTTATATTCCTTAGGTATTCTTTCGTGCATTGTTTTTCCGCACATTCTTCTAAGTAATAGCATAGTAATTGCCTTTTGCCAATTAAAATAAATAACGAAAGAAGTAGCGTTGTTGTAAAAATATTACTTGATTAAACAATACCTATATAGTACGCTTCGAGAAACTACGGAGTAGAATAACCAAATTAAACGAAAGGAAAATTTTAAATGGTATTGTTCCTGACTGTACGCATTAATTCGATAGTCTTATTTGAATAGAAAAATAATATTTGAATATGAAAATTAAAAATAAACTACGTAGTAGAATAACCAAATTAAACGAAAGAATTTTTTTTAAAAGCATTGTTACTTACTATAAGCATTAATTTCGATAGTGTTATTTGGATAGATTCTTAAACAAACTTTAAACCCTTATATTAAAAAAATTTCATCATCAAGAGAGTGGCAGGAGGTCAATGGTACAGAGGGGTGAGGGATAGGAAGCAGTGGCGGTACTTCCATAGAAGCCCAGAAACCCGGCTTGTGTAACAAATTTTGAATCAAAACCCCCAAATCTAATTAATCATGCCCCCGCATAAACCAACAACCCACTAAATCAGCTTCCACCAATTTTTCCATCAGACGTAATAGGAATAGCCACAAGAGCTGAACCTCTGTAAGCCGGTAGAGGTTTTGATTCGAAATTTCTTACGCAAGCCGGGCTTCTGGGCTTCTATGGGAGTACCGCCACTGATAGGGAGTTATGGATGTCGGGAAGGGAGGCTTGTGTCCATCATTGGACGACGAAAAGCTGATGATGATGATGATTAAACATTGACAAAAACGTTCGATTATTATTAGTTTGATTATATTTAACGGGAGTAACATGTTTTGCCTACGGATATTCAGTTGTTAATGAACAACAAAATTTCTTTTAATTTCTCTAAACATCTTAAAGGAATTAAATAAAAAATGAAAAAAGTCTTCAACAGTGTTCTTCCTCCATGACCATCGTACATTCTCCACTCCCTCTTCTTGCCATCCTAACGTATTCATCCTGTGTACGCAATATTAATTTTGTAGATTGTAGTCTCAAAATGCACTCAATACATCATCTGAAACATGGGTTCCCAACCTTTTTTGAACCACCGACCCCTTAACAAGAATTAAGATTCATTAATACGCCCTCTTCCATTGTACGTATTTAAAATATTACAATATTGTTACACATTATCATACGCGGGAAATGCATATTGGTGTCAATGAGGTACGCTACCTATCACACCCGCGGGGGCGAAAAGACAAGAATGAAGTGCCGCATAGGTTTAAGTGTGGCAGTCCATTATTTCTGCCTACCCCTTCGGGGATACGGCATGGTTAGTTAGTTAGTTAGTTAGTTAGTTAGTTAGTGAGTTAGTTAGTTACACATTATCTACATCAATTAAAAACAAAATGTTTAAATTGAAAAGATTATCAAACGTACCAAAAATGTTTATACATATTTAGACAGTTAGATAAATTGTTTTCACTAACTAACTAACCATCACCCCATTTTAGATAGACAGAGAGGGTGGTCCGCCATACTACTCTTACCTGACATACCTCTCGAGCTTTCCCTACATTCATACAACATAACATCCGCGCCCGTCGATTATTCTTGAAAAAAAAATTTAAAAGTACCTATTATATTTCATTATTGTATATTAAGATGGGGAAGAAGCAAAATGCGCTTTTGGAGAGATCATGTGGACCGCATGGGGGATACACAAATTGCAAAAATTGTCAATAGATTACCAGAAAGGCCGCCGGAGAGATGGAGAGATGGCTGAACATCATCATTCTAGGACAGCTCACCGTCAGAAACAAGCAATATGACCTTCACAAAAAAAGAAGAAGGAACATATACCACGGTCACCCTGGCTGCCTTAACAACCCCTATTTACATCTGGACCTACTACCACCCCCCTGTAAAGCTACACCGCCCACTGAGGGGGCGTTAGCGCCCTTATTTGAAGCCTATGATCTAAAGCCTGGGTTCTCAAAGTGGGCGATAACGCCCCCTTGTGGGCGTGTGAGACTTTCAGGGGGGCAGTAGAATACCCAGAAAAAAATATCATTTTTTAATTTTAATCATGATGCAATCATCTGCCTTACATTTCTTCGTTCGGTATTCTACCATATGTCGTTTTCAGATACATAATAGATTTAATAATAGATTTAATAAAATTCTGAATTTAATAAAATTCGGAATAACTTTTATGGGAGGGGCGTTGAACTTTTATTTTTCTTGTAAAGGGGGCGGTGGCCCAGAAAAGATTGGAAACCTATGATCTAAAGGGATCGGCGCAACGTGCACGTCGTGATTTAGTTACTACTAGATGACAGAATTGCAGCGTACGAAATCATAAATCGCATAACTGATTACTTGATTGGAACAAAATCCAATCACAACTAGCAATAACCGTAATCATAGAAATGCCGCTATACGCAATATCACAAAACCTTTCTAAGTAGATACTGTTAAGAATTGTGATCAAATAAAACGTGATTATGTACGATAATTGGAAATTGTTTTCAACATAAATTGTTATACAACTTATTTCTAAATTAGTGCTATCCTAGAACAATAAAATATCAACGTATTTCAATTAGAACAAATTATTATGTCCATTGTGATGTCCGAAATGTGAAATTGTTCGAATATTTACTTTATTTTAAGGGGGATAGGCACTGTGACGGCAGAAAACAATTAAGGAATATGGTGATTGCGTTTTTTTTTATTCAGTGTACATTCATATAGTATTTATTTTATTGAAAATATTAAATAGTAACAAATTCATCAGCGTGCTATAGTCTTAAAAAAAATCTCTCTCTTAAAAAGGAGTTATTTGAAGGGGAAAAAAAAAAAATCCTTATAATCTGTATGAATGTAGTTTTCGTTGTGCAAAATCGATTTTTTTTATTTTGGTTTTTCACATAATGGCGACCGATTGAAATATTCTCATTTGTTTAACTTTTTTTTATTGTATTCAAGCAATATCACAAAACAGAAAAAATTAAAATTATCAAAATCAGCAACGCTCAACGAAAGCTATTTCAAAGATAAATAAATAAAAAGTTGAAAATCGGTTGATCGGCACGAGTTATCGATGCGACCTGGTTTTGAGAAAAAATGCTTTTAAAGTTTTTAGTCCATTTTTCTTACTATGAAATCATGTACCTTTCAAAATACAAGTATTTATACTAATATCAAACTATCGAGTCTTGGGCCATATAATAGTTCTTCCTCTTTACTTCCAGTGGTGTCCTTGAATTTGTAAAAAAATATATATTAACCCTTTCCATGCGATTCTCAGCAGCTTTCATCCGGTTAGCGTCGCGGTCGGCGCAAGGACAGTCGATCTACCTACTCTCACTAAAATGGCTATAACTCAGTCAATTTTTTAAATTTTGATCTAAAATTCTGTACACATATTTTCGAAGATTTAAACTTTAAATTAAAATCACAAAAATTCACACAATCAAAGTGGCTATCCCCCTTAATATACTCGTACTTATATCAAAGAACGTCCCAAGTTTAATGTCTTTCGGCGCTTCTCCGATACAAATAAGCAGCATAATAAAATAAATTGGATGAAACTAATTAATTAGCGTGATATACACGCTACGATGAAAGTAATGGTGAATACTTTCAGAAACTTACTGAGAATTCTATTTAATCAGAAGAGTCAAACAATTAATATACTTTCTTGTAAAGCACTTAGGTAGGTTATTTAAAGCACTTAACTTGTGTTATTCTACGAAATATATCAAACGAAAAAGTGCCACTTGCGGTCGTGCCATAAGCGGTCAAACAAGTATCGTCCCACTTGCGGTCAATCGATATTATTAAAAGAAAATAACGTTAGGACTTGCGGTCAAAGAAAATTTTATAATTTCTAATAGGTTTATTTAAAATACACAAAGTTTATTCAGTTTTTATTATTCAAGTTATAATATTTTACCTACATATCTAATTATTTATTTAATTTTTTTGCTATAATCTAGGGATTTTGGACATTTGTTTAAATCTCTTATGACATTGTAATTTTCCAGAATATTTGTAACAACCTAACCTAACCTAATCTACCTACGCAGGAAACTTTCAAATCAAATCAGTTTATTAACTCAAAAGACATTACACACAGGAAAATGTTTCAGGCATCTATTGAGTACAGATAAAATATTATAAAAATACAACATATGTAGTACCAGGAACGCATTAGATATTGGTTCGACATTAGGAAGACAAGATACTTTCTAAAGTCAAGAGTATTTGTCTCCTGAACGTACCTTCAATAATTATTATTATTATTATTTTGTTGAATCGCTCTTTACATCATGACAGCATGAGCCAAATCGATGTAAAGGGTATTATTATAGCTATCATAGTGATTCTCGTGACATGTGATAGGTAGCTAATCTATCGTCATTTTTTGTCACGCGAATTCTACACCAGACCAAAGACAGTCTGACAATCACACTGCCCTCGCCGGGAATCGAACCCGGAACCTTAGGGGTGGCAGTCAATGCACTTTACCACTCGGCCACGGAGGTCGTATATATGAAAATATGAAAGACGTCGATCTCCGAGGAGACCGCGTTCAGCAGACTAATTGCTCTTCCCACTGGTGTCATCAGAGGCAGATTCGTTCTGGTGACACCAGTGACTTCGGTAAGACATCATAACAGACAACATAATGGTGAGTTATTTAGATTGTTTAAAATAAAACAAAAATGTGTTTCGTTTATTTCCAAACAATGAATACACTAAAAGATTATAATAACAACTACTACAAAACCTTTTTTTTTTTAAATCCATGTTAATATGTATTTTTTAAATTCACAAAAAATTGTTGTCTTCGATTATATTTCTTCCTAATTTATTAGCAAGGTGAACACAGGACAAAGCTTCTAGGCAAGGTGTGGACTGCCGAGTAGGAAGTATGTGTCAGAGCTGTAAATAAATAATGTGTCGATTACACCTTTTCCCTTCTAACAAGGCACCAGGCGGTGGGCAGGTACTTAGGTACTTGCACTGCTCACCGGCCAGCGGCACGTGAGTGCATTCACAATGACCGATGGATCACTGATAGAATAATTCCATAGATATCGAAATACCATAGATGAAGAATTCCGATTAATAGAGAAAAGAAATACCAGATATAATAGATTTTCTAAGTAGGTGACCAGAAATGAGAAAAACGTTCTGCTTCGGTAAATTGCAACAATACGGAGAAGATACTTTCGTAAGAAGCACTTAATTTGTGGTGTGGCATTATTAAATATAATATCAATACACTTTTAGTTTGTTTTTACACCTGTCTTTTGTAACGAAGCTTCGGCGGCGGGAAACCGGTTGGTTGTTAAAAAAATAAAGTAATGTAAAAAAAGTTTAAAGTGTATACATATTTTATTAATACGAATAAGAGTTTCTCCAAACGTTATTAATACAAGGATTGATTGTATCTTAATAGAAACGAAGATACAAATTGAAAACAGAATATGGTGATCGAGGTGTTTACAGGACTTATGACCTGTCATTAATACAACATTCCCCATTCCAACTTTTCTTATGACCACCATGTCTGACAATTTTCGGAAGTTGTATATATGTTAATCTGTAACAACACACTTCACATGGTAGTTTCAATCTACACACTAGCGCCATCTATGAAGATTGGATTTTAACCCGCAATGGGTAAAATCCAGTATTCGTCTACAAGTATTTGTATGCATTCAAAATGTTGTTATTAATACAATTATTACTTAACCCTTTGGCTGCTATGACGTTTATTTCAAATGACCAGCAAAAATACTAACATTTTTATTATTCTTCTTCTTTTAATTGATCTGACCATCTGTGACACACAAATCATGTATCCTCAAATTATAAGGACCAGCCGTTTCTCCATCTCTTAGGTGGTCTTTCAGGTGGACGGTCAGGACTGTTTGGATAAAAGATGTAAAACCCGAATTAAATATTCAATTCAAAACCAAGGAAAGCATGGCATGACCAAATTTGAAGTAAAAAAAATCGACTAGCGTGCATGTTACGTAGAATTAAGGTAGAGAAAGCCAGGACAGAGAGGTATGGTGAAGTGTGAATATTGAAGGAAATGACAGAGGCTGTCTCCCTGTTTGATACCGATTGCAATTGGTATATTTTTTGTTTAATATCCGTTTGCCTTGAATCATGCTTTGATCTTTCCATTATTTTTAATACTATGAATAGTTATGAAGAACTGAAAACGTCAGGAGCAAGAGATAACCAAGAAGAAGAAGTCGCCGAATAGATGGAAGGACACTTCGATGTACGACCTAGACCAAAAGGGAGAAAAATAATAAGAAAAATAAGTATTATATTATAGGTATTATGAATTATAGACAGACCTTCGTGGCAGAGTGGTAAGAGCTCTGATTCCCATTCCGAAGGTTCTGGGTTCGATTCCCGGCGATGGCAGTGTGATTGTCACATTGTCTTTGGTCTGGCGTAGTATTCACGTGACAATAAAATGGCGATAGATGGGCTACCTGTCACATGTCACGAGAATCAATATATCAGCTTAAAAAAAAATGTATACTGTAATTGGGTTCAAGCAACCTGTTGTATACGTAAAAAAAATAAAAATAAAAATGTACACGTTTTATTAAATATCTTATTTCCGTAGGACAATATAAAAATGAAAACAAATGGTTTAATAGTGATAAAAAATACTGTGGAATGCCTTAATCTTATGAAACTTCTTCTTCTTCGATGGCCCTACAGCCCATATCGAGCCTTAGCCTCCAGTATTCTTCGCCTCCAACTCCTCCTGTCCTCCGCTTCGACCCTCCAATTTGACACTCTCCCAACTTCATCCTCCCATTGGGGCCTTGGTCGTCCAATTCTACCACCTGGGCGCCACTCTAGCATTCTTTTTGGGGTTCGCGATGACGGCATCCTCTCCACGTGACCAGCCCATCTCAGTCTATTCAGTCTGACCTGTGTGGAGAGACTGGGAGCTTTGTAATGTAATAAATCTTATGAATATGCAAATATAACTCCCGACAAATAAATTTAGAAGCTTTCATAGTCGATACAAAATCCACACATTTAGATTCAATCGTCATTAGCGCTTCAACATGATATATTATTTACATTATTTCTCTTACAAATTCAATTAGAAACAGGTCAATATGTACCACCATATTACAATTTGGTAATTTATCAAAACCGTTTTAACTAAATAAACACGGAATGTGTTTTTAACATATTCGTATACTTTCGTATATCAATAATTTATTCCATTTTACCAGTACAATCTGAAAAAAACTCACGAAGCAAATAAAATATGTAAAAGCTTGTATCAACCATAAAGTATTGAAGTAAATTTGTTTACAATCATATCGATTTTTTCAATATGCTATTTCATTGCTTGTGGAAGGAATAAAGGAAGTTGACCCAACTTGTGGTGTTACTACAACTATAGGGTATTTCATTAAGTACGTTCGAAGTTTAAAATGAAATGAAACAACCTATCAAAGAGATATTGTCACAATTTTACATAAAGACACTGTTTCATCGACCGATTGATCGATGAAGCAGTAGCAGCCTTCATCGATCCCAGCATGCAGAACCAACCTGCCTCTGTTGATGCCGGTGGGGAGAGCAATCAAACTGCTGAACATGATCGCTTCGGAGATCGACGGCTCTCATATTCGTGAAAGTACGTTCAGAAGACAAATACTCTTGACTTTGCAGAGTATCTTGTATTCCTAGTATCGAGCCATCTCCCTTGTGTTCCTGGTATTATATATTTTTTTATGTTTTACCTGTTCTCAATAGATGCCTTAAACTGTAATTGTTGGTTGTAATATCTTTTGGTTGTAATATCTGTTGTTTGTAATATCTCTAGCATGGATTGGGCACGTATGCCGAGCCGAAGAGACCAAAGCAATCAAGACCTTGTACGCGTCTAGACCGACTGGAGTAAGACCTCTAGGAAGGTCTAGACAGCGCCTAATGGACAATGTTCTGGCTGACCTGGCTAGGTTGGGCGAATTGGACTGCTGGGAGCAAAAGGTGCAGGATCGAGGAGCTTGGCGAAAAATCATCAAGGAGGCTAAAACTCTTCAAGAGTTGTATGGCCATAGTAAGTAAGTAAGTAATATCTTTTGAGAAAATAAACAGATTTGATTTGATTTGATTTGATTTGAAGAAGAAGAAGATATGAAATTGAGCATTGAATAAAAATAACATACAAGTTTTCATAACTTAATCGTCATCACATACCACGTGAAAACACACATCAGTATAAGAACTGTAAAGTAATAATTAAGTTAATCGTGCACCTTAAGTTTGGCGGTATTACACAAATCTATTAATTTCTTGCTCTTTCGCTGTGACCAACAACGTTAAACCGCAGGTGTCCGCGTTCTTAAACCCACTAATATATATTTTTTTATTGATCAATAAAAATAAAATATTACGGGACCTTCAACTTTCAAGGTTATTCAAAATATAACAAGTTCAAAAATATCGCAAAACCAATTTCCAAAAAACACTCAACGTTTAATGTTTTGCGCAAATTTCTAAGTCGAACTGTAAAGGCAAAACCGACATCAAAAGTATTTCTTCTTACTTTGAAAATTTAATGGCGGAGTTACGTTCTTCTCCGCAATTATTTCTCTGTTTATTGCAGCATAAAAACAAGAACTACACCTTTATCGACAATAACACGAGAAAATTTGACAATGAAATTGACAATTTCAATAAATCGTTTGCTGTACTTATGGTGCAGACCCGGCTACACCATGGGTTCAAATAATGCAAAATAATAATAATAGAATATTATCAAAATAATTTAATAAAACAATGTTTATTAACTACTCCCACTTTTGTCTTTATTTCGATAGCGACCAGTTTCGCTAGGTTCACTGGAATCGACAGACTGGTCGAATATTATCATATATCATAAACACTGGAGAATGTTATCATATATTATATCATAACCTTATATTGTTTTAATCTTCAATTTTATTCAATTTATTTATAAAATTATAATTCGTTGATACCTTGGAATGTGAAAAGAGAGAGTGGTTTATATTATATTTAAAATTAAAATAATTATAATATATGATGTGTATAGAGATATTACTCACACACCATTATTTTTTTAAAACTATATTAAGGAAGAATGAAGACGATAATGGAATTTAAAATTAAGATTTATATACGACAATTTCAAAAAACATTAAATATTTTAATGTTTTAAATTCGTTGTTTTTTAAGCCCTTACGTTCTAATACTAAGAGGAATCACTTCTTCAAAGGCGTCTCTGTCTTGCGTCGCCCCGAATAACTTATCTGGGTTCCTTATTTTATACAACACTCGTTAAATAAAAAAAAGGAAAAAAATATTACATGTTTTTTTTAAAGAATGTATTTTTCTTTATTGATTTTAAGTTGTTCAGAATTTATCATAGGGAAGCTTTTGTTTTTTTAAACTAATTATCAAAAGGTTGGACATTGTTTATACTAGTTATCATTGAAGCATTTCATTTATTATGTTTTGAATTAAATGCTTTTTAATACGGTCTCGTGAATCGGGCGCCAAACGTTGCAAACCGGCTCTGCTCACAGCACGTTGTCATCAGATAGGAAACATTAAAAGTGGGAACTTTCTTTAGGGGAAATTCCAAATTAGGTAATCCGCTAATGTACTGTCCGCTTCTTATTGGAGAATGTTCGTACTTGTGATAAAAATAACTAATTGCATTTATTACTTAGCGTATTATTCTTCGGAATGGAAAGAACTTTCCGAAATGCTGATGCTGTTAAAAAAATTCGCAAACTTTTGTGAGTTAATTCAATGACATCGATCTTAATATCTTTAAAATCCTTGAGGAAAACTGTAATACATAGAGAGAAAATAAACTTAAGTTTCTTGGATGTATGTAAATAAAAGTCATATGTCCATAAACTTAAGGTCCTAACAATGTGGAATTCGAATAAATATCGATATATTATATTATATAAGAATTTACATAATAATGAATATAAAAATTGAATGCAGTGCAAATAAAATTGTTATGAACAAAATAATTAAAGAAACATTAAGGTTTGGATTAATGAGAAAAAACGGTAAAAAAAAGTATATGTTAACGATGTGAATGAAACTAGAAATATAGAAAGACCGAGGAAAACGTGACATAATCAAATACATCTAATATTGAATATCGGCCACGTGAAGATTCAGAGAAATCTACGTGCGTGCATAACACGATGTATGATTGTTAAGGAAGCTAGAAAATTATCTCAGGAAAGAAAAGTGTGACAGTTAATTATTTCTGCCTACCCTTTCTGCGTTGGTTAGTTAGTTAGTTAGCTTGTTAAGAATTTATATGTAATATTATATAAGATTTTCATTAAGTATTAGGTATTCATAATTATAATGAAATGGTGTAACAGAATAAAAAAATATATAGGTAGATATCAAGACAGATGGTTTTAATCCAAACGATGCCGTAATGATAGTTTTAATGTTTTCGACACATGTTGCCTGGAAAAGGTGTTTTGTTTAACACAATTGGATAAACATTCGACAACCATCGTGGCAGAGTGATCAGAGATCTGACTGCCATACCGAAGGTCCCGGATTCGATTTCCGGCAATGGCAGTGTGATTGTCACACTATCATTGGTATTGTGTAAAATTAACGTGACGATAAAATGGTGATGGATTAGCTACCTATCACATGTCACGAGAATCAATATACAGTAAGTGAGTTCAAACGACCTGTTGTATAAAAAAAATAATCTTATATATATGTACATTAACCGCCCTACCTACAGGTAGTTTTCCGAGAAACGTGCAAAAAAAAAGAGGTATTTTATTTATTTAATTTAATTATACATTTATTTTATTTTTTTAAATTACGAAACGTCAAATACTCGACCGCACACTTCGCCTGCCCCTTGTAAAACTATCATATTTGTGATGACTTGTACTCAAGTGTTGTTGGCACACGCGCGTATCCCTAACAGTTTGTACATTTTAGGTACGTTATTTTTCTCGAGCGCGTACGTGATACGGGATAGCGCAGAATGGTACAGTCAAAGTGAACGTATCACGTACGTTCAAATACATAGGATGGTTAAATCCAAAAGATAAATATAATTCAATTTTGTAACAATAAAATCATTTTCGGAATAACCTGTAGATTAAGGATGGATATGGAGTAACCATAATAAATAACCCATCCGATATGTATGACCCAGTTGTTAATACGTGCCACATATCCCGGTGTTATAATTTATATCACATGTACGCTGAATATATGGCCCACGAACTATACGATATATTATTCTGATAATATAATAAATAACAGACTACTTGGTCATGCAACCTCCGTGTCGAGGAGTCAATCTGATATCAGTTCTCGCTCCTTAAACGCTGCGCTGAGAACAAATCAAACTGGAAATCGATTGAAAAAATAAATCGTATACAAAATTCATCAATGATAAAAAAAAATATTTCAACTATTGGTTGTATGTATGTATAAAATATAACGCATAAAAAAAGACAAATAGAACATTTTGTATTAAATTATTTTTATTTTGTTATTTTATTATGTCTAGGAAGACAAAGACCACAATATATAAAACGCTGATTAGACCAGTCCTAACATATGCCTCGGAGACATGGACGCTCACTAAACGGGATGAAAACAAAATAAACTGCTTCGAAAGGTAGATCCTCCGCAGAATCTTCGGACCCATTAAGGATGGTCAGACGTGGAGAAGAAGATACAACACAGAGCTCTACGATCTATACCAGGACGTCAGCGTGGTCAAGTTTATAAAGATTAACAAACTTCGCTGGTTATGGCACTTGCACCGCATGGGAGATCTGGAGCCCCCCAAAAGAGTGTTGTATGACAATCCAGCAGGGCGAAGAAGCATCGGTAGGCTGAGATCGCGATGGCTGGATGGTGCCGTGACAGATTGTCGGGTCCTGGAGCAGCAAGACTGGGAGGTGGCGGCCAGAGATAGGACGGGATGGAGACGTTTCTTGGAGGAGGCCAAGACCCACCAAAGGTTGTAGCGCCGGAGAAGAAGAAGAAGAAGTATTTTATATTATTTGTTTTAGATTTATTTTATGGATGTTGGACGATCGAAGTGTGCGCGGGAGATGCCTGTTGGTGGCGATGAGGTTCGCAACCCATCACACCGCGTCTCCCGCGGGGCGAAAAGAGAAGCATGGAGTGCCGCATCGGTTAAAGTGTGACAGTCCATTCTTTCTGCCTGCCCTTTCGTGGAGACGGCGTGATGGTTAGTTAGTTTTTAAAAAATCTTTGAAGATATTTTGAATATAAAATATAGTTGAGATTAGCAGAAATATTTCAAAATTTAATTCAACAATAATTTTTTAAAGCATTTACACTAATTTACAAAATATTCACCACATCACGTCACAAAGATGTAACACACTAACCAGATTGTTATTAACTAACTAACTAACCATTACGCCGTTTCTCCGGAGGGGTAGGCAGAGAAGATGTACTGCCATACTGCTCTGTCCTGACATAACTCATAGGATTCCTATACATCAATACACCGCAGCATGCACGCTCGTCAATTTTTCCGACTTTGCATGTGGCTGCCTTTTAGTATTTATTTAACTTGATAATGCCATGTTTTCCTTGGTATTCCATGGCTTCTCTTTCAACTCTTACTGCATTTACAATACAATATTTCAATCATTCTACTTCATACGTTGCACGTAGAAACGTGTTATTCCCATAAAGTGTAATTAAATTTCTAGAAAACAGACGTTTTCATTCTTATCAATTATTTAATATAATGTTTTAAATAATTGTTAAAGAAACAATAAATATGCACAATTAGTATTTTGCTGTATAATAAGATGCAAGTAAACTAAATTATTCAATATTAATAATTATAAGAAATTCTCCTATATTTTTTTTATCGATGTGTTTATGTAAAAACTTTAAACTTATTCGCAAAGGCCAAATTTTAATGACACCTATACGTATTGTTTGAATTTCATGAACATACGGATAACAAATTTATTATTAAATGCGACGCTTTCTCATGTGGGCCGTTATTTTTTAAAATAGAATAAGTCAATTTTTCATGTTTTGAGTTATTTAAGGATTAGCGTTTGAACGAATTAAAAAATATTGGCAAATGTTGAACAACTTTGGTGACGTTTTCAACACTTTAACTTTGTTAGACATTAAATTGTAATAATGATTATTGTAATTGTTAAACTAAATCAACGTTTTTTTAAGCTCCTAATGTACTTTTTCTACTTTCAATAATACTATATTGATTTTAGATAAACGGCGTTAACACTGTGGAATTCCAATTGTTTTTTCCACTTTTGAGTTTATTTTTCACAATATACTGCGTGGGGAAAAGTACCACCTTATCCAACTGATAATGGAGGGAGAAATTGAGGGACGCCGAGGACCCGGTAGGAGACAAATGTCCTGGCTGCGAAACATGAGGGAGTGGACCGGCATCCGAAGTGTGGAGGAGCTGTCCCTGAAGGTGCAGAACAGGGACAGGTTCGCCGAGGTGATCGCCAACTTTGGGCGGCCCAACAAGGCACTTGAAGAAGAAGAAGATGGTTAGTATAATTGATGCCAACTAGTTTCACTTGGATCCAAGCTTCATCAGGGCATAATGATGAAGCTTGGGTCCTTGGGATGAAGGTAGACCTTCGAAACATGTCGAGAAAAATAAACTTAAAAGTGGAAAAAACAGTGTTTTAATTTATAAAAATTCGTCAATACTATATTGTATGAAATAAAAACATGAGGAAAATTCATTTTAAACTATTTTTAATTAATATTTTTTTGTGAATGTATACCTGTATACGGTTTATCTTAAAAAGATTGACATGTATGATCAAATCTACATAGATGGCCAGCTTAAACTGACACGTGAAGATGAGTATGGATTTGGAGTATATATACAACTTCCAAAAATTTATCATGCATGATCATAAAAACAGGTGGAATGGGGAATGTTGTTATTACATAAAGCGTGCGCTTAACCCAACCAATGACAGGTCATAAGTCCTGTAAACACCTTGATCATCCATATTCAGTTTGTAGTTTGCGTCTTCGTCTCTATTGAGATAAAATTAAATTTTTATTTTTAATTAATTTATCTACAGAAGAAGTCGTGGTTTATTGAATGTATAATTATAAATATAAAAAGAGGATATTACCAAAATTACTATTAACTCATTTTTTTTTTCAAAAATAGACGTATTCCGCTTTAAACAGTAACGTATCCATGTATACAAGTGTATGAGTACGCCTGATTGAAATGTCAATATAATATATTTTAATACACATACAGCGCATTGTATCATAAGATATAGGCAAGGGACGAAACTTCTCAGAAGACATCATTTTAAATTTCCCTGATTCGGTGCGGTAAAAATAACCCACGGAAATGTTATTTCAATTCATATTTGAAAGGATAAATATGTTGGTACCTACTCGATCCTACCTAATACACTGGGAGCCTTTTTAATCTAGTTTGGAACCCAGAAATATTATTTTATTCAATTTGCAGACCACAAGTTTTCCGGCAGTCCTATTCCGTGACTTTCTATACTCGTGAGAATACATTTTTGTTTAATCCTGAATACCATATGTATTGGAAAACAACAGTTTTTTATGCCACATATCGACGTGAAATCGAAAGAAATGTAGATTCCTTGGATCAGATAAGCTATATGAGTAATGAAGTATAAATGCAATATTTTAATCAAAATATAAAAAAGCGTTTTACAAATTAAATAGGTTATTTCAAAATAGACTTACTTCTCTATATACGAGTACTATATAATAGAATAAATATCATTCTTAATAGAATCAACAACTTTTTTTTCTAAAGCATTATACTCGTGTATATATCTAACTAACCATTACGCTGTCCCCAGTAGCGTAAGTCAGAAAGAATGGACTACTGTTCTTTCCTAACATACATCTCTCCGTTCCTCAACATTCATACATCGTTGGACTCCTCACGTGGCAATAATATATAAAAGTATAATATAATATCAAATACTAAAAGGCGGCCATATTCGATGTCGAAAAAATCGACCTAAAAACGTACATATTACGATGTATGAATGCAGAGGAAACTCGATTGGCATGTCAGGACAGAGCAGTATGGCGATCTATCCTCTCTGCCGTGGTCCACCCCTCCAGAGAAACGGCGTGATGGTTAGTTAGTTAGTATAATATAATATAGAAATGTATTATCTCAATGTTCGAAGTCGTAACAATGGACGAGCGTGCATGTCACGGTGTGTGTTACACAGACATTATAATATCTGCTCTTCAAATCCCAACGGTCCAGAACGGGTAGAGGACGGCCTTTGGCGATAGGGGTCATTTATCGAGGCCAATTTCAAGAAATATGGACTGAACAGAGAACAGACCCGAGACATATAGTTTGGAGAAACCATGTTAGAAGGGCCGACCTCATGTTCAGTGGGAAATGGCAAAGAGGAAGAAAGAAGAATTCATATTAGAAGTCTTATTAAATTCCATTGTCATCTCACGTGTCGACTACTGCAACTCACTATATACCGGACAACCCAAGAAGCAACTAGATAGACTGCAATCCACAATGAAGGCTGCAGCGCGATTAATTTTTTGGTGCATCAAAATTCACACATATAACCTCAATGCTTTATCGACTTCACTGGTTAAGGTTACCTGAGCAAATTGATTATAAACTATGTCTACTTGTTCACAAAACCTTACGTGGACAAGCACCCCACTACCTCGCAGAACTTTGCTAGCTAATCGATCTGAACCCCCGGCAGTCAACTCTACGATCCTCGAAGGAAGAAACAACACACAAACTTCTTGTCCCGCGGCGCCATGTAGCTTCAAACTTCACGGATCACGCTTTTGGCATCGCGGGACCGACGGCGTGGAACAGGCTGCCCTACAATATCCGCAATCAAGACGACGAAGAAGCGTTTAGAAGCTATCTTAAAAACCTTTATTTTTAAAAGAAGCTTTCCGGACGAAGAGCGCACTTGAAGTGAATCTCTCACAAAAATGGCGCTATACATCATCAGTCGGAAGAATCAACGTGCGTGTATAACTCGGTGTATGAATATAGATGAATCTAAAGAGATTTATCAGAATAAAGTAGTGTGGCGAACCATTATCTCTCCCTACCCATCCAGTGGTGATTATCCTTCGTTGTTCTTGCATTCGATTCTTTACTTCTGCGTGAAACAGGTGTTACAATAAGACACAACTTATCGGGTCGTTTTTCTGTAAACGGTGCATGAATGGCGGATATAGTACGCGCCAGTGATCGCCGTGACAGGGGAGACGTGGCTAATTAATGTACATGGGTTAAAAATTACATTCAATTTTTTTTAAATCATCAATGCGGACAAATACTATTTACATTTAAATATGGAGATATCACCAGAGTCAGTGGTATGTTAACAACTACTTCTTACATTTGGCATACAAAAAAACGTTATTAAAATGAACGAAAAACAAGACAAACAAACCATTGCATTTTCCCGGAAGGGTAGGCAAAGAGATTGGACCACCACACTACAACTTTATCCTGATACACCTGTCTAGATTCCTCCATATTCATACAGCGAGTTATACACGCACGTCGATTCTTCCAGCTTCTAACATGGCCGACCTTTAAAATTTTATTAATTTCGTCATGTCGTGTTTTCCTCGGTCTCCCTCGACTCCATAATTCAATCACATCTTTAATCATTATTTTTTATCCACGCGTTTCATATACTATTATACAATATGCGACCAAATTGATCAATTAAATAAAGACGGTCATGTTCGAAGTCGGAAAAATCGACAAGCGTGCGTTTCACAGCGTAAAAATTTAAGGAAAGTTCAAGAATTATATCAGGATAGAACAGTGTGGCATATAATTCACTCTACCCACCCCTCCAGTGAAATGGCGTGATGCTTCGTTAGTTACTTAGTTAGATAAGCATTGTCAGGTGAGGGGAGAAATTGATGTTCAAATTACTCTAAAGACCTATGACTGGCTTTGGTTTGGTGTACGTGACAATAAAATGGCGATGAATTGGCTACCCATCACATGTCATGAGAATCAATATAATAGCCAAACAAATTTTATACAATAACTCGGTTCAAAAAATCCTGTTGTACACAAATATAAAAATGTGAAATCACAGTCACATATTAATTTTTAATTATTTTATTGTGGTGGTATAGATTTTTTTATTACTAAGAAACTACTATCAATTATACACTTACCCCGTTCTTCTCCCACAGTGGCGTGACTGCTCGGTTATGGAAGAGAAAGCATTATTTGTTACGTGTTTCATTTTAGAACAGACGCCATGCCGATTTCATATCACTCAATATCCGTGCCATCTATGGGAAAACGATTTGATCGATTTGTCGAGCGGTCACTGTCTTCGCGGCCACAGTTACTACTTACATTGAATAAGTTATTTCGGATCCGTCAGAGTTTAGATCGAGACTCAAAACGTTTCTTATTTCACTTGTAATACATCCAATAAAGGAATAAGATGGCGGGTACAAGACAGAAGTGTGTGGAGAAATATGAAGAAGGCGGTGGACGACATCAGATGTAAGTAAGATCCAGGGATCTGTTGGTCACATAATTGTCTCCTGGGACACCGAACTCCCTGGGATCCGATATTCTCTGATGGTGGAGCGAGTGCAGAAAAAAATTCTGCGCTTTCTTTATCTCAGGGAGCGCGGTTACGTATATTACCCGCGGCTCTTTCCGACTGAATTCTTGCTAGGTATGCTAAGCTACCAATCATTGGAGAGAAGGAGGAATATCCACTCGGGAGTTCACTTCTTTCAGCTGATTAGCGGTCGTATGCAAAACTCGGATGTCCTGAGTGATGTAGGTCTATTTGTCCCTGATAATTACCTTCGTCAAAGACAGCACAGATTGTTTTATTTGCCGCGCTGCAGAACCAACCTGCCAATGGCTATGCCTGTGGGTAGGGCAATCTTATTGCTTAATCGGGTCGCCTCGGAGGTCGACATATTTCGTGATAGTGTGAGTTGCCTCAGGGATGCAATATAAATGTTATGATTCTTTCTAATTCTTAAGCTTAATTTTTTTATATATTTTTTTTATGTTTCTCTTTTAAATTCTTATAATGTAATTGCAAACGATCTGGAATTATACGTCTGAAATGTTTGTGATTTTTATTAAAATAAACCAGCTCTTTGCTGGTCTTCCGGATTGGCGATTCTGGCATGTTATTTGCTACTACGACTGAAAGTCTGTTGGTGTCCATTTTCTGCACGTAATCCCGCCAGACGCACCTTTTTAAATTATCCTATCCTCGTGCAAACGTTGATCGACTGCGTCAAGTGCAGCTCTAATACTAAATATTATATTAAATTTATTTTAAATCATATATTATATATTATTCCTATTGTCAATGGTATTAGTGTCTACATATCGTTGAGCCAGAAGTCCGCCAGCCGGACCATGCTTCTATTGTAGATGCTCGAGCCAGGTACTATCGGTGCAGGTGACTAGACAACTCGGAAACTGCGTTATATAGAGCAAAGATTGCTTCGCATCGCATATACAGTGTATCTCTTCGCTACGAAGAATCCCCCATCTTGCTTAGTTGTACCTGGATCTGCAAACGCGTGTAAGCAGCCGGTTCAGGATCTTTCAAGTCCTCCATGGCAGCTGGTAAAGCCTCCTTGTTGAGGCACTCCAACCATTTGAGGCACCCATAACTTCTCTTCCGATATTCCTGTCCTTCCACTTCGGGTGCACACTGTAGTGATGCGGCGGAGTTTAAGGAACTATTACATGATTTTAGTCTTTAGTGGTTGAAATGATAAATTATTTTTTATAACTAGTTTGTAATGTGGACTATTTTCTACAGCGCCCTCGGTGTTGATTATTTTTTTAAATAGCACACAAGAATAATGTATTTGACTGTAATCCAAAATGTATTGTTTTACTTAAAAATTTAGATGATTAACTTAATAATTAAATTTTACCCTGACGTAAAACTAACTATAAAACATTATGTCACCACCACTATTTAACATATTCGTTTAATGTATTATACATGTGGACTAATTTTAAACAAAATTCAAGTTGTCAAAAATAAATATTACAGGGCTGTTATTAAGTTACTATTTTTTAGGTCACTGTTGCTATAGTGTCACTAAGTTGTTTGTTACCTTGTTGATGTACTAGAACTAAAAAAATAATTTAAAAATTAATGTGATAAAAAAAGTCGTGAAAATATAATATAAAAATTAAATAAAAAATTTGTAAACAAAATATTGTTTGTTTAAATATATATATTTCAGTACCTGAGAGCCATGAAGTCTTTAGTGAACATTTGACCGAAATGAGTTATTGAGTCATTTCAGACTTTTTTTTCTGAACTCAGACATGTTTCGGTTACAAGTACCCTTTATCAATGTTTACAATTTTAACCTAAAATTGTATACATTGATAAAGGTTACTTGTAACCGAAACATGTCTGAGATCAGTAAAAATAAAAAGTGGTTTAATTCAAAGTGTAACTATATTTATTCAAAAATGAGTACTACCTTATTATAATATAGACTCTTTGCTGGATGTTCTGTACAAAATACTGGAAACTATGTTGATGGTAACATAAAATATACACAACTAATTTTTGACAAAAAATCACTTAAGACATTGTGGCTCTCAGGTATAGATGTTATTTCCCCGAAAAATCCCTTAATAAAACAAAATTCTACAAAATGGAATCTGGAAAATCGATAAAATTAAAGATTTATACCGTTATCGTATAATCTCCTAAAGGATTCAACCTATTTCAACATTGAATATGTTTATTTTATATCCAAATTCAATAATGTTTCCATTCCCTTTACTCCCTTCAAGGACGAAATATTAAATTTTCAATTGGCGTCACGGGCTAATGCTCTTATAAAAAAAATATTTTATATAAATAAATCGCAAATGTTCGAACGTTGTATTTTTACTAATCAAATGTTATTGAAAATTCTATACGCTTTTCATTTTACCAAGTTCTTAACACTATAAACTCTGAATACTTAGTAACTCAATTCTAAAAGTTTTACGCACACCAGACACATAAAAAAAAATTATTACAGTACCTACTCGCGTTTGCAAAAGTAACTTATGAAAAATAAATAATCTGAAATTCAAAGCAGCTACTATTGTGGTAGAGTATGTACATAACACATAATAAAATGTATGCTTTTAAATTTTGAATCATTCCATTTGGCACGTTAGTTATATTTAAAATGACTCAAAAACGGTCAATTTACAATAAGTAAGGACGGCCATACAGGTATGAGGCTCGCTTGATTAGAGGTATGGTTCCCCAAACTTTTTCTCTGATGGAACAGTTTAAGAACATTTGAATAGTGAAAAATTAAGAATACTCGTTTTAAGAAATATTTAAGTAAATTTTGAGCCATAACGCATAACTGAATCATTTTATTAGCATTTATTATGGCTATTATAGCTCTTACTACCGAAACAGCGTTAAGTGTGCAATACACTCCCGGCGCGTACGTGGTTTTTGTAAATGCTTTATTTCCTATCTGTTTTTTTCTATATGATTACCACTATTTTGATTTAAATAAGACATAATTTAAACAACTTACCAGGTAACTTTGCACAATGAAAGAAAGGCCGTGCCACACTGTTTGAAACAAGCTCTCCACAGGGGTGACCTTGGTGGAGAGCTGTGGAGCCCACGGTTGGTGTAGCGTCCACATACTGTTGTAAACACGCTCTCCACATGTGGAATGCGTGTTTAAACGGTGGATCCACGCGCATACTATGCGCGTCCGTCCACAAAGTTTGTTGAAGGTCAAACGAATTTTGGTTTCAAACAAGTGTCTACACAGTTTTAAACCGCCGGTGAAGACCGATGTGGAGAGCTTGTTTAAAATAGTGTGGCACGGCTTTAAAGAAACACAAAAAATTTAACTTTTCAGTTTTATAGGAATGGCATATCGTCACCTAGGGTTCCAACAAACAAAATTTAACATTTGGTTTTTTTTTTCGAGAATTTTTCTTATCTATACGTACAATTAAAAAAAAATGTAATAGTATTGTCATTTTTATGTTACGAAAAGAATCAAGTTCCATCTGATCATTCAAAACACACGACTCACTGAAGAAGGATTCGTTTAACCTTAGAACTTTATTATTCCAACTGTCGCCAGAGAAAATTTACACGTTTCTCAGTAAAAGAGTTTCATCTGCTTCAGATGGAACCCTTTTATTCCAAGATACACACCCGAAACCAACAAAACGTTGACTTAATTTTTCTCAACATTTTACTTTTGACAGTTGGAACCTTCTTACTCTCCGGTGACGATATTTCGCCTTGATACGGCATTATAAAATGATAATGTATTTGTAAAAATAAACGGACCATAGCCAATATATATGTATAGCCAAAGTGTCAAAAACTCACATAAAAGAGTTTATAATCAAATTTCTAGAAAACTGACTATCCGTACCGTCCGTATAGTTCATTATTATTTATTGTGTTAGGTTAGGTTAGGTTTATAAAGACATAGCCAAATAACTTGTATTTTTGACACTTTGACTTATATATAATAATATATTGTATATTCGTACATATGCAAACAATGTTTGAAGACATTGAACAAAAGTTAAATCATCATGAGAAATATCCATTTCTCATAGGTTTCTTGAAGCACTACTTCCTAATAATTTATATAATATTAATTAGCTTCTCACCTTAAACCAGTGTCAAATAATATAATCTCCTAAGACAGTACCAAAACAATAGAATATATTTGCATTTGTAACGCAATCTAACAGACGTTACAAAGTGAAATAATATCATAGAAGCGTGTGCTGTAAACTCGAAGCGCTCGAGTTATATTGCGGGGCCTTTGGCATTTATAGGTTATGCGGGTATTTACTCGGAAGAATTGTGAAGGTAATAATAATACCCCGATGACAAAACGTGGGATCTTCTTATAACGTGAATAAAATCCGTAAAAAAGAATCGAAAATCTAGAGGCCTGAGACATTCAATTCATTGGTTGCGAATCTAAGTAGATATTTCAAAAAAATATATTAGTTCCATAGATTTTGTTTGCGTTAACATTTTTTAAGTTTTCGAATATTTTACCATAGACAATCGGAGCACTTAAATCTGTGGGTTTAAATACTATTAATTCAATATATTCTTTCAGGAAGGGACTTCTATTGATGATAAATATTTATTATACTATTGATAATCAACTATGTTTGGGTGATTTGTACATTATAGTACTGATATCAGTTTTAAAATAATGTTTTTACTATCTGAAGCTATAACAAAACATTTTTAGAAAAGTAGTTATAGGAAACAATAATTTATCAAATAATTAATGTTTTTAATTGAAATTTATTGGTAGAAGTTCATTTTAAATAATGAAAACATAAATATATATATACTCGTATACAAAATTTCTTTATTATTATGTATTTAGTATGCTTCCACTTGTGTTTATGTTCGACCAGTTTCGGCAGCTTTCTGCCATCTTCTGATCTTGCATACAGCACAAGTGGAAGCGCAATAAATACATAATAATAGAGTATTATTATTATTTATAATATAATAAATAATTTTTTGTTTCATTATTTAATCATCTATCAATGAAAATGCAATAGCCCTTGCACAGTGATATTCTGGTTCCACTCCTAATGTATTGGAAGCAAAGTATTTAAATGGGAGAAGAAATATAAGAATATAATAAATGCGGTAGATATGAGATATCTTAAATGTATGTGTTTTAAAACGATATACTACAAAATTACCAATGCTGGTATCAGGAAGGAATATGGAGTGGAAGAAAGTAGGTATTATGATCAAAATTATGAAAGGATTACTGCGCTGGTTTGCACATATGGATTGCATGGGTGAAAAAAGAATTGTTAATAAAGTATACGTTAATAATAATGTTTTATATGTCCTTAATTTTAGTGATATTAATGATAATTGTGGACGTAATTACAACTCATTGTATACGTTTTAAAAATCTTAAAGATATCTTTGTGATTACAAATTATGTATCACGTGATCGTGACTATTTTTTTTACATTTAAATTACTCGTAGATAATTTATATGAAAAAAAAACGTCTGTTTTCTAGAAGTTTTATTATATATTATCTAAATGGCATGTTTCGCCTGTCTAAGGCATTATCAAATGATATTTTATAATGTCGACAGGCGAAAAATGTCATTCACGTAAAATAAAATAAAACGTCTAGAAAACAGGCGTTTTCATTCATATTAATTATTTAAAATTGAATTTTACAACAAACCAACTAACTAAGTAACCAACCATCACGCCATTTCTCCGGAGGGGTAGGCAGAGGATGGATCGCCACAATGCTCTGTCCTGGCATACCTCTCGGGTTTCTTCTACATTCATACATCGTACCATGCACGTACGTCGATTATTCCGACTTCGAATGTGATCGCCTTTTAGTAATTGATTAATTTGGTCATGCCATGTTTTCCTCGGTCGTCCTCGGCTTCTTTTTCCACTCACGCTGCTTGTGTACAACTTTTTGACCATTCTACTCTCATCCATTCTTTCCATATATCCAAACCATCGCAGGGATCCTTTTTTAATTTTATCCATGATGCAGTCTTATGCCTTACATTTCTCTCTTATTTCATCGTTCGGTATTCTATCATACAACGTTTTCCCACACATTCTTCTCAGTGATCTCATTTTACGGCGTTTATCCTGCTTTCATCCTTCGTTTGCCAGCTCCAAGCTTCACTTCCATACATGAGGGTTGGCACTAGAACTCCATTGTGTACTGCCATCTTTGCTTCTGTGGATATATTTCTATTTGCAATAATGACTTTGAGTGCGCCATTTATTTTATTCCCAGTACCAACCCTTCTTCTGTTTTACAACAATTAAAAAATAAAACTTTGAATTAGAGATGAACTCCAGTTGCACAACTTTGATATCTCTATTTGAGGCATCATTATAAATTTGTTTTTTTTTATGCTTGAAGTACGAGACGCGCCTCTACGTCACCGTGTAAATAGCCATGACTCTGAGACAGAAAAGATATGTCTCGGATGAAAACAAAATTCGGAATATTTCCTGCAGAATAAATTTCCACAATACCAATCATAAAAGATATTCGCATTCAAAGGAGCTTATAAAGATGTAGACATCTGTCAAATTTTGGCGGCTTGATCCCTATTTGTATTCGATTTTCAGACGTCTGATTCGCTTTACTTTATTTTTAGACGGTAATTGAGATAAATGATATTTTAGGCATAATGCCTTCCTTTCAAGCAAAGCTAAATTCAAGACAACATTTAAAAATCGAATAGATATTGAAAATGAACTATGATAATTGAGCCAAAAGATTATTAGTTTTATTTGAAAATTAATGTCATGGTGTCGAGAATGTATGAGGTATGCAAGTTAAATGATTTAATGATAATTGTCGGAAAGTCAAGGTTGGGGCGGGTAACAAACTGAATGGAGCTTTAAAAATAGTTATTGGAAACAAAAATTTATCAATGAAATCGAAAACGGCCGTTCACAATGGAGTTCTGGTTCCAACCCTAATGTATGGAAGCGAACCATGGAACTGGCAGAAGGATGAGAGCAGAATAAATGCGGTAGATATGAGGTCCCTAAGACGTATGTGTAGTAGAACGATATACGACAGAATCTCAAATGCTGATATAAGAAAGGAATGTGGAGCGGAAGAAGGGATTATGAAAAGATCGCAGCGTTGGTTCGGACATGGAGCGCATGGATGGAGAAAGAATGGTTAAGAAAGTATACGTTAATGATATAAATGGAGTACGGAATGGCATGACCAAATTAATAAAATTGTAAAGGTTGGTCATGTTAAAAGTCGGAAGAATCGACGTGCGTGTATGACTCGCTGTATGAATGTGGAAGAATCTAGAGGTGTGCCAGGATAGAGTAGTGTTGCGGTCCATTATTTCTGCCTACCACCCCTACGAGGAAACGGCGTGATGGTTTGTTGTTATTGTTGTTGAAAATTAAAACTTTCTTATTAAAAAATAACTACATATGAACACTTTGAATTTATACCACTAGTTGCAACTCGGGAAATATTCACGGAAGTAAACCAAATTCTACATTTTCGAAAAACTGAATAGAGCAAGATCAGCTTTAAGTTTTTTGGGTTCATTAATGTTTAAATGTTAAAAAAAGGTATATGTTGATTGACGAATTATTGAATTCTCTAAAATCTCTTTATATTCAATGTTTTGAGTATAAACATTACAGTTCTACGATTTAAATTGTTGATAAAGTTTTCATTGAAGACTTGTTTAAAATAAATTGACTTGAAAACTTAATTCACTCCACAATCATTATCAGTAATAAGTTTTAATTTTTAATGTAAATCTTATTTTTTTCACTCGCGTTAAAAATTTTCTCAATAAACATCATCAACTTGTTTGTTCTCTTTTTGTTTTCTACACTTCTATTATACAACAATTATCTGAACAAAATTCTAAATAATCCAGAAATGTTCTCAGGCATGCGCGTTGTGTGAATTTCGAATTAGTTTCGGAGAGAATAGAAGTATTACTCCTTGCACTATTATATTCAAAATTCAATTCTCGTACAGGTTTTTAGCCAATTGTGATATTAACATTTATTTATTTATTTTAGGGTAACAACTCATAAAACTTTATGTGTTATGTAAACACTGCCTATTTTAAAAGTTTACATTTATTGGTTAAACAAACTTATTAATTTACAAACCATCACGTTGTCTCCCCGAATGTGTAGGCAGAAATGTTGAATCGTTACACTTTTCATTCCTGATATACTTATCTCGCTTACTCAACATTTGTAAATCGTGTCACGCACTCACGTCGATTTCTCCGATTATTTGATTGATTTGTCACGTTTTGTGCCTATTTTTATTGAAAAATTTGACGTTTTTACCTATAACTATTTAACACACTAAAATATGAAGAAAATGATTATCTCATAATATGGTTGTTTGTTTCTATCATAAAATAAATAAAGGGTATCTTTTTTTTTTCTTCTTATTGAATTCAAATATATATTTTAACAAAAGTTTTAATGAATAATCAAATGATTTCATTTTAAATAATCATTAAATAAAACGGTGTTTTTTAAATACTTCCACGCCTTTAACCCTGTTAGCGACAGTGACCGGTTTCGCCAGCGAACCTGGCGAAACCGTCGCTGTCGAAATACAGACAAAAGTGAAAGTAGTTGCTTTATTTAATTATTATTTATAACGAATATATTATATCATAAATTTATCGCTGTCAACTACAATACAGAAGCAATCAATTTGTGTTGTATCACATTTTATTGTTTTAAAAGTTATATATTTATATAAACCTTTTTTAAATATTATTGGTTTTATTTGAAATTTCTTTGCAGAATTTGATTGTAATTAGTGAAAATAAAAACATTACTTTATAATATATATTTTATTTAATAAAACTTGATTACATCTTTTTGACCAGTTTCGGCACCTTACAAAAATATATTTTTTTATACACTGTAGTGTAAAGCTTCATATTAGTTATTTAATATTGATGGAAACAAACTTTTTAAATAGGTTTTGATATCATTTATAGGAATGACATGTTTCACCTTGCTATGTTATTATTAAATTATTACCCATTAAGTAAGCCTTCAAATGAGTTTTCAAATCTAATGGTTATATAGACGAAACGCGATAGAACGCCAAACCCAGGAAGTGAAGTCGATTGTGCGCGTAGTGATAATACGAAAGAGTCACTGTGGCGGTTTAATTTTTAAATAGATGATTATACATGGCATAATTAAAAATAAATCAAATACTAAAAGATGGGCAAGTTAAAAGCCCATTTGTGGTTACTGAAAAACCTTAATGAAATTTGTCAAAATTAAAGTATCTGATAAACAATATTTTCAGTATTGTTCTGTTTCATTAAGTTTATTGAAGGCATATCAAAATTTCATTCATCCTCACTTTGTGTCTTAGCACGAAAATTGACCATCAGTTGTTAATTACAATCGTAGTATTACCCGATCTAAAGATAATGATTCCTTAATTAAGGTATAAAACCGCTTTAGATATAGACATAAAACCCTTATACATAGCAGCTACCTTCCTTTCTGACAATAGGAGTTATAGAGAAGCCTTTCAATTATGTAGCTTTTCATTATTCGTTTTAGCTAAAATACGCTTTATAATAAATAACATTATTACTGTTAAAATTTAAAACACTGTTATAATATCACAATTAATTTTTATTCACTGAGATTGGTGCGACAGCTGTTTCGTCAACCGATGTTGGCATCATCAGGTGTTACAAGTGTTAAAAGTTTAAGGTGTTACAGGTGTTACAAGTATTATTTAAGTATCATAGTGTTTCGGCCAAAACAATCGACTATAAATAATTATTTTTTCAATAATTCAGATTTTTTATTTTACACGAATTAGAAATTAACTGTATGATATTCATTAGTACTATAAACTGTTTCTTAATGTAATGCGAAATAGAATATTTTAAGATCTGATAATTATATTGACAATCTATTATATAATGAATAATTAACCAAGTATAGTAATTGTATAAAAATGCATAGTTAATGTTTCCTAAAAACTATAATATTTAATTTTTCAAATGAGTTCTTGATACTTAAATAATTAAAACAACGAAACATTTAAGATTATGTTTGATACATATAAAGAGTTCTTTATACTTTCTTCCGTACTTTTGGGTATGTAATCATAACAAATTTAATGAATCATTTTATAAATATTTGTGAGATGTACGTATACTTATATCTGTATACGAATCCTGGAATTTTCACCTGTGGGTGGTTAATTCAAATTTTTAATTGTATCTCAATAGAGACGAAGACGCAAACTGGAAACTGAATATGGATGATCAAGGTGTTTACAGGACTTATGACCTGTCATTGGTTGGGTTAAGCGCACGCTTTATGTAATTACAACATTCCCCATTCCACCATTATTATTATGATCATGCATGATACATTTTTGGAAGTTGTATATATACTCCTACTCTCTAGGCTTAACCCAACCAATGACAGGTCATAAGTCCTGTAAACACCTTGATCATCCATATTCAGTTTCCAGTTTGCGTCTTCGTCTCTATTGAGATACAATTAAAAATTTGAATCATTTTATTATCAAGAGTTGTTTTCCTCGCGTATTTTTTTTAATTACGGGGAAATTTCTTATTTAAGTTACTTATTTACATTACAAACTAGTTTATGCGCATTTTGTAATAGTTTATGTATTTATGAATACGTAAAATTCTTTTATAAAAAGTAAACACATATTTACGTTTACATGTGATGAAGTTATTATAAAGTAGTTAGGTACATCTGTAAAACAACTTCCTATAAACATATCATGTATTTTTATTTTTTAAGTCACCTTGCATTGTTATTTTAATGCGTTTTTAAACTTAATGAAGATGATTTTAATTACTAATCTGAACGTCACAAACCACAACATCAATCAAGAATGATATGTGAAAATATCGTTTTTATTTGGGGATAAATCTCAATGATTATTTAATTTTTGTTTTTCATTTGTTATAAATTATTTTAATATTATTAAGAATATTACGTAGTCAGGTCTAGAGAAGAATGTTGACAGAGTCTTCACTCATTTTGTGTTGCTTAAATTTTAAAAATATCTTATTAATTTATATACTACAAATAAAACGTAGAAAAATTACTATTAATATAAATATATCTTTTTACACTGATAATATGTTTTATCACTCAATCTAAAGTTGTTTTATAATGAAGGTGAAACGGGAGTTGTATTCTTCGATTTTATTAATATTTTTTTATTACAACAAATTTTTAATATAATAAATAATTTTTAGATATACCTAGTACTTTCCAAGATCGTCACCCAAATCTATATCAAATATTATATTAGAATCTGAAAAATATTAACCTAATAATATCGATTAGCGTGTACTTTGTTCGAGTCAAAAACATTTTTACATCATTCCCGTCGTTAAATCTAAAATAATAATATGTTTTTCAACAAAGTCAATGCGTAATTTTTTTTTTAAATATCCATTATAAAAAAATCTTATCGTTAATTTTTGTTTCTATAAAATAGAAACACCTTATTTAAACACTGCCGAATTTTGTAAAAAAAAAATATTTTTTTTATTGTAAAAATAACGACGAAAATGTTTAAAATTCATAGTTATACGTCGATGCAGATAATTGAATGAAATAAGTCCTCATACATTTATATTTACCATATATAAACATTTTAAAGAATTGGTAAAGAGAGCACCACTACATCGTTTATATTTTTTAAATATGGTTTTCATATGTATTTAATAAATCACAATAATTATTTTATCATTCTACGATACATCGACTTTCTCATATATCATGAAGTTGGTACGTATGTAGGTAAAACGAATTAAAATATTTAAAAAATTGTTACAAAAATACTTCACAGTATTATTGCTACAAGTAGTTTATTCGATTGTTTTTTTAAATACGTGCATTTAATTTTCATTAATTTATCTACATCAATAATTATTTGTTTACAATTCAACTTACCTAAGTTTTATCGAAATGCAATAACTTAAGTTTTCAACATTCACTATACGAGTATATAATATATAAAGTGGTCACTCTAAATATATATTTTGAAGCACATATAATAAATGACACAAGTTTCAAGGTAAGTTTTTCAATACAGAACAAAATATTTCATAAACTTAAATTCATTACCAAAATTTAACTTTTTGTGATATTAAAAAAACACAGGAATCACACACTTGATAAAAACATTACAATCAAGAATAAATGCAAAATTATCTCTGGTTCGCACTTTTCCCGCTCAAATTGCGAGTAAATAAACCATTCTATTGGACGATGACAGCGTTGTGTTCGTATTTCTGACAGCTATTTGAAATCGGAAAAGAAGCATTCAAATTCAAATTGTAATCTCCAACCGCGTGCTCCCGCGCTCGCGGCGTTAGTTCGACTGGCAGCCGCATGGCGACCTGTCGCTCGCCGAACATTTCTTGGTGCACTGAACTCTCGATTATCTGGGAAGAAATGGAAAACATTCGCGGATAATCGAATTTTTGTACTCAAATTATTTTGAAATTTGTTATTCTACTATTATCAGGATTTATTTGTAACGATACTATTTCACATTAAGAAACAAGAAACAACATGAAATACGTTAATTTTTTTTCCAGTGACCATTAGTTATACAAATGACACTGTTTATAAGATTATATTTGAATATTACGTGAATAATAATAGACCAAAAGTTTCAAATTTAATAAGACGAGATGACGGATAATCGAGAGTTACCATAGTCGTTGCGTGCGGACGGGGCGATGCGCGGCGCATGTCAATCGAAGTTCCTTTTTCAATTTTTCCGGCGCCGCGCCGGTAAACCAATCACGGAATAAATTTAAATGTGGAACGTTCGGAATTCAAAAGGCACACAGAAATAAAGGAATTTTCTGTTTACGAAATCTCTATGAATATATTTTTTAAATCTCTTCTCTATGCCTCTATTTGTAAATGATTACGTGTATAATTCTTTACAAACTTATACACAAAGTTAAAATTAGTACTTTAAGAATTTGTTTAAAATAGTCGTTATTTATTATTTAAATCGTTAATTTTCTTGGGATTTCGGATACATCCGCGTCTAAAATTCAAAACCACTTATTCAAATCAATTGTGACGAAATGGTGGATTTACTTGTTTTAACCTTACTCTTCTTCTTCGTCGAGTTCCATGTCAGGTCCCCCCGGCGTCGGCTATCATCCTGGTGTAGGCCTCTCTATCCTATGCCAGACGGAACATCTCCCTCACACCCTGAATTTCAGTCCACCCCTTAAATTCTCGAGCCAGGATATCTGGGGTCTTCCCACACCGCGCTTACCCTCGATCTTCCCTTTTATGATGAGGTGCAGCAAATCGTATTTCGTGTTGCGGAGAATATATCCCAAATATGCCATCTTTCTAGTCTTCACTTCAGACAACAATTCTCTTCCTACTCTGGCTCTATATAGCACCTCATTCTTGGTGACCATATCAATCCATGAGATCCGCAACATTTTGCGATGGAACCACATATTCAAGTGCTTCTATATGGTTGATTATGTTCACTTTGAGGGTCCACGTGTCCACTAAGTTATATGGACCAAATATAGCACTTGACCATCCTCTGAGTTGATGTTGTCATTGCAGAAGAATAATAATGAATAATTTGAAAATGATAACCCGCAACTTGTAAAATCCAGTATTCGTCTACAAGTATTTGTATACATTCAAAATGTTGTAAAAATAAAAACTGGTCCAAGTTAAAAATAGCATAAAAATTGGAGTGACATATCCAGGCGTTATCTAGCAATACGTTAATGGCAGTAGTCTTTTACATTGCGTTAATAAAAAGATATTCTGCTTAATGCTTAATCCAATCTTTATAGATGGCGCTAGTGTGTAGATTGAAATATAACATGTGAAGTGTGGTGTTACATAGTAGCATATATACAACTTCCAAAAATTTGTCAGACATGGTGGTCGTAAGAAGGGTGGAATGGGGAATATTCTATTACATAAAGCGTGCGCTTAACTCAACCAATGACAGGTCATAAGTCCTGTAAACACCTCGACTACCATATTCTGTTCCCAATTTGCATCTTCGTCTCTATTGAGATACAATTGATCTTTGAAATGATAACCCGCAATGGGTAAAATCCAGTATTCGTCTACAAGTATTTGTATATATTCAAAACGTTGTAAAACCATGAACTTTGTTTTACTAATGTTCATGTTGAGTCCTAGTTTTACACCTGCGTCATTGATTATATTGATGAGCACTTGTAAGTCATTAATATTATCTGCTAAGATAACAGTGTCATCGGCGTATCTGATGTTATTAATGAAGACACCATTAACTTTGACTTCCATGTCTAATTTGTGCAATGCTTCTTTGAATGCTAAGTCGGAATACAAGTAAAAGAGCATAGGCAGGCGATAAAACACAGCCTTGACGGACTCCACGTTGGATCAGAATGCCCTGCGATGTTCCACTCTGATGTTTGATGATAGCTTCCAGGTTCCAGTACAATTGTTTAATTATATTTTCATCTTTCAATTATATACCACGCTTCAGAAGCATATTCACGAGATTCCCGTGTTTCACCCTGTCGAAACCTTACTCTTAAAAAGCCAATATTAAAATTTGTAAATTTACATTTGAAATCCTTTATTCGTTGTTTAGAAATGTAGAAGAGAATTTTATGGGAATATCAGATCGAGGCGTCTTCCTTGAATTGATTCATCCATTTTTGATCTGAGGTTTTGTAGAAGGGCCCTTTTATTGTCCGGGATTTTCCCTCCGTACTTCCGGTGTTCAATGGGCGGAAGCAAAATTCCGGATATTGTAAAAATATCCGAGAGGATGTCTTATTCCAAGGGTACGGGAACTCCTTTCGGAAAACAGCTAATGATTTACTTAATATTATATGGTAAACATCCACAAAAAAAATTTAATTAAAATGTAAAACTCGTTTCCGCATTACATTTCATTTATTTTTCATTCATCACTTCATAAACATTTGAATGTGGGAACTTTACTATTTTAAAACATTATTGCATACATTTTAGAAAGTGCTTATAAGGGCGTTATCGTTTAATAAAAAAAAAATAGATTTACATGTACAAAATCCGCTTATTTCTCTCTCTCTCTAGTTCTCTCTGCGCGCATCCTTCCATCTAAGCCTGGGTCTTCCCACCAATCTCCTTCTGCCCAGGTTGCCGGTCATTATTTTTGAGACGCGTGAGTGAGGCTGTACATGTCGGAGCTATCTTAATCTAAGAAGTTTCATATCTGTAGAGATGTTTTGGCCTGGTAAATGCTGTAAAATTCATCGTTTGATCGAAGGTGCCACCGGTTACCTTCTCACACCGGTCCACAGATTCGTCACAGTCCTTTTCTTCGCCCAATTTACTTTAACCAAATACGTAGTGTTAAGTATTACATTAAAAACCTAACTACAATCTTCTTCTTCTTCTTCTGCTTTATTTAGGACTGTGTTCTGTTATTTCTCGGAGCCTGTTCCTGGGACACAGATGTCCAACTGTCTCGCCATCTTTTAGGTGGTCTTCCTGCCGGTCGATTTCCTGTTGGTACTTTATTTGCGGCTATATTGATCACTCTTTCAGAACATGCTCTTTCCACATGCTCTCTCCAGTAGCGTCTTCTTCCCCATCGCACGACATTTTCTACATTGCAGATCTTTCTTATTTCAGAATTTCTTATTCCGTCTCGGAGTGTCGTTCCCGCAACGGATCGGAGGGTCTTCATTTCTGTGGTTCTTAGGAGACTTTTTGTTCTGATGGTGTCAGCTCTCGTTTCTATTCCATATGTCATTATAGAATGTCTTGTAGATTCGAATTTTGATCTCATTCAATATGATTACAATATGATACATGTATCACAAATCAGAAGCGGTACTCCCATAGAAGCCCAGAAGCCCGGCTTGCTTAAGAAATTTTGAATTAAAACCTTTTCTGGCTTACAGAGGATCAGCTCTTGCGGCTATTCCTCTTACGTCTGATGGGAGCATTGTTGGAAGGTGATTTGGTGGGTTATTGGTTTATGCGAGAGCACAATTACTTAGATTTGTGGATTTGATTCAAAATTTCTTTGACTTGACGCAAGCCGGGCTTCTGGGCTTCTATGGAAGTACCGCACCTGTCTTTCTTTTAATAGATCTGACGACCTGTAACACAGAAATCGTGTCTCCGAGATGAGGTCTTTGAGGTGGACGGTGTCCGATGGGGATTTTGTTAGCGGCTGTATATGCGGCTATATATGACATTCGAAGAATTTCTGGCGATTGGATGCGAAAGGAACAAGACAGGAATACGTGGAGAAGTATGAGGGAGGCCTATGTCCAACAGTGGACGACAACGTCTGTTTAAGTAAGTATAGCCGAGTCACTATCCATTCTCGCTACATAATCTATCTAGTATTTTCTTCTGGATCTACTCCACCGAATGATATCCTCTATTTCTCAAGTGTTTGTTATGTCTGCGTTACTGACACGATCTCGGAAAGTAATGGATTTTAGGATTTATTTAGATGTTCTTAGCAGGTCCTTGGTTCGTACAGTGTCGGTACGTGTCTCTACAGCATACGTCATGATAGGTCGCACGCATGTCTTATAAATTCTGAACTTGCTGTCAATACACATGTGCTTGTTCTTCGAGACCAAATAATTTAGGCACCCTAACACCGCAATATCTCGACACGAATTAGCATGTTTATAAATTATACACATCAGTAAAAACGAACAAGAATAAGGCGTCTGGATAATCCTTCCGCAAAAATAAGAGCTTCTCCGATCTCTTAATACGGCAAGACTACTTAAATATTCATTCATTTTAAATTGAAAGTTATTAATATTTCACTTCTGATTATGATTCACGTGTTGCGAGATGACAAAGGGCACAATCGGACTAAATTAAAACAGGGGTTTATTGTGGCTCTGGGATTAGAAGGGTAGGGCCTTCATCTGTCTCTGGGATCAGCTGGGATAGGGCCCTGGGATCTAAATCGGAGGATTCGCGAACCGGCTGAATCAGGGCAACTTAATCAAATTTTCTTAAATACATAATTATTCTTACTAATCTTTGATACGCTTTGAATTATTTACGCGTATACGATGAACATACAAAAACACGTGACTATATCTGTTAATTCATAAATTATTGTATAAACTTATTAAACATGTTTTTTTTTGTGAATGTATACTTATACTTGTATAAAAAGATATTCTGCTAAATGCTTAATAAACATAAATCTCCATAGATGGCGTTAGTATATAATTATATATAGAGTAATCTTAAAAAGATTAATATATGTAATCAAAATCTTCATAGATGGCACATTGAAACTGATATGTGAAATCTGGCATAGGACTTTAACATATATACAACTTCCAAAAATTTGTCATTCATGGTCATAAAGAAAGGTGGAATGGGGAATGTTATAATTACATAAAGCGTGCGCTTAACCCAACCAATGACAAGTCATAAGTCCTGTAAACACCTTGATCAACCATATTCAGTTTCCAATTTGCATCTTCGTCTCTATTGAGATACAATTAAATTATAAAACATGTTTCTTTTTGTACGGATGAACTCTAACGTATATATTTTTACAACATTTTGAATGTATACAAATACTTGTAGACAAATAATACTGGATTTAACCCATTGCGGGTTAGTCATTTTTAAGGATTCATTTTATCTCAATAGAGACGAAGATGTAAATTTTTTTTTTAACAGAATGTGGTGGTCGAGGCGTTTACAGGACTTATGACCTGTCATTGGTTGGGGTTAAGCGATCGTTCATGTAATACAACATTCCCCATTCCGCCCTTCTTACGACCACCACGTCTGACAAATTTTTTAAAGATGTATATTTGCTAATATGTTGAGGAACACTTCACATATTTTTGTTCAATCTACACTAGCGATCTATACATATATTTGATCTAAAGGAAATTGTAAGTGTCCTATGTGATGTATGAATATTTTTAAAGTGAAACATTTATAGATGCGGTAGGGTAAATTAACCTGAACGTCATGAAAAGTGTAATACCCTACAAATATTATTGTGGTAGTAAAATAATTTTCTAACGCAAATAGCTTTACAGTCTACATTGGTTTGCACTGGTTTCCTCGCAAAACTTCAACGCAGCGTCAAGTATGAAATATTCATTGTAGAGTATTTTCTTTGTCCGTCAATTTGTCAGTACGCATTTAGGATTTAATGTTTATGCACGTCCGCGTACTATATTGTAATACATGTATATTTACATTATATACAATACATATTTATTTTTAAATATTCCTAAAAAATCAAATGTTTCAGATTGGTGTAGGTATATCATTAAAAGTGTGTCTGAGTGTATGATTATCATAACCGTTTCCGTAATAGATAATAAATTTCTAATATTTAATAATCAGAAATGTGAAACCCTGCCCGGTAGACAGCAACAAAGATTAATGTAGGTACCTAAGAGAAGATGAACTTCTTAATTAACCCTTCAGATTAAATGAAGAATGGTATGTTATATGTAATCTAGTAGTATTAAAGAAAGTAAACTCCCGATATTGCTTGTCGCGACTTTAATTTCATCCAATGGATATATGGAACAAGTAAAATAAGCTCTTAAGCCAAATTGTGATTTCTCGAAGCCAACAAATTTAATATTGACTTATAAATAGTTTATAAGCTTAAGCCAAACTTTATTTTGATCGAATGTACATGCCTCGTAAGCGTAAATTTTTAATGATCGGATTGGTTCTAGGGAAAAGGGATTCCAATTTAGGTGCTTGTGGAAATATTTTGCATGTCGGACTGCGAATAATTTAATAGGATCAAATAATTTATCAAAGCTCTTTTAAATGTAATCAATACTTTTTGGGAGTATAAAATCAATTTGCTAGGTACGAGTATATTTTGGTGTTACATGTTTACAAAAATGCTAGACGTGTTATTAAATCAATATGCTGAATAAAGTATGTAAAAATATTTTGTTTTAACATACATAACACTCAAAGTAATATATAATATATTCTATTTACTCAAAATAATAATAAACGCAAAGTAATAATAAAATAATAATTCGAATTACGCAAGGCATCGCCCCATCGCCTGTTTGTGACGGTGGAATGTCCTGCGATGATGATGTCCAGCCATCTCTCCGTCTCTTCGGCGGCCTTCCTGGTAATATCTTGCTGCTTGGGTTTTCATCTTTCTGTCTACGTGGTCTCTCCAAAAGCGCCTTCTGCTTCTTCCCCATCTCACTATGTCTTCAACACCACAGACAGACCTTATCGTTTCATTTCTGATCCGATCTCTGAGAGTTTTGCCTGCGATTGAGCGAAGGGTTCGCATTTCTGCTACTCTAACTTCTGGTTCTTAGTTCTATTGGTATCGGCTCTGACCTCTATTTCATACGTCATGATGGGGCGTATTCACCCCATGAAATTTTAAATATTATAACAATATTAAGATCCCTTAGACGTATTTGTTAAAACGACGAACGACAGAATTTCAAATGCTGATATGTAGAAGGAATGTAGCGCGGGCGAAATTATTATGTAAATGGTGGTAAATAAGCCAATTTACGAGTATAAGTATTTAATATTGTTATTATAAATCAGATGCAAATTGGACAACGCGCACAGATATAACAACGGACCAAAGCTCTCATTTAGGTCCAAATCAATCTTGTCGAATTAACCTAATTTCCCCTAGTCTCGAGGGGAGGGCGCGCCCCCGCCGGGGGTGTGTGGTGCCGCTCTTGGCCTGCAGCCAAGGCGGCGCCGGGTTCGACAACCGGGTCCACCGCCCAAACTTCAGGCGCAGCCGCTGCAATGAAATCCGGGGATTCAATATTCAAAACAATGCAAGATAAAATCCATGCCAATATCCAAAAAAGCTAAAATGGTAGGACACAGTGTTGTTCTTGTACCGACCCTAACGTATAGAAGTGAAGCATGGAACTGACAAAAGATGGATGAAAGTAGAATAAATACAGTAGAAATGAAATCTCTTAGACCATAGGTTTCCAATCTTTTCTGGGCCACCGCGCGCCCCCTTTACAAGAAAAATAAACGTTCAACGCCCCCCTCCCATAAAAGTTATTAAAAATATATAGAAACACGTAGTTAAATATTTAAAATATTATTAAATCTGTTAGGTATCTGAAAACGACATATGGTGGAATACCGAACGAAGAAATGTAAGGCAGATGATTGCATCATAAGTAAAATTAAAAAAGGATCCCTGAGATGGTTACATATGGGAACATGGGAAAATGATTACAAATGCGAAAATTAATATAAAAAATAATAACAATACATACAATAACAAAATAAACCAATACCTAAGTTTTTTTTTTTGTCTTTAAAGACTATATTTTTTTATCTGCCCACGCTCTCTATTTTTTCTGGGTCTTCTACTCATCATCCATCATCCTAAGCTCGACAGCCCTGGGTGGGCCTTGGCTGAATCCAGGAGCCTCCTCCATTCTTGTCTGTTTGATGCCCTTATTCTCCAATTTCTCACTTGC
This sequence comes from Lepidostoma basale, assembly GCA_022606425.2. Taxonomy (NCBI): domain Eukaryota; kingdom Metazoa; phylum Arthropoda; class Insecta; order Trichoptera; family Lepidostomatidae; genus Lepidostoma; species Lepidostoma basale. Next base: position 1,663,873 of record JAHDVF020001325.1, on the reverse strand, counting down.
AACACCAATGCATCCGTGTTGACACTGTCCATCCATCGCATTTTGGGCCTTTCTGGTCTTCTACGTCCCTGTGGTACTGAGAGCGTGAGGCGTTTTGTAGGGTTGTCGTCGTCCATTCTGATTATGTGACCAGCCCATCTCAAGCGCCCTACTTTGATGGATCTGATCACATCGGGCTCTTTATAGATATCATATAGCTCTCGGTTATATCGACGACGCCAACCATTGTGGTCTCTCACTGGGCCATATATTGTCCTAAGAACCCTTCTTTCAAATGCTGCGATGGACCTTTCAGTGTGTTTTGTTATCACCCAGGTTTCAGAGGCATATGTGAGGACTGGTTTGATCAGGGTCTTGTACAATAGTGTTTTTGTGGTTCTTCGCAGTATTTTGGATCTTAACTGTTTTTGGAGAGCGTAGTAACATCGGTTTGCTGCCATTATTGCTGGGTCTTCTACTGCCCCCCCTGAAAGTCTCAAACGCCCACAAGAGGGCGTTATCGCCCACTTTGAGAACCTAGGTACTTAGACGAATGTGTAGAAAAACTAAATATGTTGAATATATAAAAAGTGAATGCAGTGCGAATGAAAGTGTTAAAATTAACAAAAAGCAAAATATTTAACGGATCATTGAGATGGTTGGACACATGAAATCGATGAATGAATAAATAATGGTAAAGAAAGTATATGTTAACGATGTAAACGGAACTAAAAATAGAGGTATACACGATCAAATAAATCAAATTTTGAATTTTGGCCACGTGGGGAGTCGGAGAAATCGACGTGCGTGTATGATACGATGTATGAATGTAGAGGATGTGAGAAAAGTGTATCGGGAAAGAACAGAAGAACAATGTGGCGGTCCATTCCTTTATTTTCGGGGAGACGGCAGGATAGTTAGTTATGTAGTTAATATTTGCTAAAGTGCAGTGATTACATCACAAAAACGACGCTTTAAAAGTTAGCATATTATTATTATTATTATTATTATTAAAGTGAATGTAACCAAACATTTTTTTACAAACTAAGCGACGTGAATAGAATTTATAAATGAAAGCGAAAATGTCCGTTTACAATAGAGTTTTGGTTCCAACTCTTATATATGGAAGCGAAACATGAAACTGGCAGAAGACAACTGAGAGCACAAATGTGGCAAAGATGAGATCCCATAGGCGTATGTGTGATAAAACAATATTATATATCGCACGTTGAAAACAAAAGTGACACTATACAAAAATCTCAATTTTTCAGTACGGTCATTTAAAGTTTTGCCTGCTTATTAACCTAATTAAAATCAACTGGATTCTGATGGAATAATATCTAAACTAATATATAAAACAACAAGATTAGATATATTTCTACTCACAGTCAAGTTATTGACCTCACAAAAACTTTAAATGTCCGTACTGAAAAATTGAGATTTTTGTATAGTGTCACTTTTGTTTTCAACGTGCGATATGATAGATTTTTATTATGTGTGTGTGTGTTAAAACGATGTAACTAACTAACTAACCATCACGCCGTCTCCCCGAAGGAGTAGGCAGAAATAATGGACTGCCACACTTTTCTTTGCTGACATATTTCTCTCGCTTCTTCAACATTCATACATCGTGTCATGCACGCGCGTCGAATTCTCTGACTCCTCACATGGCCGACATTCAATATTTGATTTATTTGATCGTGCCACGTTTTCCTCGGTAAAACGATGTATAACATAATTATAAATGTCAGGAAGGAATGAACAGTCAAAATATTATTTAAATATGATGAAAAGATATCTGCGCTCCATTGGACGTATGGAACGCACTGATGATGTAAGAAATGAAGAAATGTTGAGAAAGTTAAGTTCACGGTGTTAATGGACTACGGAGTCGAAAAAGATCAAGAAAAGGCATGATAAAATTAATCCAATTTTCAAGGTCGGTCATGTTAGGAGTCAGAAGAATCGACGTGCGTATATCACTCGCTATATAAATGTGGAGGAAGCTAAAGTCGGTATATTATCTTTGCCTGCCCCTCCGAGGAAACGGCGTAATAGTTAAAAAAATTATCAATCAAAATATGTGACCTTTTTAGGATGTGTTGTAATAAGAAATACTTAATATTGTTACGACTGCATGATGAATAAACTCGTATACCTATATACACCTATGGGAATTTTCCAAAAGCTATAAGGACAATTCTTCATGTCTAACATAAAACATAAAATCCGCAAATAAAACACAAGATTATCAGCGAACTATCTTATGATAAAATTGTATTGCGTCATTAAATTAAAGTATCCGGAAGTCATTTTTTACCCACAATTGCTTACTCAACATCTTTATATAAAAAGTTATAAAACATGAAAGTGGCAGCGCGGACCGTCGGCGCCGTGGCTTAGTTGGTTAAAGCGCCTGTCTAGTAAACAGGAGATCGCGAGTTCGAATCTCGCCGGGGCCTGCCCGGTTCGATATGAACGGCACTGTTTTTTTCTAACGAAGAAACATAAAAATACTTATCTCATTTTCTTAAATGCAAATACAGCTTACTTTATTTCAGAAAATTTATTATGCCTCGCAGAAGTCAAAATAAGAATTGAACTGCTTCGTTTATATTTTAAGAAAATATTTTCGTGACATTCCACTATGCAAAATGTATACTGTAAGAGCCCGTTCCCACTTGCCGGGTGTCGGGTCCGGTTTTTAATCGGATGTTCCAGTGGCAGAACATTTTATATGGAGCTATTCACACTTGCCGGAACCCGATTTTTTGCCGGCAAGTGTGAATAGCTTCATATAAAATGTTCTGCCACTGGAACATCCGATTAAAAACCGGACCCGACACCCGACAAGTGGGAACGGGCTCTAAGGTGTTTAAAATCACCGCTTACCGTTTTTAACGCGTTCTAACGGAAAAACATTCAATACTTCTATTATCGCACTTCCATTGCCTTTCGATACTTATACAATATTTCTGAGCCGTCTCGTATCTCCCGTATGGTCTAGTGGCTAGGATACCTGGCTTTCACCCAGGAGGCTCGGGTTCGATTCCCGGTACGGGAAATTTTTTTGTGTTTTTTTTTAATACATATTTTTAGATTTAACATTTTTATTTACCAACATTTCTTAAATCTTTTTATTATATATTTTTTTTTAATTAAATTAATGCATTCATGAATCTTCTTTTATTGTTAGAATGAATAGAAAATATTTTAATTCTGTAACTCGTATTCTATGACCAACTGTTTTTTTTTTTTTGTATAGGTATTGGATATTTTACATTCAGTATAACGCTATTGCACGATAATTATTGAAAACACATAATCTGTAAGTAAAATTTGCGGTAAATCCAAATACGGTAAGCATAAAAATGTTTTTTTACGAAAATTTATGTAATATTGCGTACGTCCTAAAACCATGTTGGATTTGAGCTACTTATCTATGCAAATATTTTCTTCGGCAATGTCGTGTCCCTGTGGCCTCAAGGATTTCTAAAAGCTAAAGCCAAACGCTTCACGCCGCCGCAGTAGTCTAAACCTCACTTAGCCTGGCACACTTAACATCAAAAGAGGGGTAGAGTGTTTCTTCATTGTATAGAGCCACGCCGGCGTTTAATAAGGTTCACTGTGCCGCGTAGGAGAAACGCTGCGTTATGGTTTAATTTTAAGGACGAACCTCGCCTCAGGGGAGATATTATGGAGGAAGCGTGTATCAACATTACCCCCAAAATATACGTATAATCGCCGGAAAAAATAATAACGGCTTACTTAAATCTAAATAAAATCATTGTTATATTCTTATTATAATTTTTCGTTTGAAAATTTTTATTTGCTAAAAATGTTTATACGTGGTAAGGGTTTCCAAAAGCTAGTTTATGAAATCAGGGTAGAATTAAAAGTCATCGGAATCTTAGTTACATTTTTTTAATAGTGTAAATATAAAAATTACGTACAAAAAATAAAATAATAATTTTGTTATTTGCAACTTCATGGTAGAAGTTCATTGTAAGTAATTAAAATAAAATAAAAATTCTAAAAAGTAATGTAAATACGTCTTCACCAGAAAATGGCAGCGAGCTGCCGAAACCGGTCGAAGACACAAAAATTAGTGGCTTATAAATAAATATATTTTTAAAGTTTTTTTTTCGTTATTAAGTATAAATATGTTTAATTTTAAATAAATTTTATTCAATTCACACACACATCAATTTAAATTTAGTTACGCAAAAAAACATACCACCCGCAATATAACGATTTTTATTCTAGTTGAGTTCAATTCAGTCATCTTTAATCTGGTCAAACACTTTTATCGCTTTCCATATTTGCAATCTCTACACGGGAAAATAATATTTTTATTTAATATTTCGTCGTGGGGATGGTACAAATCAAATAATCGATACTGTACATAAAAAAACGATATTTTCTTGATCGTTGATCTAAAACTACGTCTTAAGTATTTAATATTTATGAAGATTCTTCCTGATTCTAGAAGTTTATTTATATTCATGGGAGTGGGATGTTTTCACTTGCTAAAGAATTTTCAAACGTCAAAACATAATACAAATTCTAAAAAACATTCGTGGAAGGCTGATTTATTTTCGTTATGTCATTTTTTTTTCATTGTGTTTATGATTGACATTTTATAATATTAGGTCCTTACATATGAAATTGGCGTTTTGTATGGGAGGAACTTAAAGTTGATTTTTTTTAAATATAATATATTTATTTAATCAAAGTATGTAGGGGAGGGGGGGGCTAGTTGTTACGGGGGCAAGTTGTTACATTCTAAATAACTCCTCCACCACTAGGTTCTGTGGCGTATGTGTCGCACAGTATGTCTAGGTATCGTGTCCGCAGTGCTCGACGGAACGTCGCTCCTGCCGGTCGTGCGTAATTCAAATAAACCCGATTATAGTGCATTTCGTATCTGAAAGTCACTTTCGTTGACTGATTTTGAAGTTTAATTGTTCACCAACTATAAGAGGTAAGTTGATTCTAAGTAATTTGGTAAAACTCTACATGTCTCTGCTTACATTCAGATAATATATCGAAATAATAACACTTTCCGTGTTAATGTTATAGCAATTTGTTTTTATTTTGGGTCAGAGGGGCTAGTTGTTACAACGATGGGGGGGCAAGTTGTTACTGTAACAACTAGCCCCACTACGTTTCCCTTTAACTTCAAATGGCATATTTATATAAAATTATTAAACTATTTATTATTATTGTTCTAGATTTTATATAACAATGGTACGGACATATAAAAAAAAACAATAGAGACCTACAAAAGAGCAGCTAAAGAAGTAACAGAAAAAAATTATCTATTCGAAGAGCTGCCGAAGCATACAAAGTAAATTTTATGACATTACATCGTTACATAAAACGTCAAGAGAATGGTCCAACCACATCTACCTTAGTGGGTTACAACAAGCCTCGGCAAATATTTTCTGTTGATCAGGAAAAGGAGCTTACAGTATATATATACTATATGGCCATATAATCGAAATATATTTTCAGAGGAAGACTTCGAGCCTTCCGAAATAACCGATCGTCCAATGCCTGAGAACGTTAGCACTGAAAGTGTATCAATAGATAATACCAACGAAACCATGGCAGAAACCGTTTCTGTGGTCAATGAACCACATTCATCTTCTCCTTTATAACCTGCAACCTCCAGTTGTGAAGCTCCACCTCAAAATTAAGAAGAGCAATTATCTATTTTCACGGACAAGTGGCATCAATAAAATACAGCATACCACGCCTGAACAAATAAGGCCATCCTAAATCTGGATCAAGAAAGGGAGTTCATTATTCCAGAAGAAAAATTTCATCAGCAATATTGACTGACACTCCGGTTAAGAACCAAATCGAACCGGAAGAGAGCTCGAGAAAACAAAAACAGGCCGCCAAATCAATAAAAAAAAAACATTTCGACGTGTGCATTTGAAAATAAAAAACAGTAGAAGAAACTGAAGTAGAAGCAAGTATTGGATTCTTCTTCCGACTCAGAACATGAAGAATGCCTGTGTTTGGTATGTACGGAGAGTTTTGTTTGCTCTAAACCTGGACGGGAATGGATCCAGTGCATCGCATGCAATAAATGGGCTCACATTTCCTGCATTCGTGGCGATAAAGTTAATTTTACATGCCAAAATTGTGATTCGGACATAGATTTAAGCGATTAAATATTCAAAAATTTAATTTTACATGTTATTATATATATTCCACATATTAATGTTAACAATTACATACATGTTTGATTTTTGTTTTAGTTTGTAACAACATGCCCCCACCCTGTAACAACTTGCCCCCCCGTGGGGCACGTTGTTACACTTTGATTTTTTTTTTATAAATGCTATAATTATTTTTGTGGACTTTCTATAAACACGTGTAAATTGTATTATTATATTTTAATACATGTACTTTAAGATAAAATCAATATGATGTCTCTCAAAATAAAGAGTTATCAGATATTCAACTTTTAATTTTTTTGTAACAACTAGCCCCCCCTTCCCCTACCATTGCTATTTATGCACTTTTGCCATCTCATAGGTAGTTCGTCGATCCCTTTACTCAAAAAACCATTCGGACGGGAATCAATAAAATCTTTGAAGTCGGTTTGGACTGCCCCATCGGAGTTGAATTTTTTCCCTTGCAAGAAGTTATCCAAATTTCGAAAAAAATACTAATCTGTCAAATTTCGCTTGGGGTATGGTTTGGCTGGTTCGGCAGGGTTCAGCCATTGCGATGAGCGCTTCCGATTATCATACAGGATCCGCTTTTCATCACAGGTAATGATTCGATTCAAAATCCCTTCATTATTGTGCCGGTTGAGTAATGCAACGCAGCAGTCAACGCGCGTTTGTTGATTTGCTTCACTCAATTCGTGAGGTACCCACCTTTCAAGCTTTTTCACCTTCCCAATTTGCTTCAAGTGGATTAAAACAGTTTTATCACTAACACCGCAGCCTGCAGCTAACTCGGACGTGGTTTGCGATGGATCCGCTTCCACAATAGCCTTCAATTCTTCATTATCAACTTTGGTCTCCGGCTGTCCACGGGGCTTGTTCTGCTGGTCGAAATTTCCAGAACGAAAACGTTGGAACCAAAAACGCACTCTGTTTTCTTTTGCGGCACCGTCGCCATACACATCATTAATCCTTCGAGCCGTTTCTGCAGCACTGGTGCCACGGTGGAACTCGTACTCGTAAATAACGCGATATTTCAAGTTTTCCATTTTGTAAACTGAGTTACGCAAAGAAAAAAAACAATTGAGGAAAAAACAAATGAATTATAATTTTCGAAACACAAATACTTGAGTAAATAGCTGTATAAATTTGAATTTGGAATTCCTAACCAAAGAGAAGATATTTGAGATCAAAGTTGCCAGTACGGCAAAACGCCAATTTCATATGTAAGGACCTAATATTAACACTAGTGGTGTAAAAGGTTATTTTATTTATTTTGAGAATGGTAGGTACTTATTGTTTCTTGAACAATGATGTTAAATTCCATATTAAATAATTAATACGAATGAAAAGAAATTTCATCTAAAAAGTTTATTATAGTTTATGGGAATGACATGTTTCGGGCAAGTCTTTTTATTTAATAACATGTTTGGGAATGACATTTTTATATAATGCCCTAGAAAGGCGAAAAAAAAAATCAACTATACTAAATCGAAAATTAAACATTTTATCACTTTGTATAAACCACTTTATTTGAGTATGTAGCGCCAACCAGTTTCACTCTATTCCGAGCTTCCTCGGGGCTTTACACAAACTTTTACAGTACAGCCAGAAGCTCAGATGAAAAATGGACAAGACTGCTGACTTGGAGACCGTGGACGGATAAGAGAAGTGCAGGGCGACCGCAACTACGGTGGAAGGATGATCTGAACAGACACGTCGGAATAACCTGGATGCAGTCTGCACAAGACAGAGTGACATGGAAGCGAATGGAGGAGGCCTTTGTCCAGGAGTGGACGGGAATAGGCTGAGGAAGTAGAAGAAGAAGAACACTCAAATAAAGTGGTTAATCCTAAGTGAATTTTTAAATATGTCAAACCGCCAAGTAATGGCTTCGGTTTTTATTCGAATTAATTATTGAGAACGTTACATAGAAAACCTATTTTAAAAGTTTAAGTCATTATTGTTATTAAAGTAAGTTATTTTATTTTAAATTCACAATAAATATTTAGACTTTTGCCCCTATGCATGTTAAGCCCCCGAAGAGCGTTTCGTGTTGTTGACGCTGGTCAGTGGGTCTTACGTGACAGGGAATTTCTCCCAAATAACGGAAAATAACAACCCCTCCAAAATGTTATATCACTACATTCAAATTATTTCCGTTTATTTTTCTTAAGTTTCAAATATTACTTTATCATCTTGTTTAAAAACAAGATTACTCGTATGTAGAATTTATTTGGATTTATTTGGAACACAATATCTACTTACAATGTTTAATTTATTATATTGTATATGGTTGATTGATTAATTTATTATTATTGATAGTTGAGGTATTAGTTTTGTCAAACTCCATTATTAATTAATAATAGTAAACACGGTTTTTAGTGGTTTTACTTGAATTTAATTTATAAAAATAGTGTCAAATTTGTTTCGCCTTGCGAGGGCAATCACTAAATATTCGTGTTTAGTATTTTAAATTTGTATATTATTAATTGAATCGTGCCTTCTTTTAGATGCAGTAGAAGTAATTATATTAAATGACATAGTTCTGTAGCTAACTTATCAAACTAACTAACAATTACGCCGTCTCCCTGAGGGGGAAGGCAGAAATAATGGACTGCCACACTTTTCTTTCCTGACATACTTTTCATCTCATCGTGTTCATCCACGCACGTTGATTTCTCCGACCCCTCACGTGGCCGACATTCAATATTTGATTTATTTGATCGTGCCACGTTTTCCTCGGTCTTCCTCTATTTCTAGTTCCATTTGCATCGTTTACATATACTTTTTTTATAAAATATGTACATAGTGTCGTAGAACGATATACGACAGAATCTCAAATGCTGATATAAGAAAGAAATGTAGAGCGGAAGAAGGTATTATGAACAAAATTATGAAAGAATCGCTGAATTGGTTCGGACATATGGAGCGCATAGATGGAGAAAGAATGGTTAAGAAAGTATACGTGAATGATGTAAATGGAGTACGAAGTCGAGGCAGACCGAGGAAAACATGGCATGACCAAATTAATCAAATTTTAAAGGTTGGTCATGTTAGAAGTCGGAAGAATCGACGTGCGTGTATGACTCGCTGTATGAATGTGGAGGAAGCTAGAGAGGTGGGCCAGGATAGAGTAGTGTGGCGGTCCATTCTCTCTGCCTACCCTTACGGGGAAACGGCGTGATGGTTTTTTGTTGTTTGTTGTTGTTGTATATATATGTTTTTTACAAAATAGTATATCCTCGTATAATCTAATAAATGTAGTGAAACTGGCATCCTTCATTATGTAAGGATAAAGGCAGAAACATACTATTAACACGCGACGTGGCGTGTTTACTCCCACCATCGGCAACACGTCGATCTAGCTCGTCTGGATCGGGTGGCGTGTGCGCGCATGGCGTCGCGTCGGGTGTTCATAGTGTGATTCTGTCCATAGAAAACAATACAATTTGATTCGACTCAACACGCATCACGTGGCATCGGGTGGCGTGGCGTGTTAATAGTATGTTTCTGCCTTTATAGCGTATAGTAATGTTTCGCGTAGAACAATCTTCCCTGGCAAACAATAGAATGAAACAACTCGTCTCGTACGCTGGCCTGTTTTAATTATCCCGTCTATTTAAAATGACGGTAAAAAGGGAAGCCTGGGACCTGAGGTCACAAGTGTTTGCTTGCTGAATTATTCATGGCGCCTCCTTCATCACGTCCTAAAGGAATATCCCTTGAGTAAGCCCGGAATTCAAATTCCCGACAAAATATTATGTATTAACACCGCGGTCAAAAATATATTATATATCGCCTCCCCATCTCGGATCGCTTACCTGGCTCTAAACTCTGAATAAATATTCATCCTACTAATTTCAATACTTTATTATGCATGACTTAAACGCAAAGGAAAGTAAAGATTTCCTATTTTAAATTATCATTATTTTAATTCATCTCCACCTCTTCAATAATCATTTTACGCCATCATTTGGTGTTGTGGATTAACATTATTATTTCACAAAAATATTACATAAATATTACTCGTCCATCCTCGGTGTATTTTTTTACACTGAAGGAGGATGTATACAGTCCGAAACATGTATGAAAAAAGTACACCAAAGTTATACTAAATTAAAAAATCTACTTATTTTTCATATGATACATATTATAACCACTTTGAGTAATTAAGTATTTTGCTGTATTCTTGCATCAAAATACCCGTGACTCAAATCGATTTATGGAAAATATAATATTTAAACGGTGTGTTGTGTGCCAGCGGAATATTAGCCTTTCCTCGCTGTAGGCAGCAGGCTACAGGCTACGGGCTACAGCCCCCGGGGCGTTTGATTGAACTTTCATGTCATCTCTTGTGACGCTAATGTATACAGAAGTCTATATTTCTATTTTCTGTGACCTACTTAAGTTATTTTATTAAAAGATTTGTTTCCAAGGAAATCTGCGAAATCCACACCACCAATATTATAGTAAATAGTCGCAAAGACACAATATACGAAAGCTTTCATATTTTATACTCTCTGCATTACAGCCGCCATATTTATGAGAAAATGTAATATGCACGTACTAACACAATAATGCATACTTTCTTCGGAAGAGTGGCAGCGCTAAAATGGCGCTGGGTGAGCCATTCGCAGCTCTGACGATAATAGATGGACAAAACTCCTCCTTTGTTGGGGTCCTAGGATTGCGGCCTGAAACAATATACGAAAGCTTTCATATTTTATACTCTCTGCATTACAGCCGCCATATTTATGAGAAAATGTAATATGCACGTACTAACACAATAATGCATACTTTCTTCGGAAGAGTGGCAGCGCTAAAATGGCGCTGGGTGAGCCATTCGCAGCTCTGACGATAATAGATGGACAAAACTCCTCCTTTGTTGGGGTCCTAGGATTGCGGCCTGAAACCCAGGATGTCCCCTATTTCGATGGAGGGACGACAATAGAGTGAAAGCCGATATGACATGGATACATGTTGCCCAGGATCAACAGAGATAGAAGCAAATGGAGGTCTCACGTCCAGGATTAAACGGCTGCGGGCTGATGATGATGACATTCTCATTCTGATCTCATTCATCAAAGCATATATTATTAATTAATATTCACATTAAAATATTATACATATTTTGATGGAGATATAAATTAACTTATTCATAAATTATTTATTAAATAATATGTATAATCTTATTTTTATTTTTATATTGATGGCTTATCCAACAAAATCAAAAAATCACTTCCTCGTCACATCAAACCAGTATATTACACACAAAACAACCTTGGCCCACTCCTTTTAACAAAAAACAGATATTTGGCAACAAAGTGGTGTATTATATATAAAATTAAATGTAAGGATTGTGATGCTTTTTACATAGGCAAAACAGGTCGAACATTTAAATTATGTATCAACGAAAACAAACAAGCTTTCACCAAACATACTTTTTTCTGAGATGGCTAACCATTGTATTGAATTTCGATAAAAATGATACAATATTTCTACACACAGTTAACAATAGCAATAAATAAAACAAACTTGAAATTGGGTGAAAACATAATTAATAATCAGATTCCTCCTTTTACTCCTTTCTCCTTAAATACGAGTACTTTGTCTACATTTAATCTCCCATTCCCAATCAAATGCTAAATAATCGTTTATTAATTGCTATATAAATTATGTCTTTTCAAATGGATGTTTTTTTTTAATTACAATTTTATATTTTTTATATTATCATCATGTATTATTATTGTTTAATATTTTTTATTAGTTCTTACTGATTAAAAATTATTATTAGTATTTATAACAAATAGCCCAGGTTAATTTTTAATTAAAATTATTGTATCGAATTTTAAATGTGTTTTTTTTATAAGTCTTTCTTTGTTTAGTTTTTTTTTATTATAATTTTACACCTTTGTTTAATTTTATGCTCCCAAACATGTCATGTTTTTTAATATTTTTTCATTTTTCGTGGATTAAACAAAGTTATTTTCAATTGCCCATGTATAATCTTAGCTTTGGATATAGTGTTTAATGACAAATAAAATAATATGTGTGTTATATTCAACATTACTGTTAATTAATTTATCGTTAATTGTTTATGAATTTTCTTTAGAAAGGTGAGACCTAGAGACCTCTAATGTAGCAGCATTTTCTATTAAATCAAATTTAATTTTAACTTTCTGTTACCTGCGTAGTTTTAGAGCTAATCTCGTGTAGCTTATGCAAATTGGGTTAATTACTCGCAACTCCTTAAATTCTTGTTTAAGGGAAGTATCATTTCATCATTATGCAACATTTTCCTTGCGCCAGATACGTTTTGGGACGACATTTATTATTATGAAAAAAATAATAATTAAGACCTCATCTTTTTTTTCTCAACTTGAAAACGGATATTTTTTATAATGTTAGTCTATTCATTTAACATTAGAAGAAAATAAAATAAATCAAATAGTCCATTGTTTTGGCCGTAACACTATGATACTTCAACATTATTACTGTTAAAATTTATAACACTGTTTTAATATCACAATTTATTTTTATTCACTGAGAATGTCGCGACAGCTGTTTCGCCAACCGATGTTGGCATCATCGGGTGTTACAAAAAACTGGGTTAAAAAACTAGTTTTTTGTAACACCTGATGATGCCAACATCAGTTTTTTGTAACACCTGATGATGCCAACATCAGTTGGCGAAACAGCTGTCGGGACATTCTCAGTGAATAAAAATAAATTGTGATATTATAACAGATTTATAAATTTTAACAGTAAAATAAATCAGTATTCATATCTGCCCATCAGGTCACATGTGTGTGTGTGGGTGTGGGTGTGGGTGTGTATGTGTGTGTATGTGTGTATGTGTGTGTGGGTGTGTGTGTTGGTTTATGTGTTGGTGGGTTGGTGAGGGAGTGTGGGTGTGTATGTGTGTGTGTGTATGTGGATGTATGTGTGGATGTGTGTAAGTGTGTGTGTGTGTGGGTGTGCGTGATGGTTTATGTGTTGGTGTGTCGGTGGGTGTGTGTTTGTATGTGTGTGTGTATGTGTGATTTCAGGCGTGTATAGACACATCACTCTGATTTACTGAGTTCCTTTTCGCACTTTTTCTACATTTATTCTTTCTATACGGGGGCAAAACCAAATTAACGGTTTTGTTATGTTCCAAGGTATTATATTAAATTTACTGTAACACCTCTATACCGTGACTTATAGTATATAACGCTAATTGGGTGCTGATAATAGTTAAAGTATAATAAGACAAAAATAGGCTAATAAAAAAAACATTTCTAAGAAAGCTAAACAATTTAAACGTAGAATATTGCGCGTTATATTTTTCTCTGACTTTCTCGAATTAAATTTAAATTTAGAACCTTCAATCTAGAATAAAGAATTCAACAAAGGATCGTTGTATATGTATCAGTTATTAAAATTTTAATACGGTACTGCCTCACAGCAGTTGTTGGCAGCACAAAGCACTAAGTAACTCCCTCGGAGACCTGTGGATGCTTTCATCACTCAATTGCCTTTAGGGAGCTAGACGGGGTTACTCCGGTGGGGAATAATTTACCCTTTATAAGAGCACTAACCCGCATAACGCAAACCAGCACAGCGTTATAACTAACTTATCTGAAACCACTCATCCTTGGTCCAATCGCAACTCAAACTCTTATGTTATTAAATGATACACATGATTTTTGGATAAGTTTACTTTATAGCAAAACGCGACTTTGAGAAAATCGGTATAAGGTTGTTGTAGCAGATTACTGAGAAGCTTCGTTGAGAAAGGTAGGATGCCTTGCGATGGGGCTATGTTCTCCGAAGGTCTATGAATTATATTATACTAGGTAGCTACCTACTTATTGTCATTAGAAAACAATATGAGACTTGTGTAAGCCTCATCACACCTGAGGATTACCTGTGTTAAGTTTTGAATTGAGAACGTTCAATGTTGGTATTCGGATTGTAAGAGAATATTATATATATTGGTATAATTCTTGTTCGCGCTATTTAGTAATCAAACTAAGATCTTGTTCCCTGGTTAGCAACGAAGCAATTAGGAATTTGAATATTTCCGGATATTATTTATTTAGATTAATTATTACGTGTATTCACCTGTAATTTGTAAAGGTATTTGAACGTTATCGCCGTGTTTTCCGGGATTACTTAAATAACATTATATTATTTGCATAGGACGAACGATAAAAAACGCCAAGTTTAGGGCATTTTTATTAGTTTACTTAAAGCACAGGCAAACAAAAACTACTTAGAATTACTTTACTTTATAATTCTTTAGTTACAACATCAACAAACCATCACGCTGTTTCCCCGGGGGAGTAGGCGGATAGAAAAGTGTTATATAGTAGATAATAATTTAATAAGGGTTGTTTAGTTTTTAATACATCTTTAGATATAGTTATACCTAACATTATTATATATTTCCATCGTGTTTATATGTGTTAAGGAATTAGTATTTAAATATGTTAGATATATGTTAATAGATCTTTTTAATTGGCCTAGTATAATATAAAGTCTTACAGAGAGGTTAAGCTAATTATAGTATTAGGTCCTTACATATGAAATTGGCGTTTTGCCGTACTGGCAACTTTGATCTCTAATATCTTTTCTTTGGTTAGGAATTCCAAATTCAAATTTATACAGCTATTTACTCAAGTATTTGTGTTTCGAAAATTATAATTCATTTGTTTTTTCCTCAATTGTTTTTTTTTCTTTGCGTAACTCAGTTTACAAAATGGAAAACTTGAAATATCGCGTTATTTACGAGTACGAGTTCCACCGTGGCACCAGTGCTGCAGAAATGGCTCGAAGGATTAATGATGTGTATGGCGACGGTGCCGCAAAAGAAAACACAGTGCGTTTTTGGTTCCAACGTTTTCGTTCTGGAAATTTCGACCTGCAGAACAAGCCCCGTGGACGGCCGGAGACCAAAGTTGATAATGAAGAATTGAAGGCTATTGTGGAAGCGGATCCATCGCAAACCACGTCCGAGTTAGCTGCAGGCTGCGGTGTTAGTGATAAAACTGTTTTAATCCACTTGAAGCAAATTGGGAAGGTGAAAAAGCTTGAAAGGTGGGTACCTCACGAATTGAGTGAAGCAAATCAACAAACGCGCGTTGACTGCTGCGTTGCATTACTCAACCGGCACAATAATGAAGGGATTTGGAATCGAATCATTACCTGTGATAAAAAGTGGATCCTGTATGATAATCGGAAGCGCTCATCGCAATCGCTGAACCCTGCCGAACCAGCCAAACCATGCCCCAAGCTAAAATTGACTCCAAAAAAGTTACTTGTGTGCGTTTGGTGGACTAGTGCTGGTGTCGTTCACTACAGCTTTCTTAAATCTGGCCAGACGATTACGGCAGATGTCTATTGTCAGCAACTGCAAACCATGATGGAAAAGCTAGCTGCTAAACAACCGAGGCTGGTTAATCGCTCTAGGCCACTGCTGCTTCATGATAACGCTAGACCACACACTGCACAACAGACGGCTACCAAATTAGAAGAGCTTCAATTGGAATGTCTAAGACATCCACCGTACTCTCCGGACCTTGCCCCAATAGATTACTATTTTTTTTGAAATTTGGATAACTTCTTGCAAGGGAAAAAATTCAGCTCCGATGGGGCAGTCCAAACCGACTTCAAAGATTTTATTGATTCCCGTCCGAATGGTTTTTTAGTAAAGGGATCGATGAACTACCTATGAGATGGCAGAAGTGCATAGATAGCAATGGTTCATACTTTTATTAAATAAATATATTTTATTTTAAAAAAATCAACTTTATGTTCCTCCCATACAAAACGCCAATTTCATATGTAAGGACCTAATATTATTTAAATATTAAGTTGTATGTTTATAATGTTTAGTTTGTATAAATATTTAGAAATGACCTGAGATGATTCCGAGAAATCTGCAACACTTAGTTAGAGGAGGATTTATATGCAGAACCCTTCACAGATAGAAGTCAGTCTCCAGACGTACCAGTTAGAGTAAGGACGTGTCCTTACATCGCGGTCATCTCACGTCAGTTCCCGTTTCGTCGAAAAAGTGTGCATTTAGTTTGAAATGCTGTAATGCTTTGGACGAAAATAAATAGATCAAGCCGTGCACGGTAAGGATTTTATTTGTAAAATTGGACGTGAGAGTGTTTGCTGTACCATCGGGAAGACGCGCTTCCTCTTAGCCGAGTGCCAGGACCAAACGGCAAGTTCTGGCCCCGACGCGGAGAAGGGTGAAACAATTCTAATATCATTAAGAATTAATGGTATCTCAATGGAGACGAAGATGTAAATTATTTGGAAACTGAATTGGTGGTCGAGGCGTTTACAGGACTTATGACCTGTCATTGGTTGGGTTAAGCAATCGCTTTATGTAATACAACATTCCCCATTCCGCCCTTCTACGAACACCACATCTGTCAATTATTTGAAAGTTGTATATATGCTACCATGTTGAGAAACATTTCACATATTTTTGTTCAATCTACACTAGCGCCATCTATTGAGACAAGAGAATTCTAATATCGTTTAAAATATTATTATCATACATGGAAATTTTAGACCCACAATATTTCTCTCCACTTCTGAATTTGTTTGTAATGTATTATGTATATTCCAATAATTGTAAAAGTTCTAGAGAAAACACAACATATATATAATTAAATAAATAATAATAAGAATTACCTAAAAAAAATAATAACAATTGATCGGTAAATGATTGTTTTAATAGTAAAAAGTAAACATAGTTACGATAATCTTACTAACCACATCAATAGTAAATTCAGTATTGCGAATCTCAGATTTTTAACTTAAAACTACACCACTTATTTACATGTTTGTATTCTCATTTTTCAAAAACAAAATTGAAAAGAAAACTAGGGTGCCAATTATCTAAAGAACAACGTTTTTAACGCTTCATAAATAAATAGAAAATCATATCGTGGGCTCAATACTAAAACTGAATAACTCGAATTTTTGGAATTTTATGTTATTAATATTAATAATATTAATATATATATATATATATATATATATATATAATATATATATATATATATATATATATATATATATATATATATAATATATATATATATATATATATATATATATATATATATATATATATATATATTAATATATATACATATATATATGTTATTATATATGCATATATACATATATATATATATATTATATATATATATATATATATATATATATATAATATATAATTTAATTATATATAATATATATTATACAATACCTTATAATACTAATATGAGAGGAGATTTTCCATTATGAACCTTGTTTGAACTTATCTATATCTCTAAGATACCCCCCATTTAAGCCGTTTTTTTTAATTTCCTATATAAGAATTATATACCTTCACTTCTCTGTCAAACTCATGGCAACGGTATAATGGTACTCATGGCAACGGCATAATAATAGTTTGACATCGAAATTAAGATTGCCATTTTCTCAGAATAGAGAATTTTTATTTACCAAGTATGTATATAATTGAATGGTTGCAGTAATAAAGGCACTAAGTACCAAAAAAAATTACAAAAAAACTAAGTATACAGTTTCGTCATATACGTCATATAGACGAAACTGCATACTTAGTTTTTTTTTTGGTAATTAGTGCCTATTTTACTGCAACCATTCAATTGAACCCACAATATACGAGTATAGATAGTTAATCAAACCGATCACAAATGTAACACAGTTGTTTTTTTAATACGTATTTTATAAATATATTATATAATATTGTACAATATGGTATTTTATACGAGATTTCAATTGAAAACGATTAAAGCCATAAAATCACATCTTCATATAAACTTCAACCTTCAACGGTTAAACCATTATAAAATAAGATTGAACTAAGATTGAAGATTGATCAATCTATGGTATGTCTATAAATGTTTATGTATATGTGTTTATATTTAAATTTGGAATCCACTTCGAGAAGTTCGATTTTAGATACCTCGGCAGTAGGTTCCCTCGTGTCTTACCTTAATAGCCGGCATGTTCCCTAGTGATTCCTCGCTAATGATGACACGCGTCACTCACCTGAAATCAAGCACAAGAAATACATTATTATCCACTATTTATCTACACACCAATCGGTACTTAAGTATCGTATAAGGATAAAAATGGTACGTTATTGTACCTTCGGAATATTTTTATTTACGGCAAAGAACAAAAACGAAAGAGAAATAAAATATGAAAATTACATGATCCATTGTTTTGACCGAAACACTTTGATACTTCAACATTATAAACTAACTAACTAACTAACCATCACGCCTCCTCCCCGGAGGGGTAAGCAGAACGAATGGAACGCCACAATGTTCTGTCCTGACATACTTCTCTTGATTCCGCTACATTCATACATCTTGTCATGCAAGTACGTCGATTTCTCCGACTCCCTCGCGTGACCGATATTTGATATTTGATTAATTTGATCGCGCCATGTTTTCCTCGGTCTTCCTCTATTTCTAGCTCCGTTCACGTCGTTAACATATACCTTCTTCACCATTCTGTCTTCACTCATTCTTTCCATGTGTCCAAACCATCTTAACGACCCTTTCATAATTTTGTTCATATTCATTCGCACTGCATTCACTTCTTATTCCTGCATTTGACACTCTATCATATACAGATTTAACACGCATTCGTCTTAGAGATCTCATTTCTACTGCATTTATTCTACTTTCATCATTCTATTGCCAGTTCCATGCTTCACTTTCATACATAATGGTCGGCACAAGAACACCATTATGCACTGCCATCTTCGCATTTCATAGCTCAACATTATAAAATGTTTAAATTTAAAACGCACTTATTACTTATCACGATTTATTTAAATTTATTTGTCATGACAGCTATTTCGCCAACTTAGTTGGCATCATCAGGTGTTAAAAGCAACTCTTACTGAATTTTAACTGTTACAAACAGCTTGTTTGAAGGTGTTACAAACAACTCTTATTGAAACTGAAAATTATATGGATTCTAGTGATCTAATTAAAATCAGACTATATGATCCGTGATATCTTCTTCTATTGATTATTATGCCATATCAGGTTTCCCCGATGTCGGCTATAACCTTTGAAAGGCTTCTCTATCTTGCGCCGTCCGGAGTAAATCCTCATGATCCAGTCCAACCTTTAATGATGCGCAGCTAAGACTTTGCCTTCTACCTGGACCACGCCGTCCTTCAAACTTGGCCATTATCATAAGTTTATTTTTTTATGTGTACTTTTGTCATATATTTTATTTAATGTGTATTTTCGATCATATCAATCGATTTGCAGAAACTCAGATTTACTTTTATACCGACCTAACCTAGCTTTACCTACACTATTTTTTTTTCATGTAACAATACTAAACAGTAAAAAAAAATCTAATTGTATGTTTCAAAAGTAATTTGAGCTTTAAGATTTGTTTAACTAACTAACTAATAATCACGCCGTCTCCCCGAAAGGGTAAGCAGAAAGAATGGACTGTCACACTTTAACCAATATGGCACTCCATCCTTCTCTTTTCGCCCCGCGGGAGACACGGTGTGATGGGTTGCGAACCTCATCGCCACCAATAGGCATCTCCCGCGCACACTTCGATCGTTCAACATCCACAAACTAAATCTAAAACAAATAATATAAAATACAATGATATAAAATAAAATAACAAAATAAAAATAATTTAACATGTAATGTTCTTTTTAGAAGGTGCACATAATTATTGTCTATTTAATTTATGTTCCACGTATCCATCGTTTTTTTTTTAATTAGCAGTAATTAGGCACTTCAAACAAACCAAGACCAGCAAGAACTTTAAAATAATATTGAAGAAATTATTCAAATTGTAATTGGAACAAATGAAAAGTATCAAAGTTTCTTTAATTTCGAGAGGAAATAATTTAATTAGTTTAAATTGTGGTCATAGTAAGAAATTATTTTAGAAGAAAAAAACTTGTTGAATATACAAGAAAAAATGGGATTCCAAAATTTCGATCATTCAAAATAAAAAATATACATAGGTACTGTTTATTTTCTTATAATATATAAAGAGAAAGATAGCTTTAACGATTTTGTATCAGTGTGTATGTACCCTCTCTATAATTTATGAAAACATGGTTTGTGGTATCCTGTATCCTTCGCTTAATGGGCTTAGCATAATATTATACGGACGTTTATAACATATTATTATTAATCCTTTCATACGCTAACGGAGCAAGCCCCTCCGATGCATCATCCGCGACTCGCGCGTTAATGGAAACTCAAAACCGAAACAAAATACATTCCGTCATACATATTACTATACTAACCGAGTAACTTATCAAATAATTAACTCTAATGTGTAATTAGGATAACATCTAAAGCGGGTACGTAAAGGGATGAAATGTTATAACTACTCGTCTTGTATTTGAAGTTAGGTTAGGTTCACTTAGACCAGTGATTCTCATATTGGGAAATATCGGTGATTTGAAGAACGTCGAACGAATTAAAATGTTATAATGCCTAGGAAGATTAGTGACATTAATGTTATAATGCCTAGGCCTATAATAATAGGAAGATTAGTTGAGCCGAAGCGTTGCCCCAGTACAAATTTCGGGGATCGAGCGTTCGCGGTAGCCGGTCCATCAGCTTGGAACAATCTCCCTTCACACCTCAGATGCATAAATGATCCGACAGATTTCAGATCTAAATTGAAAACCCATCTTTTTCATATTTCATACCCAATTTAAACATTAATACTTAGTTCTACTATACTTTTAAACCGATTGCTTTTTAAGCGGTCACATTTAGATTTTTAGATTTAAAGCACGTCTTAATGCGCCCTTGAGATGATTACATCACAAAAACGGCGCTTTATAATATTGTTATTATTTATTATTATAACCGATATTTCATGATGTCTTAGAAAAATGAAACATGTCATTCCACGAGAAAAACATCGAATGAAGGGTCCGTGTTGGGAAGAAAATAAATAACGCTTTCAAAGTCATCACTGCAAATAGAAATACTCGTATATCCACTGAAGCAAAGATGGCAGTATATAATGGAGTTCTAATGCCAACAATTATGTATGGTGGTGATGCGTGGAGCTGGCAAAAGTAGGATGAAAATAGGATAAACACCGTAGAAATAAGATCACTCAGAAGAATGTCAGTAAAACGATCTATACGAGTATATATTAAGAAACTCGTATATTACCGAATGACAAAATAAATAAATTTAAGGCAGATGATAGCATCATAAGTAAATTTATAAAAGGTGACCTTCGTGGCAGAGTGGTAAGAGCTCTGACTGCAATACCAAAGGTTCCGGGTTCGATTCCTGGCGCTGACAGTGTGATTGTCACACCGTCTTTGGTCTGGTGTAGAATTCTCGTGACAATAAAACGGTGATAGATTAGCTACCGATCACATGTCACGAGAATCAATATTAGATCTAAAAACATATTGAATACAGTAATTGGGTTCAAGCGACCTGTTGTACACAAAAAAAGGATCCCTGAGATGGTTTGTACATATGGAACGAATGGACATTAGGAATGGAAAGCCAACATTCGGGCAGGACAACGTCTGTCGGGTCCACTAGTTGTATTATAAATAATCAAAATTAAAAAGAAATCGTAAAAAAATCCTTTTAAAACGTATATTAACTTAATGTTTATGTCTTCAACCGGTCTAAATCTACTAATGTTTGGTCTTCAACCAGTTTCAGAAGCTCGCTGCCATCATCTGGTGGAGATCAAGAAGATAGCATCGAGCTGCCGAGACCGATCAAAGATACAAAGATTCGTTTCTTCTTCGATGGCCCTACAGCCCATATCGAACCTTAGCCTCCAGTATTCTTCGCCTCCAACTCCTCCTGTCCTCCGCTTCGACCCTCCAATATTAACCCTCTTAACAATCTTGCTCCATCTCTCCCAACTTCATCCTCTCGTCGCAGCCTTGATCGTCCAATTGGTCTTCTACCACCTGGGTGCCACTCCAGCAATCTTTTTGGGGTTCGCGATGACGGCATCCTCTGCACGTGACCGGCCCATCTCAGTCTATTCAGTCTGACTGACCTGTGTGGAGAGACTGGGAGCTTTATAAATATGGTACAGCTCGTCATTATGCCGCACTCTTCACCGTCATTCACAGGTCCGATACAAAGATTATTGGATTTTAATTAAATATTCATTTTAAAATGATTTTTTAATATTTTTTTAATTTCATTATTTTTATCAATCAATTTACTAAACTTCCTATAATCGCATTAAGCTCTGCAACCGCCACTTGCATTATTCCCGTGGCCACAAGGGGACGGAATCACCTACTCTGAGAAACTATGCCCTAGACCAAAAGTTATCTTTCTAGAATAGGGGAGGATAGTTAGTATACATGAACGTGAGTTCACTTGGATGTGGGTATTAAGATTTAGACAGGTAAGATAAAAGATACCTTTATATGCGACGAAATTTTTACCTTTGAAAAAAAAAAACATGACAATTTTACAAATTTCTTTCTTATGCAATCAATTTAGTGAAAACATATAATATAATAAAAGAAATAATATTTTTCATCTAAGTACCGATCCGATTATAAAGTTCTTGTACTGTGAGTAATACTTAGAAAACTCTTCGGAAATCATAAGGACGTATTGTGTTCAAATATGATCGATATTGGCGGCACTTTTGACTTTGGCACACTTCAAGTTTCCGGTTGTTGAAAATTTTCTATTCGAAACTGGAAAGCTTCATCGATTTTCAACAGCAAACAATGAGCTTATATTCAATAGAATATTATTTTAGTTTACCTCTATGCTTATTATATAGTTTATTATAAATGTATATATCTCTGTTTCAATTATCCCGTCTTAGCCATAAATAAATTCCTTTTTTTCATTAATCTATATAATACCATTCTATGTATCACATAAATAATTTTTTTAACATTATTAGAGTCTTGATAAACTAAAAGCGTTAATGAAATTTAATTGTATCTCAATAGAGACGAAGATGCAAACTGGAAACTGAATATGGTTGATCAAGGTGTTTACAGGACTTATGACCTGTCATTGGTTGGGTTAAGCGCACGCTTTATGTAATTACAACATTCCCCATTCTACCTATTTCTATATATGATCATGTAAGACAAATTTTTGGAGGTTGTATATATGTTACAAATCTATGCTTAACTTCACATGTCAGTTTCAACATGCCATCTATGTAGATTTTGATTACATATGTTAATAATTTTCATGAATTAATCACCCACCATGGGTGAAATCCAGTATTCGTATACAAGTATAAGTATACATTCACAAAAAATAAAAGCGTTAACAGTACGGAAATTGAGATGACGCATTTTTTTAAATTACACTGTATTTTTTTTCACTTTTGATGATGAAGGTTGAAGCGAAATAATAAAAATCAAAAAAATAAACTCAAAAGTTCAAAAACCAGTATTTTCATTCATTAAAAACATTATTAGAGCGCGTAAGAGATTACAAAGGATTCCCAAGATTGCGATGCACGATACTCCAGAAGGCAGTCGAACACCAGGACGATCACCAAGGAGATAGAGAGAAAGTTGGAGGTTTTCATTATAGGACCAAAATCGATATCCTGTCTGAATAGGTCGCAAGATCTATAACACAAAAGAACAAGAAGGATTTCCAACCGGGGCAGAAATACCTCGTTATTATGAAGAAGGTATCTGGTCGTATAATGGCTTAAATCCAAGTCTCCTAGATCAAGAGGCAAGCGTTCTGTCCTCCTGACTATGTTTTAAATATAAAAATACTAAAAACTAAGCAATGAGCCATGTTAGGATTAAGCCTAAGAAACAGAGTCAGAAACGATACGGTGAGAGAAAAAACAAAGGTCACTGACATCATCCACCGGGTGGCGACTATAAAATGGCAATGGGCAGGTCACGTAGCCAGAAGTTCCGATGAAAAATAGACAAGAAGACTGCTGACTTGGAGACCGTGGACGGCAAAGAGAAGAACAGGGCGACCGCAACTACGGGGGAAGGATGATCTGAACAGACACCTCCGAATAACCTGGATGCAGTCTGCATAAGACAGAGTGACATGGAAGCGAATGGAGGAGGCCTTTGTCCAGGAGTGGACGGGAATAGGCTGAGGGAGAAGAAGAATAATAATATGAATGAAATGTTGGATAGTGCCTTAGAAGGGCGAAACATGTCATTCCATCTAAAATATAATAAAACTCCTAAAAGACAAACTTTTTGATTAATCTTAATTATTTAATATGGAGTTCTACATAATTGTTCAAAAAACAATAATGCCATAAAGTGCTTAAAATATTTTAAACATAATATGTCATATTATGTCTGATTTTTATTAAAAATACATTATTTTTAAAATGTGTTCATGTAGAAGATAAGTTTGGAAATTTTACAATGCCGGGAAAAAGTATTTGATCTGCTTTTTTACTGTGGTATCAATTTCCCTTAGTACTGAGTGTAATTTTAAATAACATAGTAAAAAAGCATTAGCATCATAGCTGTAATTATTACATAACAAGCGTTCTAATTTGAACATTTTTACACCGTTGTAATGCATCCCGCACACTTCCAGAATGAACCTTTAATGAGACAGTCCCGAGGCAGTCAAACGCGATTTTTAAAAGAAAATCACAAAAGTGGGGGGAAATGACACTTGGAAAACTTTTAAGCGCGCTTAATGAAGCGCTTCAAATAATTTTATGACGAATAATGTTTTTTTACGAAATTTATTAGGGGATAAATTTTAATGAAACTAAAATTTCAGTAATTTATCATTGGCAATTAGTTTAGGGCAGACGGCCGCCCTACACGAACATTGTACAAATAATACTATTTCCATGTAAATAAAGATGAAGATTAATCTATTAAACAGTACTTTCACCAAACTTTAGGGTTTATCTAAGTAGGGTTTATGGCTAAGGTTCTATAAGTATGCAGTATGTGTTCAAAATAACGATATTCTGTAACAAGGACCTTGATGGATTATTAAACCTATTTTATATTTTACAAAAATTCTGAAATGAGAACACTACGCTCTATCGCAGGCAGAAATTTTGGAGATCGGATCAGAAATTAAAAGATAATCGGCTGTCTGCGGTGACGAATACACAGTGAGGTGAGGAAAAAAGCAGAAGACGCTTCCGGGGGGATCATGTAGACCGCATGCAAGTTACGAGATTTGCGAAAACTGAAACCCCCTGCAGCAAGAGATTACCAGGAAGGACGTCGAAAAATTGGAAGGAGGGCTGGACTTCATCATCGTAGGACAAGTCACCGTCACAAACAGATTATACGACCTATGCCAGAAGGAAGAAGAAGGAGAGGAAATAAAACTAACTAACCATCACGCCGTCTCCCCGAAGGGGTAGGCAGAAGTAATGGACTGCTACCCTTTTCTTTCCTGACACATTTCTCTCGCTTCCTCAACATTCATACATCGTGTCATGCACGCGCGTCGATTTCTCTGACTCCTCATGTGGCCGACATTCAATATTTGAAATATTTTATCGTGCCACGTTTTCCTCGGTCTTCCTCTATTTCTAGTTCCATTTACAAAAACAAACAACAACAAAACAAAACCATCACGCCGTTTCCCCGCAGGGGTAGGCAGAGAGAATGGACCGCC
This sequence comes from Lepidostoma basale, assembly GCA_022606425.2. Lineage (NCBI taxonomy): Eukaryota > Metazoa > Arthropoda > Insecta > Trichoptera > Lepidostomatidae > Lepidostoma > Lepidostoma basale. The sequence goes on along the minus strand of JAHDVF020001325.1, from coordinate 1,638,033 downwards.
ACACTACTCTATCCTGGCACACCTCTCTAGCTTCCTCCACATTCATACATCGAGTCATACACGCACGTCGATTCTTCTGGCTTCTGACATGACCAACTTTTAATATTTGATTAATTTGGTCATGCCATGTTTTCCTCGGTCTACCTCGACTCCTTACTCCATTTACATTGTTAACGTATACTTTTTTTAACCATTCTTTCTTCACCCATGCGCTCCATATGTCCGAACCAACGAAGCGAACCTTTCATAATTTTGTTCATAATACCTTCTTTCGCTCTACACTCTTTCCTAATATCAGCATTTGAGATTCTGTCGTACATCGTTCTACCGCACATACGTCTTAGGGACCTCATCTCTACCGCATTTATTCTGCTCTCATCTTTCTTCTGCCAGTTCCATGCTTCGCTTCCATACATAAGGGTTGGAACCAGAACTCCATTGTGAACGGCCATTTTCGCTTTCATTGATAAATTCTTGTTTCCAATAACTACTTTTAAAGCTCCATTCACCTTGTTACCCGCACCAACCCTTCTTTCAATATCACTGTCCGTTCGGCCATCCGCTGTGAACATGCTACCTAAATACACAAATTCACTCACCTGTTCCAAGTTCTCTTCATTTGCACTTATATTACAAACTGTCATTTGCTCTTCCCTTTCAAAAACTAACACCTTTGACTTTCCGACATTCATCATTAAATCGTTCGACTTGCATACCTCATACATTCTCGACACCAAGACTTGTAATTCGTCCGCACTATCCGTTTACACCATTTACATCATTAACATATATTTTTTTACCATTCTATTCATTCATTCTTTCCATATGTCCAAACCATATTAATGATCCTTTCATTATTTTGTTCAAAACACCATAAAAAAAATCTAAAAAAGAGAGGGGAATAATTCTGGAAATAAACAAAATGTTACAAATTCCTTACACTCGATTACGACAGATCGTGTAACATTTAGGTTCATTATCAATTGACAATTCCCTAGCACGGCGAAACAAGTCACTCCTATAAAATCTAATGACTGTTCTAAAAAAATGATGAATTTTGCATCATTGTTCCAAAAACATAGATTTTTAATATAGGCAATAGAATGACTTATGTACATACGAGTATATATGTATTGCTTTCGGTTTAGTTACTTATTTACAGCTTTATTAAAATATACAACTTTCGTTAAAAAAAAGAACTGTAAAAAAAGACGTGCATATATGACTCGCTGTATGAATGTGGAGGAAGATAGAGAGTTACGTCAGGATAGAACAGTGTGGCGGTCCATTCTCTCTGCCTGTCCTCTTGCCGGGAAACGGCGGGATAGTTGGTTTTTGAAGAGTGTTGTTATCCATTGTTAATCTTCATTCAACCTCTCGGCGTGCCTGTTAGTTTAATAAGTAAGACATTTCAAATAATGAACACAACGCTGTTCACCTAATCATTTCTTTAGCTAGTCTACTTTTACACTTTGGTAGGTACCTTTTTTGTAGTGGCTATTTATTAATTCAAGTTAGCACTCCCTCGCTGGAAAACGATCCCTAGCCTCTCCTGCCAGGCAAACGAGTAGGTAGGTACTACTTAAATATATAATCTTAATCCCCATTCGTTTTAATATGAACCGAAACCTCTCGAAAGAAATGTAAATTGCGATCCTTTTGAAAGTGAGAGCTTCATTTGTTTTTATATCCAAATTTCCCAAAAGAGGATGATGGATTTTTTTGTGAAAAGGTTCACTGCTCCGTCGATATTGCAGAAAAAGCTTTCTTGTGTTTGCGAAGAAAATGATAATGGAAAGAAATTTCCATCAGAAGAAAAACCCAATTTGCTAACCCTTAGAGGTTTCGTTATGATTGATAACAAACAGGCCTGAAAGTGCATAAGTCTGTTAGACGAGAATTTTAAAATAACAGTATTATTCATTGAAGTGATTTTTCTAACTTATTCAGATCGTTTTATTAAATATGGACGACCAAAGAGGATTTCAAAATACCTAAACAGATATTAAATAAGCTACACATTTAAGAACAATTTCCAATTGTGATTTTTAGGTACAAATGTATGATACACCACAGGAATATACAGCGGGAAGAACAAGAGAGGCCGATAAGACAAATGCGGGATGGGAAAAATAATGTTTTTTAGTCGCTAAATAGCGACTAAAAAAATTTATATCTCCAATTTATAATAGTAAACACGATTTTTTAGTGGTTTTACTGGGATTTAATTTTTATAAATTATATAAATTGTGACAAATTTGTTCAACATTCTAAATTCATCGTGATTTGTTACTAGGTACATACCTCAACCTAAATTACTTAGTAATGTTACTGTTTAACATTATATATTGAACCTCAAAAATTGCTAAGTAATTCAGCTGTAAATTTAAATATTATTTAAATATGTATTGAACCTCAAAAATTCCTAGTAATTCAGCTGTAAATTTAAATATTATTGTTTATTATTATGTATTGAACCTCAAAAATTCCTAGTAATTCAGCTGTAAATTTAAATGTTATTGCTTATTATTATGTATTGAACCTCAGAAGTTCCTAGAAAGTCAGTTGTTAATTTACACTCATCATTAGTTCTAAGAAAAAAATTAAAAAAACATTTTTTTTCCCATCCCGCAATTGTCTCATCGGCCTCTCTTCTTCTCGCTGTATATTCCTGCGGTGTATCATTATTTTTATCTTTTTTTATTGTATATAATGTTTCTAAAATGTTCATGTATTATATATAATACTTATTTATTCAATAAAGTACAGCGGATCATAGAAGTAAGATGGGGTAGAATAAATGTGGTCTGGAACCCCCTTGTTGTTGCCGTCTTTCAATGTAAGTCCCGGATGGACCGGGGACAGGCCCAGTAAGTGTACGAGCGAGGCTGACAAAAGGGCGCCGCTACGCCCTATAACAGCCTCGGATATGTGGCGGGAACTTCTATGTTCCTTTAAAAAAAAAGTTCTAAGAAAAACCTTAAAATTGTTTTATTTAATAACTCAAAAATTTGCATTATATACTTTCTCCCCCACCCTTAAGATTTCTAAATTCAATATAAGGACACACTGACGATTAGGTTCAGTTTGAGAATGCCCTCGCAAGGCGGAACAAATTTGTCATAATGACAAGATGTATGAATGTAGACTGTAGAGGAATCGAGAGAAGTATGTCAGGACAGAACAGTGTGGCGTTCCATTCTTTCTGCCTACCCCTCCGGGGAGACGGCGTGATGGTTAGTTAGTTAATTATCTCATGAATTACGTAAAGTCAATGTTTTTATAAATTTAAATATGTCAAATAAATTTTAAACCATCGATTTTCAGTCATCTTCTGCAAAATTTGGAGAGATGGATTCCAAAAGGAAATTGTATGTAACGTTATGGTGTTGCAGAATGTTTCCTTTACTACAATTGAATCTTTTCCCGCGCATATTTGAATATTCAACGGTAGCATCTTTCCAGGGGCGTCTTCTTCGTAATTGTGTGTTGTTTTCGTGCAGACTCGAGTATTAGCATAAATTTAAATTATGAGCAACGAGCATTAATTCTACTGCTCTGCCGTACTTACTCCGTTACGTCCTCGAGCTTTACTCCGTAATTTGTTTAAGCTGGTCCACTCGCTGTTCTTTGCAAAGCGCTCCACTAAATAACACATCACCGTTATTAAAAAAAGCTTTGAAAGTAAATCGGCATCGCCCCGAAACTACGCAATAACTCTATTTAACAAGTTATATTCATAGGCGATTTGGGTATTTTCAGTGGCAGATGGCAGTGCACAATGGCAGATGGCAGTGCATAATGGTGTTCTTGTGCCGACCCTTATGTATGGAAGTTAAGCATGGAACTGCCAAAAGAAGGATGAAAGTAGAATAAATGCAGTAGAAATGAGATCTCTAAGACGAATGTGTCAGGACAGAACAGAGTGGCGTTCCATTCTCTCTGCCTACCCCTCCGGGGAGACGGTGTGATGGTTAATTAGTTAGTTAGTTTAGTATGTGAATGCAATTGGCTCTTTGCACAAAATAACCTAACCTCAGCAGTTACATATAAATGAAGTATGTGGAAAAAGTCAATTGCATACATGTGCTGAATGTTCAAAGCAATATTCTTTAATGTTATATTTATATACGGCCTTGTACATGTGCTGAATGTTCAAAGCAATATTCTTTAATGTTATATTTATATACCGCCTTCGTGGCCGAGTGGTAAGCGCATTGACTGCCACCCCTAAGGTTCCGGGTTTGATTCCCGGCGAGGGCAGTATGATTGTCACACTGTCTTTGGTCTGGTGTAGAATTCACGTGACAATTAGAAACTAATTAACTAACCATGCGTTTCCGGACGCTGGGTATATGTGTAAGAAAATAAGATCGAATTTAAAAATAGAAACTTTAAATATTTATCAAAAAAATACGTCTAATTAAAAATAAATATGTTTAACTGATTATGAATTTTAAAAGTATGTTTTTTCATATGTAGGTAATTTCGTACAGCACTTTATAAATTCATAAACATAACTACTTAGAACGAAATGTATGTTTTTTTTGCAATCACGTAAATCCCACGGATCCGCGGGATTGATGACCTCGATCCCGCAGGCTTGCGGGATCAAGATATTGATGCGGGATTGGATTCCCTTCTCACGGTGCACGTTATAAGGAACTGCTGAGGCATTGTTCGGATCTCTTGATTGCTGCTTTGCCTCCAGGATTCCGCTGCCATCAGCTGGTCTAGATCCCAGGATCTTAAAGAGTCATTGTCCATGACTCCGAACCATATGTCACCATTTATTGTTGATGAATCCGAAGAAAAATTACTTAAAAGATAGCAAACCTTTACTATCGCAAAAGTAAAAATAATTAATATCTAATTGTAGACACTTTGTAACATGTTTTTACTTTAAAATCTTTCACATATTTCGCAGTTACGTTAAAATCTGTGAATCGTATTTTCATAAAAATGTGTAAATTCTTATATGTAAGTCTGGCTGCTTTTATTTTTAGTTGTACAACTCTGAATTTACAAGTATAAATTAATTTAGCTATATATGCGTAGTTTAATGAACGACGGTAACTAAAAAAGCATGCAAATTAGTTTTAACCCGCAAAAGTAGTGGAATGGGTTCGCTGAAAGCTGAAACACATCACACACGCAATTATTCCGCTTGGTTTCATTTAGCTTAACCTCTGACGTCACAGTATGGTACCGTGACCAGGATTCAGGAAGCTTTCATTAGTACCAGGAAACCGCTAATGCTAATATTGTTCGCTGGCAGCGGGTTAGGGCCAGGAATGGGAAATTCTCATACACACAGGCAATTGTTTATTTGAAAGTAGAACGGTTCTGCTTTCAAATGTTTTCACCGAAGTGATGGGAACATTAATTGAGAAAATCGATATTAAATAAATATTTTAAGTGCTGCAAATTGACAGCGGGATGGCCCAAGACCGAAAAGCCTGGCGCTTTATATAGGGAGAACGGGAATAAGGAAAAGAGAACCCAAATAAATGGGAAATGACTAGGAGAGGAAAAGAAGAAATTCTTAATTATAACATTATATTTTTTGTATTGGCAATAAAGAAACGTCATTGTTTTGTTTTAAACAGACGTAATTTATTCCAAGCCAAGATACCTCCTTAATCAACATTCACAATAATACAATATCGTCTCTGCAATTCAAATAAATAAATAAATTGTAATACATAATGTCAAAGACAATTAATATTGCAATCAAACACCAGTGTGTTAGATAATAATCAAATAAAACGATGTTTTTTAACAACTGATACATTTTTTTTATTTTTTATAAGGATTAATTGTATATCAATAGAGACGAAGATGTAAATTGTTTTCTGGGAACAGAATGTGGTGGCCGAGGCGCTTACAGAACTTATGACCTGTCATTGGTTGGGTTGAGCGATCGCTTTATCTTTAACAACATTCCCCATTCCGCCTTTCTTATGACCACCACGTCTGACAATGTTTTGGAACTTGTATATATGCTAGAATCTCACGCTTATCTTTACATTTTTAAATTCACTCTACACTAGCGTCATCTTTTAAGATTGGGAAGTAGTAAGCAGAAATCTTTATTAATGTACTGTGAAAGTCTCTGCAAATCATACAGTACTAGATTACGTCTGGAAATGTCTCTCAAAAAAAAAATAGAAAACAAAAAAATAATAATAATAATAATTTATCCTCAATGGGTAAAATCCAGTAATTGTCTACAAGAATTTGTATACATTCAAAATGTTGTCAAATTTTTCTGTTTATTTCAACAGCAGTGGCGGTACTCCCATCGAAGCCCAGAAGCCCGGCATGCGTAAGAAATTTTGAATCAAAACCTCTTCTGGCTTACAGAGGTTCAGCTTTGGGGGCTATCCCTCTTGAGTCTGATGGGAACATTGTTGGAAGGTGATTTGGTGGGTTGCTGGTTTATGCGGGGGCACGATTTCTTAGATTTGGGGGTTTTGATTCAAAATTTCTTACGCAAGCCAGGCTTTTGGGCTTCTATGGGAGTACCGCCACTGTTCAACAGCAACCGATTTCGCCAGACTCACTGGCATCGACATCGACAAACCATGGTTTTAAAATAACGTCTGGCTAACAACGACAGACCATGGTTTTAGAATAAAACAACTCGTGACATGATGGTGCTTATGAAGATAAATCTCTAAATAAACAGCATTTTGTTGAATAAATTACGAAATCTTCTGATCACCTTGTATTTCAATTTCGTTTGTTCACAAACGAAATGATTATATCAATTAATTAAACTTTTGTTGACTTCCCGCGTAACAATAATACATTTATGTCCACACAAGGCATAATCTACGTGTCAAGCAATATTTGAATGCTTATCAGACGGCGATAACCCGTGCTGCAATAAATGGATTAATGCTAATGCCGGTGTCTAGTGTACACAAGAAAATATTTTTATGAACGTCGAAAACATCGGCGCCGTGGCTTAGTTGGTTAAAGCGCCTGTCTAGTAAACAGGAGATCGTGAGTTCGAATCTCGCCGGGGCCTTGTGATGTAAGCAACGTCATATAATTTTGTTTATTTTATTATATTTCAAAAATCGTAATGACGTCACTTATTCTCTCTCTCCGGTCTCAATCTAGCGATTGGTCTGCAGCAAGGCGACGCATCTCCTCTTCCACTCCGCTCGATCCTCGGCAACTCTCTTGAACTCCGCATCAGAGGTACAGCCCATATCTCGGTAAATCTGGTCTAGGTGCTCTTGGCGAGGTCGTCCTCTGCCAATCGATCCTTCGACCATTCCCTCCAACACATTATGCAGGAAACATTCGTGTCGCAACACATGACCAATCCATCTTGCGCGCCTCTCCGCTATGGTGTTCAACACGTGTCTACTCCCTTCAACTCTGCTGACTAACTTATTAAACTAGTAAGTAACTTATTAATATAACATATTTCTTCTTTCGGTGCCGTGTCAGGTCCCCCCAGCGTAAGCGATCACTGCAGCAAAGTCATCTCTATCCTACGCCACTTGGAACAGGTTCTGAACTCTTGATATTCCAGTCCACTCTTTGATGTTCCGCAGCCAGAACAGCTGCCTTCTACCAACTCCCCGACGTCCCTCCATTTTACCCATTACTATCAGTCAAAGGAGGTGGTATTTTTTCTCCCCTTAGCACATGACCCAAATATGAGACCTTTTTAATTTTCACACTCGACAAAGCTCTCTATTGGCTCTGGCTCTCTGCAGAACGTCTGCATTACTGATCCTATCGGTCCACGGTATACGGTGCATTCGGCGGTATATCCACATCTATACGGAGCATTCTGCGGTATATCCAAAGAACATATTTATTTACTATACGGAAGCGAATTATGAAAAAGATCCATGAACAAAAACTTCCTAAGTATAAACCCCACAGAACTCGTGGGTTTCACTTATTTCGCGCAAAGGAGTTAACAAGTTTCAATAAACTTAATAATGGATGATTATTATACCGAAAATCGGTTTTCTCACTCTTTTTTTTAGTATATATACATTTAGATTTTTTAAACAAACGTGTTCTTTCGTTTTTATGTACATAAAAAATATTTTAATCATAAATTTCGAAACAGCATATTTTATGTTGGTGTAGGTATATAAAAAATAAAAATGTATATAAAAAATTGAGGGCTGATCAAGACGGTGCCAAGTACCAAAATAAGTAACTTATTAACAACTGTTGTTAATCCTCATTGGTGTTTAACATAAAGGCCAATATCTGTGCAATCGTGTTAAGTGGATGAATAACATAGTGCAGTTCAAACTTCACCCTAAAATCGCCACCCGTACTACATGATCCATTTTATAGTTTATTCACTTCAGGGAGATGATTTGCAATAGTGTTAGTAACACCTCCTAAACTGGTTTTAAAACGCTATTTTATTGGTTTCTGGCTCTTAGTAGGCGTTACGGAGTGTACGGCAGCTTCGAAAATACTAGGTGATTAGAAAATTACTGCTGTCTCGAAATTAGAAAAATAAATTTTGAACGGCTAAAGAACACGGTTGTGTATTTTTGACTTTAAATTTGCAATAACAACACAAATTTGTCAGAAAAATTGGAATATCCAGACACCATAAGCCGGAACACAAGATATTAGAAATAATTATATATTATTACTGTTAAAATTTTAAGCATTGTTATGATATCAAAATTTCTTTTTTATTACTGAGAATGTCGCGACAGCTGTTTCGCCTAATAGTTTTAGTTTATTGTAACACCCGATGATGCCAACATCGGTTGGCGAAACAGCTGTCGCGACACTCTCAGTGAATAAAAAGAAATTGTGATAGTATAACAGTGTTTTAAATTTAGACAGTAATAATGTTGAAGTATCATAGTGTTTCGGCCATATCTTATAGTATCCAGAATGAATATTAGTCAAATTCTTTATTTGAAAAACTTTTTGGAAACATTGTATTATCACAACATTTTTTGACGCTTTTCACAAACATGTTTCGGGACACAAACTTCCCTTCTTCAGTGTATGAATTTTAACCAAAGTTATTCAAATGTGAATCCACAACACAAAGTGATGACAAATATAGAAGAAATCCTTTATTGTTTTTTTCTAAGAATCATCAAAAAGCATCATTAATAATTGAAACGAATAGAATTTTTATTAAAAAAAATTGTTTGTTATTTCAATATTTGAATTTAAAATATAATTGTAATATTTTTTGCCTTTTTAATTCAAAAAAATAAAACATGGTCTAGTTTTTTTGTAAACGCACTATCACTTACACTATTGCAAACAATTACCTTCTCTGAAATGAACGCACTCTACTACGTATATTAACAGTTTTCTCTTTTTCTTTGTTTTATGTTTAAACCACTTAGCACCTTTGTTATAACAAGGCTTCAATTATAATAACAAATATTTTAAAAATGAGAGTTGTGAAAAATGTGACAATGGAATGCTGTCAAAAAATATACTAAAATTTGTTATTTTTTATTTCCATTTTTAGAACACAAAAATCTTTTTTGATGCGTAACTCACTAAGCCGAGTAGCAAGTTTTATATTCGCCTTTGGAAAACATCGTAACTCTTAATTTTGTAAAGTAAAACGGTAGAAAAAAGTTCAGCAAGTTAAGGGCAGAATAATTAAGGCTTGGCAATGTGTTAAATTAGCGTTAACGACTATCCGGGGGAATTAAATATTAGAAAGGCGATCCATTCTGCCGGGAATCCAATGGAGCGCACACTATTTTATTGCTTTCCAAGAACAAATAGATTTTTTCCGAGTTAACAATTTGTAGTTTTATTTTAACCCCTTACCGCATACTGGCTCATATATGATCCAAAATAATCTTTCGCCATAAACAACAACAAAATAATAAAATATGTCTTGCTTCTAGCAATAATACTAAATAGTTTTATCTATGATCCGCGTTACTAGTTGTCAAACTTCTTGCTAGATGTCTCTGGTTGTACTAGATGTGCGTTCGACTGTTTCCAACTGTCAGTTTATGGTTTTCTGTACAAACGTGATATTCAAAAGTGGTATTTTTTTGTATGTAAAACGCTTTAAATAATTTTATTACACTGGTTTACTATTATTTTCATTAGGTAAGCAAAAAAATGATCACTTTTATATTTATTATGGATAATATTGTGTAAAATCTAGGGATAAAAAGGGGAAGACATAGAAATATTTTTTTGATTTTCAATAGGAAAAAATAATTTATTTGAAAAATAAAAAAATACGTGTCTTTTTTTTCATCTTTTACACATCACATTGCATGGAATGGCACCAGCTTATATATCTGAACTCTGCATCAACGAGAACCTGAATGCTAGACAGTCTACATTGCGATCAGCTAAGTCTTCTGCGATCGGTAGATTGACTGTGCCAAAACGCTGTCCAAGCACAAACTTTGGCGACCGAGCCTTCGCGGTAGCCGGCCCTTCAGCCTGGAACAGTCTTCCAGCAGACCTTAAGTGCATTGAGAATCAATCAGAGTTTAGATCGAGACTCAAAACGCACCTTTTCAAATTATCATTTCCTGACAGGAAGGGCTGATCGATTTCGTCGGGTGCAGCCCTCATACTAAATATGTTTATATAATTATATTTTTTATCATTATTATTATTATTATTATCTAGTTGATAAAACGGAGCATCTTCTACAGCGCCCTTGAGATGAGCAATTCATAAAAATGGCGCTTTATAAATTATCCAATTTATTATTATTATTATCATATATTTTTTTTTACAAATTTAAAAAAATCATGCAGTAAGGGGTTAATCTGTTGAACTCTAGCGTCGTATTTGAAAGACATCACCTTCCCCACTGCAAATCGTTATTATTATTATGACAACTACACTTTTTTTAATGAATTAAAACACTGATTAATCCACATTTAAGTTTATTTTTCTCCTTAATTATTTTCTCCTTAAAAACCTTCGAAACGTGCAGACAAAAATAAACTATAAGGTGGAATAAACAGTGTTTTAATTATTTGTCTTTTCTTTTTTATATACTTTGAATATACAACACTAACTTTTAATAAAATTAAAATTACATATCAGACATGTTTCGGACAACCGGTCCTTCTGCAGTGATACATATTATAAAGATACACATTTAAAATATTATAAAATTGTTTACAAATATGATCAAATGATCAGTTTTGACAGATGTTATAAAGATTTATTTTGGAACGTTTATGCTTTTGTATAAATCTTTATAACATCTGTAAAAATTTATCGTATTTGTAAACAATTTTACAATATTTTAAATATGTATCTTTATAATATGTATCAATGAAGAAGGACCGGATGTGCGAGAGATGTCTGATGTGTAATTTTTTTTTAAAGCTAATGTTGTATATACAAAGTATATAAAAAAGAAAAATACAAATAAAACATCTACAACACAAAGTATGGCGAACGTAGAAGAAAGTGTTTTAATTCATAAAAAAAAGTCTTCATAATGGACGGTGTTAACGCCCTAAGTTTATGAAACTAAATCTAAAAACTTACATGAGTTTTAATAATCATGACATTATTATCATACATAATAATGATATAATACGTTTACGTTTTTTTTATATTTAATACTAAAGATACAGTGTGATCAAATCACGAAAATTGGACATTTGATATATTATTGTAACACCTGATGATGTCAACATAAGTTGACGTAACAGCTGTCGCGTAAAAAATACAATATTTAGATATATAAAACAAAGTTCTTTAATTTAACAGTTTATACTTTAGATTAAACTATTGAAAAGCGCAAATTTAAAAATAAATTGATCAGAATTTATAGAACCTTCATTTATATAGACATTATCTTCAAAAATGAACCGCGTGTATGTCAAATATTGATGTAGGTACTCGTATTAAGATTATTTGGTGGCTGAGAGTCTTAAAAATATGTGAGTAAACAAGTAAAACACTGCGCAAATATAAAGGTTAGCTCCGCATTTCGTTCCATCTTCATTATGCCAATAATATTGATTTCTTCGTAATTCCAAATACGCTCAGAAGTTATCGCACGATATTGGCATTCCGATGCGAACTTTCTTAGTGGATTTTCTAAGAATTTCATTACTTCTAAAAACTCATTAATTTCTCATATTTTTTCTTTCTCCTGCGTATAATGGTTTTTATAAAGTACCTGTAAATGTCGCTATGTCATTCACCTGTATTATTCTCATAATCCTTCCTCCTTTCATTCTTCAGTCCGTCTCATCCCTGCCCCCCGCCATCCGAACCTCACCCCTTCCTTAAATATTAAGCCTCCCCTTTCTTACCTTAATACCTTTCTTAGGCGGCAAATATTCGTGATGAATTTTCATTTCCATATTGCCCTTCGCACCTCGGGGTTTTTAGTTGATTTTAAAACAGTTTTCTCGGATTCAAAGAAAGAAAAACGTACAAATTAATAGTCCGTCGAGACTGAAAGCCATCCTTACATTTTTCCGTTGTGCAAAATGTAAAGTTTTAATTTATGCAAATGAAGAAGGCGGCTCCAATTTAAATATTCGTGCCCAAACGGACAGAACTAAACTTTTTTAATTCCCGCTTCTGGGGATATTTTATTTCATACACAATAGTTTCAACGTCTGCGTTTCGAGCAATATTATTTCTGACTTTAATATTATTTTAATTAAATGTTTTTAATAAGTGAACTGTAACAGCTGTAGGTACAACAACATTACCATGTAAATTTTTCAATCATATTTTATTGTCGAAATTTTTTTTATGAATTAAAACACCGCCTACTGTTTTGTTAAACGGACAATTGTTTCTTGTCTTAAAAAATATTAATAGTTATTTTTCTAAATCAATAGCTTGCTTATTCTTTCCCTTTGCAATTTCCCATCATCTGGGGTCGGCCCTCCTCGTACGAACACGCAAAACTTTCCTATTTTGACTCATCTCCATTGTCAGGTTCTCGCGTTGGAGCTCCTTTTCCATGTTGGCCCACCATGTTGCCATTGGTTTTTTTTTGGTTTTTCTTCTTCTTGGTTTTGTGGGAATGCTGAGGGCTTTTTGGACAACGTGTTCGCTGTCTTTTCGCATCATATGACCGTACCACCAGAGTCGAGATTCTCTTAATTTTTCCGTTATTGGGGCAACCTTGAAGCTAAATCAATAGCTTCAGTGAAATAAATCACCCTCAACCCAAAACTACCATTCAAAATATACTTTTCAAAACAAAACAATTAACCCTTTGATCTCATGATAATGTTATTTCCCTGGTACTCTACTTAAGTTAAACATGTTACATATAGTATAATATGTATATTCCTAGGTTCTTCTGGTGAGTTTATATCGTTCTCCCGATGATGAAGGTGTAAAGCCTTCGATACACGTTGAGACAAATAAACTCAAAAGTGGAATAAACAGTCATAAAAGAAGAACATCATAAAAAACCTAATGTAACTTCACAGTGCTAACGTGTTAAATTTACCAAAAATCAAAAAAAATATTATATTGCTTTAAAATAAAATGTTTCGCCTAACTAAGTCATTTTCGAATGTGATAATGGACATTTGATAATGTCATGGCATTCCAGTGTTAACGTCTTAAGTTTATCGAAAATTTAATTTATTTTTGCTTAAAAGTTTTTGAATTTAGTACTCGTGTTTACTTCTTTTTAATACGCGACGATGTTCATGGCAAAGAATCGTGACCTAATAAGCAGAGCGTTTCGTTATGATTAAAGCAAAGTAAAGACATAACTTCGCAGATGTATATAATGTAAGTGGGTAGGCATTTATTATCCTTGAAACATGAATGCCGTTAGGAGAACTGATTAAATGTTTCGCCTAAATAAAGGATATTTATAGGAAAATCGATCGCCCCTCGCAGCTCTCCAGAAAATGACATCGCACACATTTTACGTCGTATTAATTAAGTCGTATGCCACTTACATTAAGCTTTATTATACCATGCAATATTGAATTACTATATTATGGTTTATTTTTGTATATTTTATGTGAAACGTTAATGATTCTCATGAATTAATTATTTTATCTACTATTCTTTAAGAAATATGTCATTATCGTTTTTATGACACCATTTTGGAAATAGAATCGTAGTCGAGATAGGAATAGACAACTTCAAGAATGCTGCAATTCGTGTCATTTCCTTTGTCCTTTACGGGTATTTAGAGTGGATCAAAGGAATTAGGACAGGCGATTAACTCGGTGTAAATAATCATTCTACCTTGAAAATTATTAACTAGGTAGGCATATATAATACAATCAATACGTACATTCCTAGTGTCGACTGATAAACATTCTATTTGTAAAACGTTTATATAAGTAGTCGTTTGGACATTTTTAACAAGAATGAAATGATACTGTTACTTTATTTTTGATTGAACAATAATGTTCTTCTTCTTCTTCTTTTAATAGATCTGACGATCTGTGACACAGAAATCATGTCTGATGATGAGATCCAGCTGTCCTTCCATCTCTTAGGCGGTCTTCCAGGTGGGCGGTGTCCGGAAGGGATTTCATAAGCGGCTGTATATGCAAGTCTATCACCATCCATTCGCGTTACATGGTCCTCCAGTATCTTCTTCTGGATCTACTCCACTGAACTCTTTTTCTTATGTCTACGTTGCGGACATGATCTCGGAGAGTTTTTCCAGTAATTGATCTTAGGACCTTCATCTCCGATGTTCTTAGTAGTCCCTTTGTTCGCAAAGTATCGGCCCGCGTCTCTACAGCGTACGTCATGATAGGTCGCACGCATGTTTTATAAATTCTGATATTGCTGTCGATACGCATGTGCTTGTTCTTCCAGACCAGATTATTCAGGCATCCTGACACGGCAGAGGCTTTACTAACTTGTTCTCGTACTTCGGTATAAAGGTCATTTTGACTGCAGATCTCTACTCCCAAATATCTGAAACTCATTACTTGCTCCACAGGTATATCATCAACAGTCAGCTTACATCTTGTATGTTGCCTAGATATAATGAGACTTTTTGTTTTGTTGACTGATATGGCCATATTTAGCCTTTGTGATACTGTTTAAAATTTGTACAACATTCTTTGCAGGTCATCTTCAGACTCTGCTATTAATGTGGCATCGTCTGTTCGTTCGTCTCATCGTTTTACTGCCAATTTTATAACCTAGTCCCAAGCCAGCTACCTATAATGTTAATTTGCATATTAAAAACTAAATATTTAGAAAAACTGATAGACTTGGATAATCAGTTGCAACAGTTTATATATAATAAGTTTAGTGTCATTCCTAGGAGACTCCCTTGCCTTTCACACATTAACATATATATTTAAAGCACAGCCCAGTGATGACGCCGCAGAAAGGAGACGAAAAGATAGACCATCGGGAATCGAAAAGAAAGGGCGGGTTCACTGCCAATGTCTTCCCCTGCTCTAGATGCCCTCTAGATGCCCAGAGTGTGTGGGCCCAGGATTAAACTCTTTAGCAACATGAGGATCCACAACCGTGAAGGACAATCTTCCTTGGATATAAGGGACAACCGATGATGATGATACCATTAACATGAAGAACACTTCTTCTTCCTAACCTTGTCCCATTTGCATGGGGTCGGCTCTTCTTGTATGGCGTCTACAGGACTGTCATTCCTGGGTGGCTTCTGGTGGGATCCGGTCTCTCTCTTTCGAAGAAGCAGATGAAGACACACTTATATAATTATGAAACTTACATTAAACCTTAGTTTTTTTTTAATTAAGTACAATAACATGTCCCCGTGGTTGTTCAATCTATACTTGGACAAGTGTATGAAAGAACTTGAAGGCATAGACGCTGGTGCTAAGATGAATTGTTTGTCAGTCAGCTGTTTGCTATATGCAGACGATGCTGTGTTAATCGCTGACAGTAAAGACAATTTGCAAGTCTTAGTGGCAAGGATGTATGAGGCATGCAAAAAGAGTGACTTGGTGATGAATGTGTCTAAATCTAAAGTGATGGTTTTCGAGAAAGA
The DNA here is from genome assembly GCA_022606425.2 of Lepidostoma basale. Taxonomy (NCBI): domain Eukaryota; kingdom Metazoa; phylum Arthropoda; class Insecta; order Trichoptera; family Lepidostomatidae; genus Lepidostoma; species Lepidostoma basale. Next base: position 1,622,066 of record JAHDVF020001325.1, on the reverse strand, counting down.
AAAATGTATGACGATTTGTGATATAAGTGCGATGGGCGAGAAATTGGAGCAAGTTACTGAATTTACGTATCTGGGAAGCATGTTTACAAGGGACGGAAAAATGGAGAAAGACATCGAAAGGAGGGTTGGTGCTGGGAATAAAATAAATGGCGCACTCAAAGTCATTACTGCAAATAGAAATATATCCACAGAAGCAAAGATGGCAGTACACAATGGAGTTCTAGTGCCAACCCTCATGTATGGAAGTGAAGCTTGGAGCTGGCAAAAGAAGGATGAAAGCAGGATAAACGCCGTAGAAATGAGATCACTAAGAAGAATGTGCGGGAAAACGTTGTATGATAGAATACCGAACGATGAAATAAGAAAGAAATGTAAGGCAGATGACTGCATCATGAATAAAATTAAAAAAGGATCCCTGAGGTGGTTCGGACATATGGAACGAATGGATGAGAGTAGAATGGTTAAAAAGTTGTACACAAGCAGCGTGAGTGGGAAAAGAAGCCGAGGACGACCGAGGAAAACATGGCATGACCAAATTAATCAATTACTAAAAGGCGGCCACATTCGAAGTCGGAACAATCGACGTGCGTGTATGGTAAGATGTATGGATGTAGAGGAAGCTCGAGAGGTATGCCATGACAGGCCAGTTTGGCGATCCATCCTCTCTGCCTACCCCTCCGGGGAAATGGCGTGATGGTTAGTTAGTTAGTTAGTTACAATAACATCGTGTCAAACAACAAGCCATTTTGTAAGTAATGTAATGATTGTATGTCAATTCCAGAACAAGATCTTCACTCCAATGTTGTATACGAAGCCTTCTCAGAAACATTGATTATATGAATAAATTTCTAGTATAACTGTATTATTATCTTAAGATTTTGAATTTCTGATATTCCCTCACGTTCCAGCACGTCAATGTGATTTGAAGGATGGAAACTCAATCTAGATATTGTAGGCATTTGCATTACTAATAGATATCTTCAGATCCGTAAAAAAGTGGGACATTTAATGGATATTGTTTTACTATTCTGAACAAATATCTTGCCATCACTTCATTAACCTGAAAAGAGAAGCAGAAAAACAGCCACACTGCTGTATCCTGAAATACCTTACTTTCTATATTTTCATATATCGTTAGACCCAAGCACTTCGATTTTCTCTACTTCGAACAAGTCGCTTTTTATTCATTCTATTTATGGCACTGTTACTCGAAAAATGTCGTAAAACTTAAGTTTACTAAAATCAAAAAATATATAATTTTGCGTAAGAATGACATGTTTCGCCTAAGGCATTATCGAATGTGATAATGGACATTTGATAGTTCCTTTGCATGGGGAAACATGTCGCTCTCATAAAACATAGTAAAACGAATGTTTTTGTTAGTTAATCTGGACACTGGGACTGAGGGAGTAAGGGGGATCCTATTGACTCTTCGAGCGGTGCATGGCCATTACCGTGGTGATGGCCATGCTACGCTGGAGGATTGATCTGATCCCAAGTACCTATCCACACCTCCTCGACTTTGGTCTCCCCTGGAAACTATGCGAAATGTTAGAGATCGAGTGTGAATAACCTCGGTGGATAATATTGATGCATAGGCTAACGTGGAAGGACACCTCGCCAACCCGTCTGGCAAGCGTGGCGTTGTAATGCCAACCACCCCCCGTATGACATGTCATACATGGAGAAGTATGGGGGAGGCCTGTGTCCAGCAGTGGACGACAACGGCTGTTAAAGAAGAAGAAGAATCTGGACACATCATAACTTCCCTGGCCTCCTTGACTTTTTTTTTCATTCACACTGCGTGTATTCACATTTTTCACATCAAAAATGTCACTTAAAAATATACAAATTACATAGATAATCCATTGTTTTGGCCGAAACACTATGATATTTCTTCTTCTTCACTTTTGATAGACTCAGGAGTCTGTTATTTCAGGCGGGTCTCTTAAGACGCTGAACTCCAGTTTTCTCTCCACCATTTCGGGGATCTTTCTGGTTGGCGTTGGCCGTTTGGCGTTCCATGGAGAGCTATGTATGGTATCCTATTTGAGCTCATTCTTTCTACATGTTGATGCCGGTATCGCCGTCTTTGACGTCCCTATATTATATATGATATATGTTTATATTATATATGTTTATATGATACTTCAACATTATTAAATGTTTTAATTTTGAAACACTGTTATTATACGTATCACAATTTGTTTTTATGAGATTTTCACGACAGCTGTTGCCAACATAGGTTGGCGATACAGCTTTCACGACAATCTCATAAAAACATATTGTGATACATATAATAAAAGTGTTTCAAAAGTTAAAAATTAAAAAAAAATACCAAAACTCGGCGAGAAACATCAATAGCACGGTAGATCATAGTCTAATTGAATCGCTGTCCATAAGCTACTTGTGCAAACATGTGACTACCCGTTTGAAAATCCAATCACAGAGATCTGTATCAGGAAAAACATCCGAGCAGTGTGAGGGGCGGACAGTTACTCTGCTTGGAGACTTTCCAGGGGCGGCGACGCGATCCAATACTATAAAAAGTTTATTTTATAAATAAAAAACTTTTATCCAGTTTTAAGTTTATTTTTCACCGCGTGTTTCAAAGGTTTTACACCTTCGTCATCGAGGGAACGATATAAACTAACCAAAATTATTTTTGACAAAATACAGGAACCAGATAATGTAATATATGGGAGATTAAATTAGTTTATCAATCAATCAATCAAATCAGTTTATTTTAACAATAGACATTACAAAAATTATTTTTAAGGCATCTATTGAGAACAAGTAAAATAATATATTTTGCATAGTATACGAGTACTACCAGAAACGCATGAGAGATGCTTCGACATTAGGAAGACAAGATACTCTCCAGAATTAAGAGTATTTGTCTTCTGAACGTACTTTCACTAAAATGAAAGACGTCGATCTCCAAGGAGACCGCGTTCAGCAGATTAATTGCTCTTCTCACCGGTGTCACCAGAGGCAGGTTGGTTCTGGCGGCCGGTAGGTAAAACAATCTATACTGTCGCTGTCGGAGATATCTATCAGGGACAAAAAGCCGAACACCCTCCAGCTCGGCCGAGTTCTCGAGATTAGACAGAATACCAGAGACAGAATAAAAACAAGGGCGTAATGGATTAATGTTTTTAAAAATCATTCTGGTTTGTGTTTTCGTTATTTTAGACTTAGCTGCAGTGTTCATCCGTTTCTTGATCGGATCTTGTCGACTGACTCGGGACAAGTTCGGCTTGAGCACGGTCGGATCAACCGGAGTGGCGGATCAACCGAGAGCGGACGAGAAGGGTACTATTTACTAAGGGGATTCTATTGTACAATGTTTTATATAAATGTACTGTGATCGACTGGGCCATTAACGAAGTTCGGATCGCCACTGCCCTCGCTGGCGACCTAGCGACCGCTTGGCGACTGTGTCGACCGGGACAGACCCCGGCTGCAGTGAATTTCACTTGGAAATACATTCAACGTTTAAGTAATACAAATGACCAGTTGTAATGCATAAGCTTTAGTTTTTCCTTATATGTACACGTGTTGTGTAAGCAGCGTCCAAGTAATAAGACTTAAGTAATACAAATTACCTTTAACAAATCGCTGTTGTCTTTGTAGAACGCATTTTTTTCCATTTAAAGGCAGCGAACAAGATGTTTTCATTTTAATTAAATGGGAGAATATTTTATACGAATAAATACGTATGTTTTCTAGAAGTTTTACTATATTTTTCAAACATTTGATATGCCATAGAAACGCGAAATATGTCACTCCCATAAATTATAATAAAACTTCTAGAAAACAGACGTTTTCATTCGTAATAATGATTGAATATGGAGTTTTACATCATTGTTCAAGAAACAATAAATAAAAGGGAAAAAAAGTATCCACCTTTCTTTAACATAATCGGTTGAACTTAAGATTATATTTCTTATTCTTCTTCTGCTTTCTTTATGACTATGTGCTGACATTTCTCGGAGCCTGTTCCTGGATGTAGATATCCAGCTGTCTCGCCAACTTTTGGGTGGTCTTCTTGGAGGTCAGCTGTGTGTTGGTACTTTATTTGCCACTTTTCTTACCACCCTCTCAGAACACGGTCTATCCACATGATCTCTTCAGTAACGTATTTCCATCTTCGAAATCGCAAATCTTCCTTATTCCAGAATTTCTCACTCAATCTTGGAGTGTCGTACAACGGTTAAGAAAGTCCTCAATTCTATGGTTTTAATGAGACCTTTTGTTCTCATGGTGCCATCCCCTATCCCAATGCCATAAATTATTATATAGGTCAAACGTAGGTTTTGTAGATTCCCATTTTTCTCTACCTGAATTTCAATTTATAATAACCTGATCACAAATTTGCAGGGTGAACAATTTGAATTATTGTGTATTTCGTCGCCTCGGATATCAATCAATAAGAACGATATAATAACTTAAACTAAATTCAGTATTTATATTACTCTTGTGAAGCATGGGTACAAGTGAAACTAGTCAACGTCTAATATAATTACGATTCCGGGGTTAATATGATATATTGACAAAGTTTTTTTATTATTATTATTAATTTATAATGTCTAGTAGTAGGCGAATTCACGAGCCAAAAGAGCTACTTAAAAGTACAGTATAATATTTTTATTTTTATTTTAAGAGTTGAATTTATTTACGAGAACATTGTTTTTAGAAGTCGTTAAAACTATATCATCATCATCAGCCGTCTGTCATCCACTGCTGAACGTAGGCCTCTCCCAAAGCACGCCACCGCCCCCTATCCATTGCCGCTCCCATCCATGTCCAGCAATCCTCTTCAGATCGTCGGTCCAGCGGGCAGGGGGACGTCCAACTCTGCGGAATCCTATACGCGGTCTCCACTCCAGAACCCGTCTCCCCCATCGGCCGTCGGTTCTCCGACAGATATGGCCAGCCCATCGCCACTTCAGCCCGCCCATTCTCAGAGCCACCCCAGTCACCTTGGTTTGTTGTCGAATAAATTCGTTTCTAATGGCGCGTTGGGCGGCCTTGAATCTGTAGACTAGACTTTTTGTCAGTGTCCACGACTCGGCTCCGTACGTCATGACTGGCAAGACGCACTGGTTGAAGACTTTAGTCTTAAGGCATTGTGGTATTTTAGAGGTGAAAACGTGACGTAATTTTCCATGACGTATTTTTTTCTGAAAACTATCTGCACTGAATAAAAACTAGATTTCGTGCTATTCAATAATCGTACATATTGATAATAAAGAAAGGTTATTGAAATAAAATAAAAATTATGTTTAATTTGAAGACAACCTTGCATTTCTATAGAATGTTTCGGTATGTCAGGTTTCTGTGTTATTGTTTTGTTTTATCATTTCAGTGAAAATCATCCAATATTGTCTTGTATTCAAAAACTATCAAATTTAAATTTAAAAATGTATTGTAATCACGTCATTTCTGGAAGAGCCAAATAGACACATTTTAACCACAAAGTGAGCGCTTCATTTGAAAATATTATAATAATAATATTTTGTTAAAGAATGAATTAAATAGACAGACCTTCTCTGGAAAATGTCCGCGTGCGAGCGCCTCTTGGTGGGCGGCAAGGGCTGGATGCTGCCCCGCCGCAGATGCCAGATGGCCAACTCTGGCACTTCACCCAAGCTTGCACTGCGCACCGTACGCATCCTACCACCGGCACACACAATACTGCTGCTATCCATCTTTGGATATTTCACCGAACTAAGTTTGTGGTTCGAGTCTTCACTAAAGTTATATTTTCGTTTAAAAATATTTTATTGATTTGATATATTCTTTAAATTAGTTAAATATCATTTATTACAATGTGTCTTTTTTACATATTATATTTTATATTGTAAAGAGGAAAACGTATTTATTTTGGGAGTATGAGGTTATGATTTTCTTTTCATTTATTTTTAATCTACTGGTATTAATTTATATTTTATTCTTTTGTTTTCGAACAAAGTATGTGAACACAATATTTTTTTAAACTTTTGACACTAAATTATTATATAAAGTAATCTATTTTTCTCTGTAATTTATTTTCACATATTGTTAAAGCTGTTAAAGTGATTTAAACGTGTTAAAATGCATTCACATTTTTACTTCATTCCAATAATAATACTCTTTATAAAAAAGTATTAAAATAATTAAGTACTTTTGTATCAACCCTGAAAATAAATACTATCGATGTGAAAATGTAAGTTATTTGTGATCGAAAAACAATTTAACCCTGAATGTATGAAATCTGTACCTGAGAGCTATAAAGTCTTAAGAACGAAATGAAAATGATGGTCCTGTCAAATTTTCGTTAGGTTATGACGTTCAGAAAATTTATCTGTCTAAACTGTTCCTTTAAAAAAAATCTAAAAATTCACTTAAGACTTTATGACTCTCAAGTAAAGAAATGTAATAATTAATAACGACATATAATTTAAATACTGAAAAAATCCTAAGATTAAAAAATATATTACCCAAAATTATTACTTGCTAGTGGACGCTATGCTTTAGAGCAGGATTTCCCAAACTTAGATATATTTTTCTGCATCTAATAATTTTAAGTATGAATGATCGTGACATTGGAAGTTGGTGCATCAATTTAATTGTTTGACCAGTGTTGAGAGACAAAGGTATATAAGTAATATATTGAAGAGATTTTTGCTTTCAAGTGGAACTTTGTTAAGAGCTATAAATAGTTTTTTTTATATAACATAAAATAAACCTAGTTATAAGTTGTGACATCAAATATTGTATTTACTACATGAAACAAATATTCCTTATTTTTCTACCTATCCTACAACTTACACCAGGTGCTGCCAAAATTCAAATATTCTCAAAGCAGAGAAAAGGTTTATGACATTCTGCTTTAGAACTCCAATCCACAAATAAGCCTGGTCGAATTGTAATTAATTTTTATGTCAAAACGTGAATTGCCAAATTGATTTCTACACCATCGCGATTTATTTTCGTTTACATTCGTCATAATTGAAAAGTGAAAGAATATTGTCAGCTTCGTAAATCCATTAATCTATATTCTGGTGACATTACGCAGCACTGTGATTGGACAGCAAGTGTGAGGAACGGGAAAAGGGCTAGTTCCATTACCGCCCACTCACGAATATTGGCGCCCGCGGCGAGCTAACGGGCGTCATCCATTGCTGCAAATTGGATTTTTCCCGCTGTTTCGAGGATTAGTCACGTGTCTATGGTGTCCACCTCTTATCGAATTATTGCACTTAGTAAACACGACAACATGGAGCCGTGTATGCACTGCTCTTACGAAACTACAATATGTAATCAAAATGTAATTTTGATTGCAGTTTTCACAAATGTTTTAGTATTTCATTTCATTATAATTTTTCATTACAATAAAACGTATTTCTTTTAAAGGTAGTTAAACGATGTTTAATCCCTCATTAATTGATACAAACAATATACTTGATTTGTGGTGTGGCATTATTAAAAATAATTTTAAAACAATTAAACTTTTTTTATTCACCATTTAATTTATGTTTTATAAAACCAACCAGTTTCACTCCCGCCGGAGCATGTCAGGGTAAAAAATATATTATGTAACAGAGTGTTTAGTTACCCTGACGAAACTCCGGTGGGAGCGAAACCGGTTGGTTTGATAAAACAAAAATAAAGTGGTGAAAACATAATTCAACTGCTTTAAATTTATTTATACATTTATTTAACTATAGTACATTCTCATCAGACATTAAAAATAAAGGCTTTTCAGTAATTTTTTTTAATTTAACATAGAAATAATAAATCATAGAATTTAATGCAATATATCGTATTTATTGTTTCTTGAACAATGATGTAAAACTCTATACTAAATAATTATTTTGAATGAAAACGTCTGTTTTCTAGAAGTTTTATTATATTTTCTGGAAATGACACGTTTGTCCTTAATGACATGTCATACATGGAGAAGTTTGGGGGAGGCCTATGTCCAGCAGTGGACGACAACGGCTGTTAAAGAAAAAAGAAGAAGAAGAATGCCTTAACAAGGCTAAGCATATAATTCTCATAAAATATAATAAAACTTCTAGAAAACAGAAATACTCATTCGTATTAATTATTGCAATATAACTTCTATATTTAAATATGTTATAATACAATAATTTATTATTGAATGCGAAATATTTTTGAACACCTTTGTTAAATTTAATATTAAAATTTTTCTTTGGCACTTTTCGTTATAATCGAGTCCTAACTTTTATGTATATTCAAAATTAAATAATGAAATGAATACCATAACCCTATTATTAATAACTGTGTAAGATAAAAGTTGGTTATGTTAGAAGTCGGAAGAATCGACGTGCGTGTATGACTCGTTGTATGAATGTGGAGGAAGCTAGAGAAATGTGTAGTAGTGTGGCTGCCTGCCCCTGCGGAGAAACGGCATGATGGTTTGTTTGTTTGTTTAAAAGTAAGGTAAGGGTATACTAAATCAACATTATATTATAATACTTTGAAAACTTTTTTTTTTACTTAACTCTACATGGCTGTGTCAAAATTACCAATTGTGTTTTTATGAATCTTAACAACTAAATTTTAAAAAGTTTAAATATCTAGATAAAAATGTATATTTTTAAATATTCACTATTACCGATATAAATGCAACAACTATTAGAGATATAAAAAATTTCCTATTGTTTTATAAAATTACTTTTTCTATTGTGTCGTTATTATTTATTTTTTCCCTTTTATATTCATTAAATTAATTATTCACTGTTGAATTTATTCACTTTGAATTTGTACTCACTAAAATTATTTTAACGTTCGCACAAAATAAACACTGTAAATTCCAAATTCAAATGCGCTAATCGAGCCGAAACACGAAAACACTCGATGTCATTACCGATGTTAACAAATTCGTCAGACCGCGAAATTTGAATTTCAAATTCGGAACGACCGGTTATTGAGCGAGAACAATATCGACAAAGGATTCGAAATTTGAAACAATGCGGTTTAGAGGATGTCTCCTTTGGATATGCAGTCGGCATGCGACTAGGGACTAGTCTGCGCGCGTAACCAAGTTTGGCGGGACTGAGTCACTCTTATCACAAATTAATATTATTGACAGCCCGCTGGTTTACTGCTTATAGCTACGTTGTGGTACCTAGCACACTGGGAATGAAAGACAAACAAGGTCTTCTTTGGGGCTTATAAACAGAGCCGTCACTAGAAGATAATAAAAAAATAACATAAAAGTCCTCACGTTTTAAAACTATCAAAATAACAAAAATAATTCAGCTTCCAAATATTTATATTCCATTAAGTTATAACTTACAGTTTCTTTATTATACAGCTAAGTAGGACATTAGAAGTAAATACAATGAACCGGTTAGAGGCATTTGAAATGTGGCTTCACCGAAGAATGTACAGGATCCCATGGACAGACAGAGTGACGAACACAGAAGTCCTGAATCGTGCAGGAGTAAATAGAGAGCTGCTGACATCGATCAAAGTCCGCAAGATTCCATATCTGGGTCACGTTCTACGAGGAGAAAAATATCGCCTGCTGCATCTAATTTTGAAGGGAAATATAGAGGGCCGCAGGGGGGCAAGGAGAAGGCAGATCTCTTGGCTGCGCAATGTGAGGGAATAGACGGGAATCTGAACTGTGGAGGAGCTATTCCGGACAGCGCAGTATAGGGAAGAGTTTACCAGAGTGATCGCCAACGTCGGGGGGACCTGACAGGGCACTTTAAGAAGAAAAAGAAGTTATAACTAACAATAGGAAGGCTTGACTTAGGAAATTGACTTCGGGATGGGAATTTGCAATATTGTAGTACCCCGTAAGTGTCGTCGATTGAGAATTTAAGAAAGCGCAATGGTCAATCAATTTCGAAAAGAAAACATTGCGCTTTTTTACTTTCTCAATCTACGACTGTTTGGAGGTACTGCAATACTGAAAATTCCTATCCAGTTTCCTATGTCGCACCCTCCTCTTCTAAGTACAGTTACGAATGATTTGCATTTAGTTTAAAGTACAGTTTCGAGTTTCCCAGACACGCTGGGCAGGTGGATGTATCCCTAAACATAACATCCCGTCACATCACTGCGTGCTTAAAGACAAAACTACTAGTTGAGATTTATACCCTGGCTGATATTGTCGTCGTCGTCGTCGTCTTAAATTAGGAGAAACATCGCCAGTAATATACATTCCAACAATGTTTCCAACAGACAGCTGAACCTCTGTAAGCCAGAAGTCCAAGTCCAGAGAATGGAGGAATCAGCCGAGTGACTCCAGGCATACGCTATGTTCGGTCTCAAGATTTAAATCAAGATAATTATTTAAATGCAATCCAACACTGGTCTCCTAAAGTCGAGAGATTGGACAGGTGAAAGGAAATCTCTGGATACCTAAATTAAACGATACCCTATAAAACCCTTCCGTTTAGACACGAATGAACTGAATGCGTACACGCGTTTTTATATCCAGGGACAGCGTATCCTTCATGGCAGTACGACGCTTTGCATCTGTGGCATGAGGCAATCTTGCCCATGCTGATGAAAATGTGGTTCAGGCGTCCGGCAGTGCGATCCAGCTGGCGGACTTATGGTTCGACCTTATTGAACCGACTTCCATTGACACGATGATGAAGAAACTCATGATGTGAAAATGTAGAAAAACTAAGATTAAAATAAAAACAGTAAAACAATAACTGAGTGCGGCCCTGATTATAATTTTAGATAATACACGATTCCCCATACACATGCACACCAACACTTGTTAGCACCTATTGCATATATTGTCGTCGAAGGCGTCAATTGTTCAACGGAGAATAATTATTCGACTGTAAAACGATTCCTAGGAGTCTATTCTTGAATACCAATCAATAAAAAATATATACGCACTTCAATAATAACTATGCAGAACATTGAAAAACTTGGTTAAATTTACTTTAATATTTTAAGGCTCCGAATTTATATATTTTTACATTAGCTACTCGGACATGTTTATAACGCAATCATCACTGGATCAAATATTATATAATATAGGATGTTTTTTAAGAGGTTTGATTTTTAAACTGGCAACATTGTTTCTACAGGGTGTCAATTTGACAGTTGATAGTTGATTTGTAGTCAGTACGTTTTGCCATTTTACCCAGTTGCTCGATAAAGTTGTCGAAAATTTGACTTCACGATTGCGCTTCATTCGAGTTAGCCGTGGCGCTCATAAGCCCGAAATCGTATTTAACAATGATCGCATAAAATTATCTATTAAATAAAGCCAATATCAAAGACATTAACATTATTTTAATGTGTTTTTTTTTATTTTGAATTTGTATAGGTACCTCTAAAAAAACTCCCTTTTTATAACAATGTGTATAAGTACAATTTATTTTAACTACTCGTATTATATTTGAATCTTATGACATGTGATAAGTAGCTAAATCTATCGCCATTTTATTGTCACGTGAATTCTACACCAGACCAAAGACAGTGTGACAATAATACTGTTATCGCCGGGAATCGAACCCGGGACCTTCGGTATGGAAGTCAGAGCTCTTACCACTCTGCCACGAAGGTCGTTATTATTGAAGTGCGTATATTTTTTTTATTTTTTTGGTATTCAAGAATTAGAGTCTTAGGAATCATTTTACAGTCGAATAATTATTCTCGGTTGAACAATTGACGCCTTTGTTAACCCTTAACGTACCGTGTTCAAAACAAAACGCTCGCTCCCATGTGGTAAATTCAGTTTACCGCTAACTTTATCTAAATATCAAGCATATGACTCGATGAATCAAAATTTAATTTATGTCATCTTGCAGGGAATTTCATTAGGAATAGATCGATATCTATAACATACATGGATTATTTGAAAAACATATCATTATTAATTTTTTTCTGGAACCATGCGATTTCTGATATGGAATGCGTCACAGCATACGAGCAACTGGACACCAAGTATAAACTTGTCTTGCGGCCGGCGGCCGGCGGGGCGAGACTTTACGAGATTTTACGTATGATAAAGGCACCTAGGCAAAATGTATAGTACGTTCAAGACAACGAGTACGTATTAATATTTGTCCCTTTTGGTAAAGTGTTAATATTTTCACAGTTCTGATATTATTAAGTTGCGTGCTGCGTTTTCATCCACAGTCGGTATTATTACGTACCTATTGAAAAGGCCAGACATATAATTTATAATACGTTCAAAACAGCGAGTAAGTATTTGTCACTTTTGATAAAGTTGTAAATATTAGCAAAACAAATTCTACCTTAACACGAATGAAGGTGAGGGCAGTCTTAGAAAATATTTTTTTTGGGATGAAGGAAGTAATTTTTTGCTTTTTTTTTTATTACGAAATATTGAGAACACTTCAATGGAGGATTACAATTTTTTTTATAATATTAGGGTCCATAGGTTTTAAGAAAATCAACTTTAAATTGGCAGTGGAAACTCAATTGACCACATGGCAACGCAACGGTTAAAACGACAATATACTCGTATGTATGTAATAGGTGTAATTAACATCGTTGTTGTTTCTTGGGATGCCACTAAAGCCTTTTTATCGAGGTAGTTTCCCATTTATTTTCACATGTTTGTGTACAACAGGTTATTTGAACCTAATTACAGTTTACAATTATTTTATCTATTGATTCTTGTGACATGTGATAGGTAGCTAATCTATTCACATTTAATTGTCACGTGAATTCTGTATCAAACCATAAACAGTGTCACATCACACTGGCGTCGCCGGAAATCGAACCCGAAACCTTTAATGTGGCAGTCATAGCTCTTGCAACTCTGACACGAATACCGTCAAAGTCGTATATTTAATAAATAAAAATCTAAAATGAAACATGTTCCAATAAAAAAATGTTTTTGCATAGATATATCTAGGGTCGAAGCACCAGTATTTGACCGCCCCCCAGTAAATGACCGTTGGTTAATAAAACAAAATATAATAAGAATTGCTCTATGTGTCCAGTCAAAAAAATTGAATCCCAAGAAACTATGACAAAAGAGGTAGGCAGAGACTACTGTTGGTAAGAAACAAAACTATCAGTTTTGAACTGTGCCTTGTCAAACGGTAAAAGTGCGTCTTCCCGTTGTTGTTCTGAGAATGTTAGTAGTTTTTTTATATGGAAAAGTGTGGTAAGTGTTTTTTTAAATGTTATTTCTTATGCAATTCTTTGAATATTTACATATTTTTACACGTTAGGGTGTTTCATAATGTGACAATATAACAAAATCTAAGTATTGTATCAATATAACCTGAAGTGGTCAATTACTGGTGATTGTGCAATTTTTTTAGAGAAATATTAATTTTAATAGTAATACTCATATTTCAATAAAAAAGTTAGAAAATTTAGAGAAGTCAATGTGTTTTTTATTATTTTCTTTTATTTGTACACTGAAATAATGAAATTAATGCCTTTAATGTGGATTTCAGTACAAGCTGAACCTTAAACGGTTATTCATTGGTGATTTGACCCTATATAAATAAATCTCAATGTGCGTTATTGTGTTGCCAAAAATCTCGGTTAATCCTGGATAGATCCTTCTGTAAGTCTCATAATAGATTAAATGGAACACGGCGATGGGGTTATAGGCCTATTTTTGTTACGAATCAAGCTCTAATTAACTTTATAAATTAATTAATAATTTTCGTAGTACAGGCGAATATAGACCTTAATAATCGAGCTCTGAATCCAATTTTTAGAGTTCATATTCACTTGGCATGGCCAGGAAAGGATTTAGCCGTTTAATTTTAAATAAAAGAATTTTCTAATACGTTACATGGAATTTTTATATAACTAGGAATTAAAAACATTCTAATCTGATTTCAGAACTTTAAAGGTATATGGATTTATTGCCGATAGTTAAATTATTCATTAAAATACCTTTATCTGCGAAGTTTTGATTGTGAGCTTTTCTTCGTCATAAATTAAGCGGCCTCGCTACATTAAATAAGTCCCTAAATTGGAACGCGTGACGTGCGTACACAGGATGGCCGAAAAAAATGGAACTGCCATTTTGTTATTTTGAAATAATAAGTCATTTAAGTACCCTAAATGAAACATAAATCGTAAATTATTAAAACTTTATAACCAATTAAAAACTTTTTCATAAAATTTAGCAGAGTTGCATGTAAAAGTAGCATAAACAAAATTGGTTCGATTTCGGCGACTGAATTACTGAACATCCTTATTACACATGTTAACCTTTTCTTTGCGATGCAGTGTAGCTAGCACACATTGCTACTAATAACTGTAATATCTATATAAAAATAATAAATACTGGGTTTTGATGTTCGTATTCATACACACACACACACACACACACACACACACACACACACACACACACACACACACACATCTCGCATTTCACTCTCGCCTTTTCTGTATTCGAGTGTGCGAGAGAGACAATTAATTATCATTCGCCCAGAAATCGAATGGAATCGTCGGTCGGATTCGGCCCGTTTACATGAGTATCGTTTACATCTCGGTCTACGGTTTTTCAAACATCATAAACATTTGCTGATTTTACTCTTGTTTCTTTTAACAATTAGAGTTAAAATAAAACCATTTTAGACTATGCAGTAATATCCTATCAATATTAAATTTATCAGATTTTTAGTTCTCATTTTGAAGTGTGTATTTAATACACAGCACAGCTACGCGTGGATCTTTAGCAAATTATGGGGTAGGTTTAGTCGATTCTTTTTTCGGCCAACCAGTGCGTATGTGCCCATGTATTATACATTTTACATAGCAGGTACATTATCTACCCGAACATTAATGTAGAACAGTCGGTTTAGTGATTAGGATTGTCCCAAACTTCGGCAATAAATTACTATCCTTGGTAAGGCAATCTACAGGAAATGGTGACGTTATATGCAAATTGTTCGGTTCTAATAGACGACCGCGAGGAGATAGGCGAATCAATAGGTGGGAATTGCGAAACACTTTAGCTTTACGAAAATATGTTGTTTCTGTCAAACAGATAGAAATACTTAAAAATTATAATTGTCATACCAATTATACCTCGTTTTAATTGCTCAAACAAATAAAAATGACAAGATTTAAGCCATCCCATAGTGGTATTGTGTAGCTAGTTCACATAGTTTCCAATAGTTTAAACAATTCAATAAAGACAATAAGTCGTAGGTAGTTTCAATCGAAGGGATTGGTTTGCAGCAAAGTGTAACATTTTGCTGGTTCATCATCATCATCATCAGCCGTCTGTCATCCCTGCTCAATGTAGGCCTCTCCCAAAGCCCGCCAGCGCCCCCTATCCATTGCCGCTCCCATCCATCCATGTCCAGCAATCCTCTTCAGATCGTCGGTCTAGCGGGCAGGGGGACGTCCAACTCTACGGAATCCTGTACGCGGTCTCCACTCCAGAACCCGTCTTCCCCATCGGCTGTCGGTTCTCCGACAGATATGGCCAGCCCACCGCCACTTCAGCCCGCCTATCCGTAGAGCCACCTCAGTCACCTTGGTTTGTTGTCGAATAAATTGGTTTCTAAATCTGTCCCTCAAGGTTATTCCAAGCATGTCTCTTTCCATGGCGCGCTGGGCAACCTTGAATCTGTAGACAGGTTATTTTGCTGGTTATAGGGATGCAATTTGGGCCTTTAATGTGGTAGTTTCCCGTTGCTTTCCACATTCGAATATAATATAATAAATAAAGGATTCATATTTCCGGTATCCTTTCGTTAAACATTGGCATATCGATTGACATAATTGATTATTATCTTTTTTTATAAACTTAATAGACTCTTTTGATAATGGAATTCGATAATCACGATGTTTTTATGAATAGAAACACTGCATTTTCCACTTTTTAATTTATTTTTCTCGACATGTTTCGAAGGGTTTACTCCTTCACGATATAGACTGAGTTTATGTCGGCAGAAACTATATTAACTCATATATAACTCATATATTATATATAAACTCTCTTCTTCTTCCCTATTGTAGACCTGTGGGGTCAGTTCTCCAGAGTGTTGCTCCTCCTGCTAAGTAGACTCCCAGCTGTCCTTCCATCTTTTAGGAGATCTTCCACGATGACGAGTCGCATGAGGCTGATTATGCAATGTAATATAGGGGAGTCTGGTGGTGTCCATTCTTTGAACATGACCGTACCAGTCCCTGTTTCGCTGTCTGCTTCATCTTATAATATCCTCAACCTCACATATCTCTCTTATTTTGGTGTTCCTCACGCGATCTCTCGGTGTCTTGCCTGCTATCGTCCTCAGTCTCTTCATTTCGGAATTCCTCAAAACTTGTTTGGTCCTTACTGTGTCTGCCCTTGCTTCGACGCCATATGTTATTTATAAACTCGGTTTAATTTAACTCAGTTTATATCGTTCTCCTAATGATAAAGGTTTAAAACCTTCGAAGCAAATTCAGAAAATTAAAAAATAAAATGTTGCAATTTGAAATTTCATGGTAGAAGTTCATTGTAATTAATGAAAACAAAAAAAGCTGTAATTCTGGAGTCACATCGAATCTCCAGAAGATGGCAGCGAGCTGCAGAAACCGATCAAAGACCCAAACGAAAGTGGAATTTAACATAATATGCATTAAAAAAAGAAACTTTCATTTTATTTTCATAGTTGAGAAAAATCAACTAAAAAATAAATAACTGTGTTTAAATCAATAAAAAAATCGACATTATAAAATTCCTGTGTGAGATCCTTAAGCATATCTAAAAAATTCTTTCATATTATTGTTTTGTCAAGCATGTGACTATCCAACAAATTGATAAAAAATCGATTTCATGACATTGATAACACTTAAGTTAAGTAAACAGATGCATTATTGAAAGTACAAATAAATTATTTCCCGATAAATGGTGGTTATAAATTATTGATCTTTATCGTTAACAATAAACGTTCGACAAAGGTTTAAGTTAAGTTATATTACGTACTTATGTTGTGAAGATATGACGTTAATATTATTTTAATTGAGGTTTACAAAATAATTTATTGCGCGGTTTTTCTTTAATACCTACTTCAACGTGTTTTATTATTTATTTGTACAAAAGTGTGCATGAAATAATGTAATGGACACCATTCTAACGCTTAATCTTACCTTACCTATACTGCGTAGCTAGTATACATTGCTTCTATTATAATAACGAACGAACGACGAAATAAGGAAAAAATGTAAGACAGATGATTGCATCATAAGTAAAATTAAAAAAGGATCACTGAGATGGTTTGTACATATGGAACGAATGGACAAGAGAAGAATTGTTAAAATGTTGTATACAAGCAGTGTGAGTGGGAAGAGAAGTCGTGGAAGGCCAAATTAATCAAATACTGAAAGGCGGCCACATTCGGTGTCGGAAGAATCGACGAGCGAGCATGCATGTTACGATGTATGAATGTGGGGGAATCCAGAGAGGTGTGTCAGGACAGAACGGTGTGGCGGTCCATCCTCTCGGCCTACCCCTCCGGGGAAACGGCACGATGGTTAGTTAGTTAGTTATATGGTAAATCTAATTTACACTGAAATCAGATTTTAGGTAATCCTCCGTTATACATCTACGCCCGATTGAAATAATTGTATTATTATATAATATAATAAATGCTTTATGGCACAGAATAAATATTTAATCCAAAATAGGAGATATATCACAAATACACTCAAATAATATACGTGTATGTGTCGGAAATTCGCCCATTGAAGTGTAAAGAGAAAATAATTTACGACTTTCTCACACCCTGTTTGTGTCATACTTCGTTACTTATATAATTGCGCGTAGAAGAGAGACAGGTAATTAGTCATGCTATATATAATATCATGAGTGGTTGTCCGGAATAATATTTTTTTTTCTCAAACGTTTTGACCATTCGCCGATTTAAAAAACGTGTTTTGATCAATTGAATTTTAAATATTATCAATTAAAATTTTAACCGTTAATTTAATAAATATCCTTTAAGTGTAGTGATAATTGGTAGCGCCGCTATACGCGGATTTTTTTAGAATATTTAGGGCAATGTTAAAAGCAATAATTTTCAGCGATTCATAAACGATACACTTAAAAAAATACGTATAGATACCTCTTGATATAGCGTATATTAAAATAAAGGGGTTTTGTGAGATCGTGAGAACTACAGAGGAATAAAGCTCACTTTCCGCAAATTCAAAATCTTCTTCTTCGTGTCAATGGCACGCAATTTTTTTATGGAATGGCCCGAAATACCGCCTTATCAAAATATAAATAGGCAAAAACCCAGATGTCGTCGAAGAGAGAGCACAAAGCTAAAAGCGGAAAATCATTACTGATTACGATTGTACAATGAATCAAAGGGTAAAAAATCCGTGAATATTTCACGGGTTGCAACTAGACTCTTATTATTTCTCTTGCCATTGTGGTGGGAGATTTGGCCAACTTTGTGTTTTTTCCAGGGCGCCAGTGGTTATTGTTACGGTAACACCACCCGTGGAGAGACTCCTAATCTGGGAACGGGTGATTATTCAGAGACTGCTGACGATGACGAAAAATCTACCATAGAATCTGTTCATACGTTGAGGATTTTTTTTTAAAAGAAATATGAAAGACGAAACATTGAACTAGACGCGGGAAGAAGATGTTTTCAGAATTCGTATAAAAATCCAGTTTACAAACGCGAATAACCATGCTTAATTAACAAATATATTATGCTCATATATACGTAGTCGGAATTAGTACAAATATTAATATATGTTGTGTAAATAGTATGAGTTACTTTGATTAATATTCTGATTTAACGCTAAACCTAGGTTAAGGTAGATTGTGTTATCGTCAGTGGCATACTCGTATAGGTGTACCTGCATACTAAATAACGTATACGTACATTTACTTACTATTTAAATAATAATTTAATATTATTCTTTATCGTTAATTTTTCAATCGTCTTTTGGGTGGAATAAAAACATGCACAATAGTAAATATACTATTAATATTTCTTTTAAGTTGTTTTATCCTTCAATGATAAAATCATATTTAATTTGGTACTGAATACTTGGTGTATGCTTTGGCAATATATGATAACAAGATAATCTTTATGACCATTAAATTTTTAATTCGGAACAATTTCTAAAAATATCAGCAAGATTAAAATCATTATTAAATTTGTAATACAATCATTTCCCTTCTACATTTGTGTGTGTACGTGCGAACATTAAAAATCGTAGTATTTTATAGGTTTCAGATTTCTTTAAAACATTTTAAAATGCATATCCTTCAATACAGAATTGTTTTGAATATGTTGTAAAAGCCGTGTAATAATAATAATGATTTTATAATGCCTCAGACAGGTGAAACATGTCATTCACATAAAATATAATGAATATCTAGAAAACAGAAGCTTTCATTCGTATTAACTATTTAATAATAATAAACTTAATTTCAAACATAGTTTTCTATTTGTAAACAATATACCTACCTACACAAAAAACGTTTGGGAATATCAGCCCGGAGAATTTTTTTTGTCTATATTGGTGTCATTAATGTTGTTATTTGAAATTTCGTGGTATACGTTCATTGTTAATAATGAAAAAATATACCTATATACATATTTAGATTTACCACTAATGTTTGTGACTTCGACCGGTTTCGGCAGCTCGCGACACAAACGTTAGTGGAATTTAATTAAATATCCCTAAAACGCATGTGGGGTAGAACGATATACGACAGAATCTCAAATGCTGATATAAGAAAGGAATGTATGTAGAGCGGAAGAAGGTATTATGAACAAAATTATGAAAGGATTGCTGCGTTGGTTCGGACATATGGAACGCATGGATGGAGAAAGAATGGTTAAGATAGTATACGTTAATGATGTACATGGGGTGCGAAGTCGAGGCAGACCGAGGAAAACATGGCATGACCAAATTAATCAAATTTTAAAGGTTGGTCATGTTAGAAGTCGGAGGAATCGACGTGCGTGTATGACTCGTTGAATGAATGTGGAGGAAACTAAAGAGGTTTGCCAGGATAGAGTAGTGTGGCGGTCCATTCTCTCTGCTTACCCCTTCGGGAAAACGGCGTGATGGTTTGTTTGTTTGTTGCATTATAAAAAGATTTTTTACAAAAAAAAAAATTTCATTATTTATGTTGGTGTCAATAATACGATCCTTGCTGGTGGTTATCTCAAGGCTGCTCCCCCACCTTCTGGAAGTGACTACGTTGGAAATGAGGATATGTTTTATATATGGAGGCATAGGTAATGAGGGAAAGTTTGGAAGGATATAAATAGTCACATTATTATTAATACCCTTTTTACCTGTCTAAGGTGAATGTGAGGTGGTGGTGGTTGGGAGGAGTGAAGGCGAGTAAGGGGAAATTGAATTGGCCCGCGATCTATCTCTAAATTTGTTGTAGGCGCCTGTGGCGGTAGTGAGTGTCAGGGATGAAGTTGGAGGTGTCTTGTATAGAAGGACACAGAAAATATAAATGTATAATTTAAATAAAACGACGCAATTAAAATTCTTTACTTTTCCAAATTGTCATTACATACATTATTCATAAGCCATAAATGTTGAAAGATGCACAGGAACACAAAAACAAGTTCGACTCTCAGGAGGCTTCAGCAGCTAACAATTTGTTTCATAAATATATTTTTTTAAATATATTAATCTCAGCAGTGATCATGGTTAGCGTAGAAATTGAACAAAAGAGATAATATGTCTATAAAATTGAAGAAAAAATCTTACTTATCCGTGACCTCTGTTATATTGTCATTGTAAAGTAACGGAACTTTTCTTGGTCGTCTATTATCTCCAGCACTTAGTTCGCACAGTCATTCACAGATGGCACTATTAAAAATCTGTATGTTTAACTTCAAACGCTATCAAAAATAAAATCTGACGATAGAATTTAAATAAAAAATATTTTTATACAACACGTCGTATTTTTTAATGATAATAAAATATAAAAATAATACCAGTGGTTTCAAAAGTTTATTTTTAAACTGATTTGGTTTCGATGCTTTTGGTTTTATTCCACATTATTTGTACGTTACATACTCGTACATACATCTTAAACAGATATTAAACGTATATCTGAATGATTCATTGTACACAGCATTTAAAAAAAAATTATATTAATACGGGAATAAATTTTGGATTAATTTAAAATAATTAAATATAAATAATTTAAAATAATAAATGGTGTTTCGGTTATAAAAATAATTAAAACAAACAAACCATCACGCCGTTTCCCCGCAGGGGTAGGCAGAGAGAATGGACCGCCACACTACTCTATCCTGGCAAACCTCTCTAGCTTCCTCCACATTCATACAACGAGTCATACACGCACGTCGATTCCTCCGACTTCTAACATGACCAACCTTTAAAATTTGATTAATTTGGTCATGCCATGTTTTCCTCGGTCTGCCTCGACTTCGTACCCCATTTACATCATTAACGTATACTTTCTTAACCATTCTTTCTCCATCCATGCGTTCCATATGTCCGAACCAACGCAGCGATCCTTTCATATTTTTGTTCATAATACCTTCTTCCGCTCTACATTCCTTTCTTATATCAGCATTTGAGATTAAAAATAATTATATGTTAAATAAGCTGAAAGATCGCAAGAGAATCAGAGGCTGCGTGTAACAGAGACCTCAACATCCTCATGTTGAGGTGGGCTGCTGGAGTGACCAGTATCGATAGAACAAGAAATTAGTATATTCGACTAAGCTTCAAAATGGTGTCTGTAACGGAAAAGACGATGAGTGACGGGAGGTATGATGGTACGGTGATGTATACAGAAGTGGGAAAGGTTATATTCTCCAATAAGCCCTTCAACTAGACGCGGGATAGGGAGAACCGAGTCGACCTCTGTTAACTTGGCTGGCAACCGTCAAAAACGACATGAAATGGTTGCAAATCGAGAAGCTTGGTGAAGAAAAATGGAAAATGGCTAGGAGAGAAGATGAGGAAGGTGTGTAGTATTTTATTGAATCAGATTTTTAAAATTAAGAAATATTTAAACGCATTAAATCAGTTCCATTAAGATGACTGGTAGTGTGATATTGGGAGATAAATGAAACAATTGAACATCAATGTTGGACTATATATTTAATCAACAGACAGTACTTATACATAACAGAATCATTAACCTAAACGGACATAGTATTGGATATTGAGTCCGCGGGTCGGAGTGGCCGACAGACTACTAACTGTAATTGGTGTATAATTTGTATTGTTCGTTGACTATAACTACGCTTGTAAACAGAATTATATTCTTTATTATAAATTGTTATCGGATCTACTTAGAATTTACATCATAACTTGGTAGTATAATAATAAAAATATAATGATATAATATAGGGGATAGGTACCTGATTTTAGATTTACCACTGTTGACATTTCGGAAATCGTTACGGAATTCATTTTGAATCGAATTAAATCAATCATTTCATTATTGTTTGAAAAACTGATTAACATAAATTTAAGAAAAACGTTGAATTATATTTTATAGAAGCTAAAACATTATTTAACGTCACATTAATAAAGATACACATCACTGTAATAAAGTTTTGTCCTATCGTTTACATTTTCCTCAATATTAAATGTTGAATTAATTACACTAAAATTTAAGACTACAACGATCTCCGAAACGTCAGTTGCATAAGAATACAGAATACATGGATATATGAAATGGAAAAATAATTAAAAATTATCCAAAAATTTGCGTCTGAAATATATTATTTTAATATATTGTAAATTATATCATACATATTTTTACGAGAAATACAATATAATAAATACATAGATAAATACAATAAATATGATATGATAAATACAAAGATAAATACATAGATAAATACAATAAATTTGATATAATAAATACAAAGATAAATACAATCCAATAAGTTTTTTTTAAAGTGCTGAATAAATTGGAAAGACCAGTATTTTAAACATACCGATTGTGAAAAACATTTTAAATTGCAATTGAAGGTTTCATAACATATAGATTTCAATATCCAATAATTTGACAGCCGTACATTCTAATAGTTAATTGACCAAACTATTATCAAAATATTACTGCAACATCTATAAGGACTACCCTATTTATTATCATGCATTTCCAGAAATGGAACCGTTAAGTCTTCATTAAAGACGTCCAAAGGTTGAACTAGTAACTCTATATTAGTATAACTTTAAGGAAAAATTTGGCGATTGTTATAAATTAATAAAGTATACTACTCTCATAGTGACCGGCGCGCATAGCGAGATGATAAAATAAAAGACTTGTAAATAAAATTAACAATAGATATAAATAATCACGGTTAATTGATTTATATTTCATGGATTATAAATATTTGTATTTCCTTGGTGTTCTCTTAGACCGACATTTCAGATTGCTTACAACCCTCGATGCGTCTTACATGAAATGTACCCATCCTGTCTCGTCTCTGACTGCCACCTTCCTGTTTTGCTGCCCAACCAACGCAGTCTGTTAATTTTCATAAACTAAATTATGACGTCCTGGTAAAGTTCGTATTCATTTCGGAGTCCATTTCAGGGTTAGAAACTTCAATCATAAAATTACCAGGAGACACGGAGATATTTAAAATATTTTGAAAAAAAATTAATAGTAAAATGTAGGTATATAGGTATATAATAAAAACGAGATTGTATATAAACAAATTTATAACTATTGTTTATATATTTTTTATGTATAAATAAATCAATGTAAAACCGAAAAATCAATCGCGTTTTCATTATACATTTTATAATGGAGTTTTACCAAATTAAAACCGTGTCCATCAATGATAAATTGATGTTTATTACCAATTTTTAGTGTGTTTTCAATGTGTCGGGTGTATTCTTAACACAACCAATGTTATTTGATATTTTTAATAAAACTTTCGTTACTTCATTTATTAATTTCAGCTTCATAGTAACTTTAATTTGAATTTTTATTTTTACATCTCGCTATTCGCCAGCTGACATTACATCCACAGACTTGATATTTACTTATTTCCCTTTGTGTAATATTCGAAATTATTTATAATTATTTAAATGGTACCTAAATCTAACGTAACCAACTATTTATATCAAAATAAAAAAATTGCGTATTGAAAGGCATAAAATAACTACAAATTACTATCACCTTTATGTACTGCTTATGTTCTATTATATTCCCTCGTTACTCAAGTAATTGCTATTTCGACTGGAAGAAGTGATGCATCGACGAGCAATGCTCCATTATTTAACAACGTTCTTTATTGCTGAACAATATTATATAATAGTATAATTCTTATGCTCCTTTGCGGCCTAAACTAAATTCTGAAACGAAAACCATTTCAAGATAATAAATTGACTGATACATAATTCAATTATCTTATCACTGGTAGAACATACAACCCAAAGTAAGGCGTATTTCTAATAAAAAATAAATACACTGACTTAGCTCAAATAGCTCACCAACTTTTAAATAAGATCTAATAGGTTTGAGTGCTTCGAGATAGGATTCATATTTATCAGAATGCGCATAGGTAAACATTCTGATAGATTAACGCAATTTTTGCAACGTTTTACTACTCATAGTTAATGTTATAAAATGAAATAATTAGATCTGGTCATTTTTTTTTCATTTAAATCGATTATTGCATTATGGCACCAAAGGTATACAAATCTTAAAATTGTAATTCATTGCTCATAAGTTTTTTTAAGTTGCGTAATATCAACAGTGCCCAAACGTGATGAAATATAACCACTATGGTGTTTGTCTTTTGACCAGAAATATTATGAAGTTCACTGTAAATATTCAAATTTTTAAGTGCCCATTGCAATAGTGTTATTATTGAAAAGTGTGGTTGTTATTTTGTAAACATAGTAAACAAGTTAAATTATATGACCACATATTCCTTTTAAAAAATTACCTAAAGAAAAATAAGTTATAAATACAATATAAAATCAACATTTAACACACTTCAGTATACATATTTGATAACAACATTATCAGAACAAAACAATGTAGTCATTTACATTTTAAAATATATTTTTACTACACATTCTACACATAAATAATAATACAAAAAAATATTAATCGGATGTTCCATTTTCCGCTTAGCATCCTTGCCTCAGCATCAGATCGGCCATCTTGAAAACCCGAAGCCACCCGAACATCTCGGAAGCTCGGGGCTCAGCCTCGGTCGGTTGCGTATCAGATCCGCGCGACTCAGTTCGGGATGGTGCGCGCACATCTCCCTTGGCGGGAGATTTCTTCTCTCCGTTCTTCTGCTTTTCTCCGCCCTTGTTCAAAGAAGGTGAAGTCATGATAGGTTCCTCACGAAATCGGCGGGAATCTCAAACTGAAATAAAAACGAAGAAAGCTTTGTTAATTCATTGATTTAAAAATGTTTTAAAATATTGCAAAAACGAAAAAAAATAATTGAGAAATAATAAAAAAGGTAATGTTAGTTTAATGTACGCAGATATTAACTTATATTTATATGAAATACCTAACATTCGTTCTAGTTTTTAGTCATCTAGGAAGTAATTAATACGAATGAAAACAATAAATACGAAGGAAAACCTCCGTTTTCTAGAATTTTATTATACTTTATGTGAATGACATGCCTGCCCTTAGACATTAATTATCAAATGTTAGACAGGCGAAACATGTCATTGACATAAAATACTGTATATTATAATTTTTTTTTTGAAAATAGACGTTTTCATTCGTATTCATTATTAAATATGGAATTTAACGTCGTTGTTCAAGAAACAATAAACACGAATGACAACGTCTGTTTTATAATATTTAATGAGAATGACATGTTTCGACTACCTTTGTGCTTTAGCTAGGCGAAATAAGTCATTCCCATAAAATATAATAAAACTTTAACAAAATAGAAGTTTTCATTCGTATAAATTATTTGACATGGAGTTTTACATTACAATAAAAATCTAGGAAGTCTTGCTGCTGTCGTTTGTGGCTCGGTTGCGACAAAAAATCAGAGGGTTGCCATTGTCGCCACTCCTTTTCAATTATAATATTATAATTAAGCAAGTACCAAATGGCCATAACCACATTTCATCTCTAACGAGCGTTGTGAGAGTATTTTCAGAGCCGACAAGCACGCGAGCCCGTTCTCCTCCACGCGGTCGTACGTAAAATTGTGTAACTCAATCTCCATAAACTTTGTAAATAAAAGCGACCATTTTTCTATTAATACAAACTTAATTACTCTCCGTGGAAATTCTAACAAAACAGAGAACAATAGCAACGGAATAATACTTGCCGGTGTGTCATGCGTACATAACGTAACTGTGCCTATATATACAATACATATATTATATGAACATACTCGTACATGCATACATGTAATAATTATTGTCAATGTATTTACCGCTATATCAGCAGTGCATTTTTATTTTATTTAATTATTGCTACACATTAGGTACATATAAAAATGCACCATAAATAAATGACTTGGAAAAACTATTTCTATTTAAATAACTAACCATCTCGTCGTTTTCGAAGGGTTGGGCAGAAATAATGGTCTGCCACACTGTTCTTTTCTGACATACTATCTCACTCAAACATCGTTTCATGCACGCTAGTAGATTTTTCTGATTCCTCGTGAGGCCGACATTTAATATTTAATTTATTTGATCGTGCAATGTTTTCCTCGATCTTGTTGTTCCGTATACATTGTTAACTTTTACATTCTTAAGCACAATTTTTTTCAAAATTCTTCACTCATTATTTCCATGTGTTAAACCATCTAAATGACCCTTTCATTGTTTTGTTTACAACACTTTCATTCGCACTGCATTCACTTCATATATTTGTATTTGACACTCCTTCATTTACAGATTTATCACACATTTGTCAAGAAATCATTTATACTGCATTTATTCTACTTTCATCATTCTTTTGCCAGTTCCGTGCTTCACACCCATACATAAGGGTAGGTACGAAAACACCATTGTGTACTACTATATTAGCTTTTTTAATAGACTTTTCTTTGTAATGACAAGTTTTAGATTGTTGCCCTCCCCAACCGTTCCTTCAATATCCCTCTCCACCTTCTCATTCGTTAACTTACTTATGTATATTGGGTAAATGCATAAACCAAAATATCACATTTCCAAAATTGTTTCTACCATTCAAGATGAATATCCGCAAGAACTGAAACTACTTATGTCAGAAGATCCAAATGTCAAATGAGTAATTACCCTACATATCCTAAGCTAATTAAAAGCAATTTGAAACATGGATAGATATGGAATGTTTCTTGAGATATATTATTCAGAGAGTGCAAATTCTCACTAATACATAGTAATGAGTTAGGCTTTGACATCTCCTTTCTCCATTTCTCTAACAAAATATTAACTATTAACTAGGGATTGGTTTGCAGTACAGTCTTTTAACATCTTTGCTGGTTCTTGGGAAGCCACTTGGGCCTTTTTAATGTGATGGTTTCCCAATTATTGTTTACATTTTTTAAACTATTGATTCTCATGACATGTGATAGGTAGCTAGTATATCGCGAATTTCATTGTCACGTGAATTCTACCGGACTAAATACGGTGTGAAAATTGTGTATTTTTTTACGCTGCCATCACCGGGAATCAAACCCGGGACCTTTAGTGTGGCAATCATAGCTGATGCGACTTTGCCACGACGGCTGTCAAATATATGCGCTAAATGGTGTCAATTGTGTATAAAGTTGACCCGGATTATGTATTTTTGGACAATTAAAGTTCATTTGAATGCGTTAACAATAAATCTCAAAACCAGTTTTTAAATGTTAGTATTACGGCATCTCGCATATTACCCAAGGCAAAGATATGATCTGATATTAGAAATTACAGAATCATGATAAATCATATCATTACGAGCATCGAGATTCTATTGTATCGTGTGAACTCTGAATGGGAGTGGAAGAAATATGAATATTCGGTAATGTGTACCATATTATATTCAATTGCGTTATGTAAATATTTTCGAAACCTCAATATAACAAATTGTGAAGATTTTAAATATTTTATTATTTTATTACCCAGCAATCACCACAGATGAACACATTAAATTGCATTTTACTCTTTGATGTGGTCATACGACCTTCTTTTACAATGTTTCTATAGGCCTTTTAAAGTTGCTTGAACCGAATTAAAATGTCAAAAGCTACACGGAGACAATGTCGTGAGTCACAAATTGAACATTGTTTACTTACAAATGAATAGTTACGTACACATTACGTAAATATTTACCTAGGTGACGTATATACAATACATAACAGAACACAATTGTACATAATTTTGCATAGCCCAGGTTATAAAACATATAAACAAAAAAGGTTTACAATTTTTTTTATGGTGACGTAATCAATAGTGAGTTCTGAGAAATAAGTCTCATCAAATAATACAGGAGACCTAATGTTCTAAACGCTACAAAAAGCCCAAGATAGTGTGTTATTAGAAGAATTGAATGCAAAACATTATGAGAGTTATTATGAATGTGTATGTTGGTAACAATACAAGTATTCAGATGGTTATGTTTGACTAGATATTACGTAATATAACGAGTAGTGATGGTCATATTCTATTTTGAGTTTTGCGGATGATAGATAAATACTGTTCATTAACTAATCTATAAAACTAAGATGTGTATTCATTGAGAAATCAAGTCGTTACAATCATTACAACTAGTGGAAAGATTCCTTGAAAATCTTATTTTCTAATAATCTTGCTAGAAACAAAGAAACAAACAAACCACACGCCGTTTCCCCACAGGAGTAGGTAGAGAGAATGAACCGCCACACTACTCTATCCTGACACACCTCTTTAGGTTCCTCCACATTCATACAACGAGTCATACACGCACGTCGATTCTTCCGACTTCTATTATAACATGACCAATCTTTTTAAAATTTGATTAATTTGGTCATGCCATGTTTTCCTCGGTCTGCCTCGACTCCGTACCCCATTTACATCATTAACGTATACTTTCTTGACCATTCTTTCTAGATCCATGCGTTCCATATGTCCAAACCAACGCAGCGATCCTTTCATAATTTGTTCATAATACTATCTTCCACTCTACATTCCTTTCTTATATCAGCATTTGAGATTCTGTGGTACATCGTTCTACCAGACATACGTCTTAAGGATCTCATCTCTACCGTATTTATTATGCTTTCATCCTTCTTCTGCCAGTTCCATGTTTCGCTTCTATACATAAGGGTTGGGACCTGAACTCCATTGTGAACGGCCGTTTTCGCTTTCATTGATAGTAGCTAGAATTTTATCAAAATTAAAATAAGACTATTTAAAAGTAAACATGTCGACCATAGCAGTAGTATGTATACGAATTTTATTATATTATACTTATAATTAATACGAATGAAAACGTCAGTTTTCTAGAAGTTTTATTATATTTTATGGGAATGACTAAGGCATTATCAAATGTGACATTTAATAATGCCTTAGAAGGGTGAAACA
Source organism: Lepidostoma basale (assembly GCA_022606425.2). NCBI lineage: Eukaryota > Metazoa > Arthropoda > Insecta > Trichoptera > Lepidostomatidae > Lepidostoma > Lepidostoma basale. The sequence continues at coordinate 1,592,612 of JAHDVF020001325.1, read as the reverse complement.
TGTCATTCCCATAAAATTAATAAAACTTCTAGAAAACTGACGTTTTCATTCGTATTAATTATTTAATATGGAGGTTTACATCATTGTTCAAGAAACAATAAATATTATACTTATGTTTAACTTAGAAAGTAATATAAAGTATCTCGTGAATCCATTAATGCATCTTGTGATTTAGCACAGCTTTATACAATTTATAGTTTACTAGTAGTGGTATATAGTAAGCAAGTACAAAATATATAAATCCCAAATGTCAAGACATTTCGTAAATAAATCGTGGAACAAGCAATACTCGTGAATGTCAGCTAATTAATCTCCAGTAGGAGAATAGACACGACTTCGCTTTGGCGGAACCTTTTAGGGATTGATTAATACCTTAAATGAAAATAAGGACAATCTTGAGATGCGATTAATAGTAATCACTCTTAAAAAATGATCTTGTATTGTACAAATATATAATATACAATTTGAACATTTGTGTCATATCTGTATATTCATTATTTATGGTATCAAGAGTTCAATGTCTGGCCTTGACACGACTCCCTTCTTTTGTTGGTTGTCTTTTGAATTTATGAATTGAAAGAAAATCTAAAGGCTCCACGGCTACACATTACATACATAGAAAATAGCCGATGAAAGGAGTAGATGTGCCTTAACTCTTATAACTTGTTAAATACAAGTCTAAAAGGAAGACTATATTATTATAATATTTTAATACACCGCACTAGTATTTCAGAAACGCAGAATATATTACCAATGCGTACTTCCAGTACTGATATATGGAGCAGAAACGCGGAGTGGAGACTTCGTGAAGATAGAAGAAGCAGAGGAACGCTCCTACACAATGGTCTGATGACATCAGAAAAAATGCTGATGACTGATGCGGAAGGCACAAGATAGGAATTTATGAAGTATGGGGAAGGATGAGAATGTGTGGAGTGTGTGAAATATGGGGGAGGCCTCTGTCCAGCAGTAGACGACATAGGCTGAATAAATAAATATTTCTAAAGTGACGCAAGTTTTTTAATTAATGTAACTTTAGAAATAGGTACTAATACGATATGTTAATCATATTTTTTTATGTTTGTGTGTTTTTATGTTTTATGTTTTTTTATGATTTATATGCATGTGTAATATATATAAAATACGTAATCGAAAGGATAAAATGATTAACATATCAAATAAGTTTTTCTAAAGTGACCTTAGTCAAAAACATGTTTTTGACTTGCAACACTTTAGAAATATAATTGCGATATGTTTGGATACATAAATTGTTGAGTAATTAATATGTATTAAATAATCCTAATGAAAAAGACGAACCTGATGTACTGCCAATAACGAACCTGGTGTGAAATCATCAAAAACATTATTCAACTACGAGAGTATTTTTTTTAATTTCAGAAAGGTATTTTGAAAATAAATCATTTGAAAAAATACATTATGAAGGTAATTATTATTAGTGAATAATATCAGCGAAAATGTAAAACTAATACATTTGTACGTACCTATATGATTATTTGAAACATCACAAAATCGTACATGATATTTATTTTTAATGTGATTTTATCAAAAACTATTAGTATGTAACAAATTATATACGTATGTACATCGTGTAATAACGGATTTTAAGAATTCTGTAAGGTTATACATTTTAGCACCTCGTGGCCCCCTTTTTGCTTACCAGGGCTCCCCTACTGCCCCAGGGGCAGAATAACCCCCTCAGCTTCCTCCAGGGCCCCCTAGGGGGCCAGGGGGCTGACTTTGGGAACCAATGGTATAGAGTAATGATGATTATATTTATCTTATTAAATAATTACAATGTATTTGTATTTTGCCACGGCGCCATTTTAAGTTATTTTAGTTAGGTGGTCAAAAGGATTGCAGCCAACAAGTTTTACTCTCCACACCGACTCCGTTTTCCCATATGCATTAATGTTCTACAGAACAGAACCCTTTAACAGAACCCCACATTCGTTCAGTACTAACAAGCGTTACAGAATCGACAAAATTGGCGATATAAAGGAAGCCACTCGTGTCGATATCTCTTAACTTCTGTAATACTCGTACTTGAATGGCGCCCCACTATACAAGTACCCAAGATCAATACCGGATAGTGATGCCAACGCTTGAAAATGTTATATGAACACCCTGCTGTATCCAGTACCTAGAGTGTTTGTATTTTTAGTTTGACCCCCTAAAACCGACACAACAAAGTCGCTATTAAATTGACCGGAAGGCCCCCTGGGCGGCCTTGACACTATTGATTGGGTCAAAGAAGTTCCGCTAATAGTCACATCCGGTCCGGAACTTCAATTTCCTGGTGACTCGGCATATTTTACTTGAGCCTACCCATGTGGAAAGTGTTTTAGCAGTGTCATTAATTTACGCGCTTTGTTTAATAATTACAATATTCTCAAGTAATACAGGTAAAAAATGATTCAGCTTATTGGTGATACAAATTCAAATATGTAGTCAGAAAGGATGGACCGCCGTAATCATCACCTAATATACCTACTTATTTTATATAATCTATATTCATGCAGTGTACCTCGCACGTAAGACATATTTTATTTATTGATTTGGTGCTGTTACGTTTTCCTATGTTATCCTCCTTTTTACAAATATGACTCGATATTTGAAAATCACATTTATTTTAAAAAAATCTTATATTTAAAAAAAACTCAAATTTTTGAAAATTGATAATTTTTTCGGGGCAAATCGATACCATTTTTAGACTTGATGCAAATTGGGATAATTGAAAATTGAAAAGAGTTTAAATATATATATTCTTCATTCATTCTAAAAAAACTTCATATGTTACATATAACCGATATTATATAATTATTTAATAATGCGTTCGTTTTATTGGAAATGTTTTACATAGAAATGTACGTAGGAAGCACTTTATTTATAATGTGACATTTCAATAAATAATTCACATAAATATGTTATTTTAACAACACTTTATTTTGTGTTTTAATGCTACAAACCGATTTCGCTCCATGCGAATCATCATCGGAGTAACAAAACAGTTTTGTTGCCAGTGTCTCATTTATTTCCATAAATAAATTTTATGTATAATATTACAAATTAGACATGAGAAGAGTGCCACCAATTGAAATATATTTTTTATTTGCTTACAAGAAACATTTCCTAAATTTTAAGACTTAATAAAAAAAGTCACTCAAAATTTAATTCCAACTTGAGGTTAAGCATAAAGGTTTTTTTTACATATTATTTGTTCATTATCTCCGTACGCAAATACCTACCAATAATATGAATATACCAGCTAAAATATTTAATTTCAATGTCATCAATGTTTTGAACTAGGTTTAATATATTTTCATAGTACGTCAAAGCGACATGTGACATCGTGATGACAACATGACACAGAGTTCATTGGTATCAATTATGTTCGTATTGAATTGGATTAAAATTATATTGTGGCAAACTGATGCTAAAATGACAACAACATTGATACGCGTCTAATGAAATAATCGTGTAGTCAATATTTTATTATGATCTTGCAGATTATTACAATATTTATAGCATTCCATAGAGTAATCTAACAATTTTTATTAACAGAAATAATTCTACAAGTAGAAAATAAATAAAACATTTTGTATTTAACCACGGTACGGTTTATTAATTTGATGTCAAATAGTTTCGCTTGGACCCAAGCTTCATCAGGGCAGTATAACAACTTATATTGCCCTGATGAAGCTTGGGTCCAAGCATCATCTACAGCGAGTCGTGCACGTAAATTTTTTGTCTCATATGATCGGCCTGCGCGTCAGCGAACTTGGGACGGTCGATTTCAAACCTAGATTTCATCTCCATTCAAATAATGAAGGATTGTATTTAAATGTTTGCTGAAAAAAACGTTTATGATACCTACATATAAATATGATAATAAAAAACTTACTAACCAACCATCACACCGTCTCCCCGAAGGGTTAAGTAGATAGAATGAACCGCAACAATATTCTTTCCTGACATATTTATCTCACTTCCTCAACATTCATATACCGTCTTATGCACTCACGTCGACTTCTCCGACCCCTCACTAAGCCAACATTATAAAAATATAAATTAATTAAACTTATATAATTTCAAAAATTATATAACTTTTGGATCCTCCGCAAGTTATTCCGATGAGCCCCGATGAAAGAGATGCGATAATAGCATCATTTGATTTGGTAGATAAAGTCACGAGATGTCTCATTTAAGTTTCTCGCTTTGATATCATTTGGAGATGTGTTTTGGACAAAGGGAGCGGAATTGGATGAGATATTCCAGAAACGAGGCCATTTGCAGCACCCCGAAGCTGTGGAGCGATAAAAGCAACATGAAAAGTTCCTCCCGAGTTACAGGATTTCCTGTTTCTCGAGTCGCAGAACTTCATGAAATCAGCTGAGCGGAAAATTATTCTTAGGGAAGAAAAATATAAGCATCCATATATAAACGGTATCGTTGGCATAGGCGCTTCGTGAATGTTAAGAAATATTAATAAGTTTCAATCCTAGGGATTGGTTTGCAGCAAGTCTAACATCTTTGCTAGCTCTTGGGATGCCAAAGGGGCTTTCATGAGGTTAATTTCCACATTTTTATATATAACAGGTTATTTGAACCGATTTATTGATTCTCGTCATATGTGATAGGTAATTGGTCCTTTGTTTTGTGAATTCTAAGAGACCAAAGAAAGCGTGTGATTTTGTTTCACAATGTCATCGCCAGTAATCGAATCCGAGACCTTCGATGTGGCAGTCATAGCTATTGCCATTCTGATACGAAGGCCGTCTCGAAGAAATGAAAAGTTTTATAAAAAAAACAATACAACAAATATATTTCACATAAACAAACATATTTATAACAATAGGCATACGTGGTAATAACAATAGTATGTGATCCGAAAATGCCAGTCAGAACAAAAGGCAAGATCTATAATATATTATAATATAACAGCTGTCCGACCGGCATTACGATACCTGCAAAAGTGAAGTATAGCCAGTTAAAAAGATCCACGAACAGAAACTCCATACGACAGAAATCTACATCCTACGATGGTCGGGAGAAGTCACATTAAAAACCAAGGGGCGTAACGAATATGTGTGAATGAGGAGACCCACGACCATGTCGTGAAGAAGTGTATTTCCGTGACTAAGAAGAGAGGTAGAGAAACACCTCAATCCACCTGGCTGACGAATTTACAGAGGGACATAAAGACCTTAACCCTAAAGAAGGAAGATGCCTTCCAGCTAACAACTACCAAAGGTAACATGGTATTAACACAATTGAATACAAATTATTTTTGCGCGTGTGTTTTCCAAAATTTTACTTTAATATCATGAAAAAATACGTTTTAATAAAAAATCAATTATTTCTACCGATTTAGTGGACACCCACAAATAAAACATAATATGCAATAGTTAATTTAAGTTAGTATTTAAATAACGGAAGCATATTTTTATTACATTTTGTTGAATCGCTCTTAACATCATAACAGCGCGTGACATGTGATAGGTAGCTAATCTATCACCATTTTACTGTTGCGTGAATTATTTTCCAGACCAAAGACAGTGTGACAATCACACTAACCTTCGGTGTGGTAGTCAAAGCACTTACCACTTGGCCACGAAGGTCATCGTGGCCGAGTCGATATGCCTTTAATCGAAAAATATTAACCAAAGGAAATACCGAGTGATTTTTGTTTATAATTCATTTAATTCTAATCATGGAACGCCCCTGGAATCCAGGTATCTCGGCTATAAAAGTATGATGGAGCTAAAATTAGTCTAAATTGGAAAAGCAATTTGATGTTCCGTTTTCAGGCTGACAACGGTTTTGAAAATATTGTGCGTTTGATTTCAGTGAAAAGTTATTTTCCGCCTGACTTAGATAATATTGGAAATCCATGCGTTCAGCGAATTAGTTTATAGGTTCACATATCATTCTTATATGAGGTTTTATATGTAAATCTGAAAGATATGTTATGTGATAATTATAAAATATTTTGATAATGTAGATATAAACCATGTACAGATAAGGTTCTCACGTGAAACAAATTAAAAGGGCATATCAAACCAGAAACCAAGAGACCAAGAGGCAGACCGAGTAAAAGATGGGCGGATTGCGTGTAAGAAGATTGGGAAAAAATGGAAGGAACTGGGGAATGGATAGAGATGGCCAGAGACAGAAGTCAGTGGAGGACCGTTGTGGAGGAGGCAAAGTCCCACACCGGGATACAGCGCCGAGAAATGAACGAATGAATCAAACCAGAAACACATGAACAATTATCAATGCCACGAAATAAGAATATTCTCTAATATTTTAAGCATTTGGTTCTTAAACATTCCTTCACGAATGTTAAAAATATCTAGGATGAAACCACAAAGTTATTACTCGTAAACCCCCTCTTGTAGAGATACTCCAGAAATCTTTTCCGAATCATCAATATGAAAATTTTCAATCTCCGAAGTGATCATGTTCAGCAGCTTCATTTCCCCCCCCCCCTCCTCCTCTAGGGGCAGGTTGGTTGTAAATGTTGGGAGTTAAAACAATCTATGCTGACGCTGTCGAAGATAACCATCCGGAACATACATATAGATACCCTCCAAGATGGCGGAGTTCTCAAAGATTCCAATAAATCTGAAGAAATGGATAAGTGTGAACCCAAGAATAATGCGGACTCACTCAATCCGGTACCAGGAAAATTAATCGTCCAGTATTGAGGAGAGTATGGGATTTATAAAAAACCCCTACGAGTTAGAAAAATAAATCCCAACATCCTCAACATCCTCAACAACGCTACTTATACTTTCAATGAGAGCATCGAAAGCGATTTTCAGGATACTTTGATACGGTTGATAATAATGTATAAACGAATTCTCGAATCATTTATCACAGTTGAAAATTTTGTATTTCAAGATACGTCGAGGAAAATATTGTTTATTTTTTTATATATTAATGATAATACTGTTAACGTAAGAGAGACCACTCATAGTACCGCACTACACAAACATCCCCAGAGACCAAAACTTGAAATTGGATTCGGTTTGTGATAGAATATTTAATAGTTTTTCAAGTAATATATCAAACATGTCAAGCGAACAAACGGAAAACTTGGTAATAGGAATTCACTTTTTTTTCACATATTGATACACATAATTCACGTGTAATATAAACCCTTGGCCATATCTAAATTATAATGGAACAGTCTGCGCTGCATTCAATTGTTACATAATGTGTAACAAAGGAATATATAGGGCGACCCATTGCACCATTTTGTCAACGTACAACGTACCTACTCTGCAGCGGGACGCAAGAGCAGCTGATTCAACATACGAGTATTAGATACACAACGTACCAAGATAATATACTCAAGAGCGTGTACCTAAAATATTTCATCAAACAATGCATTAGTATTAGTAGATAATTAAAGATGAACGAACTATTATAAAAACAGGTAACACTTTTTAAATGTGTGTTTCTAATAGACAGTTTGGAATTGAATTTGAGTTGGAAAGCACAAAAATATCAAGAAAACTTTTCATAACAAGAATTGCGTATATTACTATTGTCTGGAAAATCTATTGTTTTGGTGGAAACACTATGATACTTTTTGGAAATCACAATTCATTTGTTCGATTATTATTGATTGAATTATTAATTGTAACACCTGATGATGCCAGCATCGATTGGCGAAACAGCTGTTGCGAAAATTTCATAAAAAATTAAATAAACTAATTTCCATATAACAGTATTTCAAATAATCAACTATTTTTGTTATAAAGCAGTTCAATTTTAATGAGATATGTTATCTTCTAGCATAGTAATAAAAACAACTATAAAAGATAAACAGTCATTTTCAATTAATACTTGATTAGGACATCCAAAATCATATTATAATACAACCAAACCGCTCTCCTCATTAAAATTGCAAGGGCAAGAGAGCTCTGCAGAAGAAATTAAAATGATACTTTGTTTATTAGTAAATTACTTAAAGCGTCATGTGTCTTGGATAACAATTCTAAAATAATTAGATATAAGGAAGAGATAGTCACCGAGTTCGAAAGATTAAGCCGTATTTGCTCTTGTGTTTTGAACTTTATAGTTTTAGGTTCGTAACGATGTTTGCTCATACCTAACGATAGCCTTGTTTAACTTAAACGAAATTTAAACTAGCGCAGTACATTTTCACACTTCTGTCATTTAGCTCAATTTACCACAGACCCAACTACAATCTAGGAGGATGTACTATTCAAGCTTTACGAGCTCGTATAAACAAATATGGGTCTGTGCGCGGAGCATGCGACACTCAAAATATCGGTTTCTTACATTGGACATGAACTTGGATCTTCTGGCTTGAAGTGAACTTTTAGATCTTAAAATTGGACAATGTGGGTGTTGAGATCACGGGGGAATGAGATGTTACTACAGTAAAAGTTGAACAGAGTAGGTGCCATTACTGAGCCCTGCGGAACTCTTACCCTGAAGGAACATAAAAGGGATTTGATCTTGTTGAGTTTAAAACTGAAGAAGCGGTCGGTCAGAAAGCGGTTTCATACATATCGCAGCATGGTCCAACTGGTAAATTTTAAAATACTTTTCATATAATTGTTGAACTACGTAAGTAAAGTGAAAATTACCACTGGCAGATCTATTTTTTCTATGTTTCATGTAACCATGCTGCAGTTCATTTTTTAACCAACGTTTCAAGTATCTTTTTGGTTCATCATGAAAATGGAGACAACATTAATTGGCTTCACACTATCCATACATACTATTTGAGTTACTTTACATTCATACACCGTAGCAAGGCAGTCTTTTGGTAATTGATTAATTTGGTCAAGCCATGTTTTCTCCAGCCTTCGTCAGCTTATTTTTCCATTATCACTACTTCTTTATATAATTTTAACCATCCATTCGTCCTTATATCCAAATCTTCTTAATTTTACTTGGACGCATTCATCTGCCTTACATTCCTTCCTTATGTCTTCGTTCGGTATTCTATCATCGATCAATTTTCCACATAATCTTCTTAGTAATTTTAATCAACCGCATTTATCCCACTTCACCCTTCTTCTGCACTAGAAATCCATTATGTACTGCCATATTTGCTTCAGTCGATATATTTCTATTGAAATCAATGGTTTTAAGTGCAAGATTTATTATCTTTCTAGCACCAATGTGTCTCTTTATTTTTACGTCTGTTGTAAACATACTTCGATTTCTCTCCATTCACACTTACGTCACAATCCTTTCTTTATAAATACATTCTTCCTTTATAAATACCATAACTTTAGACTTACAATTAGACATTTTCATCACAAGTTTACTAAAATTGCATAGGTACTTCATATATTCTTGATAGTTTAACACAAGTGTTTAAATAGTTTATCATTGAAAAGAGCCGTCATCTTGGAGATTATTTCGAGAATTTGATAGATTTGGCATCACACGTGAGATATTTTCAATAAATTTCACTAAATCTAACCTAACAGATACCTATCATGATCTCTAGGGTATTAGAGTACTATATTGTACTACTCGTATATAGCTCGGAGCGCCAGCGAATGGGGTATTAAACACGGTCCATAGAGGCCGCAATAACTTACACACTTGTCTAGTTGCTGGTCGATACAAGGGGAGCGATGATTAAATCTGACGTGTTCACATATTTATGTGTGAATTCTGCCTGAGAATGTTGAGCTCTCGGCCTGTCTGGACTCTGTCCATAAACGAATGGAAATATCTTACGACGGTGATCGCTAATAATACAGTATTTTTAAGCATTCGTATCAACCAGTCATAAATTTCAAAATTATCTCATTTTTATGGCATCAATTAGTTGATGATCATGTTTATTTAAAACGAGTACCTACGTATGTATGAGGAAATGGTACAAAATAAATATTTATTTAAAAACGTGAAAACTATGTGAACAGCTATTTGTGAGGTGATTATTTTGCATTGATTTGAGTATTGCATAAAAATATTAAATAAAGTCCTGGTGAATAGTATGTATAAGGTATGCATGCAAAATGATGTGATGATGAATGTTAATAAGTCCAAGGTATTGATTTTTGAAAAAGAAGAAATCATGACAGTCTGCAACATTAGAGTGAATCGTGAAAATTTGGAGCAAGTAGATGATCAGAGGGATATTGAAAGAAGGGTTGGGGCAGGCAACTAAGTGAATGGTGCACTTAAAGTTGTCATCGCAAACAAAAACCTATCCAAAAAAGCTAGAATGGTAGTGCACAATGGTGTTCTTCTACCGACCCTTATGTATGGAAGCGAAGCATGGAACTGGCAAAAGAAGGATGAAAGTAGATAAATGCAGTAGAAATGAGATCTCTTAGACGAATGTGTGAAAATACTCTGTGTATGATAGAGTGTCGAATGAAAAAATAAGAAGTGAATGCGGTGCGAATGATGGTGTTATGAACAAAATAATGAAAGGATCATTAAGATGGTTTGGACATATGGAAAGAATGAATGAAGAAAGAATGGTAAAAAATTTTATTTTAACGATGTAAATGGAACCAGAAATAGAGGAAGACCGAGGAAAAGGTGGCACGATCAAATAAATCAAATAATTAATGTCGGCCATGTGAGGAGTCAGAGAAATCGACGCGCGTGCATGACACGATGTATGCATGTTGAGGAAGCGAGAGAAATATGTCAGGAAAGAAAAGTGTGGCAGTCCATTCATTCTGCCTACCCCTTCGGGGAGACGCCGTGATTGTTAATTAGTTAGTTAGTTTAAATCTGATAATTTTAATATATTTATATTGATTAATTTCTGTTATGTTGAATTTGCTGTATTTCTGATATAGGTAGTCGTATTATCAAACCCTTTTTTATAAGGTGGTGTAAGCGAAACGAATAAATTTTATATACCCATACAAAATTTTATTAAAAATAGTAAATAAATGTTTTTATTTTTAATATTATGGTATTACGAATGTCTAAACGAATATTTAAAAGTTCATATTCCTAGTGTTAAAATGCAATCTTTGATTCAAATGTATTTGTTCATAAATGCTGTCTAATAACACAATAAACACACACGTGCAAATATATGTAATTTATTATTCAATGCATTATAACAAATTCATCAACTGTTTTAGATCCAAAGCTGAACTGAAAATTTCGTGGTTTTGTAATTATATCTATGCAGTCTATAACAGAAGCATTTATTATTCCTACTTTGTATGACCTAATATTATAACGATAATACGTAAGTAATCATTGGCATGTTGTATTTTTCGCTAACGGTAAATTAACGTTTATAAGCTGCGTATAAGAAATAACGATATTGCAAATATTGTGTATGTACCGACTGAAAAGAAATAATAGATACGATACAACATTTAATATTATGGAGAGTAAACGGGGTTAATGGCGAATACGCCGATTATTTTGCGCACCTTGCATAACACTCGCGTTAGTATTATATTTATACATTATGCAAGTATAATAGAATAACTTGCAATACAAACAATAAATAAATTACTATTTAATATTCAATGAGAATTTGAAGACTGTTAAAATCCACTTTATTTTACGTGTACTTTATAAATAACGTGGATTTAAACAGTGTTACAAATTCTCTTTCCAAATTAATAAAACAATAGAATTTCAGTGTCAACGCCTTACCCTCCAATACAGCTTACATTCAACAAAAAATTCGATGAAATGTTAATTGTACAACGTAAAAATACTATTTTTTAACATTTTGAATCTATACAAATACTTGTAGACGACTAGTGTGAAGATTGATACTAAAATGTGAAGTTTGGTGTTACATATTAACATATATACAACTTCCAAAAATTTGTCAGACATGGTGGTCGTAAGAAGGGTAGAATGGGGAATATTGTATTACACAAAGCGTGCGCTTAACCCAACCAATGACAGGTCATAAGTCCTGTAAACACCTCGATCACCATATTCTGTTTCCAATTTGCATATTCGTCTCTATTGAAATACAATTAATCCTTGAATACTATTTTTCATTTAGGTAAAACGAACTAACATCATGTCATCTCTGAAGGGGTAGGCAGAAAGAATAGATCACCACATGGTTCTGTCATACTTCTCTCGATTCCTCAATATTCACGCATCTACGCACGTCGATTTTTCCGACTCTTCACGTAGCCGACATTAAATGTTGACTGATTTGATCATGCTACGTTTTCCTCGGTCATCCTCTACTTCCGGTAACTAATAACGGTTTTCAATTATTTTTTAATTTATTCTTTCTATGAGTTTAAACCGTTTTATTGAAACATTCATCATTTATAACAGTTCATAAATCTTTCATTCGTACTTCATTCACTTCTTATATTTACATTTGACACTCATGTAATACCATACATATCATTTATATTGTAGATTTACCACACATTCGTCAAAGAGATCTCAATTTTACAATATTCATTTAGATATATTTTTTTATTATAATGATTGGTTGTATACACAAAAAGTATACAATTTGTTTTTACTTTCACTCTAACAATAACCATCTAAAAACTTAATCATAAATTTATATTGTATTTACATGCTATTTCAGATGAATGAAATATGTATCCAACTAAGCATATTTTTATAGGTCAAACTACAAATCGATTTAGTTTAACTATCGTGATTATCCATAGAACGACTGATAAGACTTATGCAGACCTTTAAAAACAGGGGTTGTCATACAATGGCCCGTGGGCCAAACCCGGCCCGCCGCCTCATCTCGTACGTCCAATTTGGCTGTACAATCGGGGAGTTTACATAACCTTCAATCGTTTATAGCAAAAAAATATTTATTGAATTCTATATGTGTTTTTCAAGTGATGAATGAATTAAAATCATGTGCCCAGAGTATTTAACAGCACCTACTTGTGTGAACTCTGCAACTCTGCACTCTACAACTAAATGGTGCGAATGTCGAAATGGTCGACCAATTTAAATACCCTGGCAGCATTATTACTAAAGCGCTTGACCCGGATATTGAAATAAAATGCAGAATTGAAGTTGCACGAGCTGCATTTAATAAAATGAGAACCGCGTATACAGCCGCCTATGAAATCCCTTCCGGACACCGCCCACCTGGAAGACCGCCTAAGAGATGGAGGGACAGCTGGATCTCATCATCCGACGAGATATGATTTCTGTGTCACAGATCGTCAGATCTATCAAAAGAAGAAGAAGAAGAAGAAGAAGAAGAAGAACCATTTTTTTAAAAAATAATCTTAACCTGAAACTCCGACAAAGAATGATTAAATGTTATGTATGGTATGTTTTACTATATGAAACTTGGACTCTGAATTGAATGTAATGAACCAGTTTGAGACGTGAGTATACCGCAGAATGCTCCGTATACCGTGGACCGATAGGGCCACTAATGCAGATGTACTACAGAGAGCCAAAGCCTAAGCAAGCAAAGAGAGTTGTTGTAGAGTATGAATGTTAGAAAGGTCTCATATTTGGGTCATGTGCTAAGGGAAGAAACTTAAGTTAATATTAATCGGTAAATTAGAGAGACATCGGGGAGTTGGTAGAAGGCAGTTGTCCTGGCTGCGAAATGTGAGAGAGTGGACGGAAATGAATAGAGTTCAGAGCCTGTTCCAGGTGGCGCAGGATAGAGATGCCTTCACTGCAGTGATCGCCGACGTTGGGGGGACCTGACACGGCGTAGGAAGAATAAGAAGGCTTTTACGAAAAAATGATTTCAATGACATTAACAGGTGAACGTTTCCAATCGATTTTGATAAACAGGAAAACTGTATTTTATTAATTTACAAAGGTGCTAAGTGATTAAATCATTAAACATAGAAAAAGAGAAAAATTGTTAATAATAACATCTGCCAGGTAGCACGAATGACATATTTAAGGTGATGTTTGAACTACACTATATTATTCGATCACTTTGCACCTTTGCACAGTTATTGGCCTATATGTTAAACATCAATTGGGATCAAAAACTCATTTTTGACATTTGGCACCATTGTAATGATCAGCCCACAATTCAGTCGGTGCATTGACTGTCACTCCGAAGGTTCCGGGTTCGATTCCCGGCGAGGGCAGTGTGATTGTCACACTGTCTTCGGTCTGGTGTAGAATTCACGTGACAATAAAATGGCGATAGATCAGCTACCTATCTCATGTCACGAGAATCACTATGATAGCTATAATACCCTTTACATTGATTAGGTTCATGCTGTCATGGTGTAAAGAGCGATTCGACAAAATAATAATAATAATAATAATAATTGTAAGATACATAATTTTTTTATTTACATACAACATTTTAATCATTTTTATGGTAAATTTTGTAAAAACTTGTTTACGCTTGATATACAAGAAGGCCTATCTACAAAAATATCATTGATTTTGTTCCTTGGTTCGCAGAAAGTGAAACAAATATTATTTTGCCTATATTTATTGTTTCTTAAATAGTGTGTAAAACTCAATAATGAATACGAATAAAAACGTATGTTCTCTAGAAGTTTTAGTTTAGTTTTTAGTTTTTAATCTTAGCAACAAAACAAAACAGACGTTTTCGTTAGTATGCATTCGATTTTGCCTTATACAAAAAATGCTTGCCTACCGCTGGCTTAGACAATTAAATTATTGTGTATTGCAGCAATATTGTTTTACTGGGTGTAACTGATTTATTTAGTAAGCAAACATTTTTGAACGCTATTGTGAATTCAAAAATCATGAATGATGTAGAAGTAGTCGATCTTACAAATTACACAAACATTTTCGCCACGACCCACCCCTGTACAGACGATGAAATCATCGGGTTGCTAGGCGACCAATCAATGAATGAAAACAAATCGACGTTACAACACTACTAAGTTATTACTATTAAGTTCGTGACCACAGTTTACGTTTCATAACCCCTTTAATAAATATTTTTATAAAATATTGGATTAATATTTCATCTTCTATTGTTGCACATTATTTATCGAGCAAGTTAGAAAGTATATTTTTTCGAACATACTGTGTTATTAATGATAACATTTCACGAATACTGATAATCTGTTATTCAATTAACCATACCTTCTTATTTCTACGCTTAGGTACATTATAATCTTAACGTTGTAGTATTGTAACGAATTAACTAACTTGCAGAAATAATGGACCACCACACTGTTCTTTCCTAAAAAACTTTTCTTGATTCCTCAACATTCATACATAGTGTCATACACGCATATCGATTTCTCGGACTCCTTTCGTGGCTGACATTTAATAGTTGATTGATTTGATCTGGCAACATTTTCACTTCCTGTTATATTCACATTATTAACTAATACTTTCATATAGCATTCTCATTGTGTAGATATTGTAATTATATATTTTTTAAATATGCACTCATCTCCTTTTCTTACTCCAAATCCATTGCTGGATATTTGTTTACCTCTTACTCCATTTTACTTCTATCCCTCGAAGCGTGTATTAGGCTGCCCACAGCCAGCAATCCATTCCATTGTCTGATGATTCCCAGACATGACATTATTCTGCGTCTTACGCCTTTTCTTCTCTCGATCTTGCTCTCAACTCTTAGTAATCAGCAAAAATAAACAGAGGAGATGTGATATGTCGCATTGTTTATCCGAGTCCGCCAATCATTTTATTGAATATTAATAAGCTATGCAGCAACATGAAACTGAAGGTGTAATTTGGCTTGTCTAGACAATATTATCCAAGGTAATAGTATATATGAATCTACTTAAATAAAAAGGGGTTCAAAAGGGTAGTAGGGCTACGATGGGGTCTGTTTTGCTGGAAAACATGCCTCTACAAAATGTCGTAAGGCGCCATGTTGTATTAACAACAGCAAACTACTATCAAGTCCAACTCTCTAGCATCCACGAGAGGTCTTTTAAAGACCCCGCGAACCCCGGGCAATGTGGCACGTATTATTTAGTGCCATAGCAGATAGAGAGAGGACTAATGGCGAGCTTCCAGCGCCATAAAACTGGATACACCCAGCTAAGGGAAGGTAACCCCGACAGAAAATCCTCCAGAGAAGGCAAGAGGATACCACTCTGGATATTTTCCCCCAGGTCATCACTTGGTGATAGTCAACGTTAGGGAGACCTGACAGGACACAGAGAGAAGAAGATCTACTTAAAATAATTTTAATTAATACGAATGAAAACGTTTGTTTTCTAGAAGTTTTAATATATTTTATGTGAATGACGTGTTTCGCCTGTCTAAGGCATTACAAAACATCATTTAATATGGAGCTTTACATCATTGTTCAATTTTATAGTCCACGTAGGATGAGAGGTGTATTAGACATGTAATAATTTTAAGTACGATTAATTTCGATGAACTTGTAATTGTAGGTATTGGTCTGTAGTTTTCCTCCCACAGTCCTCTATCAGTGGGAGTCCGGCGTCAATGAAATGTTGTTAAATAGATATAGGCATTGAACTACATACGACCTACGTAATAATAATTATCAATATTAACCTAATTGCAATGATTAAACTTGTATCATCATATTGTAACGCACGCTATCCTGAAAAAAACCTTCTTACTAGTAACTGCATTGCATATTTCTACTAGATCCATTAAAATCTTAGATTTTTAAGTGGAGTATCAATTTACTAATGCATAACAATTACGCTATTTGAAAACAATGACGTGGAATATTCAAGTCAATGCCATTCAATAATTGCATTCGATCTTTAGATCTCTGAGTGTTGTCTTTACAGTCTCTACAATTTCGAATCTGCCGAGTGCATGCTCTTGTTATATTATGTCTAAACACATTATACTATTAAGAAATTTAAAAATATAAAAAGTCTGTTTTGAAAAGTAAGAATATAAACAAAAAAAATTAATTGTTGACTAACAATTAGTGAGCGGGTCAATGGCCTTGGTGAGTTCTTTACTAATTATAAATTGGAGTTGCTTTCTTCTCTGGAATTGAAGTCATTTCATAAATAAATCGACATCTGGATAAAATCATATTCTCATCCATGTTGTCACACGACTATTTCAAAATACACATATTTTTTAAATTATATCTTAATTCTACTCGAACACAAGCGAACACATAACTCACATCTTCGTAAATATGTTAATTCCTCAAAAAAGAAAAATACACACTCGCTTCCGTCTGCGACTATTTTAGAAATTCGTTAAGAAGCATTTAAGAATTTGGTTGGATGAGATATTCTAGACGTGTCAGTAGAAAACAGACCAAAACAAAATTAGAAGATTCATTTCCCGGCTAGAATCAAAGAGACGATCACTGTGTCTAGACACGCTTGGTCTTTTTGTGATTGTAAATGAATAATTTGTCTACGTGATGTGAGAATTCGTCAAAACGAACTCGTAAAATCGAAGCAAGTTGTGATTCAATAAAAAAATTGATTAGCATTCCAAATATTGAAGAACAAACACATGCGTATTGACAGCAAGGTCAGAATTTATAAGACATACGTATGACCTATCATGACGTATGCTTTAGAGACGCGAGACGATACTATACGAACCAATGGGTTGATAAAAAGATCCGAAATGAATGTCCTAAGATCCATTACTGGAAAAACTCTCCGAGATCGTCCGCAATGCAGAAATAATATAAAAACTTGCAAAATATAGGACATCCTTCGGTAGAGTTGATCCAGAAGAAGATATTGGGAGAACCATGTAGCTAGAATGGATAGTAACAGACTCGCACATATAGCACCAACGAATTCCCCTCCGGGTACAATCCACCTGGAAGACCGTCTAAGAGATGGGGGAACAGTTGGACCTTATTATCTCAGGAGACCTAATTTGTCACAAATCGTCATATCTATTAAAACGAAAAGAAGAAGAAGATTCCAAATAGTTATTAGAATCATGAAAACAAAGAAGCATTCCACCGCAATAGCTAAGAAAGAATAAAACTTAGATTCGAAATAACCATGACATATGGTACATCAGAATGTATGAGATCTCGCCATGATAGCAAGATTTATGACATAAACGCGATAATAAAACAGAAAATATTTTCGCAGTCTAAATTCCCGGCATAACAGCGAGTAGTTTGAAGTCTCTGGTGATCGATCGATCCTTGTTTTTCCATTTATCGAGCCATTACTGCGAACTGAATACATCTCGTGGTTAGAATTAGATACGAATAAAAAGTAAAAGATGAAAGAAACGAAGCAGAAGCAAAGAAATGCAAGTACGAGTAGACTGTCTGGTGTTTTTCATTTGATCGTTAAACTAGACGCCTGTAGTTTAGATAACATGGGGACATGCTAAATTTAAGTAATAGTCATGTCGAAAATTTAAACATCAAAAGGTAAAAATGAATTTATCTATAAATCTTTAAAATATTTTTAGTGATTATTTTTAACACCGCATTTTTAAATATAAATAAATAAAGTACTATAGCAATATAATAATTAATAATAAATATTACTATATTGAAGATTGAGACGTTAATAGTGTGAATTTAATTGTTAATCTGGTAGGAGAATTTATAACATTGTTAATATCCATTTTTTATATTTTTATTTTACACATGTTTCGATGTGACCTCCATTCTCAGGTGTAAATACGAGAAAACATAAACATCAAATGTATTATATTTACACCTAAAAATGCAGTGTGAATGAAACTGTCATTAACAAAATAATGAAAGGATCATTAAGATGGTTTGGACCTATATGTAAATGACGTAAACGGAACTAGAAATAGAGGAAGATTGAGGAAAATGTAACATAATCAAATCAATCAAATTTGAAATGCCGACCACGTGAGGAGCTGAGAAATCGACGTGCGTGCATGACACGATGTATGAATGCTGAAGAAACGAGAGAAGTATATCAGAAAAGAATAGTGTGGCGATCCATTATTTCTGCTTCGGGGAGGCGGCGTGATAGTTAGTTAGTTAGTAAGTTAGGATAGAGGTCACCTCCTTAGTCTTATAAAATATTATTTGTAAACATATTTTGGATAAAAAGTGGATGTAAGCAGTGTTTTAAATTCTCCTTTGGAATACTAAATATGATACTATGGCTGTCCAGAAAAAAATAATTTTTGAATTGTATTCTCCCTCTGTTTGTAGAAAGAGAATTTCATAATAATATTTCAGATTAATATAACAAACAGTATGTTTGAGAAGTTCTTTCAATGCTACAAAGTAAAGATTTCTTTTTGTAATCACACACATTGTTATTTCAATTGTACACCTACGGGTTCCAAGGTACAAAACTGCTCGTTAAACTTAAATCACGGTCTGTTCGTATAACTTATTTTTTCTCCATATGGACGTCAAATTAATAGTTTCTATTATAGTCACCGATGAGTGGTGGAGCGAGGCAAACCTACGGCCAGCAATTTACTGTTGCCTTGATCCTACGCGTGCATTCATTGCGTTATTCTCATAACATACAGAATTGATTGGGTTAAATAAAATACTTTGACCGTCTAAGTTTTAAAAAAAATATATCTTTGGGCTGGCTCTTAATTCAAATTGCATAGTTTTTATGACCTTCTCTAAAACACCAAAAAATGTAACCCGACTGTAGAGATTAAACACATAGAATGGGTCAAAATCTTCAGATATCTAGGAATAGATCTGCGTGAAAAAATATAAACGCAAGTCATCAAGCTTGCTTTATTTTCTGGTGCTCTAAAATCAACAATATGGAAAAACAAAGACATGCCTATTGAAAGTAAGATGAGAATTTATAAAGCATGCACCAAGACCAATATGGCATTTAAGCAAAGGCAGGCACAGTCGGGACCAAATAAGTTCTGAGAATTTCCGCAGCAATAGCAGGCAAGACACTAAGAGATCGCGTAAGGAACACAATAAGATAAATATGTGAGGCTGATGATATTATAAGACGTATTAGCAGACAGTATCAGAATTTATAAAACATGCGTGCGACCTATCATGACGTACGCTGTAGAGACGCGGGCCGACACTGTGCGAACCAAGGGACTACTAAGAACATCGGAGACGAAGGTCCTAAGATTAATTACGGGAAAAACTCTCCAAAATCGTGTCCACAACATAAACATAAGAAAAACTTGCGAAATAGAGGATATCGTTCAGTGGAGTAGATCCAGAAGAAGATACTGGAGGGACCTTCGGACACCGCCCACCTGGAAGACCGCCTAAGAGATGGAAGGACAGCTGGACCTCATCATCCGACGGGACATGATTTCTGTGTCACAGGTACGATTATGTCCAAAGAATGGACACCACCAAACCCCCCTATATTGCACTACATTATCAAACCTCACGGGACTCATCCTCGTGAAAGGCCCTTCAAAAAGATGGAAGAACAGCTGATAATCCACCTAAGAGGAGGAGAAACCTTCTGGTGACAGAACACATAACTCTATGGCAAGGAAGAAGAAGAAAATAACGTTTACAATGATTCAGTACAAAAATATGGCGAAATATTGTGCTTAACCAGTAAATCAAGACGAATCGAAATCCGATTTACGTATTGTTGTTTGGAATGAGCAATTTTTTTGGGTAAACGATCTCTTTCCATCCGTAAACCCGGATGCTCGCGCCTTGCGGCAGTACGTGCCGTGTGCTATGCGAGTGTGTACCGAGGTACGGGTACTGCGGCCCTCGTACTTCTGCTCTTAAGTGACAAAAACACACAAAAGATACATACAACCCGCTTGGTGGGGATCATTAGTATTCAACGGGAGCGGGTTTCTTCTAAACCATACCAAAAAAAGGATTTTATTCATAAATTATGTACGTAAACCCTAACGCGTACAAAGTAAACGTACTGGAATCTGTGGACTGTTTGGTGGAATGTTTGATTATTTTTAGAAAGCTGATTTTAAAATTAAATAAAAATATTTTGTTAGCAATTGTTTCTTGAACATTCATATACTCGTAGATCCCCATATTAAATAAGTTATACGAATGAAAACGTCTGTTTACTTTTCTTTTATAGGAATGACGTCTTTCGACGTACAAAGGCATTATAAATAACTGACAATCACGCCGTCGTAGATAGAAAGAATGGACCAACACACTGTTCTTTTATTTTCATACTTCTCCCGATTCCTTAACATTCTTATGTCATGAACGCATGTCGATTTCTCCTACTCCTCGCAGGCATACATTTAATAAGGTATAAAAAAAATGCCTTAGCAAGGCGAAACATCTCATTCCATGATAAATAATTATTTTGTTAGCTTTTAGTTTCTTACACACATAAATATTACACTTGAAAAATCTTAATTAGGCCGTAGAGAAAAGATTTTTTATTAATTATAATAAAAATATAATAAAAATGGTGTAAAACTCTATAAGAAGTATTTAATATTGATGAAAACATCCAAGTTCATACATAACAACCGTAATTCTCAGATTAATACCACTGAAGCAAATTATAATAACCTATAATTGAAGTAAAATCTTTGGTTAACATAAATCATGAACACTGTCGAATTCCATAACAGTGAATTTAACGGAGTTTTGATCAGAGGAAATACATTGCAACAAACACGACCCGATTCGATAAGGATATGTTTAGCATGATAATACAACGCCGAACTATACGAGTATGCTACATATTTAATGCCGGCGTGCTGCAGCCTATTAAACTTAGAAGATTACTCTGACTAGGATATGAACTGAACTGAACTAGAAAATGAACCGAGGCCGGTGGAGGTTACTCCTGCGAGGAGCCGACACCGTACCCTACCCGTCACGCTTACATTAAGACATACTTGCATAGTTTATATTTCAAAGCAAATCTGTCCAAAAAATTGCACTGCACAATGGTTATATTACGAGTATATCGACACTTTTCTAAAAAATTAATCATGTAACCAGAAAAATAAAAATTAAAGTAGAATAAGTGCAATAATAACATATGACGTTGAACCAACGGCAGACACAATCAGAACCAAACAAATTATGAGGACTTCCAAGATAAAAATATTGAGGATAATAGCAGGCAAGACACTAAGAGATCGCGTGAGGAACACCAGAATAAGAAAAAAAATGAGGCTGACGATATTATAAGATTGGACACCACCAGACTCCCCTATATTGCACTACATAATCAGCCTCACTTCATCCTCGTAGAAGACCTCCTAAAAGATGGAAAGACAGCTGGGAATCCACCTCCAAGGAAGAGGAACCCTCTTAAAAACAGACCATATAGATTATAGCAAGAAAGCAAGAAAAGGAAATGAGATCGAAATGACATTATACGAATGCATAGTAAATCTTATTTATTGGTTCTTGGTGTTTCTAGATATAGTTTACAAAATAGCTTCGTTGAAGTGAAATTGGACTGGCCATATTGAGGACAACGAAAGATCGGTGGACCAGAAGCACTCTTGAGTGGCCACCGAGAACCGGCCACAGAAACCCGGGCAGACCAGAACGCTTTAAAAGAAACGGCGAGATTGTTAGTTAGCTGGTTTTGTATTTTAAAAACCACTAAAAAAAATTGCAAAAATAACGTTCAATATATGTGTTCTTTACATCTTGAGAACAATCATACAGCGCCTCATACACTTAGCAATCCTTTGCAATATTTTATTCATAACGCTTTTGTCCTTCTTCTTCTTTCTCCTAGCCATTTCCCGTTATTTGGGGTCGGATCTCCAAGTATAGCTCCATCAAGCTTCAGGGTCTTGTATCACCTGGCTGTCCAGTCGCAGCACCTGAAGGTGCTGCGACAATTCCTGGCTGTGGACATCCACGTTGCAGGAAGCCGACCCGGTTCCCTCCTTCCATATTCCAGTTACAGGGGCTTGTTTAAAATGTACTCATTGTCCCTCCTGCTCTCATGACCGAACCATCGCAGACGACGTTCCCTTTTCCGCTATGAGGGCGACTTTCAGACTTCCTCTGATATGCCCATTTCCTCTGATATATTAATAATATATATCAAAGTAATATATTTTCCTCTGATATCTTCATAACGTTTTCTACCGCCATGCATTATTTTCATACGACTATATCAGAGTTTTATGTTATATCATACAATTATATGTTATATACATTATTCCATCATATTTTTGTAAACATACTTCCTAAATAAATAAGTGCATAATGGTGTTCTTGTGCCGACCCTTATGTGTGGAAGTGAAGCATGGAACTGGCAAAAGAAGGATGGAAGTAGAATAAATACAGTAGAAATGAGATCTCTAAGACGAATGTGTGGTAAATCTGTATATGATAGAGCGTCAAATGCCATGTTTTCATCGGTCTTTCTCTATTTCTGGTTCCATTTACATCGTTAACATATAATTTTTTTACCATTCTTTCTTCATTCATTCTTTCCATATGTCCAAACCATCTTAATGATCCTTTCATTATTTTGTTCAGAACACCATCATTCGCACCGCATTCACTTCTTATATTTTCATTTGACACTCTACCATACACAGAGTATCCACACATTCGTCTAAAATATCTCATTTCTACTGCATTTATTCTACTTTCATCCTTATTTTGCCAGTTCCATGCTTCGCTTCCATACATAAGGGTCGGTAGAAGAATACCATGTATGTTTAATGTTTATATGTTTAATGTGTTTCTAATCAAAAATTCACTCTCATACTCATATGTGGCAAATAAAAATATATATTTTAAGAGCCCTTTTTGTATAATATAATTTGCGCGAGTTAGTTTTTATTTATTTTTTTGGAAATATATCAAAAATATTTCGATGTTAATATGTCAACTAATTTTATCAATAAATCTGACAGATACTCGTATATAGTTTGCAATTATCATATGATTAAGTAGAACATATACTATAAGTATATTGATTTAAAATATATTAAAATTTAAATAGTAAAATAAAAATCAATAAAGACATAAAATAAAACATAATGCATGTGTGAATAAATGTAAGTATTTGTATAAACACAAAAAATACTTGAGTTGTAAATGTAGGAAAATAATAAATAATAATACTCACTTTAGCTCAGCTGTCAGCGTCCAAATCGATTTCCAAAGAATTGTGGGTGTCCTCCCTTCTTGAATATCTCCAAAAACTTTTCTACGCCTCGGAAAATTTTCAGCGACACGACTGCTTGCGAGTCGACCGGCAAATATGAAACAAGCGAAGGCCGCTAAAATCGAATGTTTTGAATTTGAAAAAGCTTTGACAGGAATGTAACAAAGCGCGACGTTTGTTTTCCCTCCTAATGGCACTTTCCCGGGCAGCGAGTGGCGCTCTGCTCCGAATACGGCGATCTAATGAACTAAAGGAGCAGCGAGCGAGCGAGCAGAGCAGCCCGCAGTGTGTTCAACAGCGGATTACGTAAGAAGACGACAAACGGAAAAAATCTAGCGCCATCTTACGTCATTCGAATGAGAGAGATGGCAGTACGATCCATATCTCTCGGTGAACTATGCTGGTATTATGTATTCGTATTTGACCCACTTTTGATACGTGGGTACTCTACGTCGCCATTTTAAGCTAAACGAAAAATTCTATTATAAAATACTTTAATAAATTTACTAATGCAGTCTTATTAATCAAACCCATATTTTTTAATTTAACAAAATTACGAGAATTACTGTACAGCCTGGGAAATATAATGACATCTTGACTAAAACGCATAAGTCGGGTACAATTATAGTGAGTAAAAAATTGTTTGTATGAGCTAGAATGATGATTTTTGGTCAAGTTTGCTATCCTTCAATGATGGACCGCACTTTCAGGTTGTCTGTTAATCCGATTTCTAAATGGGAAAAGTGATCAATAACCAGGCGCATGCGCCTTGTGCGCTCTGATAACAGCTGATGTCTATTAGTGAAACTGCAATTATTAGAACTTCGCGCTTATTTATAAAGGCTCCTTTCGAGTAACGTAGCTTATCAATCCTAAAGTGCTTTCAATAAAGAAAATCCATAATCATTAATATTGATGGCTTTGTGCTGTTGATCTAGAAATATCCAGGCAATGAGCGCAAGCCAACAAATGGGCGGGAAAGGAAGTAGCATCGCATATATTTAAAAATTCACTATGGCATTTATGTTCTATGCATATTTTTAGCAATTGTAGAATATGAATCGATGAGAATAAAACAGTAAAATAATTAACAATTCTACCCATACAAAACCAATGCGCACACCCATGTGAAAAACGCATACATATTCAAATATACCTACTTTAAATTGTTTTATCAACATTAGTTGATTATACCTACTTTGGTTTGAAAATGGTGATAACAACTAAATAGCTGATACTTATAATAAATGACCTAGAACTAATTCAGGAAATAAAAATTAGACCTCATTTACGTAATCAGTTATCATAAAATAGTAATATCACCGGGTTTGAACCATAGATAGGGTACTTCTTCTTCTTCTTCTTCTACTTTATTTAGGACTGTGTCCTGTTATTTCTCGGAGCCTGCTCCTGGGATGGAGATGTCCAACTGTCTCGCTATCTTTTAGGTGGTCTTCCTGTCGGTCGATTTCCTGTTGGTACTTTATTTGCGGCTATATTGATCACTCTTTCAGAACATGCTCTTTCCACATGATCTCTCCAGTAGCGTCTTCTCAGTCTTCCCACATTGCAGATCTTTCTTATTTCAGAATTTCTTATTCTGTCTCGGAGTGTCGTTCCCGCAACGGATCGGAGAGTCTTCATTTCTGTGGTTTCGTCTGATAGGGTACTTAAGATGTAATATTTAGGTACCTATCCAAACTAAAGCGTAGTTCAAATTCTGAATTTGAATTTTTACATTTTGTTTTGAGTGCACATTTTACCTTAATTTGTAAATGTGGCACAATTTTGACATCTTTTTAAAACTTTTTTTTTAATATAAGATTGTTCCCTCGATTTATTAGATGTCATACAATAAGCTTAAGTATTTGTAAACATAACACCATCGAAATATTAGTCGATTTGTGTCTGCATCATAAAGTTATTCCCGATTAAACATGTCAGCTTACGAGCCAAATTCTCGTCATTTGCGGGAGGTTTTAATTTTATGCTTTAATATGAAGAAATCTGCGGCTGAGGCTCATCGAATGCTCTCAAATATATGGTGAGGCCGCTATTAGTGAAAGAACGTGCCGAGAGTGGTTTCAACGCTTCAAGAACGGTGATTTTAACGTCGAAGACCAGCATGGCGGTGGAAGAGAGAAGGTTTTCGAAGATGCAGAATTGGAGGCATTACTTGATCAAGACTCGTGTCAAACGCAACAAGAATTGGCAGGATCATTGGGAGTGACGCAACCAGCCAT
The DNA here is from genome assembly GCA_022606425.2 of Lepidostoma basale. Classification (NCBI taxonomy): domain Eukaryota; kingdom Metazoa; phylum Arthropoda; class Insecta; order Trichoptera; family Lepidostomatidae; genus Lepidostoma; species Lepidostoma basale. The sequence goes on along the minus strand of JAHDVF020001325.1, from coordinate 1,566,391 downwards.
TTCAAAACGCCTGAATGTCATGGGAATGATTCAGAGGAAGACCTAGGAACCTATAATATTTATGAGTGTATTTCTATTGTTTCATAAGTGTTTTAATTATTATAAAATTGTGTGTGTCGTATTTCATTCATTTGCTTTTAGAATTGAGACGTGCCATTAATCACAATCAGGCCTCGGGCCTCGAGTTATCCAATGGAAATTATTAATAACAAAAAATATTGAAGAGGTCATCGATCGATTAAAAATATTTCGACGTTACGAATGGAAAAATTTCGACATCACGATTTGTTACAATTGTAAAGTTTTTAGAATCCGGGAAATACACTGAACGATAAACGTGTTTTTTTTATCTTTTTATTTCATTTTCTTTATTGTGTACTCGTTATCCTAATGAAGGTCTAGTTTATTCGAAACATATCGATATATACCTAAACTAAACGCAGTGCAAAGAACAGTGTTCATATTATTATATATTGTAAAAAAAAAAAAATCACATATATATTTTTATAGTTTTCGAATAGTATGGATAGTATCACAATTGTTTTCTTGTACCGACCCTTAAATATGGACGTGAAGCACTGAACTGTCTAAATAAGGATGGAATTAAATGAATAAATGCGGTGTAAATGAGATATCTTAGACGAATGTGTGGTAATTCTTTTTATGATAGAATGCCAAATAAATATATAAGAAGTAAATGCACTACGAATTAAAGCGTGATAAAAAAAAATAATGAAAGTTTCACTAAGATGGTTTGGGCACATGGATGAATGAAGAAAAAAGTGTAAAGAAAGTATAAGTTAACGATATGAATGGAGCAAGAAATAGAGAAAGACCTAGGCTCAAATTAATTAAATTTTCAATGTCGGCCACGTGAGGAATCGGGAAACGCGTGCATGGCACGATGTAGGAATGTTAAGGAATCAAGAGAAGTATGTCTGGAAATAACAGTGGGATGTTCCATTTTTTTCTGCCTACCCCTTCGGAGGAAGGGCACGATGGTTAATTAGTTAATTAATTAATTAACAGAACAAGCTGGCCTGTAACTTCATTATAATTTAATAAGATTATATTAATGGTAATAAATTTAAACGGTGATTTGGGAACTTTAAAATTTAGACTTCATTTCCTTCAAGAAAAAATCACGAATTTATTGCTTAAAAATTATGAACAAAACTGTTACTGTTACAGAGATGAATAGAAATATGAGAATGGATTCATCCCGACTCCCTCACATTCACCGACCCCGGACAGACCACCAAAAAGATGAATCAAATTTGCAGGAAGCCAATTTTTCTGGAGAAACAGGCCACAAAGCCTTAAGAGGAAGAAGAAGAAGAAGAAGAAGAAATATTTGTACATAAAATAAATATTGGGATGTGTTATTTTTTTCAAATTATCAAAATGGTTTGGTAAGGATATTTGACTACCAATGAGTAAAATGAGATCTAATTAGATGACAAAATATAATGAACCAATTGTATGTGGGACAACCTGACTATCTTTTAGGTTTATTTATGTATCATTAATCATAAAATAAATAAAAACTTTGATACGTTTCACTCTGTAGCGAGCTTTCTCAGAGCTATACCCAAAGTTTGTGTATAACCCTGAAGAAGCTCGCGCTACAGAGTGAAACCGGTTGGCACTACAACTAAGTGAAAAAGCGTTTTAATTGTATTTTTTAACAAAACACCGTCTTATGAAATTAATTACTCCAGGGGCACTCTAAGAAAAGAGTAACTAACAGGTAGCCTTCGGCAGTTTTCTTAACTTTAATGTGTGGTACCATTAAATTTTTAACTAATTATAAAATTATACATACTATAATACATATTTTTATTTATTTATATTTGTTAAAAGATTTCAAAATTATATTTATAAAACACATTTGGCCTTAAATTTTAAAATATCCATTATACCAAATTATCTACGATTGAAATTTTTGGTATCGTTCATAAAATGGTTTTCGGCATGGCCAGTTTTTCCTCCAGTTTTTCATGTCAATAGTAGATATACCTGGATATATTTACATATTAAATCTGATTCAAAAGCATCTGCTAACTTGAATAAGACACTCACCTGTCTGGATCAGTTACAGGAGAGACGGTGTCCCCAACTGTTCCAGTCTTTTTGAGCTCCATGTGACTCCTAAAATAAATATTTTCTTAAGCATAATTTTATTTTCTTGTCCTAAAATTAGTTTAAAAATATGCTGTTATCTGAAAAATATTTTATAAATCAAACTAATTGAAAATTATAATAAAAACCTAAATGATTTTATGTGAAGCGTCCACTATCAAGATAACTTCCAGAAATTCCTTTCACAGTGAAAACACCTCCTGCTAGCTTCCAAAAGTTTCGTAGCTGCACAACTTATAACAATCTGCATGTTCAACCGTGAGATACAATGAAAACACTTGTAGATGTTTTATTGATGATGCTTCGCTTTTGTTTCAAATTATAAACACTGTTCTATAATAATTTTCTTAAAATATATAATATTATTTGTGAATTACCTCTGCCTCATAAGTACCACTCATTTTTAAATATGCTATAATTTAATGTACCGCTGTAATTTTATAATAGCTGTATATGCAAAGAGGGCCCTCTTAACACAAAATGAGTGCTTTTGAAATGATGTGCCCTATGTGGCATTTAAGTGAAATATCACAGAACCTTCAACTATGGATCTTTGAATGCGAGTCTTGGAAGTTCTTTGCGGGCATGATGGGAAAACTTCATGTCTTAATGAATACCTTCATAACTCCTTAAAGATCTTCCCACTTCTTTGCTGATCGATTCCTAGTCCACAATAATCTAAATGTCAACCAGACAGCAGATTGCCCCATTCAAATGGCTATAGATAAAGATTGTATAACCCAAATCGCACTGGACTGGTCCCTGACAGACTGGATTATCATACAAAACAAAACGAAAGTTCCTGAATACAAGTGATGAAAAAGTAGGCAAGTATAAAGTTACCCAGGAAAAATTCCCAGCTTAAAGTGGCTGGATGCTTTAATATTATAATTAAACAGCAGGCACTGAGATACAGGTGAAGGAATATCCACAAGACTATGGATCCTATATGTGGCTCTATGGCACAAGAAGGCAACAAGAAGAACACACCAGGTAATTTATATTATATTATATAGTATATTGCAATACTCACAGCGGCCTCTTGAGAGTAAGCGACTCCAGACTGCCAGTGAGATGGGGCGAGACACTCAACTTCTGCGGAGAGGTGGGGCTACTGGGCTGACTGCTGCTGCGATCGGTCTTCACACTCAGCATCCTCTGCAGACGGAACCGCAGCAGCTTGGAGGAGGGGGATTTTGGCGGTGTTTTGGGGCTGTCTGGTGACGTGGGAGAGCTACTCCCACTAGACAACCGTGACGGCTTGCTGAACAGGGGACACTTTGGCCGCTTCTTCTGCTCCATGGCCGATGGAACCTTTTCAAAAACTACCCGTTTAATCACACGTGATACATAAGCTAATGATTTTTAATTAAAACAAGTCTTGGGCACGACCAGTGCTATTCTGCAGTATGGAAAGAAACATGTAAAAAAATCAAAAATACGTCTAATTTACATTAAGAAAATCAAATGATTTGACTGATATCTATTGATGGGAGTTCATTTTAAATGATAATTAAATAAAACAACGTTTTTTTAATAACTACTTCCACTATTGTCATTATTTTTAAACCAGTCGCTGTGATATAAAGACAAGGGTGAAAGTAATTCTTAAAAAAGATTGTTTCATTTAATATACATTATCTGATATAAATATATATATATTTTTCTACAATCTCCAAATGATACTGAAATTTTGAATATGGCTTGCATGACGCTTAAATTATGAATATTTTTTTTAATTTTTAGGGATTCCTTTTGAAACTCATTTATAGATAAAACAGTTGTTTTTCTTATCAAAACTCACGTAAAACATAATAAATTCGGTAAATGCACTCTCACTGTAGAAGTTTCTTATTTTACTTGCACATACACAGATTGCACTGTCCTCGCGATAAGGTAAACAGGACTCGCGGAGCAAGCGAGATTAGAAACTGACATTTGCCAATGCAAGCAGGATTGACCCAACGAAATGTTTACTTGAATATCTAACCATATTGAAATTGACCAACGGATACAAGACTACCACAGAGCATCCGCTCACAAAAAACCACATCCTGCTGATTGTTTTTAAGATAAAAATTTACTCCAGCTAGAGAATCTGCTTATTATGTGAATAATGAGCGGCTCAAACCAATTAAAAGAAATATCCCTACTCTTCCTTTTAAAATACTTGTCAAATCCTTAGCTGTCTCTCGACTCGACTACTACAATGGCATTTACAACAACATCCCTAAGAAACAATCTATTATATATAGCATGACATGTTCCTCTCCTATCAGGGGTTGGACAGCATCATGGCTATTTCTACTCTTAAAACAGCAGCTCTAAACAGGAATGTTGTGCTGCAACTGAACCATTCTCGAAGACAGGATTTTCTTCTTCTACCGACACTTCGTTTTCTGTTCATTTTACCATGGACAATTAGTTGCAGCACTTTGCATTTATCGTTTCTCATAATGTGCCCGTTGAGGTATTCCAGTGTCTTGCGCTTTATGGTCTTGACAATTTCTTTTTCTTTCTTCATATGCTATATTACTTCCTCGTTTGTGACTCTCTCTGTCCATGATATTTTAAATATTCTACGATATATCCACATTTCAAAGGCATCCAGCTTTTTGGTGATAGCTTTTGTCAAGGTCAATGTTTCCATACTTTAGAACAAGATGGGTAGCACTTAACTGATCTCCTTCACAATTCGATGGGTAGGTCTCTGTTGCGTAGCACCAGTTTTAATTTGAAGAAGCTATTTCGGGCCATTTCTATTCGCATTCTTATATCGTAACTGTAATCCCATTCATCATTCTGCCAACAGCCTAGGTAATTGTATCGATCAACCATGCTCCAGCTTATCGTTTTCAATTTTTAGTGTCGGTGCCGGATTTATTCGCTTCTTTCTGATGATCTTATATTTTGTTTCCTTGATATTCATCTTTAGACCGTGAGTGTTCCAAGCAAGAGAAGTTGGCCTTATCAAGTAGTCTTTGTAGACTTTTGGCACTATCTACAAGAAGAACAGTGTCATCTGCATATCAGATGTTATTGATGATTATACCGTCTCATATATCACAACATCTAAAAGATCTTCACTGACTCAAATGTCCTGAATAAATCCAGTATAAACTATGCTGGATGTTTTTCAAAGCACATCACAGAATGGCACCAGCCTGTATCTCTGATCTTTGTATTGCTGGTAGTCCTAATTCCAGACAATCTACACTTAAATCAGCAAACTCCTCAGCAATATACATATTAATTGAGCCAAAATGTAGCCCCCGCACTTATTTCAGGGATCAGGCTTTTATGTTGGCAGGTCCAACTGGAATGTTTTGTTTTTACCATTACACTGTGACCTCTTCGAAGCATGTGATCATAATTTATGTGATTATTGTGGAATATATAATAAAAAAACTGATTTACACCATCTTTCATTCCATTTTACTTGATAAAAAATGTCATTCTGAAGGGGTTAATAAAATTTGTAGGTATTTATTGTCAGGCATTTTGAACTATTGTTGCACTCTTGTTCAGGAAAATATAAACCTGATGCGTGTTTCCAAACCCAGGTTGCGAGCTAAAATATTGTTATTAAACATTTTCACTAATACATTTATGAAAATGTCTGTTTGCACAAAGTTTTATTACATTTATAATGCCTTAGCAAGGCAAAACATAAAATATAATAAAGGGAAGGTGACACTAAATAAAATAGAATATTTAATTTTTAGGTAATAATGTTTTAATAGTAATGGTAGGTAGAGGTACATTACACACATAGGTAAACATACAATAGTATTTGCAATATGTACAAAATATACAGAAGATACACTTAAAACAAAATCATGATCACAATTATCAGTTATAATGATTACTCTCGCTACAGCAGTCATTATAAGCCTAACGTTACAAGGGCGGCTGGCGAACGGCGGGGCCGGCCCGACGCGCCCCTGATCGGGGCTTCCCCTCGCCGGGGGCGCCCGCCACTCGCCCCGACCACTTAACATAAAAAGACCAAAGAAAAATAATATTAAAGTTTCCCTAACAGGCCGACGATGCGTGCACCCCGCTTACAACACGAGGCGGTCTGCACCGTGGCTTGATACTAGTAAATTCATTACATTGGCATCACTAGGGTGCCATGTGAAAAAATCTACAGAATTAATTTTAACTAAAACTCACAAAAATTATTCGCAAAAATTTCTTAAGCGTAGATAATACACATTCTCATATATAATTGAAATATACATTAAATAGCTTTATACAATATTCAATTGTTATATTACACCGTTCAAAAAGACTATTTCTTGGTGCGAGTGTAGTTAATGTTTCCTTAAATGGACGAAGTGAAGTATCGTTAATAACTCTCCTTAAACTGTAGCAATATGATTATAGAATAATTTGTACTTTTCCACACGTGTCGCCGCCCTCCCTCGCCGGGCCTTACAAACATTCCTACACTAAGCCTGATTAATAAGACCATAAAAGCTACAAACTGTCAACAAACACCGCTAGCGTTACGTTCCGTTGGAGGAAATTAAACCTTTTAAAAAATAAATGCCTAGCGATTGATTCAAAATTTCCGCCGATTCCATTTTACACAATATTAAGACTGAGACCAAAACTTCTTACAAATTAAGGAGACAGCGAGCTTTTGAGATCCTATTTGACGTTCCTTTCACAGAGTCATAACTAACCAGTTGCTAACAGAGCTAAAGAACCGCAACATGTGATAATTCCAACTTTTAAAGATTACATGTTCATACCGTGATTATTGCGTCGTATGCTAATCCTATTATCCCAAAGTAATCCAATCTCAAAATCCATCGTAGTGAAGTAAGTCCCGAGTGCTGCAAACGAGAGCAGCACAAGGAACAAGAGCTTCCACCCGGCCTACTCTTCCCTGGCCACTTTATCCACCTAGGTTACCTATTAATACTCTTACACTTGTTGCTGTTAACTAAATATTTTCATACAGCATTTCCTTTATTTACTCTATAAAAAGTCAATAAGCCAAAATAAGAAAAATTATTATTCCATTTTAAATTAAATTACAATTTTAAATTACACCAACATAAATATAAAAATAAACTCATAGACAAAATTTTAAATGTAAAATATTAAAGAAAATTATAATAAGCCAATAGGACAAAAAAAATGTGTACACACGGACACCATATAGGAAATATATTATGCAAACTTCAGGTAGTATTAACACCTCCAGTAACAAGCAATACCAAAAGATTGAGAAATTCAAAAAATAGGACACTTATTTGAACATAGAACTGAATGCACCTAGTCCAAAAAATACCTAATTCCAGGAACTGCAAATACATATATAAAAGTGGGATGGGAGCAAGCTGCTATTTTAAATGTTTCTCTGTATATCAAAATAAATAAAAATCTAAATATATATATAATATAAATCAAATATTAAATTGAAGTTTACCCACATTCATCTGTTGACAAAAAAGTGCCATAGTTTCCACATTTCTCAAAAAACAAAATAAATCAAAACTAATTAATGTATTAATAGAAAGTCTCTGTCACAAATAATCAATTCATTGACGTCTTATAAAGTTAACAAAAGTTAAATAAAAGAAAAAAATATTAATTGCGTCCTTACGTCTCAATTTCTATGATTTAAGAAACTGAGGTGTTAGAAGACAATTAAAATTACAAAACCAGTGTCAAAAACGATGATACAAACAGTTACACATGTCTCTCGTTAATGTGAACACATTTTGGCATATTAGGCTGGAGAGAAGTGTAAACAAATGCACCTTCACGTTGAACAAATAAAAACCAAGTCATTTCATTGAATGGATGAGATACACATGAAAACTTGAAACATTATTTCATTGAACAGTGATTGCTACATATAAAATATAATATGTTGGAAATGAAATGGATACAATTCTCACCAGGTAATGTGCGCTAAAAGTGTTGGAACTCAGCACGAGGGAAGCGTGGAAGTGTTTGAAGAGCACAAGTGCACTAACATTACATTACGGCTATCCTAAAACACGAATGCTCTACGTCACATGAGATCTCCGGACACACGTGCCGTGCCACAAGTGCGCGGCGCGTGTGGGAAGGAAGGATACGACTCCGTGCCTCTTCTTCCGGATCTATTATCCAACTACGCAACTGTAAATGTACCTTTCTTCTCGCGCAATAATATAATCCATCAATATATTAATAAACAATTATTTAAACTTTCCTTAACAAATATTATTCTAGAATATAATTAATGCTTTCTAAAAGTATCTAGTCTCTACTTTATAATCTGAATCACAGTTTATTTTCATAAATTAACTTAACAAGAATTTTTTTTCTTTTTTTCTTTTCTTTTTTATTTTTATTTTATTCGTAAATTTAAGTAGTTAATGACCCTGCACTTTTAAATGAAGAAAACATAAATGAAGGTGATATAAATATACGCTAACGCAATCTATCTGTGGTTGATCCTGTTTGACCAGTGAGAAGTGATGATTCGCCGAGTAATAGTCCCACGTTTATAATTTTTGCCTCTAAAACAATGTGCTTACATTTTGAGATCAGTAAACTCCCATAAAGGAAAATATGTTTTCTTAAGAACTAATGAAAACTCAGACTGATAAGTTCATGTCGTCAAGTTGGATAGGGGCGAGGCGAAAGAATATTATATATAATAATAATAAACTGGATGATTTATAAAGCGCCCTTTCATGAATTAATCATTTCATGGGCACTGGCATAGGCATATTCTTACCAAAATTATATGTAAATTTTTAAAATTATATGTAAAGCTTTACGCAAACAAAATTTTAAGATATTCCCAGTGCGGCAACCCAGCTCGCACAATGTCAACGGACCAATTGTAACAATAGGTAGACAAAACCCGATGACGCCAAATGGATAGGACAACATGACAGACTATATAAAAAAAAAGAATTTCTTCCATTGATAAGGATAGGTTAATTACATATTTGAAATAATTTACATTGGCACTATGCCCAGTGTTGTTAATTCCTATTATTAAGTCAATGATTGTCACAGATCTTCTGTACAAGAATCCCCGTATTCCCCTCCAAGAACATTCGCAAGGTAACCGGTCCGCACCGTTCCATGCCAATGTAGGTTTTGTAATTAAAAATATAATATTTTAACTTCTATCAAATGCCAAACAATGCTTATAATGCTTATATCTAGTTTAGGTCACGAGGTTGATTATTTTATTTAGAATATTGCGTCGAGTTAAACTATAAGGGATGGGATGTAGCGCGACGATGGGAAAAGTTAATCAACACCTTTCCCGGTCACGACGATAAAAGTATCTCCAGAAGATGCGTATAAGCGATGAATATGAACCGAGACATAACGATGTGGGATGAGGAATAAAGGACAATTGGACTAATCTAGTTTCCGAGAAAATTATTGCTCTCTTTACAAGATGAAGTACACCGATAACAGTATCCCCAGTGATAACATCCGTATAAATTATCTATTACGAATAAGTCGTCTGGAAGCCTTTGGAAATCTTAAAACATTATCCGATGCCATTCATGGTGCTATGGCACAAGTATCATCACCCGTCGTGTTTAGTATTACAAATCATTATTAATTACTTATCCTTAATTCACTTTTACATCTACCATTTACAAAGCCTCGAATGCGACCAACGGGTGGGCCCCGCTTGGCAGCGGTGTGGCCGGACATTCTATCGTCAAAGCCCAGAAGTGCGTCTGCCGCGCGTTAAAACATTTTCTAACGGAGTCAGCTGAAGTAGAAAACTAGAAAATAAATAGATTCTTTCTATATGAAGATACTCCCTAAGTGTCACGGCAGCACATATCTAGTAGAGATGCGCGTGAAGTATATTTTGATTGTAAATTTCGCTCCTCTTAAATCTAAATTCACAACACTTGACGTAAAAGGCGAGCGACCGTCGGAGCAGGAAGGAGGCGCAGCGGCTGTTCTAGACGGTCGCTATCACAATGAGCAGGTGGGCGATGTCCGCCACCCTGTGCAGGAGGTCGGGCGCTATCCTCTCCAGGTTCTCATTGGCAAAATCGCAAGATGGGAAGATGTGGACTGTGTACAGGGGCTGCAAAAAAACAAACACTCAAATAATCTTGTAATGTCTAGAATAAAAATGATCAAAAAATTTTTTTTTTATTTATAATATTGCATAAAACACTTTCACATTAACCCATTGATAACAGTACCTATTTGCCAAAAGCCCACATATCAGTTTTCGTGAATTTTGAAATTTTAATGTCATTAAATACCAACTACATATTATTATGATAAAAGCTTGTGTTTCTAAAACTTATAGATTTTGCCACCACTGGAAAAATAATACATTTCATAAAATATCTAACTCAAACATGGCAAAATGTGAATGATGTGTGAAAAGTCTGCCAAAAGTGTTAAAAATATTTGTTTTTATTATAATTATAAAAATAAAATAAAAAAACACTAACTTATTTTCATATATTGATTTGACTTCTTTAAATATTAAAAAGACATGTAAAGTTGGAAAAAAATTAAAACATGTATGCTTTTGTCAAATAGGTACGGTTATATTCTTGATGTGTAAAATGTTAAGAATAACTAATGAAGTGGACAATACCTGGTGGTGTCCAGGTGGAGCGACATTGACGATGCCAGCGGCCTGCTTGCGCCGCAGGTAGGTGATGAAGCCCCCAGTAAGGTGTGTGGACTGCTGCAGCACGTCCAGGTGGTCACGCCCGCATGGCAAAGCCAGCAGCATGCAGTGCTCGTTCTCCATCTGAACACCAATATTACATAGTTTACAATTTAGTTAATGGATATTATTAGTATAGCTGATCTCGGGAGGCTTAAATATTTTTCAAAAATAAAACCTAATAGATATATTCAAAGGATATTATGAAATATCTCACATAAAAAAATACACACACAAAGAGAGAACACTCTTTATAAACTAAAATCAAGTTCTTCTTTCCACGATTCACGATATTAAGTTATAATGCATGGCAGTAACTAATTAACCCTCCCTTCCCTGTGATGGGTATTTTCTACACGTTGCTTCGAATAACCATCAATATCTCTATAAATATAATAAATACAAGGTTAAGATTTTAGGTATTTCTCCATAATATATTTACGCATTGATTTAAAAAATAATATTAATAATAATCAGAATTTAACGGGTACGTCGGAGGCATTTTGTGAAAATCAAAAACAAAGTCTTCACATCTCACTCTCGCATATGTTCTAGCTCAATGTTCTCACTCGCCGCGCCGGCACTGGTGGCAGTCGCTTTCGGGCTTGCAACCAGAGCGGGTCTATGCCCGTTCCGTGAGCGTTGCCAGATGGAAATCTCAATTATTATAATTTTTTAGTTCAATTATAATTATATAAGGGGATTAGCTATGAATGTTCCTATTTTTCCGATTTAAAATTGCTAATTTTTTAACGCGTATTGACTACCCTACACCGGAACGCACATTTTTATTTTAGCATCGTAAGGGAAAGGTTAAAGAAATATGCAAGACGTAATACAAGATACACTGCTGCCGCGAAAACAGACTACCCTTTATTAGAAACACATTTCAACTATCATACGAAGCTTTTTGGTAAATCTCTGTAAAATTAAGAATATCAATAAACTGTAATATCTTAGTATTTATTCATCATCCCAAAAGATGTCTCTATTTATTCCATATTTTAGAATATTTGACATAAGCTTGAATGAGTTAACTCAACTCATTTTGAATGGCCGATCCCACGAACAAGGCAAAAGAGAGCGGGTATACTCGCTTAAGGCACCTTAACCGGTTAAGAACTCGCTGTAATTCTTTTGGAACACGAAGTAAAACATAATTGTATTAGTTATGATACAAAAATATAAATGTATAATGACCTGCATCTTCCTAGCTACTGCCTCAAGCTGCACCGGTTCCAAGCGCATGCGTTGGGCAATGCGCAGGGGTGGCGTGGAGCCATCACCGTTGCTAGGCAGAGTATGGGTTGCCACAGAAGGGTTGCCGTGCACAAAGTGCATCTGTACCGCTGCTGCGTCATTCTTCAGAGCCAACAGCCCCTGCCACATCACCGGATAGCGCTGAAAACAAAAAAAAATTATTAAATCTGAATCTATAACCATAAAATCTTAACATTTCAATATGCAGATAATTAAGACTAAAATCTTTGATTAGTTAATCATCAAGACTGGCCAAGTTGGGGTCATTAGGGGAATATGTTTGTACGCTTAACACATGAATATAACTATCGCTCGACTTCTTCAGATAAGTTTTGCAAAGGGGATTTTCGGACACTTTAATCCTAACATACCTCTCGAGTTTTGTTCAAAATAAATGCAAATTTAACTAACACATACAAATTCGTTGATGAAAAACCATATATTTATATTTACTGTGTGTGTACCATATATTTATGTGAACGTGTGCAGAAATAATCTGAAGATAAATGCATTTACAGTATTATTATTTTGTTGAATGGCTCTTCAATCATTACAGCGTGAGCTAAATCGGTGTAAAGGATGGAAAAATAGAACATCAAAGGAAATATGCATAGAAGAACGAGATAAATTATCTATTTGTTATGGATTTTTGTGTTTGCAGCAGACCGTATTTTATATGATCTGCTGCACCTCATCATGAAAGGAAAGATTGAGGATAGGCGAGGTATGGGAAGACCCCAGACGTTCTGGCTGGAAAAGTGGACTTGAATTCAAATGGCGGAGAATTGTTCCGGCTAGCACAGGACAGAGAGGCCAGAGTGATAGCCGACGTCGGTGGGACGTAACCTGGCACTTAGAAAAGATCTATTTGTTGCTCTTATCGTTTGCTCTTAACTGCATCTAAACAGGTCTATCTCAGTTGTCACCTATTTAAAAGACGAATAGTTTTTAATATTAAATATATGAATGGATACTCACTCTCAGCAGCATCATGAGTGAGTCAGCCTCGCGGGGCGCGTGTGCGGCGTGCGGAGGTCCTGGCGGCGTACGCCCCACCACGGCCCCGCCCTGTGTGGGCGCGCTGCCGCGGCTTGGCCCTCGCTCCTCTCCCGCACTGCCACCATCTATCCCCACCTGTAACTAAATAGACCACACATATATTACACCATACATATTAACCACTGTCTATGTGGATGGCATTTTCACTCGACACAGGCCCATTTTAAAATCTTCACGTATCTCAGCACATTTGTCAGGATTAAATTCAGACGCATTATAAACTCCCATTGTAAATTCTTAGATAAACTCTGACATATAGAGGAAGCAAAAGTAGAGCTGACAAAACTTGTTGTAAATTTTATGCTTTAGACAAAGTACTGCTACACTAATCATATTACAGTCTAAATTCTAATGGGTCGGATAGTACTGCAGCCTCCCATACTATGAAGTAACCAACATAATACAGTACTTATGATAATTAATATGAATGAAATCGTCTGTTTTCTACATGTTTTATTATATTTTATGGGAATATTATGTTTCGTCTTTCTAAGGCATTATCAAATGTCTATTATATATTTGATAATGCCTTATAAAGGCGAAACATGTCATTCCCATAAAATATAATAAAACTTATAGCAAATAGATAATTTTATTAGTATTAATTATTTAATATGGAGTTTTACATCATCGTTCAAGAAACAATAAATAGTACTTACGGTAGTAGCATGCGTGTGTGGATGCGGTAGCATGCGCTGGTGGTGATGGGCCGAGTGTGCTGGTGGCGGCGCTGGCGCTTCGTAGTACCTCCCACCCTCCTCTCCGAAGCGGCTCATGCCAGAGTACAGAGGGACCACTTGAGGTGAATCTACACAGTACAAAAACTCGTCAATCTCAATTTCACTACTCTTATTTTTCAGGCCACATTTAATCTCCCATTTCAATTTCACTACCTCTTATTTTTCCTCTATACCCTATAGTGAAAAAGAAGGTTGATTGAATGTGGCCTGGACCCTGATGGGACATAGGGGAAAAAGAAAAGGTAGATTAAATGTGGCCTGGGCCCCGACAGGACATAGAGGAAAAAGAAAAGATAGATTAAATGTGACCTGGGTCCTGGCGGGACATAGAGGGGAAACAAAGGTAGATTAAATGTGGCCTGGTTCCCAGCGGGACATAGAGGGAAAAAAAAGTAGATTAAATGTGGCCTGGGTCCTGGGGGGACATAGAAGAAAAAGAAAAGATAGATTAAATGTGGCCTGGTTCCCGGCGGGACATAGAGGGGGAAAAAAGGTAGATTAAATCTGGCCTGGGTCCTGGTGGGACATAGAGGGAGAAAAAGTAGAATAAATGTGGCCTGGGTCTTGGTGGGACATAGAGGGAAAAAAATGTAGATTAAATGTGGCCTGGGTCCTGGTGGGACATAGAGGGGGGAAAAAGGTAAATTAAATGTGGCCTGTGGTGGGACATAGAGGGGAGAAAAAGGTAGATTAAATGTGGCCTGGATTTCTCTTGGCAATAAAAAATATATATTTATACTAATGTAAGTTCCACATGAGGGACGGGCCTAGGAATTGAAAGAGCGAAGCTGACGAATGGCGCCATAACTCCTCTAACAGCTTCGGGTAAGCGGAGGGAATCCTCTATTTCAATTTCACTAAGAAGTGTCAGTCATTGACAAAAAATTCATAAAATAGTGTAAAACTAACCTGTGCTCCGGTCACTGAGGGACGGTGAATGTGCAGGGTGTGGCACTCGGGCGCAGGGTGGACGGCGCAGCTCCAGCGGCGGGCTCGGGGCCTCAGAACCCTCGGCTCCCAGCGGGGATCTGAACAATACACAATAATTATAATAATTACACTCCCACCACTCATAAAACTAGAACGTAATCACAAATTGTGTCTTAATTTCTTTCAGTTTCAAGTCACTTCATAGTATCCTTTGATTAATTAATACCATAATCATAATTTTATTTATTTTTTAAGAGATTCTCTTTAAAGCCACTCTCTTCTTAACCCTTTGGTTGCCGGCACTTTTGGTCTTAATAAAGGGTCTTTTAATTCTAAATAATATGTAAAACTGATTCACACTCTGTCTAAAATTTATATGATTCTTTTATAAATCATGAATTCGATCTATCAGATTTGACATTTCTTGCTGGTGTAGCGAAAGCCGATATATCGGCTTTTGGCAACCAATGGGTTAAATCGGAAAGAAAAAAAGGGTTTCTATATCCTTCATTACATAAACTTTGCATATTTATTGTCTCTTGAACATTTATGAATGATAACGCCTGTTTTCTAGAAGATTTATTATAATTAATGGGAATGACATCTTTCAGCATGCTAAGGCATTAGCGAATGTAGCGAGAATCAAGCGTGTTGTTGTTTGTATAGAGGCGAAACAAATTTATCTACACTATTATAAATGAACATTGCATATAATATATTTCAAATAGTCCTCTGATGCTGAAGGCATTTTCAGACTCTTCTATCTTATTCCACATCTGATATTCTCATTCCATCCATTACTGTTTCTGTAAACATTAAATTATCTCAATTGTTATTTACCTTGCAACGTAAGGTGATGCATTGGCTCGGGGCTCTTGATGGGCCCGGAAGTAGTTTTGGTAGTGAGAGAAGTGAGGCGGGTATACGGGTTCTCCCTGCACAAATTCAAAAAGGACATTTAAAAAAATAAAAAAAGG
The DNA here is from genome assembly GCA_022606425.2 of Lepidostoma basale. Classification (NCBI taxonomy): domain Eukaryota; kingdom Metazoa; phylum Arthropoda; class Insecta; order Trichoptera; family Lepidostomatidae; genus Lepidostoma; species Lepidostoma basale. The sequence continues at coordinate 1,550,597 of JAHDVF020001325.1, read as the reverse complement.
AAACACAATTAATTAATAGCATTTGAGTCACAGATCGAAACCGTTGTTTTGGACATCAAATGAACCAAGACGCACTATATGGGTTAAATTCATAATGATTCATGTTTAGGTAATACACAACACTGTGGCACAATGGTTGATATTGTTTGATTGTGTTGGTAATTTATCCCCGATTTTTGATAAAATACAGATGTACAGATGACTTGTTATCCAGCCTCCATTCAGTATAACACTCGAGTTAATGATATTTTTACAACTCTCGAGATATTGCTAATGATTTTTTTTTGTATGAGTTAGTAAGGATGATGTTAGTATACCGGAGTGACAGGTGAGGTCTGTTGGTGGGCCGGAGGAGGGGATCGAGGTATTCCCAAGTCTCCGGGCTGCAGCGTCCAAAGTCAAACATCAAGTCAAATAAACAATACTCACTTACAAGCCAAACAAAATTGGGCGCAAAGATTAGCTTATGAAACTATTTTTAAAAAAAATTTACTAAGATTTGTTTATTTTAGGATTTTACACTTTTCAGATTAACTAATGTGCTTAACTTAATTTTGTAGAAAAAGAATTTCAAAACTAAGTAGTCCATAAATGTTAACCTTTCCCATACCGTCCTAAAAAAATATTGGTACTTTATGGTGCTGTATAAACACTTCACTACACATTTCAAAATAAGAATTTGAAATCATAAAAATGGAATACTCTTAGGAAATTGCTTTGCTGAAACAGCTGAAGCCAAAAGAGATCATATTTTTAATCTAATTGCAGAAAAACCATCGGTAAGTACTCACAATGATTGAAAAACTAGATAAACTGAAACAATAATCCAATTGATTGAACATGGATATAATTTGTCTCTCTCACACTCGTGAAAATAAAAATAGCAAGAGTATGGATGTAAAGAGTGTGTGTGTGAGATTCTTTACTTTTCACATCTCAATACGCAACACTGTGGCACACTGGTTGATATTGCTCGATTGTGTCGGTGATTTATTCCCAATTTTTGATAAAATACTTATGTGTTTAATAAGTATTTATTATGTAATAATTATTTCAATCGATGCGTGAATGTATTAGGTGTATAACTTTGCTTCCGCCGTTTTGCAATAGATGGCAGTAGCGGTAAGTGGTAGTTGGAATAAATAGATCATAGATGTCATACAATAAGCTTAAGTATTTGTAAACATAACGCCATCGAAATATTAGTCGATTTGTGTCTGCATCATATTCCCGATTAAACATGTCAGCTTACGAGCCAAATTCTCGTCATTTGCGGGAGGTTTTAATTTTATGCTTTAATATGAAGAAATCTGCGGCTGAGGCTCATCGAATGCTCTCAAATACCTGGTGTATATATGGTGAGGCCGCTATTAGTGAAAGAACGTGCCGAGAGTGGTTTCAACGCTTCAAGAACGGTGATTTTAACGTCGAAGACCAGCATGGCGGTGGAAGAGAGAAGGTTTTCGAAGATGCAGAATTGGAGGCATTACTTGATCAAGACTCGTGTCAAACGCAACAAGAATTGGCAGGATCATTGGGAGTGACGCAACCAGCCATTTCAAAACGCCTGAAAGTCATGGGAATGATTCAGAAACAAGGAAATTGGGTGCCGTACGAGTTGAAGCCGAGAGATGTTGAACGGCGTTTGTGTGTTTGTGAACAGCTGCTTGCAAGGCAAAGACGGAAGGGATTTCTGCATCGCATTGTGACTGGGGACGAGAAATGGGTTCATTACGATAATCCCAAGCGCAGAAAATCATGGGGATATCCCGGCCATGCTTCCACGTCGACGGCCAAACCAAATATTCACGGTTCCAAGGTTATGCTCAGTATTTGGCGGGACCAGCTCGGCGTAGTGTATTATGAGTTGTTAAAACCGACTGAAACAATCACAGGCGATCATTATCGAACGCAATTAATGCGTTTGAGCCGAGCATTGAAAGACAAACGGCCGCAATACAACGAGAGACATGATAAAGTGATTTTACAGCATGACAATGCTCGACCCCATGTTGCGAAAGTGGTCAAGACATACTTGGAAACTTTGAAATGGGAAGTCCTACCCCACCCGCCGTATTCTCCAGACGTTGCTCCCTCGGACTATCACTTGTTTCGATCAATGGCACACGGCCTAGCTGACCAGCACTTCCGGTCTTATGAAGAAGTAAAAAATTGGATCGATTCGTGGATCGCTTCAAAAGATGACCAGTTTTTTCAACGCGGGATTCGTATGCTGCCCGAAAGATGGGAGAAAGTAGTAGCCAGCGATGGACAATACTTTGAATCATAAATGTATAACCAGTTTTTTACGATAAAGCCTCGAATTTCGGAAAAAAAACGGCGGAAGCAAAGTTATACACCTAATATAACGGAGGTTTAAAGGAAAATCTTAACCCAGTATTTATTTTATGTCTTCTTCTTCTTCCAGTTCTACTGGAAGTTGGAAAACATTGGCTATTTTTACTTTGGATGCAGCAGCTCTAAATTAGGATATCGTGCTGCAACTGAACCATTTTTTAAAGATTTTTAGTCAAGATTTTGTTCTTCTTCTGACACTTCACCCTCAATTTAACTTGGATAATCAGTTGCAGAACTTTGTATTTATTGTGCCCAAAGTTTTTGAGTTTCCTACTCTTTATGGTCATATTTGTTTTCTTTCTTCTATATCTTCAATAGTTCCTTGTTCATGAATCTTTATGTCCATGATATTTTTAATAATCTACGATATATTCACATTTCCAACTATTTGGAACCTGTTGTCAAGATCCATGTATCCATATCGTAGAACAAGACGGATATCACATAACATCGCACTATTCTCATTCACAATTCGATAGACAGGTCTCTGTTGCACAACACCGATTTCATTTTCAAAAAGCTATTTCGTGCCATCTATTAAGTTATTAGAAGCAATGTCTTCTAGCTACACAGCGCCGGTGAGGAATGGTTAATACTGTAGGCACAAACACACTTATGTGTGTGTAAAAACCCTTCATTATTTAATTTAAAAATGCATAGAATAAAAATAATTACCAGAGCAATCTGCCCCTGAGGACTGACAGATGGTATGACAGTAAATCCAACCCGAGAACTGTTGGCTCCTGCAAACAAAAAAATATACAAATAGAAATGCTTCTTCTCACGTAAGTGGCAAAATAGAAATCACATTCAATAAGTAGAGATGTGCCACTCACCCGCGATGACAGGCTGTGGAGCGATGTGGTGCTTGTGAAGAGGAGGGCTGGCGTGCTGCCCCTGCGCTCCCCGCGGCAAGCTGGGCCCCAGCGGACCAGCCCCGACGCATCCAGGACGAAGGAGGACCTGTAATATAACAAGTAATTTCAACTATTGTGGACTGAAAGCTTAATCAAATTCTAATAAAAAAATATTATTATATAACCGTCACGCAGGGGGAGGTAGAAAGAATGGACCGCATACTAATCTTTCCCGACATATAATACTTTTCCAACTTCCTCAACATTCATACGTTGTGTCATGCACGCACGTCGATGTGGCCAAAATTTAAAATATTATTTATCTGATTGTGACGGATTTTCCTCAGTCTTCCTCTATTTCTTGTTCCATTTACATTGTTAACATATATTTTATTTATCATTCTTCCATTGTATTCATTATTCAATACGGAGATTCACATCATTGTTCAAGAAACTAAAACTAAAAAAAATAACTTTTTTTATTTAATAAATTTTTTAGATATTTAAATAAAATCCTTTTCCTGTCACCCGCGTTGGGAATCACTCCCTTTGGGCATTATGTGATAACGCTCTAATAAGATGAAACATGACCTCTTTAACATATTATTTTAAAAAAATATTTATATTAAAACATATTTTTCTTATGATTAAAATAAATATACAAAAAATTTATTAGAACCAAAAAATATTTTATGGATTAGAAAGCAATGGAAGATAGATTAATAATTTTCATATTGATGACACTGTATAGAAGCGTGATAAGAACCTAATCGAAGCCTAGTACCTGTTTGTGTGTGGGATGGCCCAGCTGTGGCTGCATGGGCATCTGTTTCATCTGCCCCGGGGGCACGGTCTTGGAGGCGAGGCTCTGCTGCAGGCGCGGAGACAGTGGTCCCTGCGCCACCTTAAGCCCGCTCATTCCCGTCTTCAGCATCATCACCTGCTGTTGCTGCATCACATTCTTACCCAGTACCACATTCCCCTTCATCACCAGAGGAGCCGAGCTCACTATGTGCCCAGTTGGTGTATGGCTCTTAGCTAAATAGCCCATCTGGCTGGTGGCCATGCTCTGCATTGCTGAAGCGTTGGGCGCGCTGGTCACACCAGGTGTTATGATAATAGAATTCTGAACGTTAGCTTTAGTCTCTGGTCTGATGCTTTGAGTGACAGGGGGAGTCGAATGGAATATCAATGGAGCATTCTGAATCCTAGGTGGCTGGGTGAGTGACACAGTAGACTTGACAACAGAAGTTGCGGTGGATGTGTCTTGTGAAGTACTTTGTACAGAAGTCACAGAAGTGATACATGTCAGTTGTTTTGCAATTGGTTGGCTTGAGGGTTTTGGATCAGTGATGGTCCTGCAAAAAAGAAATACGATGAGTTATACAAATAAAAAATAAAAAAAGTTTATACTCATACACTTGTATAAAATAAATGTGAAAACCTTACTTGTTAATATTAGCAGGAACGGCCACCACACTTGTAGGAATAGCAGTATTTGCTCCGGAGCCAGGCACGGGAACAAAAGTTCCGTCAATTCCTCTCTTCATATATACCATTTCCCCTGTTGCAGGATCTAGCATCAACTCCTCTGGATTCTGCTCACTTGACTGTTTTAATTCCTCATTGGGTTTAATGCCCACTTTGGTTTCTAAAATGGTTTGGGCAACTGGAGAAGGCTTCTCTGACTCGGCGATATCTTTATTAAGTTGAGGCAAAGTAGTTTCAGCCTCAGGCTGCTTTGGGTGTTGAACTTCAGATTTTGTACTTATATCGGGTTTGTCATTGTTCTCAGAAGACATTACTTTACCTAATACATTTGTTGACATTTTTGCACTAATTTCACTGAGCATTTTCTTTGGTGGTTTGGTTATAACATTTTGAACCGGAGTAACAATTATCTCGGGATGTTCGACCGTTTCAATATTAGAAGTGTTCTCTGGCGTTTTGGGAGATTTTGTTTCTGTATCAATAAGTTCTAAAGGATCTTTCTTAATTATTCTTTCGTCACTACTATCCACTGATGTTTCAGAACTTCTTCGGTCTTTAGTCTTCTTATTGGCTCTTGGAGATTTTCTAACATCTGCTTTATCACTGTTGCTGGGTGGTTTAGTAAGATTTTGTCTTGTAGATCTTCTCACAGGTCCGGAATCTTTAACACAAGAAACTGGTCGATTTGACGAATTTTTCACAACATCCTCAATAATGTCATCAACAGTATTTCTTGTAACATCTTTTTCTAAAAGTCTTCTTGATTTCCGAGTGTTAGTTGTTGGTGACAAGAAATCATCTTTTTCATCTTTGGTCACAGTTTGCACAGGAGAGGTTGAGGGTTTCGATGGAGTGAAATTTTCCTTTGGCTGAACTGGAAGAGGTGGAGCCACCGGTGCTGTAGTGGGGAGCAGATTCCCAGTCATTGGACTTTTAATTGTCAATATCAAACGGGGTCTAGGCTCACCCTTATTCTGTGGGGTATCATTTGCTTCATCTCCAGAATCTTCATGGAAATCGTATACATCTCCGGGCAAATGAATACCTGGAGTTGTGGCAGATCGAGATTTTTTATCAACTTTAACCCTACCGCGTCCTCGTCTCGGAGAAGTGGAGGAACCACCCCGAGCAGGCTTGTTACCTTGTCTAGTTTGTACTCTCTCCGATACTCCATCAGGAACCTTGCGGCCTCTACTACGTCCCCCCCTCTTAGCACTAACCTTGGGGCTGATTTTTCCTAATGATTGGTTGTTAAATTCATTTGGTTTACAGTTAATATCGATAGGGTTTTCAAGAATATTTTCTTTTGTCTCTTTGTCTAAAATTTTGATTTCATTCTTTAATGGCCAATCCGTTTTAATGGGTTCAGAGTCCTCAGACAATTCACTTGCAGAACACAGAGCATCAACTTTTTTGATAACAGAGTCGATATTAACTTCTTTAGCAGACCAATTATCACTGTCCTCCTTAGAATCGGAATGTTCTTTATGGTTAAGATCGACGAGAACATTCTTTTCTTGGGCTGCCAATGGTAAATCAATCTTTTTAATGTCAGCTTTAGAATCTGCAGCACAATCTTTGTTGATATGAAGGTCAGAAGAATGTTTCATTTGTAGAATAGAAAGAGGTTTTTCAATTTTCGTTTCACATGAACTTTGCTTCAGCAGTTCCTCAAAATCAGTTTCGCATTTAGATTTTTCAATTTGTAGGACAGATGTTTTAGGTGTAACAATTGTTTTAGTTTTTTGAGGTGGTACATTCTCATTGCAACTAACTGACATAGATGTCTTCACTGATGAATCTGGAGGAGCAGAAGTGACAGTTAAAAGTTGAAGTGCCGGAGAACTGTCCAATTTCTTTACTGGGTTTACAATAGTATTAATAGAAGTTGATTGTGCAGGAGTAAATGCTATATGCGAAAATTTCATGGTGTCATTGACCAAAGTCTTAGCAGTGGATGTTGTGCAAACTGGTGAATGTGGATGATTATCTTTTTTCAAAGTTTCTGCAACAGTTGGATTAACCCGCTGCAAACTGTTGGGGGGAGGTATACTTGAGGTAGACTGTGTCTGCTTACTGATGTTGATTGTCTCCACGTTAGTAATTTTCGGAGGATTATTTGGATTCATTCCCACAGAGGATGTACTTGTTACAGGGCTAACTTGAACCTGCGTTGACGTAATCTGTTGTCCTGGAGTTGAAATTTTCAAATGGTCAGGACCATTCATAATATGATTGGACATGGAGACTGGTTTCTCTGAAACCGCGGGTTGATTTATAGTGGACTTGTTTAAAATATTGGTCCCCATCAATATTGGAACTTGAGAAGTAAAGGTTCCAGAGGCTGACATTAATCTGTTTTGAGCCATTATAGTTGGATTTTGGGAAGGCATTATTCCTGAAGATGAGAAGATTATTTTGGGTCCACCTAATACCACATCTTGATTTATTCTCATCTCATTCTTACGCACCTCCGTAGTTGATATCAATTTAGGAGGATAAATTATTGCGGGATTTCCACTCGTGGTAGCAGTTTTAGGTTGCTGCATATTAACACTGTTGGGATGTAATGGTTTGGAAATTGGTGCTAAAACTGGTGTGATTGGCAACCTATTGAGCTGCAAGTTGGAATTAGGATTCTGTATCATAATTGTACTTGGATGACCAGGCGACAGCATCGAACGACTCTGCGATGTCATTGGCAAATGAGATGTTTGGATCGGACTCAAGGGGGGTTGTTGCATTCTGACAACAGTGATTTGATTAGGTGATCTCTGCGGCATACTGGACGGAGAATTCAAGCCGGGTGCACCAGAAGTTAAAATAGCCACATTTGACAACTTCTGTGGTACATCTGCATGTTGAGATTTGGGTGAATGCAATCTTATCTCCTCCGCCATTCTGGGTGATATCAATATTCCTGGTTGCCTCTGATAATACATGTGTTGCTCGGGTATGTTGATAGTCGGCGGCTGATTATAAGCACTTGCAGGTCTAGGAATAGAATTTAACACTTGGAATGATGGAGCTAATTTGCCTGGGTTACCCAAAATTGGTCTGAGAAGTGGCTGAGGTATAGTTTTGAGATGCACAATTGATGTTGTAATATGAACAGGCTTATCTTCTCTTGATATTGGGGTCGTACTTATTAAAACTGGTTGTTCATTTATTTTGTGAGATCCGAGAGTCCATGTCTTTGATATAACTGTTGGTGTTGAGCTTGGGACTTGTATCTTCTCAGCCACTTTAGGTGGCAAGAGACCTTCTTCTGTGCTTATTTTGGGACTATCATTTCTCAGTGTTTTCTCAACTGATAGTGTCTGTTTCGGTATAGAGACCAACTCTCCAATAGAATTATCTGCCGACTCAGAAACAGGTAGTTTACTGAGCAAGGGTTGCTGCTGGTACACTGGTAGGAATGGAGCTAGTGGTTTTGTTTCTTTACGAACATCTGAAGATTTAGAAGGTTGATCCAATCTCGATTCTTCACCATCATCTGTATCGGTATCAATTTGCAAATCATTTTCTGATTGCGGTGTATCGGGCTTGATTTCAAGTTCACTGGCATTTAAGCTTTGCACAGCTTGACGCATTTCTTCAGCCTCTTCATCTGGTATATTTTCAGTTGTTTCAGGAGATATAGTAGGCGCTTGAGCAGAGGGGCTTTGGGTATTTTCACTGTAGCAGTCGCTGAAACCGTCACTCCTGCCACCGAAGCTCTCGCCCAACAAAGCTGCAACAGCATCCTCCGTCTCTTCCTGCGAGATAGCAGCTCTGGGCTTTTCGTCCACTTTGTCCTCTAATTTTTGAGTATTGCAATCTATTGATGAATTCAAGCCCGAATCAATAAGGTTATCTTTTCGGTCTACGATAGAACTCTCAAAGTCAGATATACTTTTTACGGCATTTTCACTAATCGTTTCATCAATTTCTCCACCAAATCCGGGAATAAATTTATCAGAGAGACGCCTCATTTCTCCTGGCTTGACTGTTGCTACTTTTGGAGTAGGTGAAGTAGTTATATCTATTGACACTGTGGGTGTGGAAGCTGCAGATGTGCATGCAGCCGGAATAGGTGGCGGGCTGTCCAGTAAACTCGGGAGGCTTGGAGATAGGAGCGCAGGCTTACACTCAACTTGAGGTACCATATCTAACTTTTCAATTTCTTTGTCAACATCGGGTTTTAATATTTCTGGAGAATTTTTCATCTCTTTATCTAGGTCAATTTTTGGATAGTTGTGGTGATAATGATGATGTTCTTTGCGGTTTTGTCTATCTTCTTTGTTCTTCTTCTTTTTCTTTTTCTTTTCTTTCATTTCTTTCTTAGAAAGATCAATTATTCGGTGAGGTGTTTGGAGAAGAGACAAGTCCCTGCTATCATCGCCATCCGTAAATCTGAAGACATCACTTTCCATAGAAGTATTAATGGATGAAGATAAATCAACTTTGTCAAGAGGTCTCCTGATGGTGGGAATGGAGTCAGCAAATAAGCTCGCCTCTATAGCCTTGCTGGCGGCATCCACGTCTAAGCTGTTTTCATCATCTTTAACAAAACATTTACGATCTTTGCGTTTCTTCTCCTTGCGTCTTTTAATTTCATCTTTGAACTTATCTTTATTAGTAACTTCAGTAATTATCTTTGATTCTATATTGCAAACACTGTCAGTATCCGAAGGAAATGTTTTAGATGAATAAAATGAAGAATTTTTTTCTCTCGAGACATCTAGGACGGGTGGGAATTCTTTGTTGCAAACATCAGAGTCATCTGAAATTGGGCCAAATATGTCCTGCATCTTATCTCCTCTCATTATGTTAGTTTTTTGTTCCATGCGATCAAGTAATTTCTTTGGCTTCTTCAATTTTTCCTTATCGTTAAGTAACTCAGAAACGTCGTTTTTGAGCTTATCGCGTTTCTTTTCTTTTTTATTTGTATGTTTGCGTTTTTCCAGAATATCTTTATTTTTTGAATTGCGGACATTATTGATGATTTGCATTTTTTCATGAAAATCACTTTTGGCCTCGTCATCATCAGAAGGATAAGACTTTTGACGTTTTTGTTTTTTCTTATGCTTTTTACGGATCTCAGAATAACTAAACTTATGCATGGAGTCGGAAACAATGCCCTCTCCTTCTGAAGATATATCACAGTGAGTTGGTTTAATTTCTTCGTACTTAGTGGGCTTAATGTCATCATATTTGAGTGGTTTCAGAATTTCTTCGTACTTATTTGGTTTGACATCGTCATATTTTACAGGTTTGATGTCTTCATATTTTGGAGGTATACAATCATAATTATTTTCAATTTTAAACAATGATTCGCTTTTGATTTCTGTTAAATTGAAAAGTTTGGTATCCATGTTTGCCTTTCCGTCCAGATCATTGCACAACTGAATATTCTTTTCTAATGATTTCATAAATGGCTTTGTATCATAGATATTATCCTCTGACTCCTCCTTCACATCTATGACCTTTTCTTTTTTCAATGATTTGAATTGCTTCTTGATGTCATGATCGGGGAACTTTTTCATGGATTCTAGCGATCTCTTTAATGCATCGTCATCAGAAGTGTCGGATACAATGCGCGAATGAGAATTCTTCCTCACGATCTTGTTGTTGGTCTCATCTGTACTCTCCCCATCACAGGCCTCCAAATGTTTTCTGTGGGTGAACTTGAATCTCTCTTGATCGTTTTCAGAATCGGTAGCAATAAGACCTCGCCGCCGCCTAAACTCGTCCTCGGAAGAACTGGCCATGACAGACTTCTTGTGCTCTCTATCCGTATCACTGTCTTCATCCCAGCTGTTGGAGCGTTTCTTTTCTTCTCGTTTGGCACGGCTCTGCTTCAACTGACTGAATTTAGCTTTTATTTTTTCTTGCCGTTTTTCTTCTTCTTGTTTTTGCATATTTTTGCACGACCGCGCCTTCACTTTATCATACATTGATATGTATGTTGGACCATCATCTTCAATGTCAAATATTGAGTGTTTTTTAGGTTCATCTGAATCAGAAGAATCAGTGCTGTTAGTGAGTTTCCTGGGTTTTTTGCGAATACATTCACTTTTTAAGATACTGCATTCTTCACGACTCTTCCGTTCATTCGAGAGTCTTTTCTCTTTCATATCTTTTTTACGGTCTTCATTTTTCAGTTTCTTTCCGTCATGCAAAGCGTTCTGCTGCAACTGTAACTGTTGAATCTGTTGCAATTGTTGTAGTCTCTTTTTCTCTTTCATTTCTTTCCTCAAAGCTCTTTGCTTCTCATCTTCTTCACTCGATCGCAATTCCAGAAGTGCCAAAAACTCTTTATGAAGAGACGAATCGTGCTCTCGGTCATCTTCTGACACAAGGGGCTCCTCCTTGATCTTGATTTCTTCTTCTCGTTCATGAGGACTTTTCTTGCTCTTATGTTTGAAATATTGATGTTTTTCGTGGTCCTTTATGTCTGTGTCATTTTCAATGCACTTGTTGCTTATATTGTTCTCCAATAATTTAACAATATTCTCACCTGAATCGTTTTCTTTCATTTCTTTCTCTCGACTTTCCTTCTCTCTTTCTCCAATGTCTCGGTTCCTTGAGCGCTCGTCAACATCTCTTGTTTTTCTATCATCCTTAATTTTGTCTTCTAATTGTTTTGATATGTTGATTTTAGTTGATTTGTTGTGCCTATTTTTATCTAAATGTTTAGTGGAGTCTTTGGAGTCCCTTCTTTCTAATATTTTTTTGCTTTCAGAACTCATCTTGGGTCTCTTGATATCATCCAGCGTAGAGTCAGTACTATCCTGTGAACTAATTCTTCGCTTGAGTCCAACATTGGCGGGGAGACTACAGCTGGAGTTCAGCCGTTCCTTGCGCTTAGCTTCGGGTCCTCTATGCTCGCTGTGAGAATCTAAAGAGTTATGTCTTTGTTTATCATTATCAGAAAGGTATCGTTTTTCTTTGGAACAAATTTCAGTGGTATTTGATTTTTCATTTTCACTTCTGTCTCTACACTTATCTATACAATTCACTTTAGTTTCAGATCTTGATGAATCAACCTCTTCTTTAATAATCTTTGGTGAAAATTCTTTATCATGGTGACGACTTCTGTGATTTTCGTGGTTGTGTTTATAAGATTTACTTGAATGACGAGATTCCTCTTTAATGTCAAAGTCATGATCTTTAGACCTACTGGAGTCGTGAGAGTGACGGGAAGTGGTGGAGTCACTCGAATCCTTCCTGACGATCTCGCGGGATGTTTCATCTCTGGAGGATTTTCTGCTGACATCTTTAATTTTACCATTATCGTGGCTTCTCGAGGATTCCTTTTTACTGTCCGAATGATCCTTTTTGTGAACATCTCTATGGCGATGGCGATTCAGATCGGATTTTTCGACATGATCATCTTTATCTCTTCGTTTTTCTTTACTCGAGAAACTAGAATCATTCACAGTAGTGTGCTCGCGATCCAAATGTTTTTCTTTTTTCATCTCTTTCTCGGATCGTTCTTTTCTTCTTTCGTGTTTATCAAATTTACTTTCTGCATTATCAACTCGATCCGATCTTTCCTTCTCAACAATTTCATCGCGTCTTTCTTTTTCTATTTTCTCCAAACGTTCCTTTTCAATTCGATCTTTTTCCTTGAGGACTCTTTCCTTCTCGAGTCTTTCTCTTTTGTCATTCTCAAGTTTTTCTAAACGTTCCTTTTCTAATCTTTCTCTTTCCCGTTTCTCCTTTTCGAGCCGTTGTTCTCGTTCTATTTTTTCTTTTTGGATTCTTTCATATTCTAATTTTTCCTTTTCTAACCTCTCTTTTTCCAATTTTTCTTTTTCTAATCTTTCCCTCTCTTGTCGTTCTTTTTCTTTCCGTTCCTTCTCTTGCTTTTCTTTTTCAATGCGTTCCTTGTGAAGCCGGTCTTTTTCTTGTTTCTCCTTCTCTTGTCTCTCTTTTTCCAATTTTTCTTTTTCCATTTTTTCTTTTTCGAGGGATTCCCTTTCCAACCGTTCTCTTTCTACCCGCTCTCTTTCCATGCGGTCTTTTCCTCTTCTGTCACTGTCCAATTTATCATCAGCTTTCCTTTCGGCAGATTCAGAAGATTCCGATCTCTCCAAAGTTCTATCCGACAATTTGAATAAATCTTGCGAATGGTCAGCCTTAAATTCCTCTTTCTTGCGCTTATCTTCACTTTTCCTATTTTCCTTATCCAAACTGGACTTTTCCCTTTCAGCTTTAGATCGTCTTCTCTCACCAGTCTCCAGGGATTTGTCTTGACTGTTGCGTTTTGACCTAGACTCAAACTTAACATCACCGATATTTCGTCTGTCAGCATAAGAAGAACTAGATTTCTCATGATGTTTAACATCACTAAGTTTTAGGTCAGTATTACACTTTTCAGACACAATTTTATTTTTAAAGCTTTGGTCTCTAGTTTCATCGACAAGTTTTTCCAAATCGTCGGAAATAGCTTGTCCAACGTCACCAACTTCACTCTTTCTTCTATCTAAATTATCACTATTTACAAGGCTATATTTAGCTAATTCTTCACTTCTTAGTGTTGTTTCACATTCACTCACGTTCCCTGCACAAATATCTTTGCCCGTGGGAGATTTAAGATCGCAGGTTTTAATTAACTTAGTGTCTGTTCGGGAACTGGCATTCCTCGGGGAAACAATCTTTTGTCCAGTAGAACTCGCGCCGGGCGACATCAAGTCTGAATTACAGCTAACACTCACTGCCACACGCTCATTACAGCTAGGGGCACTGCTGTTCCGAGGGGTGCTGACACTGTCCACATTCCGCTTGCTGTCGGGCTCGGTGGGCTCGCTGGGAGCAGGCGGCGGGGGCGCGGGCGGCGGAGGGGGAGCCCCCTCCGGGAGTAGCCCACTGGGGGGGTGCGAGGGGAAGGGGTACTGCAGGCCCTTGGCTGGGGGTGGAGTCGCCAGCACGGAGCCCTTGACCACGCTTACCGATGGTGATCCGGCGAATGGTGAGCGGCCCGCTGATTGGGGAGAATTCAACGGGGAGGGGCTCACACGAGCGCTCGAGGGGCTGGAAAAGGCGCATGGCTGCCGGACTGGAGCCTCGTATTTATCGCAAATACTCTCCAGTCTCTTAGAATCCTCATCAAACACTGATCTCTTGGCTAATACAGATCTCATAACGTCGGAGGGCTGAACTTCATTAATGTCCAGATCCAGTAATCTTGGACGGAACCTGGATCGCTCTGTGCATTCTGTAGTGGACGGGTGTCGATTACCAGACCACTTCTCGTACCGTTCGTCCAGACTACGAATACGCTCATCCAGTGAAGGTTCTGCCGGGGAGGGCGAGGAGCCTGCAGAGGAGGATGGTGAAGGCGGCAGGCGAGCGAGGGGCGGTGCAGGGGGCGAAGCAGGCGCAGCGGGTCCAGGTGGTGCTCGCACAGGAGACGAGGGCGGTACACGTGCCAGACACTGGGCTGCGAACCGAGGTAGAGGCAGGCACATGGGTGTTGTGCGGCGAGGTGGAATAGTTCTTCGCGGCTCAGCGGGCGGGGGGCTGTCAGGACGCTCGTCCCTGAGTGGAGTACCGGCTCGGGAACCGGAGGTGGGGGATCGCCAATGGTGGGTGCGTGACGCCTCGCTGCCTCTTCTGCGTTTACCGCAAGGGGAGATTTCACGGTGATGGCGGTTCGTTAACGTTTCACCTGATGGTCGCCTTCCCAGAGATGCTCTCTCAACCTATTATAAAAAATGTATTACTTAATTTAACATCTTAATGTAAAAATATATTTGAATAAATATAATTACACTTGGTATTACACTTGACAGTAGCGTTCAAAGCGTACTGCTGTACGGATGTGAGACTTGGAAATCTACCGCGGACCTTATTGAAAAACTCCGGGTGTTTATAAATAGGTGCCTTCACTCAATATTCAAGATCTATTGGCCCCAAACAGTGTCAAATGCCGTTCTCTTGACCATGGTAGGCGAAAAACCAATTAGAGAACAAGTAGATGCAAATGGCAGTGGATCGGTCACACTCCAAGACGGAACCCAGCCTGCATCGCTCAGGACGCACTAGAATGGTCCCTATGGGGGGAAAGAGGAAGCGAGGCAGACCTAGAGCCACCTGGAGAAGAGCCCTGCAGGACGAGGTTAAAGCAGCAGGTCTCACTTGGGTTGATGTTAGGCATCAGGCATGCGATAGTCGGGTGGAGAAGGTTCCTTGAGGCCCTATGCACCACGGAGGTGTGACAGGATAAAAAGAAGAAGATTACACTTGACAATGACTGTTTCGGTTATATTATAATCTAAACATTTTTCTGTAAAGTAAAATTAAGTGTAATTAGATTGATTCAAATATGAATCCATAACACAAAGTGAAGAAATAAATATACAAGAAATAAAAATATATTATTATTGTTTCTTGAACAATGCTGTAAAACTTCATATTAAATTAATAATATGAATGAAAACGTCTGTTTTCTAGAAGTTATCATTATATTTTATGGGAATGGCATAATTTGCCTTGCTAAGGCCTTCAAATGTATTATTACATTTGATAATGACTTAGCAAGGCGAAACATATCATTTCCATAAAATATAATAAAACTTCTAGAAAACAGATGTTTTAATTTGTTTTCACTTTAAAAATATATGTGTATGAATACACTTCATAAAAATATGATATGATTATTATACATATAATCTTAACCAGCGAATGAAAATTAATTTATGGTTTTAAATAAATAAACCGAGGTCTGTAATAATATTGCAAATAACATACCTTAAACTTTTTCTTTGGGCTGACGAGCTCATCTCCGCTACTGAGGCACTCCTCCAGCTGCTCCAGAAGGTGCACTCGCTCCTTCTGCAGGTGGCGCATGTTGGGCGGGTGCGGTGCCGGATGTGCAGGGTGCGGGGGGTGTGCCGGGGGGTGCGGGACGGCGCCGGACACCACGACCACGCTCTGTAGAGCTGGCGCCCCTGCCGAGCCCGCCTCGTACCCCCCACCCGCCTCGGATCCTGAGCCGCCACTAAACTCCTCATACCTATGATCATCACACACACAATTATTACCAAATTATTCAAGTCTTGCCTTTATTTCAAACTTATTAACAAAATCAATCAATCTCTATTAACAATTTATAGATATTTTTTTAATGAAATTTAAACGTCTTTATATATTAAATAAATTTTAAAAGCTGCATTTTAAAATGCAAAAGTTTTGACATAGGTGCGAGCTTGCGGGAGAATACCCGATGAAAATCACAAGCCATGGAATTGTAAGTCCATGAAAGATTAAAAAAACGAGTTTGGAACTACTATTTCTTCCCACTACAGCGGGAAACCAAAAATTTGTTAAATTCCTTTCAAATTTGATATTTGCTTGTCCAAACATTGCAAGCAAGTGCGATTGCAAGCATTATATATGATCTAATAACGAAATGGGACTCTCAAATAATCTTTCAGAATTTGCATAATGACTTACCTTGGTTAAATGGTTGTGAATTCATATGAAACGAGTTTTATATTGTTAATTGAACTAATAAGCTACAGAATACATCAGCCAAAGTCACTGAACAATGGCTCTAATCCACCAGATATGTTTAACTGCTAAATGTCACATGTTTTGTACAAATTTGAATTTTCAATCCGAGAAAAAAAAACACATGTTTCTTATATTTTGAGATAATGCGGTGCTGTTTTTCTTTAAATTTATTTTTTGCTTGTAAAAAATTTAATTCTCATTGGAAAATCAGAAATTTCATGCAAAATTACTTATAGTTATGCAATAACATAAATATGATAACATTTAGAAGCGGCAGATGAATGTGCATGAAGCGAGACAGAATGGAAGGACACAACACTGATTATCTCACACCACACATTGTTAATGTTACAACCCAATCGCCATTCGGCACACTAGATGATTGGAACACCATCATCGAGGGGACGAGGGAGAATACAGAAAAACTAACACAAACAGTAACATCAATTCATCCGTCTGGGTGGATGTTAAATAAAACAAGGACACACAAAACACACAACTACACAAGTCACATTGATGTACCTACTATAATAAATATACCCTGGCTGGCGATTGGAGAGGGGTCTACGTAAAACGTCTGACATACCTGAACCGCCTGTCGGAAAAATCGGAGAGGTTCTCGGTGTGTTCAGGGGCGTTCTGGAAACGGGAGGGCCGGACACTGCGGGGACGCGGCGCGGCCGGCCGGCGCGGGCCTTCCAACCTGCCACAGGACAACAGCCACTTACAGACTACCGCGGGACACTCCAGCCCTGGCTCGGCGCGCGTGCTTTGTATCGGTAAAGACCGTGGGGACGTTTGTTACTCTCCGTCTCTCTCTCGTTGCGTTTATACCCAATACCTTTACCGATACAGAGCCACTCTCGGCACGGAACACGGAAAGTGGGCAGTATTACCGGAAGAGCAGCGGACGAGGTCTATATACAGGTCATGTTAATCATCAAAGCTCCAAAAGCATGCACCGCAATGCTCCTAATGATATGTATATACAATGAAGGGGACATATATTTTTGGATTTGACGCATATAACATAAATGTATAATCTTCCACAAACATTTCCGTACCGACATTTAAGCACTTGCACTATCGACTAAGAACATTAAACTCAAGAAGAAGAGAAAAAGCGATAGATGTGTGCGCTCATCCGCTAGCAAGTTGGGTAGTTGTTAGGAAACAGTAATCATTTAGTCAAACACACGATGGAGTACTGTTTGCGAGGTGAGAACATTTAACGTTTAAAACATCACAAAACCAAGATGCCAGAGCTTAACATAGGGTCAGTCACAGTGGCGGGGGGGTGACAATACAAACCTGCTGTACCTATTATTAGTCGGCTCGAATCCCCGGTGAGCCAGGTCTGGGAAGGTTGGGGGAGGGCACTGCTTCTCTAGTTGCTCGTAGAATGCCTCCTGAAACAACACCACACTCGCGGGGTTAACATCCCATTTTAACCGTTACAGACATTGTATATCTATTAGACTTGACCCGCAATCACTCACCTGGCATTCTCTAGAAGCAAAGTCCACCTGCAGTTTACGGTTGCGGACGGTGAGGCCACGTAAATCCTTCACAGCCTGTTGAGCCGCGGCCACTTGCTCAAAAACTACCAGTGCGTGGTTGGATGCTTTGTTGGTAGATGTCTAAGAACAAACAAACATATCATCAACATCATTTATTTTAAATAAGTCTCTGGCTAAAGCGAAGTGCTTGCAATCAGTAAGAACGTGATGATCCTGATTAATTTACGTATGTGGCAAATTTATGAAATACTAACCGATGCCACAGGACCAATGTTCTCGCAGAGAGTGAAGACCTGCTTTTCGATGTGCTCGATGACCCCGTCGATCCAAACGCAATTAGTAGCCATAGATTTCCCAAACCCCAACTTGACACGGCTGCCCCCCACGTGCTCGCCGTCCATGTTCCGGATGGCGTCCACCACGGACGAAATGGTGGCGTACTGGCAGAAAGCGTACCCTGCTGCTCCGCCGCTCTGTTTCTTTATATCGATCTCTATAATCTTTCCATAATGCTTAAACTTTTCCCGCAATAGTGCCTGCGTGACGTCCTTTTCTAAGTTCCCGATGAAAAGTGTTCTTGTTGCCTTAGGATGAAACTCGTCTAGGTCCGTCTCGTAAGGTCGAGACTCGTTGTCCTCTACATCCATGCCTTGGTAGGGACCCACTGATATTTTGCAGCCAAAAAACGACTTGTCCTGAGACACCTCCAAAGCTTTATCCACGTCAGATGGCTTCTTAAAACACACCTAGAAGAAAAAAAATATTTTTTAATTTACATACAATATAGCATAATAAATTTTATTAGGAATCCAAGAGACTGAAAGCAGCATTGGGTAAGTGAAGATGAAGAAATGAATATGCCAAAATCTTACCACAGCATATCTCTCCTGGTTGAGCCCGACCACCTTAACACAAGAGACCTTGCCGTGCTTCTTGTACTCATGGAAGAGCCCATCCTTGAGCGAGGAGTCAGAGGATCTCTGGGGCAGGTTCCGCACACAGATGGCCAGCGGCCGGCTCCCGCTCCCGCCCGACCACTGGGGAAACACCAACTCTCGTTACATCAACACATTCTTCATAACATTCTACTTTACTGCAGCTAATTACCAACTCTAAACCACTACTGATATCTAATGGAGTTAATTGCACGCTCCGAGTGAAAAGTATACATATACAGATTCTAAGAGAATTAAGGAAGAAAAATCTGTGTAAATTCAAAATAAAAAGAAGAAAATGTAGTACTGTTTACCTGATAGAGGGTTCGATAAGAGCCAAAATGTGAAAAGAATGTAAAAGAAATAATAATAAAACCAAGAAGTATTTTTTTTGCAAAGACCAAACTACTAGAAACAGGGGATTTCAAACATCTGCTATCATTTCAGGACATGCGAGAATGTAAAATGCATGTTTGATTGTTTCCACCAGTGGTCGAGGCAGTACAAGGAATGTTGGATACATCTTGGATAGGAATTATTACCTGGTTTAGGAGAGGTGGTCTCTGATTACCATGATCCAATCTTCAGTCAATTGTATTAAAGCCGTATCTTCCATCTTATACCATACGTATTAAAATAATTCTGTTCATACCAAAATCCTCCTCAAATGTGAAAAGTTAATGTTTTACTATTTTATTTAGATAAAAATGTTTAAAAATACTTCAACTGATTAACTCCCATTGTGCGATCGACTTCATTTGCAGTAAAAAAAAAAATTATCTTGAACTGCGGTTGGCTTCGTTTACAGCTCAGGCAGATAGTCTCAGTCATCATAATATTCAGTACAATTTAGTAGTGAGAAACTAAAGTAAAAGAGTTTTTCAGATAATCAAATGATTTCACTGAAATCTCTTGATGAAACTTCATTTTAAATAATAATTGAATAAAATAATGTTTTTTAACTACTTCCACAAGTCTGTCGATGCAACCCGAGCCTGGCGAAACCAGTCACTGTTGAAATAAAGACAAAAGTGGAAGTAGTTAAAAACATTGTTTTATTTCATTATTATTTAAAAGAGTTTATAAAATACATTCAAATTTGAGCTGCAAATGTAGTCTACAGTTTCAAACTAATTTTTTTGGACTGCGAAAGTAGCCAGCCGCACTATAGGGATTAAAGTGATGGAAGAGACACTTGCATTTGTCTGCAGCTCATACTAGTATCCGGTGTTCAACCCTTATTGTGCGACCGACTACACTTGCTGTGCAAAAGAAAAGGACTTGAACGATCGATGACTAGATTTGCTGGTCATAGTTTGAGACATCTTGTTTCAGTTCATCATAATATTACATATAATTTAGTAATAAAGAACTACAGTGACAAGGTTTATTTAACATGGTGACTGCTAATGACGCATATCCGTGTCAAAAGTACAATTTGCAGCCACGCTGAGAATGCGTGTTTGCGTCATGCTCCTATACCGTGTGTATCAACAGATTTTTAAGTAGTTTGGTACGCCAATAACTACACAGTGCACCGCAAGGCGTGAACTTGGAAGCGGAATTCCCATTGCGTAGCATTCAGCATACTTATAATAATTAGGTATTATGTGCAGCAGTGAACGTGTTAATAAATTGATATAAGAACTGCAAATATAGTCAGTCATAGTTTGAGACCAATTTTTTGGACTGCAAATGTATTCAGCCACACAATGGGGGTTAAGAAACTAATATTTAAGTAGGGTTAGGTATTACCTGGTGTTATCTCCTTGTGCTCAGACGCATAAAATGATGGTAAAAAGTACCTGGTGGTTGCTCGTGTCCAGCTACAGGAAGCCCAAACATATGTAGTGTTGCTAAATACCTGGTGTTTCCTCCTGTGCTCGGGACTAGAGGCGCGATCGCTGGACGAGGAGGGAGAGCGCGGCGACGAGATGGTGCTGCCTGAGCGGCTGCTGCTGGCGGAGGCTGCCGAGGAGGACCCGGAGCGCGCGCGCCCGCGCCTCGACCCCGCACCCGTGTAGCCGCCGCCCTCGCGCGGAGACGAGTAGTCGTACGTCCAACGACGCCGGGACCCCCTGATACAATATTAATAATATGCTTTATAACTTAACAATTAAAACATTTTGTAAAATTATGAAAAAATATATATTTCTCAACATTGACCAGTCTGCCGATGCCAGAGAACCTGGCGAAACCGGTCGCTATCGAAATAAAGACAAAAGTGGAAGTATTATAGTTTTAAAAAAAACATCGTTTTATTTAATTATTATTTAAAAATAAAAGATTTTATTAAAATCATTCGATTATCTTAATGCATTTCTCCTCAAATAATGGTTCAAATAAAAAGTTTAAATTTCTTAGTCCAAGTCCAAATTAGCCTATTTTGTCTTACATATATTATGAATGAAGTAAATAAAATAGGCACTAAATACCAAATAGAAAATCAAACTAAGCACGTAGTTTCGTTCTACGTGGGAAAATGAGTAATTGTACAAACAAGCCGCAGGGGTAGGCAGAGAGAATGGACCACCACACCACTCTATCCTTCACATTCCTACAATGAGTCATACTCGTACACACACGTCGACTTTTCCGAGTTCTAACATGACCAACCTTTAAAATTTGATTAATTTGGTCATGCCATGTTCGCCTCGGTCTATCTCGACTCCGTACTCCATTTACATCGTTAACGTATAACATTATTAACCATTCTTTCTCTTTAATTATATATGTTTTCAATATCATTATATATTTATAACTTCTTTTAAATACAAATTATAGGGACATGGCAAAGCAGGAGTCTATGGTAAATCGCCACTAGAGCTCTGCAAATTATTCAAGTTATCTATAAAAAAAAAAAAGATTCATGTGACCCAATTTACAGTAACTTCACACAATCTATGTAAATACGAAATGGTTAAATCGGAATGGCGATGGAGGGTATGGTATAGTTTGCTAATGTAAAAAAAAACGTTTAATTTCATTTCAGAAACATAAAAGATAATGTGATATTCTAAAGCAGTGTAACATAATGACGACCTTCGTGGCAGAGTGGTAAGAGCTCTGACTGCCATACCGAAGGTTCCGGGTTCGATTCCCGGCGATAGCAGTGTGATTGTCACACTGTCTTTGGTATGGTGAAGAAATTTATTGACAATAAAATGGCGATAGATAGGAAACAAATTGTATACATTAATTGGGTTCTAACGACCTGTTGTATAAAAAATAATAATAATAATATCTGTAAAAAAGGCTTACCTCTCGATGATGGAGTTGGTATAGGAGGTAGGTCCGTTCCTGTATAGCCTGTCTCTGGGGCGCGCCCTCTCCGCGGCTGGGGGTACGTAGGCCCCCGGCCCCGCGGCGCCCGCGCCCGCCCCCAAGCCCGGCCCCAAGGCGGTCCGGCTGCAACGCTCCTCGGCAACAACACTGAAACAAACACGACAATAAACTTCTCATTCTAAATAGTAATTCATCACTCAAATCTTCCGATCTGAATGTTTGTGTTTAAAGTTTACGCAACGATCCATGGAAGGACGGATGCTCGGTGTAAGTCTAAGAGATCGAATAAGATATGATAAAACCGGAGTTGTGAGATGAACCAGCTAGAATACCATGGGAAAACAAAAGAGGTGTCGGAAGGTCACAGAAGAGATGGGCCGACACTTGTAGCCTCAATAGCTGGTAAATAGTGGGTGAGAAAGACGGGCGACAAGAAGAAGTAGATACGTTTAAAACCTAGGTTCTCAATGTGGGCGATAACGCCCCCTTCTGGCCGTTTGGGACTTTCAAGGGGGCAGTAGAAGACCCTGAGAAAATTAGTTGAGATGGCACAGTGAGGGCATGGGCAGGTAAAAAAAATATTACAGCCTTGTCACCAAATAATCTAGTTATTTGGTGACAAGTCTTTGCAAGTTGGTAAGCAAAAACGCAATTCACGCAATTAAGCATGTTTTGATACATGAATAGATAAAATGTATAAGTGAAAATAAACATTTTAATATTTAAAATTTCGTATGAAGCATTCACTTTGTGGTAAGACATTTAAAAAAAAAAATTATTTATATTTAAAATAAAATAGAAATAAAAACACTGCACTTTGTTTTTCACCACTATGCGGTTATTTTAATTGCCGACTAGTTTCGCTTTATCGGTTATTACGAAGCCCTGAGGAAGCTTGGGTACAAGCGAAACTAGTCGGCAATTAAAATAACCGCATAGTGGTTAAAAACAAAGCGCAGTGTTTCTGTTTTATTTTAAATATAATAAGTGTATTTCTATTTTATTTTAAATATAAATAGTAAAAAATATATATATTTGTTATAACTCTTATAACTATTATAACTCTTGTGGGAGGGGGGGCGTTGGAAATATTTTTCTTGTAAAGGGGGCGGTGGTTCAGAAAAGGTTAGGAACCTATGGTTTAGAAGATGCCAATATTTAGACCAAGGCTGAGGAAGAAGTTTCAAGAAAAACTAACTAACCATCATGCCTTCCATCCGAAGGGGTAGGCCAAAATAATACGACTCCCACAGCGTTCTTTCTTGACAGAATTATCTCACTTCAACAACATTACTATTATACAACGTGTGATGCACGCACGTCGATTTCTTCTACTCTTCGCATGACTAAAATTTAATATTAAATTGATTTGATCATACCAAAAATTCCTCGGTCTTCGGCTATTTCCTGGTCCGTTTACATCGTTAACGTTTACTTCGTGTTTATTCTTTCCATGTGTGCTATGAAAATATATTCGATAAATGATTCGAGAAGTACCTACAATCCGAACTAGGCGAGTGGGTACTAACAATAAGTAGGTGCCGAGTGCGTAGTACGGCGGGCGAACGCAACGCGAATGTTTAAATATCGATTCGGGTCACCGCGTATCCTGTTACGGCATATCACGCGAGGGCACAAATAAAATTATTTCATATTTTAAAAAGAAATAAACCCTAACTGGGGCAACCGTTATCACTTACATAATCCTGGATCTAGGCCGGCGACCCACAAACCCGGCTACGCAAACAGCCACAACACGGATAGCTGCACATAGTTCAGATCAGACGATGGGTGGCGGCAGTCTTATCATCGAATGATGCTGGATATATTCTCATTTAAAATAAGATAAATAACCTGTGCTTATGTAATATAAAAACTAATTAGCATCCTAACTAGGCGGATGAATGCGTCCCAAGTAAAAATAAGAAAGGGTCATTTTTTATTGTTTCTTAAACAATTATATAAAACTCTATATTAAATAATTAATACGAATGAAAACGTCAGTTTTCTAGAAGTTTTATTATATTTTAATGCAATGACTTGTTTCGCCCTTCTAAGGCATTATCAAATGTCACATTTAATAATGCCTTAGAAGGGCGAAACATGTCATTCCCATAAAATATAATAAAACTTCTAGAAAACTGACGTTTACATTCGCATTAATTAAGAAAGGGTCACTAAGATGGTTGGGACATATTGACGACCTTTGTGGGCGGTGGCAAGTGCTATGACTGCCACGTAAAAATTCGGGTTCGATTCCCGGCGATGGCAGGGTGATTATCACACTGTCTTATACGTAGCTACCTATCACATGTCATGTGAGAATCAATATGAAATCTATACCCTTTGCATCGATTTGGCTCGCGCTGTAATGATGCAAAGAGCGATTCAACAAAATAAGAATATGAAACGAATGGATGAGGAAAGAATGGTTAAAAAGATACAAACGAGACTATATTTATTATTTCTTGAATATTGGTGTAAAACTCCATATTAAATAATTAATACGAATGAAAACGTGTGAATGAAATCTTTCGCCTGTCTAAGCTACTATCAATTATCAAATGGCAATGACATTTAATAATGCCTTAGACAGGCGAAACGTGTTATTCACATAAATTGTTATTAAACTTCTAGAAAAAATACGTTTTTATTCGTATTAATTACAACAACTGTATTGATGAAACATTTAAAATTTAGCATACCACTTATTTCAATGATAATAAACAAAAAATATAATGGTTAAATCAATTTGATTGAATTTGCTGATAGTAACTAAATAACCACCATGATCCACCATGCTTTTAGCGCCATGATACACAACAATCCCACACACTGTTTTCATTCATTCTACACATATAACACAACATCTCAAAGAACTTCACTGGCTTAAAAGTCCAGAAAGAATCCAGTATAAACTCTGCTGGACAGTCTTCAAAGCGCTCAAGGGAATGGCACCAAGTTATATATCGGAACTCTGTATAACGGACAGCCTAAATACAAGGAAATCTACACTTCGCTCAGCAATATGCTTCCTCGGCAATAGGAAGATTAGTTGAGCCGAAGCGTTGCCCTAGTACAAATTTCGAGAATCATCTTGGAACAACCTCCCTTCACACCTTAGATGCATAAATGATCCGACAGTTTTCAGATCTAAGCTAAAACCCATATTTTTCTTATTTCATACCCAACATAAAACTTATATTTTGTTCTATTATACTTTCTAGCCGATCGCGAATATCAGATGCAGCGTTCACATTTAGATTTTAAAATTTAAAACACGTCGAGGTGATTACATCACAAAAACGGCGCTTTAAATGTTAGCATATTATTATTATTATTATTACTGTGAATGGAAAAAGAAGTCTAAGGACATTACCAAATTAATCAATTACTGAAAGGACGGTTCGAAATAGAAACAATCGACGAGCATGCGCCAAAATTTCAATGTGAATTGGATTTTTTTTCAAACAGCTGCCATTTCTACAAAAAAAAATTAAATCCTTATCCCTACGTCACTTGATAGCTATTACAATTTTTAATAATAAACATTTTTTATTTATTTCAGACAATGCATTATAAAGAAATCATGTACACCATCAGCAAGGATTTTCAAAACAGGGCTCTACATATCGACTTGTATCTCCGCCATTTTTTATATTTTTTTCAATATTTAATATAGTAAATTGATCATAAAAAATACTATGTACATGTATAAAATATAAAGATTATTTTATTATAAATAATGTCTGTGTTAAACAAAAGTTTATTTTTATAACTATTTTTCCGGGCGCCAGCCAAGCTGGCGTAACCCCTTAATCAAATTGATTGATCTACCCACAGGAATAACCATTAGCAAGTCGGTTCTGCACCATGGAAAATAAAATAATATGTGTAGTATTTGACGAAGATAATCATCAAGGCAAATACAGGTAGACCGACATCACTCAGGACATCCTAGTAATGTTTACGGCCGCCAGTTCAGTATCAGTTCAAAGAAGTGAACCCCCCAAAGGAATATTCGTCCCTTCCTTCCAATGGTTGGTAGCTTAACATGACTAGCAAGAAGTCAGTCGAAAAGAGCAACGGGTAATAACGTGAAATAAACTAAAATAAATGCGTGGTAAATCTGTATAAGGTAACGTCAAATGAAAATGTGAGAAGTAAATGCAATGCAAATGAAAGCGTTATAAACAAATTTACGAAAGGTTCAGACACATGGAAATAATGAAAGAAGAAATAATGTTAAAAAGAAGTATTCGTTAACGATGTGCACGGAACAGAGAGTAGAGGAAGACCGAGAAAGAACGGTAAGGCTGACCATTTTTCTGCCTATCCCTTCAAGTAGACTTCGTGATGGTTAGTTATTTATTTAGCTTAGTAAAAAGAATTCAAATGTGAATACATAAAGTGATGTCGAATACAGAAAAAAAAATTTAGTTCGAGACCAGATTCAAAAAAAGATATACGCACTGCTTACGAATATGAAATGTGACCGACTCTGGAAGATCTTGCTCCCAACCGCCCGTATTGATTTTAGCTTTCCTAAAACAAGCCAAATTTATTTTGGCTGTAAATCGAGTTCATATAAATAACCCCACTTGCGACTATTCCAGCTCGTGAATAATTAATTGTAGTTTCCAGACTCCGAAAATCAATACATCTAGTTCGGATTTCAGAAGCTTCCATTGCTTTCTATATTGGAACAACTGCGGTAAAAAAATAATTACCCCGTTCGCTATCAAACATATTTTACTATTTTACTATTGATACAAATGTGTAGAGTGAAAGGTCAACCACACATCTGAATTAAAATTAACCCCAAATGTATCATTAATTTAAAGGATTCGTAACAAACCTTATTCACAAAGTTTCTATGAATGGAATTAACGATTGTATAGAAGAAATGGTGGGAAACATAGACGAGATATTGGCATATCCTAACATATCATGTTTTTTTGTTTCCTTCACGCATTCTGTGTACGATAGAGGAACTAGCGTAGATCTTGCGATCTGTTTAGACAGAGTATCAATTCTGGTCCTGTGATGAAGGTGACCTCTGGAGTCTCGTGCATCACAATCTTATGGTCTCTTCAGAATCGTCGTCTCAGCCTACACCGTCTCATAACTTATATATAAGCTCATATATATTGCAAGTTCTGCGAATATCTCCGTTACGTATCATATTTCTAAGGGTTCTGCTCAAAATATGTCGCAATGTTTTCATTTCTGATGTTCTAAGGAGATGTTACGTTTAGAAAAAGAAACTCATAATTATTCACTTGTGGATAGTTTAAAAAATCCTACAAAACCATTACAAGCACAATGAATATGTAAACATAAAAGAATAACATAAAAAACTTAGTATTTAACCACGGAACGGTAATTATATTTGAAGCTGACTAGTTTCGCTTGTATCCCCAAACTATACCAGGACAATGTAAGAACTAATAAAAAAACACAGAATTTTCATGAATATGTAATAGACGGCGGTAGAGTGAGAGGAGGGAAAGATGAAAAGGGATAATCGAAAAAAATTGCCTTTCTAATTAGTAAATTGACAATGACAAAGAATGTTCGCCATAATAACAAACGCCATCTTATAAATTGGTAAATTTAAAAAAAAAAATGCAAAAGACATTTATAAAAATTACGATATTATAACACTCATAAATTATAGAAATTGTTTAACATAGTTATTTAAGATACTAGTATATATACATGATGAACTAATGTCTCTTAAAATCAAAATAATATCGTGATTAAGCTTAATTTATCCGCATAAATATAAAATATTAAATAATTGAAATAAAAGTGCACCAAAAGATATTTTGAAATAATATTGTAGATATAGTTTTATAGATGCAGATTACGTAAAACGAGAAAAATATATACTCGTATGATACATCTATTATACATTATATCGATAAAGGCACGAAAAATTTATTAGTGGAGCTTTCTGAAAAGACTGGCGACAGATTTACGAAGAGACAGCTGACAGATCAAAACTCTATCTAATTAAGCTCCAAGATAGCTAAATATAGGGAGCGTGAAAATACTCGTATAATACAGACTAAATAAAAATATATAATACTTGACGTTAATATTTCACTAATATAACCGTGACGTAGGGGAAAGTTTAACATCAACCGCTGTCCATATTCATTAGACTCACAAGCATATATAGTTAGCTAAATGGACTCTGCAACCAATTGACAGATCTTCGTAATATTTTCACTGTTCATTAGCCATAGCAATGCGTAGCCGGGTACAGCTAGTATAGTTATAAACTGTAACACAAACATTATATAAATATGATTTTTTTAATAAAAGAAAACACTCTTTTGACTTCGAAGATTATAATTATTTCTACACACGTTTCGAAGATATTATACCTTCATCATCGGAAGAATAAGAATCAAATAATGCAACACGTGCAAATTTAAATATAAGAGAATACAAGGTAGAGAATATAAGAATGTAAATGGGTGAATATTTTATGTTTATAGAAGAAATTAATTTTGCAAACTATTATTTTAATTGAGCGTTGGTGAATGTTTATTACATACAGTAATTCTCTATTGATTGATTTTGCATCAATAAAAGAAATGTTTATTAATTTTTTTTTAATATATAAATAGTAGACTATAAAATAAGTATTCAGATAATACTGTGATAAAAGGCAAATAATTAGAGTAATCTAAATATGATAGCCTACTATAAGTAGTTATCGATAAGTTTAAATAATAGAGAGCGTTATCCTCAGTTTTTATCTCAGTAGACCATCTAAAAACTGAGATACAAATCATGTACAAACAACTATGTTAACACTTGACAAAATAACAGTTATCTATTTCGTTCATCATCATCATAACATATTCGCCAGATTTCGCCGAAATTCATTTGTTCACTTATTTATTACAGAATCAAAAATGTTTCAGAGTTCAAAATTCGTTTACACTAATGATACAAATGAAAAATATATTTATACATATATATTCGTACCTTAACATGCCTCCATAAATAATGTGCACATTTTTTTGCCGCATTCGCTCCATCATCAGAGAATATCAGACCTCCTACGGTGACCAAAGATTGGAAATAATTTCCAGATTACTTGTTACTAGAATTTATACAACACCCGAATTACTTGCGAAAATATCTTGGCATTCCTAAAAACGAATCTACGCATTTTAATGTAACTACAAACAAACAAACAAACAAAACCATCACGCCGTTTCCCCGCAGGGGTAGGCAGAGAGAATGGACCGCCACACTACTCTATCCTGGCAAACCTCTCTAGCTTCCTCCACATTCATACAACGAGTCATACACGCACGTCGATTCCTCCGACTTCTAACATGACCAACCTTTAAAATTTGATTAATTTGGTCATGCCATGTTTTCCTCGGTCTGCCTCGACTTCGTACCCCATTTACATCATTAACGTATACTTTCTTAACCATTCTTTCTCCATCCATGCGTTCCATATGTCCGAACCAACGCAGCGATCCTTTCATAATTTTGTTCATAATACCTTCTTCCGCTCTACATTCCTTTCTTATATCAGCATTTGAGATTCTGTCGTATATCGTTCTACCACACATACGTCTTAGGGACCTCATCTCTACCGCATTTATTCTACTCTCATCCTTCTTCTGCCAGTTCCATGCTTCGCTTCCATACATTAAGGTTGGGACCAGAACTCCATTGTGAACGGCCGTTTTCGCTTTCATTGATAAATTCTTGTTTCCAATAACTATTTTTAAAGCTCCATTCACTTTGTTACCCGCACCAACCCTTCTTTCGACGTCACTATCCGTTCGGGCATCTGCTGTGAACATACTACCTAAATACACAAATTCCCTCACCTGTTCCAAGTTCTCTTCGTTCACACTTATATTACAAACTGTCATTTGCTCTTCCCTTTCGAAAACCATCACCTTTGACTTTCCGACATTCATCATTAAATCATTTGACTTGCATACCTCATTCATTCTCGACACCAAGATTTGTAATTCGTCCGCACTATCCGCAACGAGAACGGCATCGTCCGCGTAAAGCAGACAGTTTACAGATAAATCACTCATCTTAGCACCAGCATTTATACCTTTAAGTTCTTTCATACACTTGTCCATATACAGATTGAACAACCATGGAGACATCACGCAGCCCTGCTTAACACCCTTCGTGATATCAAACCAAGGCGTGATGTCTCCATTTACCCTAACACTGGCAGTGCTCCCTTCGTAGAGAGAAGCAACCGCCCGTGTCAGTTTTGTGCTCACTCCGTATTCGGACAAGATTGACCACAGTTTATCTCTGTTCACTCGATCATAGGCTTTTTGCAAATCGACAAACGCACAGAAAAGCTTACGGTTTTTGGCCATAAACTTCTCCGCAAGCGTTCGAAGTGCAAAAATCTGATCCATACATCCTCTTCCGGTCATAAAACCGCCTTGAACATCCCATACTCTTTCAGTCGTCGTCTTTTTTACTCTTTCTATTAAAATTCGGCCGTAGAGTTTACCAACGGCGCTTAACAGACTTATTGCCCGGTGATTTCCGCAGTCCATACGAGACCCCTTTCCCTTATATAGAGGCATGACAACAGCCCTCCTCCAGTCAAGCGGCGTATATCCTTCCATACGCCGCTTGACTGGAGGATATTCTAAATTTCTTTATTATTGTGTATTTAGTGTGCTTCCACTTGTGTTTATGTTCGACCGGTTTCGGCAGCTTGCTGCCATCTTCTGTGTTCATCAGAAGATGGCAGCAAGCTGCCGAAACCGGTCGAACATAAGCACAAGTGGAAGCACACTAAATACATAATAATAAAGAAATTTTGTATAAAATTTTTTTAGTTTAATTATTTAAAATGAACTTCTACTAAGTAATTTAAATTAAAAACATTAATTATTTAAACTTTTCAGTATATTAGAACTATTACTATAAGTGTTATTGAAGTTAAGGCATTAACACTGTGGAATTCAATTGTTAATTTGAAAGAAGAATATTAAACACTGTATGCACTACTTTATTTATAAAATATTTTACAAAATAAAAATGTAGAAATATTATTCAAACATGTTTTTTCGACAAAACTTTACATAACAAATCGCACTTTTGCGTTTTTTGTGACTTTCAAACGAATACTCCAAGCTTCTTTATTGTCTGTTAGATTGATGTTCTCATATTTAACTCTCCCGTCTAACAATACTCTTTTTACGGCATCGGCTTATGGTATATGCTATTTTTGTTCCTAGTGATCGATAAATTCACTCTTTAGATATAAAATTTGTTTTAAATGTGTCATCTTTAAGCACGTCGGATCATTTTCTTTTATACCTATTGTCATTCATGCCAAAAATCAAACTGAAGGCTTTCAATATTCGAGAATGTTTTGGGTAAAGTAATGTTATCATTCAATTTTTTTTTTATCTTCTTTCATTATAAGTTAATTTTTTATCAGACCATCGTCACTCCAAATTATTATTTTAGAAACAAAAATTTATTTTCATTGATGCGACATATAATTGGAAGAAAAAAATTTAAATGACAAAAAACGATTACGAAACCAATTTAAATTAAAAGCAAATTTTTTTATTATTAATATTCTTTCTATTCATTAATTAGCTGTATAAACATTTAATTGCTTTTATATAAAGAGTTTCGTTTGTTGACCATACGTTTGAAATTGAAATAAAAAAAGCAACGTTTAACATTAATTGTTTATTTATTACAAAATAAAAAAATATTTATATTAATAGCTTGTGTAATTAATTTGAACATTTATTCATTAGAAAATAATAGCGAAGCGGTCCATCCTTACTGCCAAATTCTTCAGAGGCGGCTTGACGGTTAGTTCGGCAATTTATTTTTAAAAAAAGTTTGTTGAAATACAGTTTGAAATTGAAATTAAAACAATCGATAAATGAATTATTATTATTGTTACTTTTTATAAAATATTGAACTCATTCTGGAAAATTTCGAAAAATAATGTTTATAATAATAATTTCCTTAATTAAACTTTGGCTTCATTGATTTTTAATAATAATAAAATCGTTTCATAAAATTTAATTACCTTTTTCGTTTTATCATAATGTACTCAGTTAATAATTATTTATCAAATTACAAAATATATAATTGATTTTTTTTGTAAATCATTTGTTGTGTTAATAAATTGTTTATTTATGTATCCACAACATAAACGGTGGTTTATCTACAGGATATTATAATATTTAAATCATTTTTAGTCTTACCCCACATTATTTAAGGCATTTCAAATATTAATGCTTCCCTTAACGTTCTGCTAACCTGTCTATACGCTTCAGACGGAAGACAACGGGTTGAATGGCTTTAAGGCGGAGGCAAATAATCCTATCACGATATCCATTTTGAAATGTAAAGTGGAAATCCAGATTTGAACAAATGCTTGCGCGATGCTGTCATATCCGCTTTGCGGATGCTAAAGATAAATTAATTATAAAATACGAGTCCTTCATTAATTATTATTTTATTTTATTACAAACCAAACATTAATAACTGTTAAATTTAAAACTGTTATAACATAACATCTTTTTTATAAGGATTAATTGTATCTCAATAGAGACGAAGATGTAAATTGTTTTCTGGGAACAGAATATGGTGACCGAGGCGCTTACAGGACTTATGACCTGTCATTGATTGGGTTGAGCGATCGCTTAATGTTTAACAACATTCCCCATTCCGCTCTTCTTACGACCACCACGTCTGACAATTTTTTGGAAGATGCTAAGATATATGCTAGAATTCTGCACTTATCTTCACATTTTTTTAGTTCACTCTACACTAGCGTCATCTATTAAGATACAATTAATCCTTATAAACAAAATTATCCGCAATGGGTAAAATCCAGTATTTGTCTACAAGAATTTGTATACATTCAAAATGTTGTATAACATTTTTTTATGACTTATATTTTAAGTGTGCCGTTTTGTAAAATCAATTACTCCAAGGGCGTACAAGGAAATGACTGACCAAACAGTGCAGTCTTTAGAAGTTTCTTAAATTTAACGTCAATATCCTCATACTTAATACTTTTACATGGAGGCTATTCCACGCCAACAGACCCGCAATGCTGAAAGTACGATCATAGAAACTTGCTTTATTGGCAATGACTAGAATTGTTATGTTGTTTGCACTTGTTTCTAATGATTGGAGTGAACGTTGGCTTTTCGTTGGCATGGGTGTAACACAGAGGTCCGATATATACGCTGGCGCTCTCTGGTGTCGAGCCTTAAACACTGTCAAATACAATTTGTATTTTACTCGCTCTCGGATTTTAAGCCAGTGAATTTGCTTCGGGAGCGGCGTAATATGACAGTATTTTGCTGCCCCATAATCAATCAGGCAGCAGCATTGAATACGCTTTGTATTCTGCTTAATTGATTATTTGGCAATCCCGCTATTAAAACAGTGTTGGGTTAAATTTACAACACCGTTATAATATTATATTTTTTATTCTACACTTTTTTAGTGTTACAAACAATTTTGTTTGTAACAATAAACTAAAAACAAAACAATCAAAACGTATTAAATAACTGAAATAATATTTAAATACCTTGAATCATCTCAAATATAATTATCTTTTTTATAACAAATACTTTTTGGACGGCGGAAAAGTATTATGCTTTTGTGAAAATGAAGCAATTGAAAGAATAAAATTTAAAAAAAAAAAAAAAACAAGGAAATCAAGTCCAAACTTTTGCTTCATGCATGACGGAATAAATCAGAAACAGTGAACTATTTTCTCTACAGCATACTTGGTTTCTACAGCATGGTTCTTCGAATTTCCTTGTTCTACTCCTATCGGAGGTTAGACAACATCATGTTTATCATTTTGAACAATTGATGTAAAACTCCACATTAAATAATTAATAAGAATCTTTTTCCTAGAAAATATATTTTATTTTATTGCAACGACATGTTTTTCTTTACTATGGCGTTATCATATATCATCATTTAAGTAAGTAAGAATGTAGAGAGGAAGAAGGTATTATGAACAAAATTATGAAAGGATCGCTGCGATGGTTCGGACATATGGAACGCATGGATGGAGAAATAATGGTTAAGAAGTATACGTTAATGATGTAAATGGAGTACGGAGTACATGACATGACCAAATTAATCAAATTTTAAAGGTTGGTCATGTTAGATGTCGGAGGAATCGTCGTGCGTGTATGACTCGTTGTATGAATGTGGAGGAAGCTAGAGAGGTTTGCCAGGATAGAGTAGTGTGGCGGTCCATTCTCTCTGCCTACCCCTGCGGTAAAACAGCGTGATGGTTTGTTTGTTTGTTTGTATCATTTAAACAAACAAATAAACAAATGTTCAAATTTGATAATGCCTTAGTAAGATGAAACATATAATTTAAGTAATAAAACTTCTTGAAAACATACGTTTTCATTCTATTGACATGAGGTTTATTTTAACTTTCTATACAACAGCAATGAATTGTTAAATAATTGAATTAATATTCTCTTTTGTGAATTTATCTCCTATAGATAAATAATAAACAGATTATTATTATTATTATTATTTTGTTGAATCGCTCTTTACATCATGACAGCATGAGCCAAATCGATGTAAAGGGTATTATAGCTATCATAGTGATTCTCGTGACATGTGATAGGTAGCTAATCTATCGCCATTTGATTGTCACGTGAATTATACACCAGACCAAAGACAATGTGACAATCACACTGCCCTCGCCGGGATTGTGCATGTTATTACAACAAATCACTTTATAATCAAGAACATTTTTATTTTGTCCGATGAAAAACACTTCAAATCAAATCAGACAGATTATTTCATCAATAGACATTACAAAATTAAGGTCTAAGGCAATTGAAAGGAGCTGTGAATGCTATTGAAGTGGGTTTAGGGTAGGAGTGTTCTTACACATAACTTATTTATAAGTTTACAAGTATCTAGTGGTATACATCAGAGGGGAGGCCTCGATAACAGCATATTCATCAAATAATGAACACGTTGACTGCAGGCACATACAGTAGACAACTGTTTGATAGGTTATAAAACAGTTAAGCACTAGGAGCATTCCCCCGAGCAGCGGTGGTCTAAAATTGAACGTTCGGTCAATGAACCTTTATTTCTCTTAGTTTTTAACTAAACACGCATTAAATTATGTACATATTATATAATTACATTTGAATAAGATATTTTATTTAATACATAAATATTATCCTTGTTTTAAATTTATAAAAATATGAATATACTAAAATTCTGTGATCTTGGATGAATCCCTGATACCACACGTGACTAGTGTTTCAAAAAGTCACAGATTCCATCTTCAAAATAATTGTTATTTTTATAATTATTGACAATTGTTTTAAAAGTAGTTACGAAACTTCGTTTTATTACATAATTATATTCACTTATTTTTTAACACGCTTACAACTTGAACGGATAAACGAAATGCATATTTTATTAGTTAACAGTTATTTATATAAATACTTAATAATATCCTATTCAAAGGATTAAAATCGTTTTATCTTTTTTTTCTTTGTTGAGACTTGTTTTGATTAAAAGGGTGTACAATAATAATGTAAAAGAATGATCACTTTGTGGTTAGACATTTTAAACTTATAGATATAAGATAATAAAACACTTCTTATTTAACCACTGTTTGGTTATTATGATTGATGTCAACTAGTTTCGCTTGGACCTTACTATTATCAGTGCAATGTAATAACATATATCACCCTGATGAAACTGGGGTCCAAGCGAAACTAGTTGGCAAGAATTAATAATAACCATACCGCTGTTAAATACAAAGTGTTTAATATTTTATATTTATAAGTGATAAGGAATGTATTTAATATGTACTTACGTATTTTAGGAAAAGCCTTCATTAAAAGCTTAATTGTTCCAGTGATCAAAGTACAGATTTTACGTATTCTCTCAGCAAGATTTTACCTTCCGTCTTCTGAGAGAAGAATTCTGTGATCTTCAATCTCGCGTAAAATAAAGAGATATTTTTCCGCGTAGTCGACCTTTTACATACCCTTGTTACTTTTCAAGTTAACAATCTTATTCAATGTCTCGCCATTTATAAGCCGGAAACAATTTAAAGCATCACATTTAGATGTCTTCTAGAACGGACAGGTTAATTTAAAACACTGGCGTTCTTTACTTAAAATGACGTCTTCTTAAAGTAAAATGAGGAGCAGTCAGGGTTGATTATTAGAAAACTTAACGAGTTGCGAGTACGGGGTGGGTTGGATGCTGAGAGGGGTGGTTGGCTGACGGCTCGGTGGGGTGTGGCGAGCGACTGGGGGTTGCCAGGCAGACAAAGGAGCCCGCGACCACCCCCTGAAATAATGGAGTATAATGCTCCCGCGCACACGGAAACATAACGCGGGCTAAAATATGCAATCACTTTTGCGTGTATTACAAAAAATACCGTTCCGGCGCCTTTTTTTCACGTAATTTTCTCTTTTTATACGAGATTTATATTTGAAATCGCTGCTGATTTCAAATGTGGAGAATACATTTTTAAATTTCATCGGTAATGCATTATACATGTACATTCAAATGTGAGGTTTTCTGTATTTAAATGCATAAAATTCCAAGCAAAGCTGTGAACTCTAAATACATATTTTTTTAAATTTATATATTGTAATAATGAAAACGTCTATCTTCTAGGAGTTTTATTATATTTTAGTTGGAATGAAATGTATTGCCCTTGAATATACTCCTAGAAGACAGGCGTTTTTATGCATAATAATTATTTAAACGGAGTTTTACATCATTGTTCCAGAAACAATTAATAATTTTAATTACCATGTGTTATCCAGGTTACTCAATGGATATTTTTATGTAACTCGATAATTACTTTATTTAATGTGTCATTAAACTTTGAGCCAGTTTGATTAAAACTTTAAAATCAAGTTGTTACGTAACTTTGCACTTCCTAAGTATCTTATATAAATCCATTAAAAGACCCAAAGTTAAACATGCAAGTTTCTGTTTTTGTAGCTGGTCGAAAAATTTTAATGACTAACTAACTAACTAACTAACCATCACGCCGTCTCCCCGAAGGGGTAGGCAGAAAGAATGGACTGCCCCACTTTTCTTTCCTGACATATTTCTCTCGCTTCCTCAACATTCATATATCGTGTCATGCACGCGCGTCGATTTCTCTGACTCCTCACATGGCCGACATACAATATTGGATTTATTTGATCGTGCCACGTCTTCCTCGGTCTTCCTCTATTTATGATTCCATTTACATCATTAACATATAATTTTTTTACCATTCTTTCCTCATTCATTTTTTCCATATGTCCAAACCATCTTAATGATCCTTTCATTATTTTGTTCATGACACCATCATTCGTACCGTATTCTCTCCTTATATTTTCATTCGACACTCTATCATACACAGAGTATCCACATATTCGTCTAAGAGATCTCATTTCTACTGCATTTATTCTACTTTCATCCTTCTTTTGCCAGTTCCATGCTTCGCTTCCATACATATTTTTTTTAATAAAATACATTAATCCAATATTTATCACCATTTCGTCCAATGTTGAATAAACAACAAAATATTAAGTATTCAACATTGATTCAAATATTAGGTTTCTTAAAGATTTATCATATCACGTGAGAGTCATTTGTTTATACTTGCTGAGACATTATAATATAAATAAGCAAAAAAAACGTATGTCGTCAAGAGTTAGTACTATAATATTTTAAATACAAGAGAGGGAGAGAAGAATGATTCGATTCTCTCCGAAAGTAATTCAAAATGTA
This sequence comes from Lepidostoma basale, assembly GCA_022606425.2. Lineage (NCBI taxonomy): Eukaryota > Metazoa > Arthropoda > Insecta > Trichoptera > Lepidostomatidae > Lepidostoma > Lepidostoma basale. The sequence goes on along the minus strand of JAHDVF020001325.1, from coordinate 1,512,827 downwards.
GACGATGCGCATGCCCCTTGAACGTGTCAGGATTATTTTGAATTTTATTCTAATTATTGACGTACAACAATAGTGCAGAAAACAAAAGAATAAGCATTCGGTTTTGTTAATTGTGAATTTTTAACGTTTGTGAAAAAAAACATTTTAAAAGTTAAATCTTATTACCGATAAATATTGTACAGTTAAACAAGATTTGAAAGGGAAGAAAATATTTTCTTACGTGAATATTTCACGGGTTGCAACTATTATATTATAGTTAAATAATATTCTTCTAGAAATCAGACGTGTTCGACATTTTTAAATATTACATAAAAAGTTAAAGAGATGAAATTCTAGAATGTCTCGTTTCACTTTGCATGGATATGTCAAATTTGATTTTCATTCGATAATTGAAAGCGTCAACCAACCATTCGCAAGGTGAAATATTTCACTCTCATGTTAATTCAGTTCTATTCTAGAAAACTGGCGTTTTAATTAATATTAATTACGCATCATTTTGATGATTTATGAAATAAAATATTAATTTTGAATTTGAACTGCACTTGGTATTTTAACAATACTTGATTACACTTTTCACAGACATGTTTCGGTTATGACATCACCTTTTTCAAAGTACAATTTTTTTAAATCCTATAAATTAATAATCAAATATTGAATGTCGACTATATAATTAGTCGGAGAAATCGACGTACATGCATGACACAATGTATGAATGTTGCGAAGCGAGATAAGTATGTCAGGAAAGAAAAGTGACACAATCCATTCTTTCTGCCTACCTCTTCAAAGATGACGGTGTGATGGTTAGTTAATAAGATTGTTTGTAGTAAAATGTTATAATTTAAGATAAACTTAAGGCGTTAACTCTGTGGTATTCCATTATACGAATTTTTATGAATTCAAAACACTGTTTTTTCCACTTTTTCCACTTCAAAAGTGGAAAAAATTGTACTGTAATTTATAGAAATTTGCAGTTTTAATTATTCGAATACAAATATAGAAGATAAATAAAATATTCAATATCTAAAAAAATGGGCTGGCTCACTATCATGATGGAAAAATGGATGGAAATAACGTTAAGAAGTTTAATGTCAAAAACTTTGTATGAAAAAGCTCTACTAATTAAAATCTTCATCACTTTTACAAGGAAGAGATAAAACCTACCGACAGCTTATGAAAAATCGTTTCATGTCTCAGTAGAGCTTTGCGTAAATCAAACTTCGTAAGCAGACATTGTGAATTCGATTTTACGGACGAGAAATCATTTTGTTTTGTAATTTTAAGTGAAATAATTATTTCTAATCACTTATAAAGGGACTTTTTCGAATTAATTCGGTAAAACTTATAATTAAACAGTCTGAGCGTTTAAGATATTTGTACGATTTTAATTATTAATTTATTTTGCTGCTTCCATTGATTTATAAATCTGTAATCATATTTTCAATTAATTGACGTGCCTTTTTGAAGCATCATCAAATGCCATAGTTGATCATGTCATTCCCAAAAATTATAATAAAACTTCAAGAAAACAGACGTTTTCACGCTTATTACCTATTAATCTTACAGTACAATTTGAATTTTTTTTTTAAATAACGATTAGTATTTGATTTTATTTTATAATTATAAATACCTTTATTAAGTGATGTGAAATCATATGTTAATATTTATTTATTTATTTATTGATCATTTACCAAGTACATGGTTTCAATACCTCCCAACTGGGGTACCCGTTCTAGGGAGGCATTCCTAGCACCCTTTATAATTTCAATATATAAATAACAAATTTAGGGTACAATTAATTAACAAGGGGAGCAACACATATCCCAAAGTGTTTAACTTAAAATTAATTGTCTTATATATTATAACATTATTTAAACTATTTATTTGTTTTTAAAAGTTATACTACATTCAAGCCGCTTTTTTTAATGTCTCCGTAGTTACATGTTTTTTGTAATTGGGCATTGTCATTTTTTTTGGGTAAATTAAAAAAATATCTTTCTTTGTTAAATATTTTCAAGATAGTGGATAAGGTCCACAAAACTAACACCGAACGAAAACATGATAAATACCATTTTTGGATTTTACATAATTGTTGAAGAAACAATAAAATAGTTCAGTTTAATTAACCTATCCAAAAAAGCTAGAATGGCAGTGCACAATGGTGTTCTTCTACCGACCCTTGTGTATTGAATCGAAGCATGGAACTGGCAAAAAAAGGATGAAAGTAGGATAATGCAGTAGAAATGAGATCTCTTAGACGAATGTGTCATAATCGAATGAAAATATAAGAAGTGAATGCGGTGCGAATGATGGTGTCATGAACAAAATAATGAAAGGATCATTAAGATGGTTTGGACATATGGAAAGAATGAATGAAGAAAGAATGGTAAAAAAATTATATGTTAATGATGTAAATGGAACCAGAAACAGAGAAAGACCGAGGAAAAATATTGAATGTCGGCCATGTGAGGAGTCAGAGAAATCGACGCGCGTGCATGACACACGATGTATGAATGTCGAGGAATCGAGAGAAATATGTCAGGAAAGAAAAGTGTGGCAGTCCATTCTTTCTGCCTACCCCTTCGGGGAGACGGCGTAATGGTTAGTTAGTCAGTTTTATTTTTCGCGTCTATTTTAATACACTCTTTTAGAAACACCGTGTCCCGAATGTGTATAAAATATTTCAAGGGATATAATGGTTTTCCCTCCTTGATACTCTGTCGATAGAGGGAACAACTTGACACCTTGAGTGAGACGACGGGGGCCCAGCCGCGGTGGTAATAGCTCGTGCATTGTGATTCTACGGAAGTCCTCTCCAGTGTGCCAAGAGATTTATTGCTCCCGAAGAAAGTGCCCCGAAACATATGCCGCTTTTTAAATTGCGAAAACTTTGATAAAGAGGCTGAAAAGATTTTCAAATGTACAAATTTGTTTTGTATTATAAAAAAATGTGGGGTCATTGAACCTTCTTCTGTGCTTTCAAAATACAGATAATATTTCTTATGTTTTTTTTTATGAATTTAAGGCGTTTACACGCTGTACTTCTATAATAGCTATTTTTATGAATTAAAACATTTAAGTTTTGATTATTGTATTATATATAATAATAAACGCGATTGTTTTATGGTTTTACTTGATTTAATTCATATAATTACTTATATCAATAGTAGTTACAAATTTATATAAGTAATTATATTAATTAAATCAAGTTAAATCATTAAACAATCGCGTTTATTATTATAAACAATAATTATAATGAAGTATTACAAAACAAAAACCTCAACCATCAATACATTTAAGTTTTATTTATGGCATGTTTCGGAGGTTTTATATTATTTTTGTAAGTATTAAGTTGTAAATCTTTTGAAACGTGTTGAGAAAAAAAAAGCATTATTACATAAAAAAATATACGAAACAAAAGGATGAGAGAAAAATTGTAACAAAGTTAATACAAGGATTGTAAATGGAAAAAAGCCGAGGCATGATCAAATTAATCAAATAAAAGGCCACAATCGAAGAAGTAAAAATAGACGAGTATGAAGCACGAGACGTATATTGGGTTAGAGCAGTGTTACGGTCTATTCTTTCTGCCTACCCTTCGTAGAAACAGCCTGCTGGTTGGTTAATTCATTCATTCATCTTTTGTGTTGTGGAAGAACTCTCAAATATTGCTTACGTGCCAATATATAACTGGTAACTTCTATCAACTGAAGTATGTGTATTATATTCGAATAAATAGACTTTTGTAACTTGAAGAAAGGGTTTTAAAAATGTAAATTTCAAACTGTATGCATGAATTAAAAACAAAGGTAAAATAGCGTACAGCATCCGTAATATTTACAACTATTTATGACTTTTACGTGAAAATCGCCAAAAGTAAAATTGTTATCCGGCGCTAGCTTTTTTCTTTTTTTCAAACATTCGCAAAGATTACAGTTAATATTCTTAAAATATACGATTTCATGCTAAATTTTCACAGAAAACCTACAAAGTTATGCATCGGACAGATAGTTTAAAAGAAAATTATTGCTCATAGAATAGACCTTTCCAAGTTTTTTTTTATTTTCCAGCAAAAAAGGTTTCCTTAAATGTCCTTAAAGAGTTCACCAAAAATAAATGTTCCTGTTTTTTTTTATCTTACGTGACCCCCAAAAAACGGTAGAGGTTTTGATCCTTTGTATAAAATAGACTAATGCGTAAAAGCATTTTAATTTCGTACAATACCCAAAACAACTGTATTTCTATAATATTTCTCTTGCTTGAGTGTTCTTTTCGTTTTAATCCGTATTAATTATACCTTTAGTTATTATTATTCCAAAAAACCAAAAATAATAACTGTATTTGAAACCAAATTTTCCAGATTGGTGTAAACAATAACATAACTACCTAACTAACTAACGGAAGGCATAGACGGAAATAATGGACCGCCACATTATTCTTTCCCGACATACTTATCTCGCTTCCTCAACATTCATACATCTTGTCATGCATGCACGGCGATTTCTCCAATTCCTCACGTGGCCGACATTCAATATTTGATTTCTTTGATCGTACACGTTTTCCTTAGTCTTCCTATATTTTTAGTTCCATTTACATCTGTAATATAAACTTTTTCACTATTTTTTTAATTCATTCTTTCTATTTGCCCAAACCTTGTGTTTATAAAACTTTAATTTGTACTGTAATCACTTTTTATATTTTCATCACACACTTTATTATACACAGATTTTCCACACATTTGTCTAAGAGATCTAATTTCTGCGTTTATTCTACTTTCATCCTTCTTTTCCCAGTATATGTATCTATAATATAATATGTGCATAATATATCTCATTTGTCTATAATTTGTTGCCTCGTGAGGTGTTTGAACAACTTCAGCCATTTTAAATTTAGCTTGATGAGTTGTTTGATAGTAATTCCAACATGTTTGTCTGCACATGGTTTGTGTACCAAATAATCCTCCGAGCAAACCTGAGTCGGTGCTTAGTTTCGCGAAGTTAAACACCGCCTAAGTTTTGTATGGGAACTCCTAAACTTCAAGACCCGCTCACTCACAAGAACTCAAACGGCGCAAATCCTAGTCTCAAACCATTTTAAAATTTTGGCAACATCTTACTTAAATGATTCATCCTACCATAAGTTATCTTCAAAACTGCGATTCCTAAAGTGTATTAACATATCTCGTTATAGATTAAGAGATAGAATGTGATTGTTTCTAAAAAATTATGTAAAACTCTATTCTAAGAATTAATTAATACAAATGAAAACATCTGTTTTATAGAAGTTTATGTATATTAATGCTTGTGACATGTGTCGCCTTACTAAGGCATTATAAAATAATTAGGTTCCCCCCCGTAGGGATAGGCAAAGAGAATGGACCGACACACTACTCTATCCTGGCACATCTTTCTAGCTTCCTCCACATTCATACAGCGAGTCATACACTCACGTCGATTATTCCGACTTCTAACATGACCAACCTTTAAATTTTGGTTAATTTGGTCATGCCATGTTTTCCTCGGTCTGCCTCGAATCCGTACTCCATTTACATCATTAACGTTAGCCATTATTTTTCCATCCGTGCGCTCCATATGTCTGAACCAACGAAGCGATCATTTCACAATTTTATTCATAATACCTTCTTCCGCTCTACATTCCTTTCTTATTATTTATTATTTTTATTTATCAAAATATATTTCTTTTGTTTCAGGTAAGTCAAATTATTTATAATACTTCTAACAGTGAAAGCAGATAAAAAGTAAACATCTTCAAGTAGTAAGTACATTTTGAATATCATTATTTATATTTTTAAGCTTTACTTGCTCATTAAATCTACAAATCATACTCTATAAAATCACAAATTGCAATCGCTCACGCAACCAACAGTGAATAAATTTAACTCGAACGTCAAGGCTCTAAAGAAATAATGATAAAGAAAGTATACATTAATGATGTGAATAGGAATGGGAATGGAGGAAAAATATAGAGAAATAAAAATCGTAACGATTACAATAAAGAAAAATCATATCGGGTGTATCGAGAGACGTTCAAATCACATTGGAATTTGTATAATATATAAAAAGAAAAAGGCTGTTTGAGAGGATGGACCAATAACGAAAATGGAACAATTAATATTCATTTATTGTTTCTTGAACAAGGATGATTAAATAATTAATAAGAATGAAAACGTAAATTTTCTAGAAGTTTATTGAACGCTAAGTAATAAAAACTGTGGAATTCCATTGTAACATACTTAGGAAATTGATTATAACTTTAATTTATCCACTCATTATTAAAAAAATATTTAAAAACATGACATGTTCCTGAAGAAAGAGATATCCTCCGAAACATGTCGTATTTTTTAATATTTTTTGAATAATTAGTGGATTCAACAAAGTTATTTTCAATTTCCTAAGTATATTTCTAAAAGTTTTGTTATATTTTATGGGAAAGACATGTTTTGCTCAACTAAGGCATTTTCAAATTACATTTGATAATGCCTTAAAAGGCGAAACATGTCATTCCCATATAATATAATAATACTTCTTGAAAACTGACGTTTTCATTCGTATTAATTCATTAATCTTCAGATTTATTATTTCATGTTCATTCTAATTCTGACAATTTTGTATTTCTTTTTTTTTCTATATTCACCATAACTTTGTGTTTAATAACTTTCAAAACTGATCACATTCATGAAAATTTTGTTTAAATATTTATTTTGTATAAACAATATTATTACTACTATTATACACTGATAAAGGGCCTCTGTGTTCGAAACATGTGTGTGTTAATTTAATTAAATAATAAAATTAAGTTTATGGACAAAGAAGTAAAAACTTATTGAATTGAAATCATCATGTATTATTATTATTTAATGTTATTTATTATTTTACTGTTAAAAAATAATTGTTAGTACCTACTTATAACAAATAGCCCAACTTAATTTTTAATTTTTAATTTTTGTATCGAATTTTAAATTCGTTTTTTATAAGTCTTTCTTTGTTTAGTTTTTGTTATATTTTATATTTATATTTTATATTTTTAACCTGAAAATGGAGGTATCCTCTGAAACATGTCGTGTATTTTAATATATTTTTTATTAAAAAGTGGTTTAAACAATGCTTTTTTAATTCCCAAAGTAGAAGTAAATACTGTTTAAGTTTTTTATAATTATATTTAAAACTTTAAATAAAATACAATATACGTATGCATAAACTCTGTTGTTATTAAAAACACCACTCTATTTGCAAAACCACATTAACGCTTCAGCTTCTAAGACAACGCGTAGTACCGACACGTTTTAAATTGGTTGTAATTACATAAAATTTGACTAATTACTCAGAGGTTCAAATCAGAAATTGTTCTATGGAGAAGTTAAATAATATGCTGAAAGATTTAAGGTTTGCTAGAAATTCGCAAGGGCGCGCTTGACACCCGCCCGCACGCGACCTGCATACTTTACTCCTCCTGGGGTGTCGTTTAATTGCTTTTCCGTACACTGGAAATGTTTCGTATTTGTAATATCAAAGTAAACCCTAACTCTATAAATTACAAGGAAACAAATTACGAAGCGGGTCTCAAAAGCTTCTAGAACGCTGTCATTTAAAACGTAACGATTAAAGTATATCGATCTGTATTTTCATTTAATCATACTGATGAACAAGTCTGTTTACTAGAAGATCTAATTATTTTTATTTAAATGACATGCTTCGCCTTGCTAAGGCATTGTAAAATTTGTGCATTAGCGAGGCGAAACATGTCGTTCACATAAATTAAAATAGACGTTTTCACTTGAATTAAAAGCGTTAAGGATTGAAGATTGTTTTATGAATTAGGTATATCACTATTAAACTTCTATTAAGTTTATTATTTCGACATGTTTTTAAGGTATTATGCCTTCATCATAACCATATATAAAGTTTTATAACCTTCATATAATTCAAATCAAGTGAAATGAAGCTAAATGCATTCTATAATAAACTTTTTAATTTGAAAAAAACATCAAATGATTTTACTGAAATCTTATTGGCAGTTCATTTTTAAATAATATTAAATAAAACGATGTTTTTTAACTACTTCTCATTTTGTCTTTATTTCGACTGGCCCAGTCTGTCGATGCCAGAGAAGCATGGCGAAACCGGTCGCTGTCAAAATAAAGACAAAAGTGGAAGTAGTTAAAAAAACATCGTTTATTTCATTGTTAATTATTAAAAAATATCATTTAATTATAAATAATGAACTTCTACGACAGAATTTTAATAAACAACATTTCTATTTTTCATTAAAAATCTTACATTTTTTAAGAACTCTTGATTGTGATTTCATTTTTATCATATAAAATGCAGTCTACTATACATGTTAACGCTATGGAATGATAAAACATAAATTTCAATTTCATAATAAAACTAAACAATTATGTTTTCACTTAAAAACGTTTATTTATCTAAACATGAGTCAAATTCAACATCCACTCCTTTTATAGCGTGTCGAGATATTTAATGCATAATTTTGTGTTGATTAAGCGAGGGTCAATATCTAACATACTTAGAGCGACTAACAATGCAGACTCTTATTTTTTCATATTTTTTAACCTGCTATCTATATTTCACTTTTATTTGAATTTGTATCCAAACGAGCCAACAACTTGTAGTGTATTTTATAAAAAAAATAACAAAGAATTGCCAACACGTGTGGTGTAACAGCACCTCAGGCCTTTGGAAACGACACAATGTCAGCCAAACCTTTCACAATAGTGACAAGAAAACTAGAAGATATTTTTCTTACTAGCCATATTAACGAGACAAGCTTTACATATGTTTATATGAATAATAATACGTTTGTGGTATACCGTTAGATAAAAATTAATAAATGAATGAAACCTAGTTATAGTTTAATAGTTGTTTAAACTGATTAAAACTTTTAATGCAAACGTCATAGTTTTGTCGGTTTTATATATATTTTTAATTATATAGTAATATAAATACTATTGAAAAAATTGTTTAGCCTTGCGAGAAAACTCTTAGCCAGTTAGAGAGTGCCCTCGTAAGGTAAAACAAACTTGTCACTAGTATTAATATATCTTTATAAATAAATATGACCCTTATGTATGGAAGCGAAGCATGAAACTGGCAACAGAAGGATGAAAGTAGAATAAATGCAGTAGAAATGAGATCTCTTAGACGAATGTGTGGATACTCCGTGTATGATAGAGTGTCGAATGAAAATATAAGAAGCGAATGATGGTGTTATGAACAAAATAATGGAAGGATCATTAAGATGATTTGGACATATGGAAGGAAGGAATGAAGAAACAATGGTAAAAAAATTAAGCATGTAAATGGAACCAGAAATAGAGGAAGACTGAGGAAAACGTGGCACGATCAAATAAATCAAATATTGAATGTCGGCCATGTGAGGAGTTAGGGAAATCGACGCGCGTGCATGACACGATGTATGAATGTTGAGGAAGCCAGAGAAATATGTCAGGAGAGAAAAGTATGGCCATTCTTTCGGGCTACCCCTTCGGGTGACGGCGTGATGGTTAGTTAGTTAGTTATAAATAAAAATCTCTGCAAAACCGACAAAACAATCGCGTTTACATTAAAATTTATAATAGAAGAAATAGTTTTAGTAAGTAAAAACCACAACTACCAATAATGAATAAACTGATATTTATTTATTTTAATTCAATAGTATTAAAAAGGCGCATCGTTAGACTGTTTAACAATATTGTTTAGATTCATGATAATTATATTAGATAATTCTGATTTTGAAAATTTGGTTTGGCTCATGTGGTGCGGTGCTCCTGTAAATTTTGGAGATATTTCGTGTATAAGTGAATTGTTTTGGTCAATTTAACTGTTGCCAAACTTTATTATAGTTAATTGTGACACGTAATACGTTTGTACTGTTTTGCTGTTAAAATTATATTAGTTTTATCGTTTTTATAAAGAATTTTGACAGGTGTAAAAATATTTTTTTCATTTGTTCCAATGACAATTTGAATAATTTCTCAATATTATTTTTAAGTTCTTGCTGGTTAAGTGCCTAATTACAGCTAATTTAAAAAACGGTGGATACGTGTAACATAAATTAAATAAACACAAAAGTCCGGATCGTCCATGTCAACATGTGCAACATCGAAAAAAACATTATGTGCTAAATAAAAAAACGGTGGATTCGTGGAACATAAATTGAATAGACAATATGTTCACCATCTAAAAAGAACATTTTGTGTTTAATAATTTTTATTTTGTTATTTTATTTTATATCATTGTATTTTATATTATTGTATTTTATATTATTTGTTTTAGATTTATGTTGTGGGTGTTGGACAATCGAAGTGTGCGCGGGAGATGCCTATTGGTGGCGATGAGGTTCGCAACCCATCACACCGCGTCTCCCGCGGGGCGAAAAGAGAAGGATGGAGTGCCGCGTCAGTAAAAGTGTGACAGTCCATTCTTTCTGTCTACCCTTTCGGAGAGACGGCGTGATGGTTAGTTAGTTAGTTAGTTCATAATAATTTAGGTTCCACACGACATTTTCCACAAAATTAAATATTTTTTTATCTGATGTAAGTCAAACTTATTAAAAACGCATTATGGGGTGATAAAATTCACCCGCCCGAAAAAACGTAATATGGATACAAATTTATGGTAATTGGCTTAATCTCATTTGAACTTTTAATGAAAAACTGTTCACGTCAAATGACGATACTCTCCTAGAGAATTTCCGCTGTTTTATTTTGGAGAATTTTCGTATCGCTCCCTCGGCATTTCTACTCCCCAGTTTCCGAAGAAAGTTCTAAACTATCCCCCGACATCAGCATATCAGCACAGATTGAGATTCAATAACGCCTTAAATCAAAATGTACCTAGAAAATGACATTTAGGCTCCTTTTTTGTATACTTTGTACAACACTCACATTTGTGGGGGATTTGGTGGTGAGAGTTGAAAGACGGCGGAGGTTTCAGCGTTTATTGCGGATCACAAGTAATTACACGTAACTGTATGATATACTCGTGATGGAGCGTGGCTGGATGTCGATGGCAGCGGGGCGGAGTCCGGTGGTGAGTCGTAGAGGATGAGGGCTCGCTGGGCGGTATCGTCGAGTGGCTGGAGCGAGGGGTCGTCGGAGGTTTCTCGTACGTAGACTGCGTAGTGGAGACTCGTGTCTCTTCGAGATCGCGATACTGGCTGACGTTTAGAGTTGACTGACGTCTAGAGTGGACTGCCTTAGCTTCGTAGCTCGGCGTCGGAGGGAGTCCGATATCTCACGTCTGTTAGAAGTCGTAAGAGTAACTGATCCTCTTGGGTGCTCGGAAGTACTGTTTTTATATGCTTTGGTTTCGTCATCTGATGACCTGATCCGATGACCTGATCCGACGACCTGACCTAGTGACCAACTTGAAGAATTCAGGGCCCGCGAATCATCAAATTTGATAATTAGGTCTTGGGTCAGCGTTTTTGTGTTTATTCGTGTCATATATTTCTTCATGAAATATGCTTATCTGGGTTATGCATTTAACCCCGACACATTTATTAAAAAAAAAAATTATATCTAACATATTTTGGACTAACCAGCCCTTCATCTGTGATATTATATAAATATTTGTAAATATTATAAAATTGTTTACAAGTATGGTCAGTTTTGACAGATGTAATGATTTATGTTGGAAAGATTATGCTTTTGTTATAACAAATATAATAAATAATTTAAAGGTTTTTTTTGGGTTCAGGTCACTTACAACAAAGACAATAAATCAAATATTGGACTTGATGCTAAATTTATTTGATTATTTATAACATTTTCTATATTTTTAATTTCGAAATTTTCGAGATTGTATAAAGTTATTTTTCTATTATTAACAAGCGAAAATTCTTATATTATATTATATTTTGAAGATTAAATAGAGTATACAGTACATAGTTTCAGATTTAGAAAATATTATGTTTGATTTGATAAGTTTAAGTTATTGTAAATGGATACGTTTGTCTGAATTTTACCCTTATAAGTACGGCAGGATATTATAACAATAAAAATGGTTTCAAACCGTGACAGATTACATTTTCAGCTTATATTTGAATGTATCTTATAAACCTTTTTACTATAGTTCCTTACTCTACTAATTTGTACTTAATATTATGATGAACTGGGACTATTTGTCTCAACTGTTAATATAGGAATAATATATTGGAATCTTGCAGCAATAACGGTGCACCAAGAAATTTATTTAGTACTCTACTTTTGTTTCTTCTATATTCACCTTCACTTTATGTTTTGGATTCATTTTAGAATAAATATTTTTAAAACGCTTTACTACACTTTTCACAGACATGTTTCAGTACCTTTTTAACCTTTTTCAATGAACAAAATATTAACATTAAAAAAGGTTATCGTTAAAATTAGGTCTATTGAAATGGGTTACTTCCTTATCGAAACATGTATGTGAAAATTGTAATAAAATGGTGTTAAAATATTTATCAAATATGAATCCACACCACAAAGTGAATGTGAACATAGATGCTACAAAAGTAGAGTACCTAAGAAATTCCTTGGTGTACCGTTATTGCTACACGATTTTAATATATTATATTCATTGAAATCTTCTTCCTAGCCTTTCCTCCACTGCTGGATGTAGGTTTCCTCCATCTGTCTCCATTTTTCTCTATCCTTTGCCGGTTCAATCCATTTTTTCCCAGCGACCACAACAATATCGTCGGCCCATGTCTTTTGTGGCCGACCGACGCCTCTTTTGTTTTCCCATGGCCTCCACTTTAAGACTTTGGGAGTCCATCTTGAACTTGGCTGTCTGACTACGTGTCCTGCCCATTGCTATTTCAATTTTGCGATCCGACCTATGATATCGGCGAATGAAAAAGTCTGTTTTTTAGAAGTTTGATTGATGGTCCTTTCTAAGGCATTATCGAAACATGTCTGTGATAAGTGTTATTAAGTGTTGTAAAAATAGTAAGTGCAGTTATATTTATTCAATCATAACTATCCAAATACACACTACCAAAATATTTTGTTTCCATGCCCTGTTATGGCTAGAGATATGCTGAATATGGGTGTTTATTTTTGGAAATCAAAGCTGGCTACAAACACAACAGCGGTATTGTAATACGAACATGAACTAACAGCCTCTCGTAGCAGTTCAATCAATATTCGATATTGTATTATGCAGCCGTTTATATCAGCAGCTTCTCGCATACAAATCGATAACGAACCATTCGATGAAACTGTATTATAAACTATTTCATAAGCATTTGCAAATAAACACGATTATTATTTTTTTTAGAAAACAACAGGTCGTTTGAACCCAATTACTGTAAACAATTTGTTTTTAGAAATGATTACCATGATATGTGATAGGTAGCTAATCTCTCGTCATTTTATTGTCAAGTAAATTCTACACCAGACCACAATAAGTCTGACAATCTAACTACTATATGGAACTACTAGGAACTTCGGTATGGTAGTCATATCTCTTACCACTCTGCCACGTAGGCCGTCATTATGTTTAGGGGGATATACTCGTATATAAAAAGTGATAACCAGAATCGATTATTAGAAACAACTTTATGCCTTTAAAATGTTATATTAATATACAGTAAAATAATGAGATCATTAGCATAAATATAATTTAAATATTCATAATCTCGCAGCGTCACGGGAACACTGCTTTTTAAACCTGTGGTGATTAAGAAAAACATTGTTTAAATTCAAATTATTATAAATTCCTTCTATGTTCGCCATACTTCGTGTTGTAGATGTTTTCTTTTCTTTTTTATATACTTTGTATACAACACTTACTTTAAAAAAAAATTAATATCGGACATGTTTCGGACAACCCGATCCTTCCTCAATGACATTATAAATATATTTAAATATTATAAAATTGTTTACAAATCTGATCATCTTTGACAGATGTTATAAAGATTTATTTTGAAACGTTTATGCTTTTATTATAACAAATATTATGAAAAAAAAAAAAAATTTAAATTATAATTTAATGTTCTTATTGGGGTTCAGGTAATTACTTACAACAAAAGAAATAAATCAAAGATTGGACTTGACGTTAAATTTATTTGATTTATAATATATAAATAATAAGTTAAGTGTTGTATACAAAGTATATAAAGGAAAATATTATAAATGCTATCATATTTCTTATAAGAACGTTTTTTTAAGTTTGAAACCGATATTTTTTTATTGAAATCACTGCGCTTTTGTAAAAACTGTGTACTGATTTCGAGCTGTGAAAGCCCTTGATAAATCTTGAAACAGATCACAGTGATATCCCGTTTAAGCGTTGCACCTATGGAGACAAGTTGGAATGCCAATTTATTACCATATTAACATAAAGCCAAGATTTGAAGATTTATACAAATTGCTCTTTCCTAACTAGAGCCAGTTACACAGACGTTATAGGGATTATGCAATAATCTGCCATATAAATCCAGCTCGGAATTTATATCTCAAATTTATCCCGCGATGTTTTCCTTGCATGAATGTTGCTTGTAGTACACTAGCTACCCTGATTTATGTTTTGTAGTCGCTTCGTCTACAATTTGCGATATTACAAACAGAGGGATTATCGTGAACCGATCGAGTTTAATACAAATGAACTGCTCGCTAAGATTGAAAGTTTTGTGAAGTGAACTTAATTGCTTACGAGAAATGTGGATTAGATAAGCTTATACTTAAATATCCGAGAAGTTATCAGTCATAACATTAATATTAACTATTTCAAGTGGTGGGATAGGATTTTCGTTATTCTTCTTGTCGATCTTGCGATCTGTTTATGCAGGATATCAGCTTTCTTCCTGTGATGAAGACGACCAGCCTTCTCTCCATCTCTTTGGTGGTCGTCCTAGTGGTCGACGGCCCTCTGGAGTCGCACGTCGCACGTCGATTCCTCCGACTTCTAGCATGACCAACCTTCAAAATTTGATTAATTTGGTTATGCTATGTTTAAGCAATTAACGTATACTTTCTTAACCATTCTTCCTCCATCCATGCGTTCCATATGTCCGAACCATCGCAGCGATCCTTTCATAATTTTGTTCATAATACCTTCTTCCGCCCTACATTCATTTCTTATATCAGCATTTGAGATTCTGTCGTCTTAGGGACCTCATCTCTAACGCATTTATTCTGCTTTCATACTTCTTCTGCCAGTTCCATGCTTCGCTTCCATACATTAGGGATGGGACCAGAACTCCAAGAAACAAAGAAACAATAAAGAAAGAAATATGTTTAAAAAACAAGCAAGATTGCCAATTCTTTCTGCTTACCCTTTCGTGGAGACGGCATATTGATTAGTTTAATTAAATTATAACTTAACTCTTACCTGGTGAAGGAGTTCATTTCAAATAAGTCTCGTGCATCACGATATTAGGAATTCTTGTTGGATCCATTCTCTCGATGTGGTCCCTCCAGAATCGTCTTCTCTGCCTACTCCATCTCACTATGTCTTCGATTTTCAATAATCATCACGCGGTTTAACGTCAGGAGTAGGCAGAGATGATGGACTGCCATACTGCTCTTTCCTTAAATACATCTCTAGACTCCTCTACATTCATACTTCGTAACATGCCCGCTCGTCAATTTTTCGTACTTCGAATGTGGCTGCCTTATATTATTTGATTAATATTCTCTACTCATTTCTACGGCATTTATCCTACTTTCATCCTTTTTTTGCCAGCTCCAAGCTTCACTTCCATACATAAGGGTTGGCACTAGAACTCCATTATTAACTGCCATATTTGTAACTTACTACTATAAAAAATTAAATCTAATGAGTTTTGAAATGTACTTTCTATCACATCAATATTAGCGTATAAAAGGTTAATAAATGTATTCATATCTTTAAAAAATATTGCATTTTCTTATGTTATATCTGTTTTTCATTCACGATTTTTTTCATGGCTTCACACTTCAATCCCTAACGTTCATTCTTCTTTTGTCTTAGTACTGTGAATATTTTCAATTTTATAATCAAATGGTTTTAGTGAAATCTCATGATAGGAGTTCATTTCAAATAATAATGAAATAAAACGATGTTTTTTTCAATAACTACCTCCAATGCTATATTTATTTTGACTGCGACCGGTTTCACCTTGCTGACATTGATAGATCGGAACATGCTCAGTGCCATCGACAGGTTTGTCGATCCATCGACATGCCAGCGAGCCTGGTGTTGAATAAAGATCAATCTTTCGATGCCAGCAAGCCTGGAGAAATCGATCGTTGTTACAACATTTATTTTTCTTTCATTGTATTTTTTTCGGTCGTTTAAACTCAATAACTGTATACTATTTGTTATTTTTTTTAAATGTGTTTTTATTGTATATAAATGGCACAATTATTTTTCTCTTAAGTTACATTTCAAAATACATTCAAGGATTATTAAAGTATCTCAATAGAGACGAAGATGCAAATTGGAAACAGAATATGGTGTTCGAGGTGTTTACAAGACTTATGACCTGTCATTGGTTGCATTAAGCGCACGCTTTATGTAATACAACATTCCCCATTCCAACTTTCTTACGACCATTTAAGTAGAAGAATAATATCATTACATATGATCTTATCTAGTGCACAGACACACGCTGTTTAAGTGGCTCCCTGTGCTGCTTCGGACCCTTACGACCACCATGTCTGACAATTTTTTGAAAGTTGTATACATGTTAATATGTAACACCAAACTTCACATGTTAGTTTCAATCTACACACTAGCGCCATCTATGAACATTGGATTTAATATATATTTCAACATTGCATATATATTTAAACATTTATTTACGTTTCTCTTACAATTTAATTTAAATTTAATTGGTCACCGAAGACTCACAATTCACGTTTTGAAGTTGTTGATTGAATGTTTATATTTATTATACGAGACCTGATGTTGAGTTCTTCTGGGAGGGAATTAAACCATTTTTGTCCATTAAATTGAAAATAATGATGGACTGTGGTTGTATTTACTTTTTTTAACATAATGCATCCCTTGCTCCTTGGTCGCTGACTCAAGGTAAAGTAATTATTTTCTGTTTTTAGTTTAAAAATCTTCAGCAGTACATATTTCTTATAAAGTTCACTAACTCCCCTCACGTCGAATTGCTTGAATAATTTGACTGAGATGAAGTCTATCGGTTTTCTGATGATAATTTTAAAAAGCTTTCTCCTGGAAACTTTAATATTGATTTTCTCAATTATTTATATTGATTCTCATGATTTGTGAAAGGTAGCTAATTTATCACCATTTTATTAACACGTGAATTCTACACAAGACCAAAGATATTGTGACAATCACACTCTCGTATCTCTTGCAAATCTGCAAAGAAGGTCGTTATGATTTATATTTATTATTCAAATGTACAGTTTAATATTCAGATTAACGTGCCATTTCAATATAGATTTACAAATTTATTGCTGTACGTTTATTTAATTTATCATAAAAAAACAACAACAGTTTCAGTATTGCTAGTCTATTAATCAACAGTAAAATATGATATTTTTCCAACATTTTTATAGCAATTTTATGCAGATATTTACAACAGCAGCAAACAACACATTTCAATGGCCGTTATAATTCAAAATATACGCGAACAATGCAAATTTTATATGTTTGTTTTGAAGTACAAAGTTCTCAATGTATGCACTGTACGTGAATGTAAGTTATAACCATTGAATGCGCTCGTAAAGTAGAACATTCAACAGTATCGCTGCAAACAAATTTCCCACATCTTTGTGAGATTTTCCGTTGGTTCGGAGAGCATTTGATTCTGGGCTCTTGTGGGAATGCAATAATGTCATCAGAGGAAGACGAATGCTTTTGGAAGTATTTGTGAAGTTTTGTTTGTCTGGCGCAGAAGACAGATACGATTCTTTGTCGGGCACGGTTGAATGGACATTTGTTTGCCAATCTCGCTACAACAGAAGCTAGTTTCAAAATTAATTATTTCTAGAAAATGTATTTTGCTTCCGTGTAGTAGATGACTCAACACTTCTGTATGGCTTGGAGCTGGTAGAACTAGGATAAAAGTATAATCAAATCCGTAGAAATATGATCACTGAGAAAAATGTGCGAGAAAACTATATATATATTAGGTCCTTACATATGAAATTGGCGTTTTGTATGGGAGGAACATAAAGTTGATTTTTTTTCAATATAATATATTTATTTAATCAAAGTATGTACCATTGCTATCTATGCACTTTTGCCATCTCATAGGTAGTTCATCGATCCCTTTACTAAAAAAACCATTCGGACGGGAATCAATAAAATCTTTGAAGTCGGTTGCATGTAATACAACATTCCCCATTCCGTCCTTCTTACGACCACCACGTCTGACAATTTTTTTGAAAGATGTATACATGTATGTATATGTATATGCTACTATGTTGAAAAACACTTCACATTTTTTTTTTCAATCAACACTAGCGCTATCTATTAAGATTAGATGAAAGCGTTGTAAGAAAGGAGGAATGGGGAATGTTGTATTACATGAAGCGATCGCTTAACCCAACCAACGGACAGGTCGTAAGTTCTGTAAACGCCTCGACCACCATATTCTGTTTCCAAAACAATTTACATCTTCGTCTCTATCGAGATATAATTAATCCTTAAAAATGATTAACCCGCAATGGGTAAAATCCAGTATTTGTCTACAAGTATTTGTATACATTCAAAAACGAAAAGTTTATTTTTATACCTATGTTTCCGAGCGCCAAGGTGATTTAACACCTTATATAAGATCACGTGGATATAGAGAGATAAAATGTAAGCAATCTAATAACCCGAAAAATTTCAGAGCGCAAGTTTCATTTAATGAATGAACTACTATTAATTTCTTCTATATTCGCCATTAGTTATCAAAAAGTAATTCGAACTACTATTATTTCCTTTATGGAAAAACTTGAGTGAATAAAATTCAAGGGTTCTCCAACGTAGACGATTACAAAAAGTACTATTTTGGGATCGCGTATGCAACGCAATTGTTTTGAAATCCAGCGTTATTTCGCCCAGAATTTTTCGTTTATTAATAATTTCGTGCCCGGCAAACCCATATGAGTTCATGAGTAAAACGGCGAGTATTTTTATCTCGATTTTAGTAGCAATTACTTCGTGAAACCTTTTTTAATTTGGACGATGTAAAACGGAAAAAAAACATTAGAGACCTGCTTTGTTCCGGCAGAACTTCCAGCAGGACTAGAATTGCGTTGGATATGTTTTTAACTAGCCTCGGGTGTGGGATAATTTTTCATTTCCACTTTGCAGTCCTCGAGCAAAACTTTTGATACATTATATATTTACAATACAAGATTACTTTTCCAAATAAACTTCCCTTACATAGGAATATTTTCATTTAATTTAATTTAATGTAATGCAACATGTACATAAATGCTAAAAATTAAAAACGCCCCGCCAGACCTCCAAAACACCCTGGCGCCCCGGTTAAGTATCACTGAGCTAAATAAATAACGAATAAATTATTTTATATCTCAATTCTTTTTTGCGTTTATTGCTCATACATAATTCATCAGAAAATAAAAATGAATACATGTAAAAATACACTATTTTAAAAAGATAAGCCAACTTACTTAAACAGATGTACAACATTTTGAATGTATACAAATTCTTGTAGACAAATACTGGATTTTACACATTGCGGATAAAAAAAAATTATAAGGATTAATTGTGTCTCAAAAGAGACGAAGATGTAAATTGTTTATAAGTAAGAACATAGATGTAAATTGTTAAATAGATGACGCTAGTGTAGAGTGAACTAAAAATGTGAAGATCGGCGTAGCATTCTAGCATATATACAACTTCCAAAAAAATTGTTAGACATGGTGGTCGTAAGATCGTAAGGTCGTAATCGTAAAAATCGGGTGGTGGTCTAGGGGGTAGAACGCTTGGCTCCTGATCTAGGGGACATGGGTTCGACCCTGAACACGACCAGATTCCTTCTTTATAATAATGAGCTATTTTCTGCTCACATTGAAGATTGTAAAATAAATTCTAATATCATTGATTTAAATCTTTGATGTAAGTCTTTTTAAAAATAAAAAAAAAAGAAGTGCGGAATGGGGAATGCTGTTAAACCAATGACAGGTCATAAGTCCTGTAAGCGCCTCGGCCACCATATTCTGTTCCCAGAAAACAATTTACATCTTCGTCTCTATTGAGATACAATTAATCCTTATAAACAAATACATATTTGATTATTTTGAATAAAAACGGTGATGTACTTCGTATATTGCGTGTCAGTTTTAAATAAGGTGCGACTGTTTTGTGAGTTGTAATATTCTGACACGAGACTGTAGCTGAAAAACAAACAAAACGAGAGTCTGTTGACTGTTCGGCTGGCTGTGTTTAATATCGTGTAGATGTACGTAGCGCCCATTAAGTCAATTCGCAAAAACGATTCTATTGAATTTGACTCGCAATATGTCCAACTCTGAACTGAGTAAAGCTCCGAGCATTGATATATTTACGGACTGATAAGTTTGCAATCCGAGGCGTGAAAAGTAAGTTTGATATCGTGTTTTCCGTAAAGAATCTATTGAAATATCTGTAATCGGGTCACTTCGTATATTCAGAAAACCATTACGTTTCTTAAACCGCTTCGATTATTTAATTGTATCTCAATAGAGGCGAAGACGCAAACTGGAAACTGAATATGGATGATCAAGGTGTTTACAGGACTTATGACCTGTCATTGGTTGGGTTAAGCGCACGCTTTATGTAATTACAACATTCCCCATTCCACCATTGTTATTATGATCATGCATGATAAATTTTGGAAGTTGTATATATACTCCAAATCCATACCTATCTTCACGTGTCAGTTTTAATTGGCCATCTATGTAGATTTGATTATACTAGTCAATCTTTTTAAGATTAACCTATATAATCCACCCACTAACGCCATCTATGGAGAATGATTTTTAGCAAATCGATTATTATTATTACGACCTTTGTGGCAGAGTAGTAAGAGCTCTGAGTTCCATACCGAAGGTCCAGGGTTCGAATCCCGCCGATGGCAGTGTGATTGTCACACTGTCTTTGGTCTGGTGTTGAATTCACTTGACAATAAAATGGCGATAGAATGGCTACCTATCACATGTCACGAGAATCAATATAATAGCTAAAAAAATAATTGTATACATTATTTGGGTTCAAACGACCTGCTGTGTACATAAAAAAATTAATAAATTATTATTCACGAGGAAATCGTGACACGATCAAATAAATCAAGTATTGAATGTCGGCCACGTGAGGAGTCAGTCAAATTGACGCGCGTGCATGACACGATATATGAATGTTGAGGAATCGAGAGAAAAGAGTGGCAGTCCATTCTTTCTGCCTACCCCCTCGGCGAGACGACGTGATAGTTAGTTAGTTTATATTTTGCTAAGACTTATTTCTCCATACATATATTTCTTGATATGTATATTTCTTGATATTTTTTTTCAAATACATCACACTGTTTATGCTACTGACATTTTAGAGATACTGGAAATATCCACCTATCAGAAGGATATCCAAAAGCAAAAATTTTCTTAGCTATCCACAATACTTGTAAAAACGTATGTTTTTAAGATTTATTTTTTCATTTTTAATACTAGCTTCTGACTACATGACTTGTCTTTTGCAATAACAAAAAAACAAGCTATTAATTTAATTATTTTAAGTTTTTTTACGTACACGTATGATCTACTTTTCTTCTCGTAGTGTTTTTCTATATGTCAAGTAGCCGATTTTATAATTTTGGAAAATGTTTGACCTAACTTCAAGTATTTATTCTTATTAATATTTTTCTCTAAACGTTTTTAAAAACTTTCGTTTTACCTTACTACAATGAAATTGAATACCGTTATATTGAGACCGGTATCAATAAAAAATGAAATAAAAAGAAGTTTTAACAACCTGTTTTTACTACCCAAAGAGATTATATTAATTGCTATTGATTTTTGTACATGTTTGTACTAGAATCTTTTATATTTTGAATAATTTCTTAAACAAGGATATTACACTCTAAATTGTTGATGTTGTTGATCAGAAGATGGCAGCGAGCTACCGAAACCGGTCGAAGACGAAAATTAATAAGTAGATTTTACACTATTTATTTATTTATTATTATGATGATTTGTATTTTAAGTGCGCCGTTTTGTAAAATCAATTACTCCAAGGGCGCACTAGGAAATGACTGACCGAACAGTGCAGTCTTCAGATGTTTCTTAAATTTTACGTCACTATCCTCATACTTAATACTAACATGGAGGCTATTCCACGCCAACGGACCCGCAACGCTGAAAGCACGATCATAGAAACATGCTTTATTGGCTCTGACTGGAATCGCTATGTTCTTTGCACTTGTTTCTACTGATCGGAGTGAACGTTACCTTTCCGTTGGCATGGGTGTCACGCAGAGGTCCGATATATACGCTGGCGCTCTCTGGTGTCGAGCCTTAAACACTGTCAAACACAATTTATATTTTACTCGCTCTCGGATTTTAAGCCAATGAAGGTCCTTCAGGAGCGGCGTGATATGACAGTATTTTTGTTGCCCCATAATCAATCGGGCAGCAGCATTAAATACGCTTTGTATTCTGCTTAATTGATTATTTGGCAATCCAGCGTACATTCCGTTGCAATAATCTAACCGTGACACTACAAAAGAATTTACGAGGGTCCTAGCTTCACCAACAGGTAAACATCTCCGTATGTGCTTTAGCTGTCTCAGTTGGAAGAAACCAGACTTAACAAGCCCTGATATGTGCGTATTGTAAATACACTAAAAATAAACATAGAAAAATTCTTAATAAAACAATTTTATTTTCAATATATAACATTTTGTATTGAATATTTTTATATAAAAAAAAAATTCTAAACAAAATGTAAAGAAATGATTAATCATTAAAAGTAAATCATTTATCCGTTTTACTTTTACCGTTCTTAAAAGTATTTAGATTTAAAAAATATCAATTCGTTTTTTAACGGCTTGTAAACAATTTTCAAGTAAGTCTATACAATAAACCAGTCACACCGTCTCATAGAAAATTTATTTCAATATTACTTTTCCATTCAAACATCAATTCAGGCACGCCCGAGTGCTCCAGCTACCGACGTGATCGCCAGGAAATTTTATTAATTTGGACATGCCGTGTTTTCTGTCTCTCTTGACTATTTTTTTCAATAAGCATTGGTCACGTAGAGCTTTTTTCCATTCTCCCCACTCTGTCTCTACGTGCTCAGACCCTCCAAATGAGCCGTTCATAATTTGACCCATAAGCCCTCTTCATCTTTGCACTTTGTCATGTTATTCTTAAGAGAAGTTGAACCTTGCATTCGACATGCGCTCAATTGTTTCATAGTGACCTATATATCATATAATCTCACAATTCCTTTATCGTGTTTTTGTAGTGCTTTTCCATTAGATCAAGATGGAAAATTTAATAACTGAAACTGAACACGTATTTATAAAAGAAAGTTAAACATGGAAGTAAATATATGAAGGTGAAATAAAGTTTGAAAAATTAAAATGAGGATAAATAAAATTCCAGGTTGAGGTGATTCGTGAGATTAATTCAAGGAATGTGCAAAAAAATATGCGATATAAAATAACACCGACCTAAGACTTGAATAAGTTTTAAGGAAATAAAAACGGATATAAAAAATATGTATAAGATGTTTATCAGCAAATGAAATGAATGGATTTAAACTGAATAATTCATACACAATGAAAATATCTGTTTTCTATAAGTTTTATTATAATTTATGGGGATGACATGTTTCGGTTTTCTAATGCATTATCAAATGTGATTTTTGATTTGTAATAAACATTTTATAATGCCCTAGAAAGGCAAAACGTGTCATTACCATAAATTGTAATAAAACTTGTATAAAAGAGATGGTTATTTATCATGGTTTAAGAAACAATAAATCAGAATGGTTTAGAGTTGAATAAAAAAACGATTCGAAGAAGTCTATTAGTTATGTTCGATGTTGTAACATATGACGAGTTTACTTGTATTCAAGAGCTTGTGATGTAGAAGCGTGCTTGAGAGATACATATATTAGGGCAGGAAAATCTGACCATGAATCTTCTATCCCTTAAGCTGATTGAAAACCAAGGCTTGAGTTATGCAAGCTAAGATGGTTTAGATTAGCTTGCATAGCCCAGATAATTTGTCATACAAGCTCGCAAGCTCAGTTAAACCAACCTAGCTTAGCTCTTAGTTTTCAACCGGATTTGCCGGTGTAATGTCAATTAGTTAGATAGTTTAAAATTTGTTGTAAAATCTATTTTTGCTTCAATGATATGATATGTAAATAAATAAACTGTGTTAGCTGAAAAATCTTAACTAAATGTATAACTGATAGCTGTATCACTTCAACAGATAATTAGAAAAAAATCACTTAAGATATTGATAGTTCAGTGATTAAAAAAAAATAAAAACTAACTAACCATCACGTCGTCTCCCCGAAGGGGTAATGGACTGCCGCACTTTTCTTTCCTGACATTTTTTTCTCACTTCCTCAACATTCATACATCGTGTCATGCACGCGCGTCGATTTCTCTGACTCCTCACATGGCCGACATTACACATTTGATTAATTTGATCGTGCCACGTTTTCCTCGGTCTTCCTCTATTTCTGGTTCCATTTACATCGTTAACATATAATTTTTAACCATTCTTTCTTAATTCATTCTTTCCATTTTTCCAAATCGTCTAAATGATCCTTTTATTATTTTGTTCATAACACCATCATTCGCACTGCATTCACTTCTTGTATTTTCATTCGACACTCTATCATACACAGAGTATCCATACATTCGTCTAAGAGATCTCATTTCTACTGCATTTATTCTACTTTCATCCTTCTTTTACCAGTTCCATGCTTCGCTTCCATACATAAGGGTTGGTAGAAGAACACCATTGTGCACTGCCAATGTTCAGTAGTTCAGGTATTAGTTTTAAAAACTCCATTATTAATGTATAATAGTAAATACGAGTGCTTAATGGTTTTACTCGGATTTAATTTTTATAATAAATTTTATAAATAATATGAAGAAAGAATTCTGTCTGGCATTCCCTGATAGAATACAAAACAATATCCAGATTGGTGCCCCACGAAAATCGACCAAGTGGCAGACCGAGAATAATATGGACGGATTGCGTGGAAGAAGATTGAGAGAAAATGGAAAGCGATTGGAAATGGAGAGAGGTGGCCAGGGACAGAAGCCAGTGGAGGACTGTTGTAGAGGAGGCCAAGTCCTCACTAAAGAAAATATTTTTAAAAGTGACAAATTTGTTAAAATAGAAGTGACAAATTTGTTTCGCCTTGTAATAAATATAAGTGTAAAAATAAAAGTAACAAATTTACGCCCCTAAAATAAAAGTGACAAATTTATTAAAACAGAGGTGACAAATTTGTTTCGCTTTGCTTAAGCATTCTCAAACTCCCTCGCAAGACTCCCTTGTAACAAATTTGTCACTACTATTTATATAATTAATTAGATAAATTAAATCCGAGTACAATCATTGAACAATCGTTTTCATCAGCGTTCATCGTTTCAGCGTTTCATCAATAAATCAGCAACAACATCCCCAAACAGCAAACAAATAAACTCCAGTCTGCATTCAATGCAGCAGCAAGACTGTTAAGGGGTGTGCCAAAGAGTTGTCACATAACACAGCATCTTAAGGAGCTCCACTGGCTGAAATGTCCAGAAAGGATACAATACAAGCTCTGCTGGACGGTCTATAAGGCGTTGCATGGAATGGCACCAGCTTATATATCTGAACTCTGCATCAACGAGAACCTGAATGCTAGACAGTCTACATTGCGATCAGCTAAGTCTTCTGCGATCGGTAGATTGACTGTGCCAAAACGCTGTCCAAGCACAAACTTTGGCGACCGAGCCTTCGCGGTAGCCAGCCCTTCAGCCTGGAACAGTCTTCCAGCAGACCTTAAGTGCATTGAGAATCAATCAGAGTTTAGATCGAGACTCAAAACGCACCTTTTCAAATTATCATTTCCTGACAGGAAGGGCTGATCGACTTCGTCAGGTGCAGCCCTCATACTAAATATGTTTATTTATTTTTTATCATTATTATTATTATTATTATCTAGTTGATAAAACGGAGCATATTCTACAGCGCCCTTGAGATGAGTAATTAATTCATAAAAATGGCGCTTTATAAATTATCCACTTTATTATTATTATTATTAAAGGTTTTTAAAATTGGATTATTCATTAGTTTACAGCTCTCACCATTAAAAAACAAGTTGAAATAATTATAATAATAGTCTTCACGAAGATATGTAGTATTTTAAACGTTTCTAACCATTCACAATTTTAGTAACTGTCGCTTTAAATAATATTGTTCAATGGTCGTATAAAATAATAACCTAAAAATACCACTGGAATATGAATAACGATTGTATTATTCTGAATCCTCGCGTTTTTTTCATAATTCTATGTTTTTGGGTTCAAATCTTTTATCTCTGGATCTTTGGTACTAATATCTATTCGTATGAACAGTTTTATGTCAATTTTATACAACTGCGCTATCAAATATTTCTTTCTTGGTCATTAACCGCGTCAGAAACCAATCATCAACATAGAAAAACATACGATATTTTTGTTTGTTTCAGAAAGAATTTAAAAAAATATATAAAAGGAATTAATCTTAAAAAAAAGTGTTAATAATATGGTTAACTTATTTATTGTTTCTTGAATAATGGTGTAAAACACCATATTAAATTAAAAATATGAATTAAAACGTCTGTCTTCTACGAGTTTTATTATATTTTAGATGAAACGGCATGTTTTGCCCTTCTAAGGCATTATCAAACATTTGACAAAGCCTTAGATAGGCGATACATGTTATTCCATTTAAAATATAATATAACTTCTAGAAGACAGACGTTTAAATTCAAATTAACGTGGTTTACAATTGATTATAAAAAATTATATGCAGAGCCTTTCACAGTGCATGACGCTAGTGAAGAGTGAACTAAAAAAAATATATGTGAAGATAATTGCAGCATCCTAGCATATATACATCTTAAAAAAATTGTCAGACGTGGTGGTCGTAAGAAGAGTGGAATGGGGAATGTTGTTAAACATAAAGCGATCGCTTAACCCAACCAATGACAGGTCATAAGTCCTATAAGCGCCTCGGCCACCATATTCTGTTCCCAGAAAAATTTACATCTTCGTCTCTATTGAGATATAATTAATCCTTATAAAACAATATGTTAGAAGCTCAAGTTTTTTTAGTTTTTATGTTAAATTAAATTGCTGTTTCTTTTTTCAATTTATATTTATCATCGTTTAAAATTATATGTACATGTAATTTTTGTGATTTTTTTTTTCAAGATATTATATTGCCCTGGTGAATCTTTGGTCCAAGCAAAACTAGTTGGCATCAATTGAAGACTACAGGGAAAAAACAAGGAATGTCAGTAGAAGGTTAATTTGAATAAATTGAAAATGAAGCTAATCAAAGTCTATATATTTCTTAGCAATTAGCAATCGATGATCTGGCCATAGTCGATGACACACATGATTTTCGAATATGAAAATTTTACTGTGGATAGATACGTAGAAATGCCGCTAGATGGCATTATTACGTTTATTTTGAATTTTAACTGACATTCCTTGTTTTTCCCCTGTAGTCTTCAATTGTAATAAACATACAGTGGTTTAATACAAACAGTTTTTTATTACGTTTAAATTTGTTTGTATTGTATTGAATACTCCAAATAAATAGAAAATTATAACGCGTTATAAATCGGCGTGAATGTAACAACAATTTCGAGATTGCTATGGCTCGGGTGAATGAAAAATCAGTTGTGATCCATTAGAACAATTTCAAAACGTGAATGAATTAGTTAATTGGTTCCAGGCCTCCAGCTCCTAATGCCGAGATAATGAAACTCCTAAATTGAAATGTTGCGCTCAATTTGGCGTACATTTATTAATAATTGAAATCAGTTAGTGAACTGATTTCGGGCTCAATGGTTCGGAGGCCGCAATCTAATTGCATTCTCGGGGATAGATGACACTTTGTCACTTATTTAGTGTTTCATCATTATTCGTCTCGCGTAGTTCTCGTTACATTACTCTAGGATGTTAATTGGATAACAATATCGATTAGCAATACATAAAAATTCTCTAATCACGCTGTACTGTATGTAATACTATGATAAGTATTACGTTTTGTGTGATTTTGGGTAACAACGTGTGATTTCTCCTTCTCGACCAACGTTTCGAAGATCGTTGCAGTCTCCATCTTCAGGTGAATGTGGTGGTGGTAATAAGTGTGGTATTAGTTGTGTCTGGTAAGGTACTACACTGTTGTACCATGTCGCCGGCAGTGTGTACATGGGAAATAGAAAGTGGGCTCCTGTGTTAAGCTAATTCGGGGAACCTATCGCGGACAATCTATTTCTCACGTATACACTGCCGGCGACATGGTACAACAGTGAATTACCTTGGCCGACACAACTCATACCACACTTATTACCACCACCACATTACCCTGAAGATGGAGACTGCAACGATCTCCGAAACGTCGGTTAAGAAGGAGAAATCACACGTTGTTACCCAAAATCACAAAAAACATATTGCTACCAACCGTAAAAATTTATGATAAGTATTGGTTGTTCCGAAATATTATTCTTCATCAAAATCTTATTCTAGATCATAGGTTCCTTTCTGGACCACCGTCCCCTTAACAAGAAAGAACATTTCCAATTCCACCTCTCACATAATACGTACATCAATTATTTGCATTAAAAGGGGAACGGCAGTTATCGTTCCATCTTTTTGGTGAGCAGACAACGTCCCACGCTTATATTATATGATATGGTATAAGAATCCTTGCATCACCCATTATATATTCGCGATCTTTCCAGTACTGCTGTCTTTTCCTGTCCCATCCCATGATTTCTTCAATCTGTCAGGTCTCTCTTATTTCAGATTTTCTAAAAATGAGCTTGATCCCTCATTGAACAACGATGTGAAATTCATATATTTGCAGTAAGCAATTAGAATCCAACAAAAAACATGTTGAATCTATGTAATTGTATGTGTTTTAAATGTGTACATGAAATATTGTCAAATGCAAATATAAGAAGTGAATGCAGTACGAATAAAAGTGTTGTGTAAAAAGTATATGTTAAAGATGTAAACGGAACAAGACATATAAGAAGACCGGGGAAACCGCGGCACGATAAAATCCAATCAAATATTAAATATCGACAGGGAGAAAAGTCGGAGAAATCGAAATGTTGAGGAAACGGGAGAAGTATGTCTGGAAATAACAGTGTGGCAGTCTATTCTTTCTCTTTACCCCTTTGGAGGTCGGCGTGATGATATGAACTGTATAATTGTTACGCGATTTACATTTTGTATTACCTTTGCTAATTGTAGTGTGTTGACGTTCTAATATATTCAAGGGTAACAAAAAAACTCATTGCAAATATTTGCCAATTACCAGTCTAAATAGTGCATTCAGAAACAAAAGAGACTATTGCAGAAAAATGGAAGTTTTCCTTTGACTAATGAGTTTCCAATACTCCCCAAACGTTTAGAGTCCTATACATAACGATGTGTATTGTACACATATATACTGCTGCTAGTTCCGTCCAACTGCGGTAACAAATGCTCGGGCCACCCCCTCAAGCACTTTTCTAAAAGCAAACATGTTTTCAGAGTTTTTCCTGTTTACGTAAAGTATTGAGACAACCATATCCGCTTCCATACACAACTGCAAGTTTTTTTTTGCGTGTGTATTTTGTGTCTTTCTAAACTTCAGATTAATTTAACTTAATTTCAGATTCTAACTCAAGTTCCAAGTGGTCTAAATAAAGGATTACATAAACATCGATCTTTCGAAAGGCTTTTTTATCTTGCGCATACTTAATATTTCTTTCAAGGAACAACATAAGATTCTACAGTTCTTTTACAGGACTTATGACCTATCATTGGTTGGGTTAAGCGATCACTTTTTATTAACAACATTCCCCATCATATTCTACTCGACTACCATATTCTGTTTCCAAAAAAAAAATCACATCTTCTTCTCTTCTGAGATACAATTAATCCTTAAAAAATGATTAACCCGCAATGGGTAAAAATCCAGTATACAATCCAGTATACAATTTGTATACATTCAAAAAAACAAATTGTATAAATTTGTATATTAATTATTGAAAACGCTACAGCGTAAAGGTTTGTTTCTTCCTTATTCCCACTTATAGTCAATGATTTAGCAGATTTCGCAAAAATAACACTTAGATAAGGCTATTCTGGTTCTCTTAAACTTTTGAAATATTTTTTATTATTTTAATATCAGATTTTTTTATTGCCATATTCCTTAAACAGATTTATCCGACCCCAGATAATCGAGTGTTTATTGTTAAAATATCACTTTACCAAAAAATTCTGTAAAAAAACAAATAGTACTAAAAAAGTCCGAAAGACGTTTTTTCTACAGTAATTTCTAGAATGCTCTATACGGAAAAACTCGTATCCATTTTGCTCGTATACTACTACGTATAAACTTTTATATATAATACATTAACACAGCTAAAGTGAAAATAAAGAAAAGAGACATTTTGGAATTCTTGAGTATACTCTCATACGAAATTCTGAGTGTTTTCTT
Source organism: Lepidostoma basale (assembly GCA_022606425.2). NCBI lineage: Eukaryota > Metazoa > Arthropoda > Insecta > Trichoptera > Lepidostomatidae > Lepidostoma > Lepidostoma basale. The sequence goes on along the minus strand of JAHDVF020001325.1, from coordinate 1,482,127 downwards.
CTGAGCATTTTGGGTAGAGTAGTGACATCTGTTTAGCTAAGGTATGATTTACAGGCAAGACCGCCACCCGAGCGGGGTAGGTACTGCATCAATTTTTATACGTGTTCTGTGCCTTGGGCCACGTGCTAGGGGCGGGTTGGCTGGCGGCTGTAAAATATTGGGGGTTATGGCCGAAGAAAGCCCCTGTTATTATTTTAGCCATTGCTGAAATAGCCGAGGGAAACTGTCATAGAAAATTGCAAGTTCCTTCTCCCGCCGAATGTCTACGACCAGACCTTATTCTATTATCACGTTCAGATATATATATTTTTTCAAATGTGACAAATTTCCTTCCATAGAAGAATGTTTCAAATTCGAATAAATAAAATCAACTTTAAGTCCAATAATTAATCTATTTTCTCTGTCTCAAGATTAATGCCTGGCCTCAATAAGAACTTCCAGATATTATTTTAGATTTATTCAAAATGTTTGTCATAACAAATGCAAAAACGTTCGAAAAAATATTTTGAATATCTTTCAAAACTGACGGCATACGTAAAATTTTTGTATAAATATTCATTTTGTATACACAAATAACTAACAACATGGATGAAAGGGTTTTGTGTCCGAAACATGTTTGTATTTTAAATTCATTTTTAATCAAGTTAGTGTTGTTTACAAAGAAATAAACATTGTTTAATGAATCCGCAATAGTAAGTTTTAATGAATATATAAGACATTTTTTCAGATACTTGTTTTGGCCGGAATACTATGATACTTCAACATTATAAAATGATTGTAAACAACTCAGTTTTTGTAACATCTGATGTTGCCAACATAGGTTGCCGAAACAGCTGTCGCGGCAAACTTATGAGTAAATTATTTTACGTACTAACAGTGGTTCGATTTAAAAAATTGTTTTCTAACGTTATTTATAGATTTTTTTTGTATATAATGCAACCAAATAATTACTAAGTCATACACTGGAATATAGTTGTGAACTGACGAAATGTATTGATTTTTTTAGGGTAACAAATATTGATTTACATACATCTGTAAATATTCAAAGAAAAAATAAAGGAAGGCAGATTTTATGCCTCCTAAAAATATACTTTGTTGTTTTGAAATGATATATGTATATATAGATACCTACCAATTATTAAAATAATCATAATAAAAGTAATAATTATTATTAAAACAATAACCAATCTCAAGTTAAATTCAAATTTAACATCTGTGACACTTGAATCGTGAAACAAAAAAAAGTCTTTTCAAATAATATTTGAAAAAAACATGTTTTTTTTAAACTATTTCCACTTTTTTCTTTATTTCGAGAGCGACCGGTTTCGCCAGGCTCGCTGGCATCGACAGACTGGTGGGACCTGCCTGGCGAAATCGGTCGCTCTCAAAATAAAGACAAAAGTGGAAGTACTTTTAAAAAAACATCATTTTATTTAATCATTATTTAAAAATGAACTTCAATCAAGAGATTTCTTTTCATTCATAATTTTTAAAAAATCAATCACACGTTTTATTAAATCGTATTCGTGTACATACAAATAAATTATTTAATTAACTTTTAACTTTAAATCTACTTCTTATTCCTTATGATTTAGTCGTGTCCATTCTATAAACTATTGACCATAGCACGCCATCCGCTTCTGTCACCCGTCAGTCTCCAGGCTGCAGCTAATGATAGATCAGTCAGATGTCTCGGTGATCGTCTGTGTTACTTTATTTACTAAGCACCAAACTCGTGTGACTATCTTATTTTTCAAGAATTGGAGAACGATTTGTAGGTTCAATTTGTTGTGTACATGAAATGAAATATATCCTTGAACTGCATGCATATTTCCTTCCGTCTTGTTTCTTCATTGATTTCACCTCACATAACCGACCCTAGGTGGCAGCAGGTGTACTGTTTTATAGCAAATGCCGGATCGTGTCTCCTAAGATGGCTGAACATACATCACATACACTCACTTGATTATTATTGTAAAGTTTGCCACGAGGTGTATGTACTCTAACTTATTAATCGATATGCTCGTATCTTATACTCGTACTAGTCCAAATATTGTTTTTGGAATATGTCATTCGGATATACGGTGGATCATATTTGTAATTTTATTTGCATTGCATATGTATTTGTGTTTCCACCCATGGAAACACATGTCGCACGCTTAATAGTAAACTGACCGATTATGGTTTAGGTCATAATTGAGTTAACATTAGACAGAGGCTTGTGTTAACGCTATCCATCTATTTTTCACAGTGTTAACGCTATCAACTCGTAGTACGATAATCGTTCACAATGTTAACGCTATTCATTCGTACGTGTTTTTCGACTGTTTTTGTTAAAACACTGACTCGTGTCAGATTGAGCAAAACTTGCTTTTTTGAGTTAAGCCAGTGTTCTATTAATCGTGCGATGTATATAGAAGTATACAAAAGTTATTATTTAAAAAGTTCAAAGTTACAAGTTCTGTTATAATTTCACAACAAAACATTTTTACATTGAATTTATAATATAACACACATTCTCATTACAATGAAGGCTACATTGGATGTTTGCTAAATCCCATTAAAAATGGAATCTTCGTTTTGAAAATATGTTTTGAATATAATTATTTCTTTTGTTACAGGTAAGTCATATTTTTCATACAACTTAACCCTGAAGAATCTGAAATATTGCAGCTTATCTACACTGTAAGTATACCATACACATTTTTTGAAGATTGTACAAAACGGAAACCACATGTCCAATCTCAGGGATCATTTTTTAATTTTATTTATGATGCAATCATCTGCCTTACATTTCTTCCGTATTTCGTATTAAATTTTTTTTCTTCTTTAATTATAATATTTTAGTTACATATTTCTTACAACTAGTATATCAAATTTTTAAATATATAATAGTTAAATTTTGAATAAAAACAAATTTAAAAAAGTTCAAATAAGCACAAAACAGAAAATTAACAAAAAGAAAAAGATTAATAACTTAAAAACTTAAAATGTGACCGGACGTACACAACACATTCTGAGTCCTTCGTGACTTGAACCTAACCTAACCTAACCGTCGTTAAAAAAATATATTTTTGGAACCCCTTGATAATGTTCTATTAATAATAGAATTTGTTTTGTCTCCAGATCTATATCCATTGTAAGCAATCTGGTAACACAAATATTCTGGTAGAAATTAGTAATTAAGTTTTTTAATTTTACTATTTGAAATAATATTAATAATTCAGCAGGGTTTTCCGCCCGACCGATTTTATGATTTTCTTTTGGAGTTGATTTATGCAAGTCTACTTCATTATTTGTTCTTTTAAGATTCGGAAGATATTGCTCATCCTTTGTCTCGATATACTTTAATAATTGGTCGACACCCTTGCAGCGGTGTGCTTGAGAGAGTGGAATTTCGGAGTCTGCACAAATGACCAAACAAACCTTATCTCCGTGATCTAATCATTATTCTACAATACGGGCAGATCCCAAAGCACTAGAAATCTATCTGCCATATAATGAACATCACTAACCAACCATCACGCCGTCTCCCCGAAGGGGAGGTAGAAAGAATGGACAGCCACACTTTTCTTTCCTGGCGTATTTCTCTCACTTCCTCAACATTCGTTCATCGTGTCATGCACGCGCATCGATTTCTCTGACTCCTCACATGGCCGACATTTAATATTTGATACATAAGGGTCGGTAGAAGAACACCATTGTGCACTGCCATTCTAGCTTTTTTTGATAGGTTCTTGTTTGCGATGACAACTTTAAGTGCACCATTCACTTTGTTGCCTGCCCCAACCCTTCTTTCAATATCCCTCTCCACTCGCCCATCTCTTGTAAACATACTACTTAAATACACGAACTCAACTACTTGCTCCAAATTTTCACCATTCACGCTAATGTTGCAGACTCTCGTGGTTTCTTCCTTTTCAAAAATCATTACCTTAGACTTATTAACATTCATCATCAGATCATTTCGCATGCATACCTCATACATACAATTCACCAGGGCTTGTAGTTCATGCTCTTTGTCTGCAAGAAGGACAGCGTCATCCGCATACAAGAGACAGCTTACTGACACTCCGCTCATTTTGGCACCTACATCCAACCCTTTCAGCTCTTTCATACATTTGTCCATATACAAATTAAATAACCACGGGGACATTACGCAACCCTGTTTGACGCCTTTATTGATATCAAACCAGGCTGTAAGATCTCCATTTACTCTGACACTAGCAGTGCTTTCTGGGTATAGCGACTTAATTGCCGTGATCAGTTTTGTACTTATTCCATATTCAGACAATATTTCCCACAACTTTTCTCTATTAACGTAATCTACTAAAATAAATATAATACCTGATGATGCTAACATCGATGGGTGAAATAGCTGTTACGACCATTTTATAAAAAAATAACCATTAGATTGTAATTTAACCACGGTGTATCAAATTAAACCATTATCGTTTCTACTATGTTGAAGTATCATAGTTTTTCCGCCCAAATAATATTTTTTTTCTATAGACGTTTTAATGTATAAAAATCTTAATTAAAGAATTTTTAAAATAACTTAAGGTCTATAACGAATTTGCGGTACAAACCTCATATATAAGCTACATAAAGATATTTTTCACATAAACAGTTACAGTAGATATTTCAAATATTTCGGAATTAATTTTCTTAGAGTGTCCTATACGTATACATTAAAGATACATTTGTACTTAAATTTCCTTCATTTCCTATTAAAGTAATGGTTTTTCATCTAAAACCTGTAACCAATGAGGCATTAGAATTCTCTTAACGATCCCGGCTCTGTTCTGTCCGGTGCGGCGCTTCCGCTCTCTTGGCGGGAAAAACACAATTTCCCGGAAATACGGAAAATCCCCTCGCTCCAGGGCGAGCCTGAATATTTATTTTGTGCCGGTTCGCTTCGATATATAATGCAGGATCATTTTCCTCCCCCGGAGAGAGTATCGGGTGAAAAAGCTAAAAATTCCCCCGTTATGACGGTTACAGACAATGATTTCAAAACAAATTGGAGCGAAACTCTACAGGGTCTGTGTGCACAAATGTGCAAAAGCGAAAACGTGTATATATCGAGGTTATTAGATTATATGAAAAAGACATACGTGTAGTTTTGAAAAGGCTTTATCAAATAATTATCATTAAATAATTAATACGAATCAAATTGTCTGTTTTCTAGAAGATTTATTATGTTTTATGTGAATGACATGTTTTGCCTGACAATTTAATTAAAAAGGCATTATCAAATGCACATTTTGTAATACCTTAGACTCACATAAACTATAATAAACATAAAATATAAGAAAGCTTCTAGAAAAGAGACGTTTCTTGTTAGATGTCGAAAAAATCGACGTGCGTATGTATATGACTCGTTGTATGAATCTAGAGGAAACTAGAAAAGTGTGTAAGGATAAAGTAATGTGGCGGTCCATTCTCTTTGTCTACCCCTTGAAACGGCGTGATGAAAAACAAATAAAATGATCAGCCATTTGTTTAATTGACTCAAAACAATATATGTGTGTGTAATTAAGACTATTGGAAAAGGTTTTTTCCGTAAACCCTGTAGGGAATCTACCCTTCACGTAATGTTAGCTATTCAGGTACTTTTTTACGTCAACCTCCTGCTTCGCTTCATTTTTTTTGTCGAGGATTGTATTTTGTTTGATTCCCGAATACATTATTTATAAGGTAAGATACTCGCAAAGTTCACGTTACAAAAATTAGATTTATTTTGTATTTCCGAAAAATGTCTAAAATAAGCTGTTTGCATGGCATTGAAAAATATCTGAAGATGATTTTGCGTGTCTGAGAAGAGAAACCTGAATTTTTCTAAATGTTTTTCTTATATTTCATGCTAATCAAATGTTTCGTTTATAAACATACGTGAATACATTTTATTGTATTCACATGAGTAGATTTATTATCGGACAAAGTAATGATATACAATGTATAAATATACAGTCATGATACAAAATTCCCAGAGTAGTAAAAATATAGACTTAAAAATAAAACGAACAAATTTTCTAAAACCAAAAATGAGAAAGAGAATCAAATCTGTTTTTTAAGAAACACGAAAAAACAAATTTATAAGATATTTATTTTGAACTTAAAATTTAAAAAATAAATGTGCTACATTTTTTTAAATTCATTTGTATATTAGTATAACATATACCTACCCAAACATGATAAAACATGTAATTTCCGTAAAATAAAATATGGTCCATCCTTTAGAAAATTTAAGTTTTCAATATTTAAGATATTTATTTAAATACCTTCTTTTTCTTTCTTCATTTGTAAATTTCTAATATTTTTACATTGATGATATGGGGAATAACGTAAACTCTAAAACACAGAACAATTCTTGTATGTTTTTTTTAAATTTTGATAAATCATCTAAAGTCGAATGTCGGTCATGTGAGGATTCGCAGAAATGACGAGCGTGCATAAAACGCTGTATTCATGTTTAAAAATCAATAAAACCATATCAAGGATAAACAGTGTGATGGTTCATTATTACTGCCTACACCATCGGCGAGACAGCGTGATGGTTAGTTAGTTAGTTATAATTTAGTTCAAAATAATTATCAGAGGACGTAGCATGCATTGTTTAGAGTTTTAAATAATGTATTATATTATATAATATAATGTTATATTTTTGATAAATATTGTAATACCTTATCTAAATAATATGAATGCAATTGTTTATTGATTGATATGTTAATCAAAATAGCTGTAAAACCAATTAAACAATCGCGTTTACATAATAAGTTCAATGGGTGTAAAGTGATTAATCTAAAGTTTCTAATTTTGTTTATATGCACATATTTTCTCTTTGTAAAATAATTGTATAAAGCAACAAAATGTTCATAGTGTAAAATGTTTTAGTTTTAAGTCAATTTCCTTTTCTGTTTTTTAAAGGTCCATAATTATTTTATATGTAACTTATCCCTTCTGTCCCATAATGAGTTTTCTACTCATGGGAATACAATGTATCTATTGTATGTTTATAAATAAATAAATAAAAATAAAATTATGTTTGGAGTTTAGAAAAAATAGAAACCACTACCATCAATACTTGATCTTATTGTTGGTTATAAACTACATATATATATATATATATATATATATATATATATATATATATATATATATATATATATATATAACATATATATATATATATATATATATATATATATATATATATATATATATATATATATATATATATATATATATATATATATATATATGCTGCTATATATATATATATATATATATATATATATATATATATATATATATATATATATATATATATATATATATATATATATATATATATATATATATATATATATATATATATATATATATATATATATATATATATATATATACATATATATATATATATATATATATATATATATATATATATGTAATTATGACAACTATTGATAACAACTATTTGAATTTCACGATTGATTAAATTTCTATTAAATTGTCTCGACAGTTGAATGTAACACCCGATGATGCTAACATTGGTTAGCGACAAAATTAAGTATCAATTCAATCAATTGTGATATTGTAATATAATTGTGATATATCCCTAGAACGGGTTACCCCAGTTGGGAGGTATTAAAAGCATGTACTTGGTAAATGTTCAATTAAAACAGTGTTTCAATTAAACAGTTAATAATGTTGAAATATCAAAGTGTTTCCGCCAAAACAATGGATATCTAAAAACTATATCTTAATCGTCATATTCAAAGATTTAAACTGTCTTTCTCTATTTCAATAAAAAAAAAGTCTCGTCTTGCCGACACTACCCACGTCCTAGGGGACGGTCTGGGCTTTCCCACCTTCCCCTACCCCTAATGAGACGGCTGCAGGTTCCCCTCCTTGTACAACCACGTCACGTGCAGGGTGACCAATACTACTTCTCTACGATAGTCGCCCACTCGTTATCCTGAAAAGAGGCCTTGAAGTAGGCGGATTGCATAATGAATTCCGGGAAATAGTTTTTCACTTTTTTGACGACTATTTATAATAGATTTTCAACATATAGGTAATCCTTATACATGTTATTATTAGACAAAGTTTCAAACTTATGAATTTATGTATGGTACTTCAAATTCTTACTATAACATATTGTACTTAAATACAATGACTAACTTACTAATCATCACACCGTATATAGACGATAGACAGAAAATAATAGACCGCCACACTGATCTTTCCTGACATACTTCTCTCGATTTCTCAATATTCATACATCGTGTGATTCAAAAACGTCGATTTCTTTGACTTCTCACGTAGCCGACATTTAATATTTGATTTTTTTTATCGTGTCACGTTTTTCTCGGTATTTATATTTTACTGGTTCCGTTTACGTCATTAATATGGTATACTCGTATACATCTACACCGTTATTTCTTCATTGTCCTTTGTCGTGTATCGAAACCATCGATCGTTTAATTTATTTTCATTATATCACTTTCATTCCCACCGCACTTTCTTATTAACATACATTTGCATTTGACACCATTCATCTAAGATATTTCATTGCAACTGCATTTATTCTACTTTCATTCTTTTTTTTCAGTCAGTTCCATGATTCACTTAGATAAGGATCGGTACAAAAACACCATTATGCACTGCCATCTAAGTATTTTCGGATAGCTGGACATATATAGTTATACCATTAATATGGTATTATCCATCATTACCGATAATGGATAATAAAACTTCAGAAAATCAATAAAATTTTATCTTTTGGTGACGACAGTGGCCTCTCGTCTTGTTGCCGGAAATTAAAGAGACATTAAAGGCCCTTTTTCATTTGAACTTTACTAATAATAGGGACGAAAATTTCTGACAGGATCTTCAAGGAATAGTCTTCCATTTCCGCAACGTAATTTGAATATAATGTTCATACATATTCAATAGACTCGCATAAGCAATAAGGCGTTATGAAAATGTTTTCGTATATTTAATATCTGCATCACGAAAAGTTTAGAGATGAAAATAACAGTTTGCGAGCTGTATGAGATCTTACCAATTAGAAATTACATTGATTTTAATCGATTGTACAATAATTCACATCTATTTTCACATATTTATTGTTTCTTGAGCAATGATATAAAACACCATATTAAAGAATTTATACGAATGAAAACGTTTTCTAGCAGTTTCATTATAATTTATGGCAATTATATGTTTCGCCTTACATTATCAAAGGTGATACTGCCTTAAAAAGTCGAAACATGTAGTTTCCATAGATTATAATATAACTTCTAGAGAATATACGTTAATATGCGTATTCATTATTATTATAACACGTTATAGTCATTAATTTATAATGAGAAACACGATTGTTTAGTGGTTTTACTTAGATTTAATTTATATAAATTATATGAACAGTGACAAATTTGTTTCGACTTGCGAGGGCATTATCAATAACTTAACATAATTTATATAAATTGAATAATTAATACGAATGAAAACGTCAGTTTTCTAGAAGTTTTATTATATTTAATGGGAATGACATGTTTCGCCCTTCTAAGGCATTATCAAATGACATTTGATTTCATTCATTCGTATTTATTATTTAATATGGAGTTTTACATCATTGTTCAAGAAACAATACATATATAAGTTAAGTCCATGTAAATCCCCTTCATAATCGTGTTTACTTTTATAAATTAATAATGGAGTTTAATAAAATACCTGAACCATCAATACTTTAAGACATATTTACTTTGCATAATTCATTAATATGCATAATTCTAAGCCATTTACTTAATTTAATATCCTCTTTTTTATTGTATCATACATAATATTTATGAATATTGATTTTTCTACTTTTATCTTAGTTTTGTCGACAAGTTTCGAAGGTTTTAAGAGAACGATATATATCCAGAGTGGAAATAACAGTGCTTTAATTCACGAGTAAACGTTTTTCATTATTAGGTTATGTACATGTAAATTGTTAAGTTGCTAACTTTTGTATGAAGCACCTAATTTGTGGTGTGACATTATTAAATTAAATAATAACACACTTTTAGTATTTGTATCTAAACCAATTTATTTGGTAACACCAACCGGTTCCTTAGGGTGAGAGAGTACTTACTAGTTTACAAGCTGACGAAGCTCCGGCGGGATCGAAACTGGTTGGTGTTACCAAATAAAGTGGTTTAGATACAAATACTATAGCTTTATGTTACTGAAATTACGTATCATTACAAGTTACAGTTAATGAATTTAAATTTACGTATCTGGGAAACATGTTTACAAGAAACGGAAAAATGGAGAAAGACATCGAAAGGAGGGTTTATGCTGGGAATAAAATAAATGGCGCACTCAAAGTCATTACTGCAAATAGAAATATATCCACACAAGCAAAGATGGCAGTACACAATGAACTTCTAGAGCCAACCCTCATGTGTAGAAGTGAAGCTTGGAGCTGGCAAAAGATGGATGAAAGCAGGATAAACGCCTTAGAAATGAGATCACTAAGAAGAATGTGCGGGAAAACGTTGTATGATAGAATACCGAACGATGAAATAAGAAAGAAATGTAAGGCAGATGACTGCATCATGAATAAAATTAAAAAAGGATCCCTGAGATGGTTCGGACATTTGGAACGAATGGATGAGAGTAGAATGGTTAAAAAGTTGTACACAAGCAGCGTGAGTAGGAATAGATGCCGAGGACGACCGAGGAAAACATGGCATGACCAAATTCATTAATTACTAAAAGGCGGCCACATTCGAAGTCGGAATAATCGACGTGCGTGCATGGTACGATGTATGAATGTAGAGAAAGCCCGAGAGGTATGCCAGGACAGGCCAGTGTGGCGATCCATCCTCTCTGCCTACCCCTCCAGGGAAATGGCGTGATTGTTAGCTAGTTTTTATTTTTTATGTCTTCATTTGGATTTTATTTTGTTAAAAACATTTTTGATATAACTGCATTAGAAACTTTTCAAAGCATCCTTTAATTCTTCAGACTAAGCTTCATTGTTTACAATAAAAATGAAATAAATTACATTAAATGCGAATAGGCTTTCGTAATTAATACAGCGTAATAAAACGTCCCTTATAACGATTCTTTTATTTCGGCTACCATCTCTCTTATTTTCATGACACTCAGAAATGCGAGTCAGATGTATTTAAAGAGATATCTAATTTTTTCATCTTGCCTTCCAAGCGTTTTGTTACGAGTTACGATCCTTATAACAGTAAAATACTAATTTTACGTTTCCTGTATTTTTGCAATAGTTTTGCCTTGTATGAAAATTTCATTCGCTAACTTTTTACGACGATATGTTACTGTTTATTACGTAAGGGTAATTTTTTATATGGAAGCCCTTACATAATTCATCTTATGTAGATGCTTTGTTTCTTTTCAACCCCTGGAGAACCCATTGCCATGTTAACCAAAAAAACAAAATGTTCATAAGCTTTTATAATAATAATTTTACTATAATTTAACTAACACGCGTGGTGTTTAATGTGAGCATAACGGAATATATTTCTCCGTACGAGTCAGACCTTCAAACATAAACTTTTTGTAAAAGCACATATATGAATTATGAATAGTTTCTACAAGAATTTTTTTATGATAAATTTAATATCATTAAAAACACTTTTCTGCTTGTTTTTTCAGCACTTTTTTCGAGAGCACTTTTTTGAGCTTCTTCAGAGTTACAAAACAATCTGACCTATGTTTTGTAACCCTGACAAAGCTCTGGCGGTAGCGAAAACGATTAATTTGATATAACAAAAATTAAATGTTGAAAAAACAAGTAAAACAAGGTTTTTATATTTTTATAAATAATGCCACACATAAAATTAAGTGCTTCATACAAAATTTCGTGTTTCACACAAAAGTGTAAAACACTGGATTTTAATCAGGGATATGTTTTTTTTGTGTCGTTGTACTTAAATAATATCGCATTATTATATGTATACATGATTATGGTATATTGCTAATCCTTAACGAAATGCTAAGATAATTAATACGAATGAAAACATCAGTTTTCTAACTAAATTACTAACTTACCATCACGCCGTCTCCCCGAAAGGGTAGGCAGAAAGAATGGACCGACACACTTTTCATTCATGACAAATTTCTCTCGCTTTCTCAACATTCATACATCGTGGCATGCACGCGCGTCGATTTCTCTGACTCCTCACATGGCCGACATTCAATATTTGATTTATTTGATCGAGCCACGTTTTCATTGGTCTTCCTTTATTTCTGGTTCCATTTACATCGTTTACATAAGATTTTTTAACCATTCTTTCTTCATTTATTATTTCCATATGTCCACACCATCTTAATGATCCTTTCATTATTTTGTTCATAACACCATCATTCGCACCGCATTCACTTTTTTTTAAGTCAGTTTTCTAGAAGTTTTGTAATATTTTATGGGAATGACATATTTCGCCCTTCTAAGACATTATCAAATGTTAAAACAAAACATTTGATTATGCCTTAGAAGGGCAAAACATGTCATTCCCATAAAATATAATAAAACTTCTAGAAAACGGACGTTTTCATTCGTATTAATTATTTAATATGGAGCTTTACATCATTGTTCAAGAAACAATTAAAAAGTAATGCTTAGAGCTGATAATGAAATATAAAAATAGAATAGATGCGGTAAAGACGATCTTTTATTCTTCTATCTTGTGAAAGAATACAGAAGGACTTTTGAAAAAATAGTCAGATAATCGAGTCCCTTTTAAATTAAAAAATGGGCCATTATAAAAGATATGTAGAATGAATAATTAGAGATGATGGTTTTAGCAATGTGAACAGTAATAAAAGTCATGGAAGGTCAAGCAAACTTTGTCATGTCCACATCAATTAATTACGAAAATGTGTCCATAAAAGAAATCAAAAGAATTAATAAACATGCATGACACTATCTACTAATATAGAGAATGTTGAAGTAATATATCGAGAAAGAACAGTGGTGCAATACATCCATTATGCCGTCTCGCCGAAGGAGTAAATAATGGACTGCTACATTTTTCTTTCCTGGTATACTTCTCACGCTTCACATGTCGTGTCATGCATTCACACGTCGTGTCATGCATGCTCGTCGATTTCTCCGACTACTCACGTCCGGTAGATGACATTATTTGTTTAAACGTGTGAACCGGACTTACAAGGGTTTAAATAATCTAATACGAGCAAGTAAATACTTACGAGAATATACATTCCAGTATATACTCTGTTCAAATATTCAAGGACTCGCATAAAATGAAGGCGATATTTTCTTTTAGTACCATGCCAATTTGCTAAAGAAAATATGATTTGTATAATGCAAAATATGTTTCAAAACTCCACAGTAAAAATTGTTCCTGTTTTGAAAATATGTTTTCTTCTTCTCCTTACTCTTAGTTTAGGTCATATGACCTATTTGTGACGGTGGGCTGTCCTGGGATGATGATGTCCAGCCATCCCTCCATCTTTTCGGCGGCCTTCCTGGTAATCTCTTGCTGCTTGGGTTTTCATCTTTAACAAATTTTTGCAATTCTTGTATTCTCCATGCGGTCCACGTGGTCTCCCCAAAAGCGCATTCTGCTTCTTCCCCATCTCACTATATCCTAAACACCACAAACAGACCTTATCGTTTTATTTTTGATCCGATCTCTGAGGGTTTTGCCTGCGATGGAGCGCAGGGTTCGCATTTCTGCTACTCTAAGAAGGTTCTTATTTCTATCGGTATCGGCTCTGACCTTTATGATATACGTCATGATGGGGCGGACGCATGCCTTGTATATCTTGACTTTACTTTCGGTTGGCATGTATTTGTTCCTCCACATGGTGTCGCGCAAGCAGCCAGCCACGGCTGTCGCTTTGTTGGTTTGTGCTCGCACCTCGTCATATAGGTTACTGTAGCTACCGATCTCTATACCTAGGTAAATGAATTGGATAGCTTGCTCAATGGGTGTGTTATCGATGATCATTTTACATCTGGTTATGCCCGTGGGCAGGGCAATAATCCTTCTAAACCGCATCTCTTCGGATGTGGACATCTTTCACGATAGTGAGGCTTCCCTCAGAAAACATCTATCTCTTAAATAATGTGTTGTTCTTCTTATTGTTTCTAATTATTTATTTGGTCTTTATTTTTTAATTATCTGGTGTTTTTTTGTGTTTTTGTCTATTTTTAAATTTCTTTATTGTATTTACTGTTTAAATTTTTTTTTTTTATCTACCTGTATAGTCATAAGCGCCTTGGTTTAATACTGTAATGTTTATGATTTTAAAATAAATTGAATTGAATTGAATCTGAGAGGCTCTTTTGATATCGTTAAGCACTTCGTTTTACTAGTTATTACGTTTTACCGAAAATAATTCATTTATTGCTTTCGAACAGCACTCTTAAACTCGAGATTGATTCGATTACATAGAAATATTTAATATATTAACAACAAAACACAGGTAGATATTATTATTTTAAATTCTGTCGTACTACGATTTACGACACTTTCGTCTAAGGGATCTCATCTCTACCGCATTTATTCTTCTCTCAACCTTTTTCTAACAGTTCCGTGCTTCTCACCCATCCATAAAGGATGGTACCAGGACTTATCTTAAATTTTTAATAATATTTCATTGTGTGCTAACAAAATAATACATATTTTTTAAGTCTAAGAACCATCATAGCAATTTTATTTACATTTATTTTTTGCATGAAACGTCAAATACTTTTTTCAATTTTCGATATAGGTTTCAAAAATTGTTCCATATTTAAGTTCTTGGCAGGTTTTCTTAAAACGAACAGTTTGTATTTTTGGCTATTATGTTAATATATTATGAATAATTGAATTTGTTTATAAAACCAATTAATAAATTATTACTATTAAAATTTAAAACACTGTTACAATATCACAATTTCTTTTTATTCACTGAGAGTGTCGCGACAGCTATTTCGCCTACCAATGTTGTCATCATCAGGTGTTCCAATAAACCATCAGGAATCAAATCAAATCAAATTAGTAAATCATCAGGAGTTTATTGTAACACCTGATGATGCCAGCATCGGTTGGCGAAACAGTTGTCGCGACACTGTCAGTGAATAAAAAGAAATTGTGATATTACAACAATGTTTTAAATTTTAACAGTAATAATGTTAAAGTATCATAGTGTTTCGGGCAAAACGATGGACTCTTTGATTAATTTATTATTAAAATGCTGCAATATTAGCTTTATTTTAGGGCGTCATTCTTTTCGGGTGTAAAAAAATAGGAGAAGCGACAGACCAAGACAGACCGCTTTCGTTTTTTCTTTTGTGGTCACCTCAGTTGCATCCCATCCTGCAGGAGAAAACAATGGCCATTGTCCTGTAGGGATATGCGGGGGCTTTCATTACTCCAGACGCGTCACATTGTCTTCCAGTACAATTAAGAAGACGCCGAGTGGCGCTGGAGCGAGGGGGCAGATGCGACGGCTTGTCTAACAGAAAAGGACGAAAGACTCATTTTCTCAGGTGGCACTTTATTTGAAAACTGCGAATTTGTGTGTTTTAAAATAAGAATGCTTTTTTTAGATTTTTTAATGAAAGGTGTTTATATCTTGGCGAAACCGGTCACCGTCGAAATAAATACAAAAGTGGAAGTAGTTAAAAAAACATTTTATTCAATTATTATTTAAAATGAACTTCCGTCTAGAGATTTCGGTAAAATCATTCGATTATTTTATATATTTTAATGAAAACATCTGTTTTGTAGAAATTTTATTATAATTTTAAAGGCACCAAATAAATGATATTTGATAATGCACTGTAGCAAAGTGAAATGCGTCATTCCCATAAAATATAATTACACTTCTAGAAAACTTACTATACATTTCCATTCGTATTAATTATGTAGAAATGTTGGTATATTGTTTCTTAAACAAAGACTTACAACTATTTATATATTTTTAATATGAATGTAAACGTATGTTTTCCAAAAGTTTTATTATATTTTGTGGGAATGACATGTTTCGCCTTGTTAGTTCATTATCATTTAAGAACATCATTATTACGTCGTAATACATCATTAAGAAATATAACTTACATAATCTTATACATTATTAATAATCTAATACAAATTATTTTATTATGTATATTATTGTGTGTCTTAAACTTTGTATTAATAATATAATGAATCTTTGTTGTATAGAAAACTAATTATAAAACTTTCTCATCTTACATGTAAAACCAGGGTGCGGTTGAGTAATTAGCTCATGGAATATCAAAAAATAGTTTGTCACGTCGAGACACTCATAGTCTAAAGGGAGAGACTTGTTATGAATGAATCCCAAAGTAATTAACCTAACTATAACTATATTTCAATATGAAAGTGGTTTGTATGAATGGTTCGTAAGCATGTTTACAAGAGACGGAAAAATGGAGAAAGACATCGAAAGTAGGGTTGGTGCTGGGAATAAAATAAATGGCGCACTCAAAGTCATTACTGCAAACAGAAATACATCCTCAGAAGCAAAGATGGCAGTACACAATGGAGTTCTAGTGCCAACCCTCATGTATGGAAGTGAAGCTTGGAGCTGGAAAAAGAAGGATGAAAGCCGGATAAGCGCCGTAAAAATAAGATCACTAAGAAGAATGTGCGGGAAAACGTTGTATGATATAATACCGAAAGATGAAATAAGGAAGAAATGTAAGGCAGATGATTGCATCATGAATAAAATTAAAAAAGGATCCCTGAGATGGTTTGGACATATGGAACAAATGGATGAGAGTAGAATGGTTAAAAAGTTGTACACAAGCAGCGTGAGTGGAAAAAGTAGCCGAGGACGACCGAGGAAAACATGGCATGACCAAATAATCAATTACTAAAAGGCGGTCACATTCGAAGTCAGAATAATCAACGTGCGTGCATGGTACGATGTATGAATGTAGAGAAATCCCGAGAGGTATGCCAGGATTACCTAATATAGAGTAGATTAGTAATAATAGAGTCAAATAATATAGACCTAAAACTGAGAATACTCCTCATCAAGACCTATGTATGGAGTGTCTTGATGTACGGCTGCGAGACATGGTGCCTATCCGAAAGGGATAAGCGAAGACTAGAGGCTTTTGAGATGTGGTCTTATAGAAGACTCTTTGGAATTTCCTGGAGAGACCACATCACGAATGAGGAAGTTCTTCAAGGAATCGAAGGAGGAAGGCACCTGCTCAGGACCTTGTCCGAAAGGCGTGCAAGATGGATCGGCCATGTAATACGTCAAGAAGGTCTTTTGCATGCCATAATGGAGGGTATGATCGAGGGGACAAACTCTAGGGGACGCCCACGCCGAGAGTACCTGGAGGACCTGTTGGTGGACGTACGCTGCTCATCATATGGAGATTTCAAAAGAGCCGCACAAGACAGGGAAAAATGGAAGAGAATAATGGAGGAAATTGCTGCAAACCAATCCCAGGATTGAAACCAGAGAAGAAGATGCCAGGACAGAGCATTGTGGCGATCCATCCTCTCTGCCTACCTCTCCAGAAATTTCGTGATGGTTAGTTAGTTTTGGTTTGTATGAAAGATTATTTTTTCGGCGTGCTTCAAAGCTCCACAATAGAAATGAAATATTTCGCTTAAATCGTTAGGAAAGCGGTGTTAATTATTTTTAGCACATATCACGTTTTGTTTATAATGCTGTGTATGTTTTGTAAAACACGCCCTTATTAAGTAACTCACAGAATCCAATTATTTGCCTTATGTATTCTTTGAAGCTGGAACAAGGATTAAATGGTAATTCAAAGTCATCAAAATTCATTAAAACCCTCGTATTAGTAAATAATTTAAGGGTTTGCTTTAGGGCTAGTTTTTTTTTTTTTTTTTTTTTTTTTTTTTTTTTTTTTTTTAAAAAGACTAATACCAAGGATTTAAATCAATGATATTAGAATTTATTATTACAATCTTCAATGTGAGCAGAAAATAGCTCATTATTATGAAGAAGGAATCTGGTCGTGCCCAGGCTTGAACCCAAGTCCCCTGGATCAGGAGCCAAGCGTTCTATCCCCTAGTTCTGGGGAAGTCGGATTGACTAATAAAAATAGTAATGTATTATATATTCGGCTAACCGTTTCTAAGCTCAGAGTAAACACAGTCCCATGTCCCCGGTCCAACTGACATGTGAACAGGACATACATGCAAATTTGCTTTAGAAATACAGGTTGAATAATAAATGTATTGGATATTGATTGATAAAGAACTTTAAAAATCCTAACTAACTAACCATCACGCCGTCTCCTCGAAAGGGTAGGCACAATGAATGGAATGCCACACTTTAACCGATGCGGCACTCCATCCTTATTTTTTAATTATTTAAATTCCTCTTATGTATAATTGTTCTTATTAATCACCGTTATTTCCCACTTTATTAAATTTACTTCCGCAACATTCATACATCGTGTCATGCACGCGCGTCGATTTCTCTGACTCCTCACATGGCCGACATTCAATATTTGATTTATTTGATCGTGCCACGTTTTCCTCGGTCTTCCTCTATTTCTGGTTCCATTTACATCATTAACATATAATTTTTTTACCATTCTTTCTTCATTCATTCTTTCAATATGTCCAAACCATCTTAATGATCCTTTCATTATTTTGTTCACGACACCATCATTCGCACCGTATTCACTTCTTATATTTTCATTAGGCACTCTATCATACACAGAGTATCGACACATTCTTCTAAGAGATCTCATTTCAACTGCATTTATTCTACTTTTATTTATTTATTTATTTATTCTGTTGCCTGCCCCAACCCTTCTTTCAATATCCTTCTCCACCCTCCCATCCTTTGTAAACATACTTCCTAAATAAACAAATTCATCCACTTGTTCCAGATTTTCACCGTTTACACTAATGTTGCAGACTGTCATGCTTCCTTCTTTTCGAAAATCATTACCTTAGACTTATTCACATTCATCATCAAATCGTATCGCTTGCATACCTCATACATACTAGACACCAGGGCTTGCAGTTCATGCTCGTTGTCTGCAAGTAGCACAGCGTCGTCCGCATACAACAAACAGCTTACTGACACACCGTTCATTTTCGCACCTGCTTCCAACCCTTTCAGCTCTTTCATACACTTGTCCATATATAGATTAAACAACCATGGAGACATTACACACCCCTGTTTGACACCTTTATTGATATCAAACCAGGCTGTAAGATCCCCATTTACTCTGACACTAGCAGTGCTTTCCGTGTCCAGCGATGTTATTGCCGTGATCAGTTTTAAATTTTTTATTTTTATTTTTCCTTATTTATTAATTATTTAAATTCCTCATATGTACAATTGTTCTTACTAATCACCGTTTTTCCCACATTATATTTGCTTGTAATATTGTCAACAGTTTTCGCATAAACTTCTTCTTCTTCTTCTTCCTCAGCGTATTCCCGTCCTTCGTTTGTCAGTTCCATGTTTCGGTTCCATATATTATATTGGTTAATTCACGTGACGATAAAGGTCGAATGACGTTTTCATTCATTCTTTCCATGTGTCTAAACTATTTTAATTAATACAATAATTAATTATGTATTATAAGATTATATTCTTTCACTACAGCCTGTTATTTCTGAACCGACCTTAACGTTTTACCCATAACCCACGATATACGCACATGCTCCGATATTATACTCTCAAAGGCATTTTAAATTAAAAGCTAACCGGTACAAATATATATATCAGCATTGCTAAAATAATATGTATCCCCAAACAAGTAAATACTCCACGAATTTGTACCCATTTTTGTTAGTAAACAAGCCAATGTTGACATACATATTTTTACTCTTTCTAAATTCTTGTCGAAATATAAATATCCCTTTTCCTGTTTTGGATGTAAACATTTTTTTAATATTTGACATGCGCAATGCTCTTAATCCTTTCTTTGCAGAGTTAAGATATTCCACCCGTTATGGTTCTGTGTAACATACACTTCAAAATAATAATTTGAATTCTAAAAATAAATAAAAATATCTTATATTGCTCCAATTTAAAATCATTAAAGAAAAGCAGGATCACATTTTAATCTTACCACTATAAACATGAAAGACAATCGAGAAATACTAATTTTGAAAAAC
Organism: Lepidostoma basale; assembly: GCA_022606425.2. Lineage (NCBI taxonomy): Eukaryota > Metazoa > Arthropoda > Insecta > Trichoptera > Lepidostomatidae > Lepidostoma > Lepidostoma basale. The sequence continues at coordinate 1,461,992 of JAHDVF020001325.1, read as the reverse complement.
TTTATTAAATATCGGTCACGTGAGGAGTCGGAGAAATCGACTGCGAGCATGACAAGATGTATAAATGTAGAGGAAACATGAGAAGTATGTCAAGACAGAACAGTGTGACGGTCCATTCTTTCTGCCTACCCCTCCGGGGAGACAGCGTGATGATTAGTTGGTTAGTTAAAAAAACATTGAGCGAGGATACCGCTTATAGAGAACATCTTAAAACATCCAATTTGAATGAAAGCACACTGGAGTATTTCTATCTCTCGCACGCTCCGAATATTATATCAGCAAGAGCGCGACGTAAATAGTTTTGTGGCGCTTCGCTTACTTTTCAAATGATAATTCACGACTAAGAATGTCACGTGCGGCACATATAAAAGTGTGAGAAATGTATAGTACTCGTACATCGCTAATTCTGTGCCCAATAAGTATATATTTTTTAATAATGTGTTTATTACATGATTCCTAAATGTATATTTAAAACACCTATCAATTATTTTTTTATTTTTGGATATTAACTTTTTTATATATAAATAGTACTTAAGGTACCGTGGATTTCCGTTACGACAAATTTTTAATGATATAGAACAATATTTTTTTTCCTCTTAATAGTTTAGTTTTCTCAACATGTTTCGAAGGTTTTACAATTTCATCACCAGGATAACGTTATAAAATCTGACGATGATGAAGGTGTATTACCTCCGAAATACGAAAGTAAAAGTGGAAAAGTTTTTTTATTTACAATATTATATTATACATAATGAACAAACGTTATTTTTCTTCTTCTTCTTCCTTGCTATGGACTTCTGTGGTCTCCCAGCTGTCATTCCATCTTTGAGGATATTTTTCACAAGGACGAGTACCGTGAGGCTAAATATGTAGTCCAATATGGGAAGTGGGTAGTCTGTTGGTATCCATTCTTTGGACATAACCGTACTAGATTCTACTGCGCTGTCTACTCCATCTTATAATATCCTCAGCTTCACATATTTATCTTATTCTTGTGTTCCTCACGCGATCTCTTAGTGTTTTTCCTGTTATCATCATCAGCGTCTTCATTTCGGAAGTCAAATGAACAAACGAATCGGATATAAAGGGGCAGTCAAACATGACAGAGATAATACAAGTTAAAACCATCAGCAAGCGTGTAAGATTTTTTTTAATATACATGAACGAATTTTAAATATATATTATAGAATGATGATAAAATAGTTGGTAAGAGATCAGTGATAATCCATTCAAGAGCCCGTTCTTGATCCAGTGGGCGTAGGTTTGATCTCGAATAAGACAGGACCTTTTTCGTAACAATGAAATATTTTTTTGTTATTCATTGAAAACTTTGGAGTTTAAATTTCATAAGCTTAAAAATATTACATCTCATTTATACACGATGTCCCAGATGTCGACGTCAAGCTGGAAATATATGATATCTATCCGTCTCACACATTAGTAAAAGTGGCATCACTATCTGTCTCGCTCACACTTCGAAAAATTACTTTTAGTCCCTTCTTAAATTTTTCAAAACTGGATTTCATTTAAAAAAAAATTGTCCACACCTAATTTAAGAAATAATTAAGCAAGTGCTATACTACATTGGAATTCTTATTAAATGAGCCAACTTTTAAAGTTACCTGCTTAAATAGCATAGTACATTTTATTTTCAGTACAGTCAGTTAAAATTGGGCGTAGTGTTAATTTTAAATAGTTGGTTGGGCAAAAAGTAACATTTTCTTCCAATGAATGAATGAAGAAAGAATGGTAAAAAAAGTATATGTTAATGATGTAAATGGAACAAGAAATAGAGGAAGACCGAGGAAAACGTGGCACGATCAAATAAATCAAATATTTAATGTCGGCCATGTGAGGAGTCAGAGAAATCGACGCGCGTGCATGACACGATGTATGAATGTTGAGGAATCGAGAGAAATATGTCAGGAAAGAAAAGTGTGGCAGTCCACTCTTTCTGCCTACCCCTTCGGGGAGACGGCGTGATGGTTAGTTAGTTAGTTAGTTTTTCTTCCAAACTGGAGTAGTTAGCTACAAATTTTAGGCAACAATTTACAGAAGCATTATTTAGGATTACATGATAAAAATAAAATTGATAAAAAGTAAAGATTTGTGGTAACAGGAGTTAAAAGACCATCACATGGTGGTGATTTTCTCGTTTTTTTTTTAAATGCATATAATTTCAAAAATACGAATTTAGATTTTTTTAAATATTTTTCTCAAAACCAGCATGACTTGCCATATCATCTGTTTTCAGCTTGACGTCGACAACTGGGACACCCTGTACCATATATACGAGTATACCTTGTATGTATTTCTAATCATGATCATGTCAGTGTTCTTTTTTTTACTTATTAACACCATGTCTTCAGAAAAGGTATAAAGTATTTGATACTGTGATCTTCCTGAATTGTTAATGGACTTATCTCAAATTCCTTTTAATTTAAAGAGTATCTGGCGAATGTCTGCTGAACACTCTAAGATAAGAAATGTTCTATAAATAAGTAATATTGTACGCACATTCACAAAGTCTGACACTGTTCTAAATATTTCATATAAAATATTCTAGACTTGCAAAGAAATCCAATGTTATTATAAATATTGTTCACACAAGTTTTTTAGTTTTCACACCACTTTATTTTTTATGCTAGAAAATATAGAAGCATGGAACTGGAAAAAGAAGGATTAAAGTAGAATAAATAAAGTAGAAATGAGATCTCTTAGACGAATGTGGGAATACTCTGTGTATGATAGAGTGTCGAATGAAAATATAATAAGTGAATACGGTGCGATGATGGTGTTATGAACAAAATAATGAAAGGATCATTAAGATGGGTTGGACATATGGAACGAATGGATGAGGAAAGAATGGTTAAAAAGATATACACAAGTAGTGTGAATGGAAAAATAAGTCGATGAAGGCCAAGGAAGACATGGCATGACCAAACTAATCAATTACTGAAAGGCGGCCATGTTCGAAGTAGGAACAACCGACGAGCGTGCATCTCACGATGTGTGAATGTAAAAGATGCGCGAGAGTTATGTCAGGATAGAACAATGTGGCGATCCATCCTCTCTGCCTACTCCTCCGGCGAAACGGCGTGATGGTAAATTTGTGAGTTATAAAATGGCGATAGATTAGCTACTTATCACATGTCACGACAATCAATATGATTGCTTTAACCTTTACATCGATTTGGCTCGCACTGTAATGATTTAAAGATGAATTCAAAAATAATAACATTAATTATTATTATTATTTTAGTATAACTCTCATATTATAAAACAAACAAAAAATATATACGTTAAAATACAAATTTCATTTTGGTAATTTTTTTAACCTAAACTCAACTCGCGTCAATCAGCTTAATATAAAGTTCAGAATATAAAATTTCATTATGAAATATTCACAAAATATTCTTACAGTCTAGAGGAAGTGGTAATCTATTTAGTGTAACTACGCAGTTAAAATAACATAAAATTAGATTACAAAAGCTCCAGCATTCAGTCCGGAACTTTGAATCAAATAACTCGTTCAAAAGAAAATTCGCTACAGCTTTTACAAGCATTCCGGGCTTTCTGGAAGTAAACTTTAACATTCACAAATAATAAGAATATCACTCACAATTTAACAGAAGCTTCCCCTACTCCAAGTCTCGCCCCATTTACTTAAGGGTTATTCAACTTAATCCTAGAAGGCCCTTGTTACAAAATCAAAAGTATTTGGAGGGATCAAGTCATATTTTTGTATGCTTAAAAATTTGAGTTCCTTGTTATCGACGTATTTAAAATTAATTTAATCTTCTTTTTTACACAAATTATTCAACCAAACTGACGTCATAAATGGAAATATTTGTAATAAAATCCATAGTATTTTTTAAACTAATGTTTGAACAGCGAAGAAGGTAAAAAAAACTGTCCCTGATACCGATTAATTCATAGATTGCTTACAAGTCTTTTAAAAACGAATCTTATGAAAAAGAAAATAAATAAAAAAACTAACTAACCATCCCGCCATTTCCCCGGAGAGGTAGGCAGAGAGGATGGATCGCCACAATGCTCTCTCTTGGCATACCTCTCGGGCTTCCTCTACATTCTTACATCGTACCATGAACGCACGTCGATTATTCCGACTTCGAATGTGGCCGCCTTTTAGTAATTGATTAATTTGGTCATGTCATGTTTTCCTTGGTCGACCTCGGCTTCTTTTTCCACTCACGCTGCTTGCGTACAACTTTTTAACCATTCTACTCTCATCCATTCGTTCCATATGTCCAAACCATCTCAAGGATCCTTTTTTAATTTTTCCATGATGCAGTCATCTGCCTTACATTTCTCTCTTATTTCATCGTTTGGTATTCTATCGTACAACGTTTTCCCGCACATAATTCGTAGTTCGTAGTCATTTCTACGGCGTTTATCCTGTTTTCATACTTCTTTTGCCAGCTACAAGCTTCACTTCCATACATGAGGGTTGGCATTAGAACTTCATTGTGTACTGCCGTCGTTGCTTCTGTGGAAAAAAAATCATATGATAAAAAATCTCATTAATTTTTTTATGTTTACGACCGGTTTCAACTTTTCTTCTTCTAGCTTCCAGAGTCAGACGAAAAAAATTAAAGCGACCTGTCAAAACCAGCATAATGTTATGATTATGATTGGTAAAGTAAGCATGTGAATAATTATAATAGGTTATTTAATTGTCTAAAAGAAAACATTGTATAACTCATTGGTCCGGAGCCGGCTCGAGTGTGGCTCGGTGATATGGAGTCCCCACGAGGCGAGATACTCGCTCATGTTAGAGAGGGTTCAGAAAAGATTTCTGAGATATCTCTACATGAGGGAGTTTGGTAGCTATCCGTGGCTTTATCCCACTGCATTCCTGTTGGGCATGCTGGGGACCAATAGTTTACAGATAAGAAGGGATGGGTGCACACTTACCCATTTCTTCAGACTTATCAGGGGATTCTTTGAGAATTCCGTCATCTTGGAGGCTATCCATCTCTATGTTCCGGATGGTTATCTTCGACAGCGTCAGCACAGACTGTTTTATCTCCCAACATGCAGAACCAACCTGCCTCTGGTAATGCCGGTGGGGAGAGCAATCAAACTGCTGAACATGATCGCTTCGGAGTTCGATGTCTTTCATATTCGTGAAAGTACGTTCAGAAGACAAATACTCTTGACTTTGGAGAGTATCTTGTATTCCTAATGTCGAACCATCTCTCATGCGTTTCTGGTATTATATATTTATTATGTTTTACCTGTTCTCAATAGATGCCTTAAACTATTATATAAAAAATGTTTGTAATGTCAAATAATTTGATTAATTTATTACTTTTCTTAAAACGCATAACATTAACAATTTATCATTAAACGTTGAACATGATTAATATTTGTCAAAACAAACATCTTTTGTAAAGAATTCTAAATTAATCATAATGCTTTTAACTTGTGACAGATCTAAAAAACTCTGACACATATCTTGATGTTATACGATCCTAGTTAACTGTTCCCATTGTCACCGAATCCGCCATAAAAGAAAACGAAATAAATAAACTCGAAGTGTTACAGTATCTCGCAAGTCGTTCCGATATATTATCTGGTCTGAATTAATCCTCCTGAAGCAATATCTGAGTATTTGGTGGAGACTTGTATCGTAACTTCTGCTGTGTACGTTAATCCGACGCTGTGCGTCATTCACCGGGGCTTTCTCACATAACACAGCATCCCACATTTAGATAGATGAACTGAGAAGTCGTATTAATGTATAATATAATAAAGATAATCAAATGATTTTACTGAAATCTCTTGAGGGAAGTTCATTTTAAATAATAATTAAATAAAACGATGTTTTTTAACTACTTCCACTTTTATCTTTATTTAGACAGCGACCGGTTTCGCCAGGCTCGCTGGCATCGACAGACTGGTGACACTATTGTAAACTTAGTCCTTTATATACATACGAGTACATATCAAGGGTGGTAAACATGATTCTAGATAAAAATAATCTTCAAATATTTATGTAAAATTTTCTGAATTTAAATATTGGTATTACAGGTATTCTTGGAGGTTCGTTTTTAATACAATGGATTTTAAATTTTATTATCGCTTACATATTCATATATAATGTTTGGAAAAGTGGTAATTTTTTTTTATTATTACTGAATTTAAATATTATATGTTATAGTTCTTGGTTCGTAAGGTTGGCATCGCCTTTTTGGTTTTCCCCATCCATATAGCTGCTAGGGTCTGGAATCAAACAAAAACACATTTTGGGCAGTAATCGATTCGCCGGTCGCTGTCTAAATAAAGACAAAAGTGGAAGTAGTTAAAAAACATCGTTCTATTTAATTATTATTTAATATAATAAACTTGAATGTTAAGGCATTAACACTGTGGAATTCCATAGTAATCTACTTTGGGAATTAATTAAACATTGTTTAGACCACTTTTTTTAATAAATAAAATATTAAAATACACAACATGTTTCAGAGGATACCTCCATCTTCAGGTGTAAAAAATATAACAAAAAAAAAACAAAGAAAGTCTTATAAAAAACGCATTTAAAATTCGATACAAAAATTCAAAATGAAAAATTAAATAGGGCTATTTCTTATAAGTAGGTACTAACAATTATTTTTTAGCAGTAAAATAAAAAATAACATTAAATAATAATAATACATGATGATAATATAATTTAGAATAAAACATACATTTGAAAAGATATAATTTATAAAGAAATTAATTAATATATGATTAATTTGCATTTGGTTGGGAGTGGGAGCTTAGGAGACTAAATGTAGACAAAGTATTTAAGTCTAAACAATGTTTAATTAATTCCCAAAGTAGATTATAATATAACACATTATCCAATGTGATATTACTTAACACTCTTTTTGAAAGACACAAATTGCTTCACTTTTTATCTTACTTCATATTGAAGATATTTTTTGTGTAAACTTTTTTTTTAGCACATTATTTATTTCTTCTTCTTCTTCCTCAGCCTATTCCCGTCCACTCCAGGACAAAGGCCTCCTCTATTCGCTTCCATGTCACTCTGTCCTGTGCAGACTGCATTCAGGTTATTCCGACGTGTCTGTTCAGATCACCCTTCCATCGTAGTTGCGGTCGCCCTGCACTTCTATTTGCCCTCCACGGTCTCCAAGTCAGCAGTCTTCTTATCCATTTTTCATCTGAGCTTCTGGCTACGTGACCTGGCCATTGCCATTTGAGAGTCGCCACCCGATGGATGATGTCAGTGACCTTTGTTTTTTTTCTCATCGTATCGTTTATGAGTCTGTCTCTTAGACTTATTCCTAGCATAGCTCTTTCCATGGCTCTTTGGGTCACTCGTAGTTTCTCGGCACTTTGTTTGGACAATGTAACAGTTTCAAGACCATAAGTACCAACTGGCAGAACGCAGGCTTCATAAACTTTTCATTTCAGGTTGATCAGTATTTTCCGGTTTTTAAGGTAAAATATATGTACTTGATTCTGTATTTTTAATAAGCTTATGAACGAAAATATTCAGATGAAGCGTGAAACCACGCACAAAATCAAATTACTTTGTTCCTACTTAGTTTATAATGTTTTCAGAGTTGGTAAATAATTTAATGTATAATGCAGATGTATGTAGATTACCGCGCTGTTCTTGCGAAGTTTCCAATTAATCAACAATTGAATTATCATGTTGCTTGCTCCGCCGGTATTCCAATAACGCCGCAATACGTAACGATCACGCATATTGTTCTCTGCTCGCTGTTCCTTGTTCGGGCATTCTTGTTAACGTTTTACAAATGAGTAATTACCCGCGAATATCCCGCCCTCTGGGATCATTTATTATAATGGGATATCTGATACCCAACTTGTCCGGATAATATTTATCGGGAGATCCGTGTCCTGTGATCTGTAATCGTCAATTATTCTCCCGTGAGTGGAGACGAAAACATGATTAACGTATCTTGGTCCTTGCACGTATAAGGCTTCCTTGCGATTTCCTCAACCAACGTTACATAAAACTGAGTCTGTTGTGAGTAATCTAATAATGTTTTTACAGATAATTTTTAATCTACATTGGGAATTTAAAAAAAATATTTAAACCACTTTTTAATAAAATAAAAATTATAAAACGACACGTTTCAGAGGATACCTCCATCTTCAGGTGTAAAAATATAACAAAAACTAAACAAAAAAAGACTAATTTTTATTAGTAAAAGACTTCTAGAAAACAGACGTTTTCAATAGTAAACTATCTTAGATATCGTTAATTTTTTGTGTAATTTATCAAAACTGTATTACTATTTACATTTTCCCTTACCACCTCAGATATCATGTATTGTTTATTAAACAATGATGTAGAACTCCATAAAAAAACTCCGTAAATAATTAATACGAATGAAAACGTCTGTTTTCTAGAAGTTTTATACAAACAAACAAACAAACCATCACGCCGTTTCCCCGCAGGGGTAGGCAGAGAGAATGGACCGCCACACTACTCTATCCTGGCAAACCTCTCTTGCTTCCTCCACATTCATAAAACGAGTCATACACGCACGTCGATTCCTCCGACTTCTAAGATGACCAACCTTTAAATTTGATTAATTTGGTCATGCCATGTTTCCCTCGGTCTGCCTCGACTTCGCACCCCATTTACATCATTAACGTATACTTTCTTAACCATTCTCTCTCCATCCATGCGTTCCATATGTCCGAACCAACGAAGCGATCCTATCATAATTTTGTTCATAATACCTTCTTCCGCTCTACATTCCTTTCTTATATCAGCATTTGAGATTCTGTCGTATATCGTTCTACTACACATACGTCTTAGGGACCTCATCTCTACCGCATTTATTCTACTCTCATCCTTCTTCTGCCAGTTCCATGTTTCGCTTCCCTACATCAGGGTTGGGACCAGAACTCCATTGTGAACGGCCGTTTTCGCTTTCATTGATAAATTTTTGTTTCCAATAAGTATTTTTAAAGCTCCATTCACTTTGTTTCCCACAGCAACCCTTCTTTCGACGTCACTATCGGTTCGGGCATCTGCTGTGAACATGCTTTTATTATATTCGTTAATATCTTAAACAGGTGAAACCATTCATTCAGATGAAATATAATAAGGTTTATAGAAAACAGACGTTTCCATTTTTATAAACTATCTTAGATATCGTGAATTTATATGTGTTAGTTATTAAAACGGTATTATTTATTTAATCAACCTTTTCCATTTGCCCTTACCATCTCAGATATCATATATTATTTCTTGAACAATGATGTAAAACTCCATAAAAAAACTATAAATAATGAATACAAATCAAAACGTCAGTTTTTTAGAGGTTAAATTATACTCGACAATGCTTTAGATAGACGAAACATATCATTCACATGAAATATAATAAGACTTCTAGAAAACAGACGTTTTCATTCGTATAAATTATCTTAGATATCGTTAATTTATTTGTGATAAATCGTTTTCATCTTATATCGGCGATAAATATTTATCAGCTTATGGGAATATTCTGAGATTATTTCTTTACTCGTAGTAGATGGTTAAATTTGCTCATAAACGATAAATCGTTTACCAAGAATTGGATCGTTTCTTTGTTATGAGAAAATCAAGGTCTGACGTGAACGATTGCCTTCGCCACACAGTACTCACGTGAAAATATTAATATATCAGTTGAAGTATTATTAAGGTGTTATTAGGGAATTCTCTCACCATTCTAATAAATTACGTATTTAGGTATTTAAGGAGAACAATACAAAGTGGCTAAGTAAGAGATGAGGCAATATTAAATATTTCATAACAGATTATTACTATCTACGAGTAGCTTTGAGGAAAATAATCTCATTGGAAAAATATATTCTTCTTTTGATAGATTTGACGATCTATGACACAGAATTCATGTCTCGTTGGATGATGAGGTCCAGATGTCCCTCCATCTCTTAGGCGGTCTTACAGGTGGGTGGTGGCCGGAGGGGATTTTATAAACGGCTGTATGCATGCATGTCTGTCACTATCCATTCGGGCTACATGGTCCCTCCAGTATCTTTTTCAAGATCTACTTCACTGAACGATAGCCTCTATGTCGCAAGGTTTTCGTATGTTCGCGTTGCAGACACGATCTCGGAGAGTTTTTCCAATAATTGATCTTAAGACCTTCATCTCCAATGTTATTAGTAGAGCCTTAGTTCGCGCAGTATCAGCCCGCGTCTCTACAGCGTACGTCATGATAGGTCGCACGCATGTCTTATAAATTCTGATCTTGCTGTCGATACACATGTGCTTGTTCTTCCAGACCAGACACCAGAAAAATATAGTGTCATTAAATTTAATACTTAAATAAAAGTAGTCAATTGTTTTGGACGAAACACTATGATACCTTAACATTTTAAACATTTTAATCAAAAAAACTTTGTTTTACGTATCACAATTGTATTATATTTTACGCGACAGCTTTTTCGTCACCACATCATTAGGTGTTAAAATAAATCAAAAATGTAAAATCAAATGTCAAATTTTCGAGATTTTTCGAACCTTTATGAGTATTTGTTCCTATGTCAATTTGATATATGTAATATAAAATAAAATAAATTTCAATTGTGATACATAAAACAGAGTTTTTTTAATTTAAAAGTATTTAATACTGATGAAAACATCTGTTTTCGGAAATGACTTGATATTGGAGTGTATTTTGTCTTTCTAGAGTCAAACTATCTCTCATATGTTCCTGATATAACTAACTTACCATCACGCCGTTACTCTGGAGAGATAGGCAGAGAGCATGGACCATCAAACTGTTCTATCCTTACATAACTCTCGCGGACCTTCTTCATTCACGCACCGTAACACGCACGCTTGTCGATTGTTTCTACTTCGAATATGGCCGGAAAATATTTCTTGATGAATCTCTTAGTTAACGAAACAGCTGTCGCGACAATCTCAAAAATTAACCGTGTTACGTATAATTATTATACAATACCACGTTTCAAATTAAAACAATTTAAAATTATTTAATTCATTCTTTCCATGTGTCCAGAATGGTAAAGAAAGTATATAAACTTTAGAAAGAAGATAAAACTAATTCTAATTTTAAGAAAGTATATGTTAATTATGTTAACGGAACTAGAAATAGAGGAAGACCGCGAAAAACGTGACATGATCAAATAAATCAAGGAGTCGGAGAAATTGACGTGCGTGCATGAAACGATGTATTGAGGTGATGTGTTAAGCAAGCGAGAGAAGTATGTCAGGTAAGAACAGTGTGGCGGACCATTATTTCTGCTACTCCTTCGGGGAGACGGCGTGATAGTTATTTAGTTAGTTAGTTAATTTTAAAAAAACGGTGGATTCGTGGAACATAAATTAAATAGTCAATATGTGCACCATCGAAAAATAACATTTCGTGTTAAATTATTTTTATTTTGTTATTTTATTTTATATCATTGTATTTTTTATTATTTGTTTTAGATTTATTTTGTGAGGGTTGGATGATCGAAGTGTGCGCGGGAGATGCCTATTGGTGGCGATGAGGTTCGCAACCCATCACACCGCGTCTCCCGCGGGGCGAAAAGAGAAGGATGGAGTGCCGCATCGGTTAAGTGTGACAGTCCATTCTTTCTGCCTACCCTTTCGGAGAGACGGCGTGATGGTTAGTTAGTTAGTTAGTTGGTTAGTTAATAAAATATTTCAATTAAACTGGCACAAACAGAAATACGTAGACGGCTACTTTAATATCGCCTAATACCCACATTCGTTTTTATTAAGTTCAGCAATGCCTAGTCCTCACTAAATCTCAGTTTAATACGGAAAAATAAGCATTACCCCAGATTCTGGACTTATAATACGGACCGCGAGCTAAATATCACAGTCCTGGCACATTTCGTTTCAAGGAATTCATAGCAATATTTGTAAAACTTCCCAAACAACGGTTGATTTAAAGCGGCTTACTTGTGATTTTAAATAATAACCTAATAGCGTCAAAGCACCAATGAATGACCGTTTAAGGTTCAGCTTGTAATGAAATCCACATTAAAGGCATTCATTTCATTATTTCAGTGTACAAAATAAAAGAAAACAATAAAAAACACATTGACTTCTCTAAATTCTCTAACTTTTTTTATTGAAATAAGAGTATTACTATTAAAATTAATATTTCTCTAAAAAAGTAGCACAATCACCAGTAAATGACCACTTCAGGTTATATTGATACAATACATAGATTTTGTTACATTGTCACATTATGAAACACCCTAACATATATAAATATGTAAATATTCAAAGAATTGCATAAGAAATAACATTAAAAAAACACTTACCACACTTTTCCTTATAAGAAACTACTAACAATCTCAAAACAACAACGGGAAGACGCACTTTTACCGTTTGACAAGGCACAGTTCAAAACTGATAGTTTTGTTTCTTACCAACAGTTGTCTCTGCCTACCTCTTTTGTCATAGTTTCTTTGGATTAAAGTTTTTTGACTGGACACATAGAGCAATTCTTATTATATTTTGTTTTATTAACCAACGGTCATTTACTGGGGGGCGGTCAAATACTGGTGTTTCGACCCTATTTAACATTACAAACGAAAAAACTCAACTAACAAAACGATGTGAAATTTACAAAATTTTAAATTATACAATTGTATACATTCAAAATGTTGTAAAAACGAAAACTCGTCCAAGTTATGGCATATAAATTGGAGTGACTCTCCAGGCGTTATCTAGCAATACGTTAATGGCGGTAGCCTTTCACATTGCGTTAAAAAAATATCTTCTGCTTAGTGCTTAAATCCAATCTTCAAAGATGGCGCTAGTGTATAGATTGAAACTAACATGTAAAGTTTGGTGTTACATATTAACATATATACAACTTTCAAAAATTTGTCAGACATGGTGGTCGTAAGAAAAAGTGGAATAGGGAATATTGTATTACATAAAGCGTGCGCTTAACCCAACCAATGACAGGTCATAAGTCCTGTTAACACCTCAATCACCATATTCTGTTTCCAATATGCATCTTCGCCTCTATTGAGATACAATTAATCTTTGATGTGAAATTTATTTTTAAAAAAACGTAATTATTTAACCATCAAGTTAATCTTTAAATGGGTAGACTAAGAAGACTATTAAACTATTTAATCATGTCATACCTTTAGTTGTCCACAATGGTGTATTAGCACAAATCCTTAAGTATGAAAGTGAGGCTTGAAGTTGACAGAAGAAAGATGGAAGTAGAATTAATCCCGTATAAATTAAATCACAAAAAATGTGCGGAAAAACACTTTGAGAATAATAAGTTTTACTATCACAATTTTTTATTATACACTTTTTTGACAATGTCGCGAGAGCTGTTTCGCCAACCGATGTTGGCATCATCAGGTTGTTTACATCACCTGATGTTGCCAACATAGTTTATATTAAAAATATGTGATATTATAACAGTGCTGAAAATTTAACAGTTAATAATGTTGAAATATTATAGTTTTTCGGTCAAAAGAATAGACTATGTTATGATTCTTTAATCCTTTTTTTACCAGTTCCATACATTTAAGAATAAACTTTAAGTTAATATAGGGCTTAAAACAAATAACGTTAAAAACATTTATGTCATCAGAAGCCACATTTTTCAATTCTAATAAATCTCTCGAGATTCTTCTACAATACATTACACATCGTGACATGCACCCACGTCGATTCTACCTACTTCGAACATGGCCACCTTTCAGTAATTGATTAATTTGGTCATGACATTCCTCGACTTCTTTTTCCATCCACACTACTTGTGTATATATTTTTAATCATTCTTCTCTCACCCATTCGTTTCATATGTCTAAACCATCTAATATATCATCAGAAGTGATATTTTCCGTAATGAAATTTTTTTTAAATTTCAATTTTAAATTATTATGTAGGCATTTTTCGTATTATTAAACATATACATTTTATATGCGTGCATATGATTTTGGATGCTTTTTCTTCTGTAAATTTTTCGTTTATGGATAGGGTCGTAAAATCCGCAAAGAAAGGGAAAGATTTACATACACTCTTTATGTAAACTTATTAGGGTCTCATGTTTACGATCTTATAAAAAATCGTAATTCACCTATTCAGGGTTATTTTGAACAGCATGTCGGAGCGGAAAAGAGATGATTCAGGAGCTAAACCTTTAATAAAAATAAAATATTGTTTACGTTTTATTTATAATAATAATAAATTAACACTATCATGTGATCGTCATGGATAATCCTGCTAATTAATCTGAATATTTACGCTTTTTATATTAATAACAAAAGAAATTTTTTATTTGAACATTCAAATAATGAAAATAAAATAATTGAGTATTTTTTTTAAATGTATATTTAGTTAAAATACAGTAATAGTTGTGTCTTCAACCGACTTCGGCAGAACGCTGCCATTTTCTGTTCTCCTTTTTAAATAAAATATCTTTATATATGTATATATTTACTTTGTATTTACAATTACTAAACTGCACTGATGAAGGGCTTCTGTGTCCGAAATATATTTATGATTATTTAATTTCAATTATTCATAAAATGTTGTATTCAAAGATATAAACATTGTTCAATGAATCCAAAATACATAGTTATGGTGAAAATAGAAGGAATTTTAAATCATTGTTCAATAAACAATCTTTTTCTTCATTGTCGTAGACCTATGTGGTCTGTTCTGCTACTGTGGGGTAGACTCCCACCTGTCCTTCCATATTTTAGAAGGTCTTCCACGAGGACGAATCCAATGAGGCTGATTTTGTAGTGCAATATAGGGGAGTCTGGTGATGTCTAATCTTTGAACATGACCGTACCAGTTTCTTTTTCACTGTCTGCTCCTTCTTATAATATCCTCAACCTCACATATCTCTCTCATTCTTATGTTCCTCACGCGAACTATCAGTGTCTTGCCTAAAATAAAATAAACCGTATCTTAGTAATAAGAAAATGATCACTCTACAAACATATATAGCGCATTTACTAGTTCGAGGCTATTGTTCTACGAAAGGATTGAATCGGTAGATTTGTTTATATAACCGAAAGTTATTAAGATTTGCGAAGATACTCCCATTGCTATAACAGTTAAATATAACAACCAACGGGTTTATTGTTTTATTCCGTGTTCCCGAACAAAGGTCCCTAATAACTTGGAAGTATTATTTAATCTTTACGATGAGGGGTAATGTATGAAGCAAGGCAAAAAGGATGTTATCCGACATTCACACAACTAGTAAATAAATCCTTAAGCTCTAAAGTTCTACGAAATCCTTTAAGAGAAATATCACATCTAATAACCGAAGAGATCTTACCCTTTACGACTGTTATTCTAATTAATTTCATTTAATAACTTGAATTCTTTTGTTTTATATCATGAAACATGTTTTAATTGTAAATATTATAATTTATATATGGTATAAATAAAAATTATGTTATTACCTCCGATGAGAGTATTTTTCTCGATGTATTCCGAAGGTATTAACTAACTAACTAACTAACTAACCATCACGCCGTCTCCCCGAAGGGGTAGGCAGAAAGAATGGACTGCCACACCTTTCTTTCCTGACATATTTCTCTCGCTTCCTCAACATTCATACATCGTGTCATGCACGCGCGTCGATTTCTCTGACTCCTCACATGGCCGACATTCAATATTTGATTTATTTGATCGTGCCACGTTTTCCTTGGTCTTCCTCTATTTCTGGTACCATTTATATCATTAACACATATTTTTTTTACCATTCTTTCTTCGTTCATTCTTTCCATATGTCCAAACCATCTTAATGATCCTTTCATTATTTTGTTCACGACACCATCATTCGCACCGCATTCACTTCTTATATTTTCATTCGACACTCTATCATACACAGAATATCCACACATTCGTCTAAGAGATCTCATTTCTACTGCATTTATTCTACTTTCATCCTTCCTTTGCCAGTTCCATGCTTCGCTTCCATACATAAGGGTCGGTAGAAGAACACCATTGTGCACTGCCATTCTAGCTTTTTTGGATAGGTTTTTGTTTGCGATGACAACTTTAAATCTTATTATTAGTACTTCTTATGATGAAGGTTTAATCCCTTCGATATATGTTGTGAAAAATATACCCACTATAGGAAATAACTGTTTATATTCGTAACTCTACCGTTGATAATTTTAGTACATTAAAATATATTAAAAGATTATTTAATATTTTTATTTTATACAAAAATGTATACTGATACTAATCAGATTCGCTATAGATTTTTATGTAATTTCTTCTTCTTCTTCAAGTGCCCTGTCGGGTCCCCCCAACGTTGGCGATCGCCTCGGCGAACCTGTCCCTCTCCTGCGCCGCTCGGAACAGCTCCTCCACACTTCGGATGCCGGTCCACTCCCTCACGTTTCGCAGCCAGGACATTTTTCTCCTACTGAGCCCTCCAATTTTCCCTTCCAATATCAGTTAGAGAAGGTGGTACTTTTCCCCACGCAGTATATGACCCAGATGTCAAATTTTCCGAACCTTGATAGTTGATAACAGTTCCCTGTCAACTCTATCTCGCCTCAGATCTTCGGTATTAGTAACCATGTCTGTCCAGGGAATACTGAGCCCCAGATATATGGAGCTTGTGTATATGCTACTGTTTTTAAATAACTTCACATTTTTAGGTCAATCTACACTAACGCCATCTATTAAGATTATTTGTCTGACGTGGTGGTCATAAGAAGGGCGGAATGGGGAATGTTGTTAACATAAAGTGATCGCTTAACCCAGCCAATGACAGGTCATAAGTCCTGTAAACGCCTCGACTACCATATTCTGTTTCCAAAAAAAAATTTACATCTTCGTCTCTATTGAGATACAATTACTCCTTTAAAAAATTGTTAACCCGCAATGGGTAAAAATCCAGTATTTGTCTATATGGTAATAAGTATTTGTATACATTCAAAAAAATAATAATAAACATTTGATACCTAAATATGAGTATATACTTTAGATTCGATACTTAATATGCCATAAATAAGAGTAGATACTTTGTATGCCATAAATATGAGTAGATACTTAATTCACTGTAACGGAGCATATCTCTTTTACACATTCCCTCCAGCGAAATAAAGTTCTGGATGGTACATGTAAATGTTTTGACCGTAACATTATCGGGTCTATGAGCTAACTTGCTCCCAGAGGGAGATTAAGTGGGACTAAAGGATATAAGAAAACTTTAATCCCGAAAGAGAAAGGCAGGTAGAGAATAATATAAGGAAACAATGAATTAGTTCAGAAACGGAGCTTTTCTTCTGCCCGTAAAACAAAGAAGTTGAAAGACTTTTGTTTACAAGCTAAATGCACATTGTTTGAAATAAGCTGTACTAAAAATGAACCAGTACATGCCTTAGCCTACTCGTATATTATAATTCATATTTTCTAGAGCCTTATATCTTTAAAAGAGCTTTTTATGTTTCTTTGTGCAACTGTCGAGCTGTAGATGAAACTATGAAAACATTGTGTTTCTGTGATGAATAAAAAAATAAATAAAAAATTAAATAAAATACAATTGTGATACAAAAAGAAATTATTTTGTTTAACAGTTTTAAATGTTCAGGTATCATAGTGTTTCGGCTAAAACAATGAACTTTCAATTTCACTGAAAGTTTTAGCAACACTTATTTAAAGCTATTTTGAAGTAAATTAGGAGCTTTATAGCTTAGATAAAACCAGGAATTAAAAACTTTTTGACTTAAGTAATGATAATTGAGAAATTTGGTGCTTATGTATATCTGGGGCTTATGGTCAAACTTGTGGAAGATAATCAAATAGCGGAGATCATGCATAGGTGGGGCGATCGTACATGCTTTCGGTTAACTCTCATATATTCTCTAGTTATTTAAATAGACGAGAATTTTTTTTTTCGATTCCACTCTACCACTATAGTGGTCTCTTGATGTCGAGAGATTACTGTGGATGCCTGATCTGGATGTTAATTATCCAAGGAGACTTTACCGCAAAGACACAAATTACCATACCAGGGTAGTAGGACGCTCTGCATGTGTGTCATGGAGCAATGTATGAAACATTTTTAAAAAAATGTCCCAATAAGGAAACCTGTCTACTTCTTCTTCGATTGCCCTACAGCCCATATCGAGCCTTAGCCTCCAGTATTCTTCACCTCAAACTCCTCCTGTCCTCCGCTTCGACCCTCCAATCTGACACTCGTAACAATTTCGCCCCATCTCTCCCAACTTCATCCTCCCATCGCAGCTTTGGTCATCTAATTGGTCTTCTACCACCTAAGTGCCACTCCAGCAATCTTTTTGGG
Source organism: Lepidostoma basale (assembly GCA_022606425.2). Taxonomy (NCBI): domain Eukaryota; kingdom Metazoa; phylum Arthropoda; class Insecta; order Trichoptera; family Lepidostomatidae; genus Lepidostoma; species Lepidostoma basale. The sequence goes on along the minus strand of JAHDVF020001325.1, from coordinate 1,443,678 downwards.
GCTCGCGATGACGGCATCCTCTGCACGTGACCGGCCCATCTCAGTCTATTTAGTCTGACCTGTGTGGAGAGACTGGGAGCTTTGTAAATATAGTACAGCTCTTCATTATGCCGCACTCTCCAGCCTTCTCCGTCATTCACAGGTCCCAGAATTCTGCGCAGCACCCGGAAGGACCAAGGAAACCTGTAGCTCCCGTAAAATAAAATAAATTTTCGAGAACAGAAGTTTCCATTATATCTTCTTCTTCTTCTTCTTCTTCCTTATTGTAGACCTATGTGGTCTGTTCTCCAGAGAGTTGCTCCTTCTGTAAGGTAGATTCCCAGCTTTCCTTCCATCGTTTAGGAGTTCTTCCACGAGGACAAGTCCCATGAGGTTGATTGTACAATGCAATATAGGGGAGTCTGGTGGAGTCCATTCTTTGAACATGACCGTACCAGTCTTTTACCTTTTTCGCTGTCTGCTCCATCTTATAATATCTTGTCTGCTATCGTCCTTAATATGAAATCTGAAATATCATTAAAACCTTGTTTTTATCACAAATATGATGTAATTGATAACATTTAAGGATTGTTGTATTTTCAATGTTTTCAGTTATTTCAAAAATAATTTAAATTTATTATGCCAGATGGTTTCATAAATTTTAATTTAAAATTCTCGTCTATTTTTTAAGATTTTTTTTGTGATGATAACGAATAATACTATATCTTAATTTGACCGAAAATTTTTAGGAATATTCGTCATGTTTTCGTCTGATATTCACTCAGCATCACCATACAATCTGAATTCCCATTTTCTGTATTTCACTTTTTCGTATTATTACATTAACTTTATCTACGAATACAATACATTCTGCCCATATTTTTGATACAATATCTATTTTACGCACGCTAAAATATTCACAACCCAAGATATTTTGCAAATATTACATATACAGGGTGTTTGCAAAAAAATTAAACGAATGATAAAAAAATCGCAAGTTTCGTTTAAAATATAATATGCGTATTTTCACATATAATACAAAAGCTAAGGTATTTATTACGAAATTATATGTTTACTCACAAATAATACAAATGTTCTAAAGCATTAGTACATGGAACGTTCTTTGAATTGTGAAGTAACTTTGTCTTCTCTTATTTTATTTCCTCTTTAAATATACGACTATGAACGCCTTCTTAGCATTAGAAACCACTGCATAACAGTATTTATCTTATAGTAGGTTAATTTATCATATAAACGTTAACTAACCATCACGCCGTCTCCTCAAAGGGGTAGGTAGAAAGAATGGACTGCCACACTTATCTTTCCTGACATATTTCTCTCGATTCCTCAACATCCATACATCGTGTCATGCACGCGCATCATGCGCGATTTCTCTACACGTTATTTTATTATATTTTTAAAACCTTTATTTTGTTTATAAACGTAATACGTTAACATGTGAAATTCCGTAAATACATGCATTAAGAATTAACGATGAAGTTAACGATTTAAATGGAATACGGAGTCGTGGGAGGCTGAGGAAAACTTGGCATGATCAAATTAACCCAATTTTAACTCAAGGTCGTCCATGTTAGTCGCAAGAATCGACGTGCGTGTATGAATCGCTGTATGAATGTGGAGGAATCTATAAAGGTGTGTCTAGATCGAGTAGTGAAGCGATCCATTCTCTCTGCCTACTTCTGCGAGGAAACGGTTGATGGTTTGTTGTTATTGTTATTAAGTGTAAAGAAAGAAACACTGCTTTTGGAACACCGTCTACTCTTACCACGTTCGCCGTAGGGGGCGTTAACGCTCAGCTTTTCGAGACCATTTATCGTTTATTTTCTCTATATTCCGATACGCTAAAAGTTATTTGAAAGGTTGATAGCAATAATAGAGTGCTTTTAATGTAAAATCAGTTACCTAAGCACGAAAGTGCTTTAAACATCAGAGTAAATATTTTGTATGTTGAATATAATAAGATACTTAATAAAAACTTTTTCCTTACCACATATATTCTCTCTTATTTTATTCCATAATCTCACCTCTTTTTATATAAAACTTACACTTTTGGGACACACGTATATACTAAACCTTTCCTTATCGGTGTTGTGCAGCTATTATACTTTTTATTCTTCTTCTTCTTCTTGTTCCTTTCCTATCGGAGGTTGGACAGCATCATGGGTATTTCTACTGTTGATACAGCAGCTTTAAGCAGTTCGAGTTTTGCGCTGCGACTGAACCATTCTCTAAGGTTTTCTTCTTCTCCCGACGTGTTTTAATCGAAAATCGGAGATAAAACACTAACACTATCAAACGAGTCATACGTCTCGCTCAAATATATATGTATTTGCGAGCGTACAAATATTTATGTCGCGCTCTCACTACTATAATATTTTCGAGAGTGAGAAAGACCAAAATACTTTAATGTGTTATTTATTTCAATAAGTTGGACGGGTGTATCATAATATTCAGTTGCTTTTGACCATTATATCTATTGTTTTTCAAGCGACAACACTACTCACACTACGCGTATTTGGCATAACTGGGGTTTGGTAATTAATAATCAATTATTATTTAAATAACATCGATAAAAATTACAACATTAAACGCGATTATTTAACTGGTTTAACATATTGTAGATACTGATCGATTTATGATATTAACTCGAACACACTGATCATAGTATTAACACTAAAATTGTTTATGGCTTCTTGAAACAAGATGTAAAACTTCATGTCAATAAACGTTATTTTTTTAGAAATTTTTGGACTGCTTTATGGCAGTTAGACGTTTTTCATTGCTAGGGCATTATTAAATGTCATTTAATAAAGCTGTAATATTTTTAGTAATACATAATTTTACAATTCGTTAGTTAGTCAGTAACATGAAGTCAATAGTCAGTCTACATGATTGAGTATGGTAGCTACCCGTGGCTCTATCCCACGGCATTTTTTTGGAAATGCTCGGGACCAACTATCTGAAGCTTCGAAGAGATGGGCATCTCATAACCCATTTCTTTAGATTAATCAGGGGATATTTCGAGAACTCGGCCGTGCTGGAGGGTATTCGGCTTTTTGTCCCTGATAGATATCTCCGACAGCGACAGCATATATTGTTTTACCTACCGGCCGCCAGAACCAACCTGCCTCTGGTGACACAGGTGGGAAGAGCAATTAATTTCCTGAACGCGGCCTCCTCGGAGATCAACGTTTTTCATATTAGTGAAAGTACGTTCAGAAGCAAATACTCTTGATTTTGGAGAGTATCTTGTCTTTCTAATGTCGAACCATCTCTCATGCGTTTCTGGTAGTATACTATATACAATATATTATTTTACCTGTTCTCAATTACTTACTTAGATAGCCGTTGTCGTCCACTGCTGGACATAGGCCTCCCCCATACTTCTCCGCGTATTTCTATATTGTGCCTTTTGCATCCAATCGCCAGCAATCCTATAGTATAGCAGTAATGTCATCGGACCATCGTGTGGGGGGTCTCCCTCTATTTCGTTTGTCTCCGCGGGGTCTCCACTCTACCACCCTTCTGGTCCATCTATCGTCTACCAATCTGACAACATGTCTGTTCTCAATAGATGCCCTTATCCTTAATTTTGTAATGTCTATTGATAAAATAAACTGATTTGATTTGATTTTATTAACTGTGTAACTATGTGATCCAAAATATTAGCCTTAAAAATTCTTCTATACAAGGTTTACATAAATCATCAAAATTTTAAAGAGATAATAATTTCAAATAATAATTTAATAAAACGATGTTTTACACTACTTCCACTTTTGTCTTTATTTCGACAGCGACTGGTTTCGCCAGGCTCGCTGTCGAAATAAAGACAAAAGTGGAAGTAGTTAAAAAACATCGTTATATTTCATTATTATTTTAAATGAACTTTCATCAAGATATTTGATTAAAATCATTAGATATTATTTCTATAAGTGCCTTTACTTTGTGCTGTAAATTGATATTGGAACACATTTTAAAAACCTTGCTTTATTGCAACACATTACAGCAGACGTGTTTTGAATGGTTTTCAACTATCTTCTATATAAAAATGGTTGAATTAAACATACTCTGTTTCACCTGGGGAAATCACACTTCTTTTGATTTTACTTACCTTTAGTAGCATCGCTGAGTATCGCATCCCATGGGACCAGCGTTAAAGACGTCTACATTAATTCTTTTCCATTTCCCGCCAATTCGCTGAGGGGTGTCTACCCCACTTTGTACATCACGGATTCTTTGAAAAGCAATTCTCTTGTGTGAGAAGCAAATCGCAAGCGATATATCAAGAATGTTTGTATCAAAAGAAAGTTTCGCGTGATATATTAGGCCGTAATGTGATCACACTTTTCCATGCGAATGCAAAAGTTCCTTATGCGCCATACTCGGCAGGGCTGCAATAATTCATGTGATCGGGCTGATGGCAAAGTTTGCTTAATAGTTTCCACCAAGTTTGGATTCATGATGGATTGTACTGGCCCCGAGCCATTGGCAGTGCGTGATAGATACATACTGATTTATAGTCAATAGGAAAAATTTGAGCCATGCTGCAAATAAGAATTTCTGATCGAATAAGAAACATTGAGCTACCTAGAAGGTAGAGAGTAACTGATGTCAAAAAAATAATGCTGTCGTTTGAAATTTCATGGTAGAAGTTCATTGTAAATAACTAATTAACTAACCATCACGCCGTCTTCCCGAAGAGGTAGGCAGAAAGAATGGACTGCCACATTTTTCTTTTCTGACATATTTCTCTCTCTTCCTCAACATTCATACATCGTGTCATGCACGCGCGTCAATTTCTCTGACTCCTCACATGGCCCACATTCAATATTTGATTTTTTTGATCGTGCCACGTTTTCCTCGGTCTTCCTCGTCAACATATATTTTTATACCATCCATTCTTCATTCATTCTTTCCATTTGCCCAAACCATCTTAATGATCCTTTCATTATTTTGTTTATAACTCTATCATTCGCATTGTAATAAACATTGTAAATAATGATAATAAAAAAATAAAAATTCAAATATATTTAGTAAGATTACACTTAATGATATGGTTTCGACTGATTTCTACAGCTATCTGCTACCTTCTGGTACTTACATAAAAGTTTGTAAGGTGAGGGGTTGAAATTTAAAGATTCTATAATATATAATCAATTAGGGTTGGGTGGTTTAAATTTCTTTTTAATGATATTATTTTTAGCATTTATATATCAAAAAGCAATTACGACAAATATTTATTATTAAATACAATAGTTCAATGGTCTTGTGACCTGCTTAATGGTATTTGGAAATAGTGATGTAGGTACCAGAAGATGATCGCAAGTTGCCGAAACCGATCGAAGCCATAACTCGAAATAAATCGAATATAACTGAATATATATTTAATGACTGGAGCAGTCTGTCGATGCCAGCAAGCCTGGCCAAACCGGTCGCTGTCGAAATAAAGACAAAAGTGTAAGTAGTAAAAAAACATCATTTTATTTCATTATTAATTAAAATGAATTTCCATCAAGAGATTTCAGGAAAATCATTTAAATATATATTTAGAAAGAAAAAATATTTATTTTCATTATTTGTAACTGATGTCATTAAAAGTGTGTCTACGCTCGAATGTTACTAAAAATAATATCGACACAGAAGGGTTCTGAGTGGGGACTTCGTTAAGAAATATAAAGTAGAGGGAGACCCCAAACACGACAATTTGATGATACTCGTATTCGGAAAATTGCTGGTGACTGAATGCAAGAGGCACAAGATAGGAATGAGTGGAGAAGTATAAGGAAACCCTGTGTCCGGCAGTGAATGACATGGTAAATACATTATAAAAAATTAAATAATAATAAAATGATGTTTTTAATAACTACTTCCGCTTTTGTCTTTATTTCGACAGCGACCGGTTTCCCCAGGCTGGCTAGCAACGACAGACTGGTGATTTTCGTCGATCTCAGTCAACATGGTGAAACCGGTTGCTTTTGAATTAAAGACAAAAGAAAATGTATTATAATTATTTTAAAAAGCATATTTAATGAATTATTATTTAAAATAAACTTCCATCAAGAAATTTCAGTTAAATCTTTAGAAATTTTCTTTGAGGCCATTAGAATTTGTCTATTATAGATATCCCCGCCGCGACAGCAAAGTTTTTTTGACCTACCGGCCGCCAGAGCCAATCTACCTCTGGTAACACTTGTGGAAAGAGCAATCAGTCTGCTTAACACGGTCGTTTCAGAGATCGGCGTCTTTCATATTATTGAAAGTACGTTCAATACACAAAATTCTTGAGTTTAGAGAGTATCTTCAGTTCCTTAAATCGAACGATCTCTCATGCATTCCTGGTTTTAAAGGAGTATATTATATTTTATCTGTTCTTAATAGATGCCTTCAACATTAATTTTGGTACTTTCGTATAAAGTGAGTACGAAATTATTAAATGTAATTAAACACTTGTAAATTAGTATTTAAACCACTTTATCCTTTACCAAAATCAACTGATTTCGTCAGGGTTACAAAAGACACTGACTTTTGTTTCCAATGTTTTTTGTAACCCTGACGAACTTCCGGCGAGAGCGAAACCGGTTGGTTGTAATTAAGATTAAATTAGTTTAAATACAAATTTACAAGTTTTATATTATATTAATTTTTGTTTAAAAAGTTCATTGTTTTGGCCGAAATACTATGATTCCTTAACAATTTTAAACTGTTAAATTAAATAACTTCGTTTTTGTATCACAATTGTGTTTTATTTTACGCGACAGCTATTCCATCAACCTATTGACATCATCGGGTGTTACAATACACCTGATGATGTCAACATAGGTTAATGAATGATAATTTTACGCTGTCGCGTAAAATAAAATACAATTGTGATACAGAAACAAAGTTATTTAATTTAACAGTTTGAAAATACAGTTGTATGAAATCCACTTCAAATAGAGATACAAAAACTCTCTAGGAGCTGAATTTATGATGTCCTATTGATACTGTACTTACCATTGTGTTTTGCGAGCTTTTAAAATGCTTGTTCATTTTATCAACATTTAAGCGTGACTGTTGAAAAATAAATCATTCATACTGCCACCGGCGCCCTTGTGTAAGTAGAAAAACTTTCGGAATCCGTTACATAAGTTTTATTCTTTTTTCTACACGTAGCGCGATTCGTCTCCGGCGGGGTGAGTTGCCGAAAAATAAATAATTAAACTCAAGTGACTGGGAAGTTGGGTAGCCCTGGGGAAGAGTACTAGGGAGCCTCATTAAACTTGTATGTTTATTAGGAAGTGTTCTTTACTAGGAGATTTACGTATATAAATTGTGCCTCCGTGCGTTATAACTTGCGACCATCAGACGTGGGACTTAACCACAGAGTTGCTTCTGATTTGTTAATGAAACACTTATCCCTTGATCGCATACTGTATTGTTAAGTCAATTATATTTACAATTCAAATGAAAACATCTGTATTGAAAAATATAATTATATAGACATGTTTCGGACAAATAGTCCTTCTTCAGTAAAGATACATTTTTACTGAATGTATCTTTTTAATGTATCTTTACTGAAGGAGGACTGTTTGTCCGAAATATGTCTACATTATTTTATTTTTTAATGTAAGTGTTATATATACAAAGTGTATAAAAAATAAAAATAGAAATAAACCATCATGAAGACATCTGTATTTAGAAGGTTTATAATATTTTATATGAATGCCATGTTTCGCCTGTCTAAAGCATTATCAAATGTTTTTTTTGTGTACAACATCGTTTGAAACCAATTACTGTATTCAATTTAATTTTAGCTAACATATTGATTCTCATGGCATGTGATAGGAAGCTTATCTATCGCCATATTATCGTCACATGAATTCTACATCAGACCAAATACAATGTGACAATCACACTGCCATCGCTGTTAATCGATCCCGGGATTTTCGGTATGACAGTCAGAGCACTTACCACTATGCAACGAAGGTCATTATGTTCTAATATATGTCATTTAAGTCAATAATATTTATTAAGCAGAAACGAAGGCGCGCGAGATGAATTGGTCATGTGTTGCGACAAGAATGTTTCCTGCATGATGTATTGGAAGGAATGGTCGAAGGATCGATTGGCAGAGGACGACCTCGCCAGGAGTACCTAGACCAGATTTGCCGAGATATGGGCTGCAGCTCTTATGCGGAGTTGAAGAGAGTTAAGAGAGCCGAGGACCGAGTGGAGTGGATGAGGAGATGCAGCTCCTTGCTGCAGACCAATCATTAGATTGAGACCGAAAAAGAAGTATAAACATTTTAAGAATAATTAAAAACACTTGTGTACTTTGTTATTATTCTTCTTCTCTAAGTGCTGTCTCCTCTGCCAAGGTTTTGCGATCATCAGGACTATTTCCACCTTGTTAACTGCTGCCCTGAACAGTTATGTGGTGCTACTTCTTCGAGATCGTGGACCGATAGGGTTAGTAATGTAGACGTACTACAGAAAGCCAGAGCCAATAAAGAGCTGTTGTCGAGTGTGAAAATTATAAAGGTCTCATATTTGGGTCATGTGCTAAGGGGAGAAAAATACCACCTCCTTCGACTGATTTTAATAGGTAAAGTGGAGGGACTTCGGGGAGTTGGTAGAAGGCAGCTGTCCTGGCTGTGGAAAATCAAAGAGTGGACAGGAATAACAAGAGTTCAGAACCTGTTCCAATTTACGCAGGACAGATATGCCTTTGCTGCAGTGATCGCTAACGTTGGGGGACCTGACACGGCACCGAAAGAAGAAGAAGAACAATCATGTTTTTAAAATAATGAAAATTCTTAAAAAGTGTAATGCGTGTGGAAAATACGTTCTGAATTACAAATTTTCTCACAAAATAACTATTTCAATTGGCTATTCTCTTGTGTCGGTTTTATCACATTATTATTTCAAATACCCAACAGCTGTACACTCCCTTATGTATTGTTTACACACAATACTTGACATAAAAGCTGTCTTCTCTTCCTAAAGATATCCTTGTTTACAATGTAATATGTCTCCGAAATTGTACTCTCCCAAAAAAGTGAAGGACAGGGGACACGCTCCTTTTTCAGGAATATAAAAAAACAACATATTTATAGCTCAAGAGTCTTGTTTTTTTCAGGAAATATTTTGCAGATTTGATTAAATGAAATGGGCAAGTACGCCCCGAAATTAAAACAGGTTCGCAATTACTGTAGAAAATAAGTATTTGTACACGCAAATGTGGTTTTAGGGTTTCATTTTTTATATTTTACAAAAAATTCACTTGAAATTTTTACATTCATAAAAAAGCAACCCTCGTATACATGTTGAGTGTTAAGAGACATCTTAAGTGCTTGAATAATTATAAGAATGTTTGACTAACAAAACATAACGTCGTATCTATAGAGATGTAGGCAAAGCGGATGAAATGCCACTCTCTATTAACATACACAGATATATATTTTTTGATAACTCTTCTTCTTTTGAAAATAATGTAGTTAATTTATTAAACTACGAAGGGGCTTTCGAATATATGTAAGATTGTAGTAATATCCGAAACCAAGATTATTGCTAACCGATTAATAAATCTACGGACATATCTTCTTCTTCTTCTTCCTTATTGTAGACCTATGTGGTCTGTTTTCCAGAGTGTTGCTCCTCTTGTGAGGTAGATTTCCAGCTGTCTTTCCATCTTTTAGGAAGTCTTCCACGGGGACGAGTCCCATGAGGTTGATTATGCAATGCAATATAGGGGAGTCTGGTGGTGTCCATTCTTTGAACATGACCCTACCAGTTCCTTTCTCGCTGTCTGCTCCCTCGTATATCCTCAACCTCACATATCTCTCTTATTCTTGTTTTTCTCACGCGATCCCTCAGTGTCTTGCCTGCTATTATCCCAAGTGTCTTCATTTCGGAAGTCCTCAAAACTTGTTTGGTCCTAATGGATATACACGTTTACGAAATATAATATTGTTAGTTCTTCTATATTCACCCTCACTTTGTATTGTAGATTCATATTTGAATAAATGTAACTACATTTCGTAATTTTTTTTATAATACTTCATTACACTTTTAAAAATCTGACTTTAGATATTTTAGAATTTAAATTTAATTGGTTATTTATTTATTAAATAACATTGGTTAATATAAATAACCAATTAAATTTAAATTCGATTCCCATATTCGAAATGTTTCCGTTATCCCTCTACTCTCCTCAATCTTAATTTTACACCTCCACCTTTATACGTAACTACATCCCTTTTTAGTTTATAAGTGATCACTCTATATTATTGTATTGTTAAAATTTGCTCATCGATAAAGTGAAATATGTCTGTGAAAAATGTTGTAGTTGTATTTATTCAAATATTTTTGTTATTTTGTAATACCTACTTTATTCAAAATGAATATCCTTTTTTTTACATCAACGAAAATTAAAAACCATTAATGGACAATTTTTATTTTCTTTATTCACTATTACTTTGTGTTATGGATTTACATTTGTATATATTTTTGAAAACATGTTTCGGGCCATACAGGCAGAAATTCAGTGCAGAAATTTTTACACAAAGAAAAGGTGTCTGTGCCCCGAAACACGTTTGAAAAAAGTGCTTAAAGTGGTGTGAAAATGCATAATTTTCCAAAATGTATTTAAAAAGACCTTTTACTAATCAAACGCACTCCTATATATTTCGAACAATAAATAATATAATTGAATAATTACTTATTGAATTTATAAAATGTAAGGATATTTATGAATTTATTTTTTCATTTTTCATTTCCAGATGTACTGATTTTCCCAGATGTTGTAAATGTAAACTCGGAACAAATATAAATTTAAATGGGAATTTGGGGCAAATCGAATTGCGTTTTTATAACGGCCGAATCTACCCAGATTTAAGACTTTCAATTTCCTTATTTCTTAAGAGCGAGGATTCCCATTTAAATATTTATGGAAAATTTCAGCCCTGCCGACTAGGATACTGTTTTTCCTTTGTGTCCCTTCAAACATGAATTATTCTCAATCAATTTCCGAAAAGTGTCCCCACTGAGGAGGAAAGTTATTGTTGGAAAAAATGTGTTATTTGAAAAACCATTTAATATGTTTATATAATGTTGCGTTATTCCATGCATTGCGATTATTCATTTTGTATGTATTCGAATTGAAAAAAAATTCTCACCACGTATAGCAAAACACTTCCGGCATGATATTAAAGCATGTACGAAATGCTAAGAGTTATAGTTAGATAAAAATGATCACGTGATCAAGTGTAAATAAAAGACACGATATAAAAAAGATAAATCATTAATTGGAATGAAAACTTCTGTTTTGTAGAAGTTTTATTATATTGTATGTGAATGATATTTGATTAAGCCAATACTAGTTACAGATTAAATAGAGATTTTTTCCTACTTATAATAATCAAATCAAAACTGAATTAACATAATTGTTTTATAATTTATTAATTGTTTATATTTTAAAACACTGTGATTTTATCGCAACATACATTTTATAGTTTACTTATTCTAGCTCGATTCAAGCGATGAATAAAATAAAACTTTATTTCTTGTATCTAAAACAATGATGTTAAATTTCAAATAAAAACATCTATAGGAGTGAAAACGTCTGTTTTCTAGTAAGATTTATTATTTTTTTATGGAAATTATATGTTTCTTCATTTTTAGATATTATCGAATGTTTGACGTTTGATAATACCTTAACACGGTGAAATATTTCATTCCCATTAAATATAAGATTTTTTTTAGAAAACAGACGTTTTCTAAAAAAAAATATTATTTTTTATTTAGATTATTTAAAATTAGAAATTATTATTACTTATTAATTATTTAGTTTGGAGTTTTACTAGTATTATATTACTCAAGAAATAATTAAAATGATAATGCAATTAATACATATAATTTATAGTGTGGCCGTGACTGTATGTTTCGTTTGTGAATAAAATTTCGAAAAAATATATAATTATAAAACTAACTAACCAGTACACTTTCTCTCCAAAGGGGTAAGCAAAAAGAATGAACCGCCACACAGTTTCCTCCTGGCATATTCATTTTACATTCGTTTTCTCCGTTTCATTCAATTTACGACGATTTCTCAGACTCCTCGCGTAGCCGACATTCAATAATTGATTTATTTGATCGTGCCACGTTTTAATCGGCCTTCCTCTATTTATAGTTACATTTACATAGTTAACATATAAATGACAGATTGTATACAGGAAAATAAAAAATATGTATTTTAATATTATAACAATAATAAGTAAAAAAGAATTGATTAAATTCCTGTTTTACACATCAACGATGCTTCGCTTTTTAAGAAAATATCTCTAAGATACTTGTGAATCTCCAGCTCACGATCAAAAAATATATTTGACAAACGAAGAAACCTATTTATTACAAAATTTAATTTTGAAGAGTAATTACATCGTTCAATTCTACCCAGGAACATATTTCTTGTATTTTGTCCAATTCGTAAATGAGATAAGTTTGATGGAGTACGTAACATTATGTGGCTACTTGAGAATTAAAGCATTGAAATAGGGATAACAATTTAAATAATGTATCAGCTTTATTATTTTAATTTTATTTAAAATCATAATTTATCACATCTTACATGAAGTGAGTTTATCTAAACATACAATAATTTGGAAGAGAATTAATAACACTGTTTTTGTTTCACTTTTATTTATTTAATATTTTACAGGTGTTCCATCATACACGATTAAACATGTCAGTGTTGTTAATTTTTTTTTATTTTTTTATTTTTATATAAAAATACATAACAAATCATGTATTTCCCATGAGTTATAAAAACTCATTTTGGGCTTTAATATAATTACAATGATTATAATATAACATATTCATGACAGACACACAATGATTACAAACACAAAAAGATTATAACAAGCAGAATAAAAATCAAGATACACTAATATACTAATAAATACCACTTTCCACAAACTGCCTGAGGTAATACAGCTTTAGGCTGTTAGCTACATTATTAGACCCTCGAATACTCTCAGGAAGCCTGTTATATTCTCTACAAGCCAGGTACAGCAGAGACTTAAGACCAAACTTTGTGGTACGAGTATCAGGTGGGTGTAGATTTTGTCCTTGTCTTGTGTTGTAACTATGAACATCACGGTTATAAGTGACATGAGTATTTGTTTGAGCTACGTTATTTATGATTTGAATCTGAGTATATGCAATTTCGTAATAAGGTATAATACTAAATGGTAAAATGCCGGTCAGACTGTAAATGTATTTTACGTGCATTTCTATTGGAATTAATCTATTAAACATACAATAAATATTATTGCATTTTCATGAGTTTATATAACTCAATGTATTTTAATTTAACTTAAAGTTAGTTGGGAGGTATTAAAACCATGTACTTGGTAAATGTACAGTGAAATATTTAACTATTTACTTTAAAAGTTTAAAAAATTATATTGGTTTCATTAGAAAACCTCAAGTCAAGTAGCGGCCAATATACGATTTGAATATTATAAATTGTTACACATCATTTCGCAGTTGTTGACCGTTTTTCTTGATATTCGAATGTTTAATACCATGGTTTTAGATGTTGTATAATAATGTTAAACTCCACATTAAATGCTATATTTGATAATGTCTTATCAATGAGAAAGTAATCGTTCCTATAAAATGTTCATTGTAATTGAAAAAGTATCTAAAACTCCACAATTAACCATTTATATTAATGAAAACGGCAGTTTTCTAAAAGTTTTATATGCTTTATTTTAGTTTATGGCAATGAACTGTTTTGCCTTGCTAAAGCATTATCAAAATTTGCTAATTGCTTTAGTAAGGCAAAAATGCCATGAAACATAAGAACCCTTCGAGAAAACAGACTTATTCATTACCGGAATTTTTTTTTTAGAAAACTGACGTTTTTTTCCAAATTAATCAATCAAAATGCTATTTTCAAGTTTTTAATTTCATTTTTCCTGATAAGTTTCGAATAATGAAAATATTTTTATATCGCAAACAAAAACTTATCCAAAAAAGCTAGCATAGCAGTGCACAATGGTGTTCTTCTACCGACCCTTATGTATGGAAGCGAAGCATGGAACTGGCAAAAGAAGGATGAATGTAGAATAAATGCAGTAGAAATGAGATCTCTTAGACGAATTTGTGGATACTCTGTGTATAATAGAGTGTCGAATGAAAATATATGAAGTGAATGTGGAGCGAATGATGGTGTCATGAACAAAATAATTAAAGGATCATTAAGATGGTTTGGACATATGAAAAGAATGAATGAAGAAAGAATGGTAAAAAAATTATATGTTAATGATGTAAATGGAACCAGAAATAGAGGAAGACCGAGGAAAACGTGGCACGATAAAAATAATCAAGTATTGAATGTCGGCCATGTGAGGAGTCAGAGAAATCGACGCGCGTGCATGACACGATGTATGAATGTTGAGGAAGCGAGAGAAATATGTCAGGAAAGAAAAGTGTGGCAGTCCATTCTTTCTGCCTACCCCTTCGGGGAGACGGCGTGATGGTTAGTTAGTTAGTTAGTTAGTTTGTTTTCTATAAAATATCATGTATATATCAAAAACAATGTTATTATAACATTTTATTCCATTTTCAAAATGAAAATATTTATTTGACGTTGTAAATTTAAAACACACACACTTTGACACATTTAAGCACGCACACGATTTCATTATGTAGAACGAATAAGCGTCGGTGGCATAGTGTGACCATAAAACACCTCGAACACGATCTCGTTCCTGATTCGTGGAAATTACTCAATTTCACGTGTTACTCTTTCACCCCCACCCCGTAACGGCCCCGCGGGGGATAGTAGCTTTAATATCCAGCTAGTTTGACTGGGAACAGGGCTCATGATAATGTGGTGTTCCTCCTTCTCCCTAACACTTTAATGTTTGAAGCTGTGATTATTAATAAACTACCAGTTTAATATATTACATATTATGTACTTCAAAACTATTTTGCTCCGTTATGAAAATTTCTGAATATACTGTGACCAGTCAATTGTAATTCCGTCATTAAAACATGTTATAGTACAATTAAGAAAAATATTATTTTATGACGACCTTCGTAGCCGAGTGGTAAGTACTTTTATTGCCACCCCGAAGGTTCCGGGTTCGATTCCCGGCAATGGCAGTGTGATTGTTACACTGTCTTTGGTCTGGTGCAGAATTCACGACAGTAAAATAGCGAGAGATTTACTACCTATCACATTTCACGAAAATCAATATGATATACCCTTTACGTATATTTGGCTCGCGCTGTAATAATGTAAAGATCGATTCAAAAAAATAAATAAATGTTGAAGAAAACATCGTATTTTTTTATTTCGAATACGATAGGAAATGTTTTGTTTTCTAAAAGTTTCATTTTAATTTATGGTTGTGAAATTTTATGCATTTCTGAGGCATTATCATTTTTTTAATAAAATGTCAAATCCCACATTTGATAATGCTCTAAAAAACCGAAGCTTGTCATTTCCATATATTTTAATAAAACTCCTAGAAAACAGACGTTTGCATCTCATTAATTATTTAATATAGAGTTTAACGTCATCGTTTAAGAAATAATATTTTTTAAGTTCTATAATAGTTTATTTCAGCAAATGCTAAATTTTCTATTTATGCCATCAAATTGTTTTGCCTTGCTAAAGGAGTATAATATTTGATAACGTCAGGCTTAATATTAGAAAATATTTTTCATCGACATCGTAACTAAAAAAATTCACTCCGGGTTTTATTCTCGTAATCAATAATGTAATTTATATTTTTACTTTTTTATTATTATTATTTTTTTTTTTAAATGACTAATATCAAGGATTTATATCAATGATATTAGAATTTATTTTACAATCTTCAATGTGAGCAGAAAATAGCTCATTATTATGAAGAAAGAATCTGGTCGTGTTCAGGCTCGAACCCATGTCCCCTGGATCAGGAGCCAATCGTTCTATCCCCTAGACCACCACCCAGTTTTAGCCCACCTTTATAAGCTTTATAAGCAGTGATCCGATGTCGCACCCTTAAGTGGAGTATACGAAATAATATTTTAAGTATAAATAAAACTTTTAACGCGTCCTTACGAGTATTGGGGAAGAGGGCGGCAGTTTATCCACGACGCTCAATAAATTTTCATTGGTTTAAAAACACCCACTTTGATCTGTCTTAATGCCAACCAATGTGTGGCATCAACCACTTTGGGAAGCATCAGGGTTGACTGTTTATAATTGTGTGATATTTTCAGTATTAAATTTTTTTTTTGTACCCGAAAGGGAAAAAAAGCTTGGTATTTTCTCACCTTCAAAATACATATTGTATTATTGCCTTGTTTATCACCTATATAACAAATATTGTATTATTACCTTTTTTATCTCATTTATAACATATATTGTATTATTTCCTTTTTATCAACTTTTTAACACTGATTGTATTATTGCCTTTTTGTTATTTTAATAACACATATTATATTATTGCCTATTTTATCACCTTTATAACACAAAACTTCGTCATATCCGATATCATATTTTGTGAAAATATAATAAAAAAATGCTTTAACACTGTAAAATTTATAATGACGAATTGTTCATAAATGAAATTTTTGCTTTTTTCCACTTTAAATTTGGAAAAATAATGTTTTCCATTTTCAATTTCAAAAAATCTATAGCAAAAAGTCTATATACTCGTATTATTTTTTTAAATGATAATTTGGTTATAAGACATGGTTACCCTCTAATATTATATTTATGACGTTGGTAATGATCGTTACAGAGATTTTGAGATGGCCATTTAATTGTAATTGTAATTAGTAATACAAGAAGCCTTTGTCTAATTATCTTTTACTCGGGGTATTCGAGTTACTTCGTTAAAAACGTGGAACGGAATGCGCCCGCCTCTTGGAGGAATGAACTGTCATTAAAATGTGACGATATATTTTCTTCTTTTTACGGCTTCTCTCCCCCATTGAGTTTAACTATTATCGTAGTAATTTACCACAGCCCTTAAACGTGCTTACACCATCAAGCGCCGCTTTAAAAGTGACTCTAGTCTAATTTTGATATTCAGAATTGTTACGAAACTTGCTAAATAACATACTGAATATTCAGTGCATAACAGTGATATAAAACACTTTATAAAATTTTTGATATCGGTGAAAATAACTCTTTAATGGAAAATTTGTTCTTTTGGAAATTTTTGCTTTGCTAGATATACAATATTTGAGTATGCCCAAGTTAGACAAAATACGTGACTCCCATAATATATTGTATAATGAAACTGATTCAAACTTCTTCTCCGGTCTCAATCTAACGATTGGTCTGCAGCAAGGCGACGCATCTCCCCTTCCACTCCGCTCGGTCCTCGGCAACTCTTTTTAACTCCGCATAAGAGGTGCAGCTCATATCTCGGTAAATCTGGTCTAGGTACTCTTGGCGAGGTCGTCCTTTGCCAATCGAGCCCTTGACCATTCTCTCCAACACATTATTCAGGAAACATTCGTGTCGCAACACACGATCAATCCATCTTGCGCGCCTTTTCGCTATGGGGAGCTTGAACTTATAGTATAAAATAAAAACCCGCTTTGTATTTAACCAATGTACGATAATTATAGTTGATGTCAACTAATTTCGCTTGGACCCAAGCTTCATCAGGGCAGTATGATGAAGCTTAGATCCAAGCGAAACTAGTTGGCATCAATAATAATAACCATACAGTGGTTAAATACAAAGTGTTTTAATATTTTATATCTATAAGTTTAAAATTTCTAACCACAAAATGAGTGCTTCTTATGAAAATTTAAAACTTACTTCAGTCTAATCATTAGGTTGCCATCTTGAGACCATAAGATGGCAGCAAGTTGTCTAAACCATTCAACAAGCCTAGAAGAACAAATGGAATTAATGTTAATATTTATACGTCAGAAATTAATATACTCGTATTTTTAATACTATTATTTTTATACGCCACCAGGAAATTTTTACTCACAAAAACAATGATATTTTTATTCTTACTTCTATGTAACTTGGATTTCACTGATATTTAATTCTATCCCTTTTTTGTTTTAATTTATATGTGAACGAGTATGTATTATACATATAATTAAAAATATATTATTTTGATTCAAGACCGCTTTTCTGTTTTCTTTTAATTGTTTTAATCGTAAAATTAATTGTAATTTAAAGGTCGTTTTATATTTATATTTAAAAAAAACTTCTTAAAATTAATATAACTCAAATGATCAATTGTAGTTCTTATAAAATCCAAATTTGGGTCACTTCGTTTTAAAATAAATTGAACTAGAATTTCTAATATATTCTGAGCTGTGAAAACATTATTCAATTAAATCTTAGTTCTCAAAATAGCGTCATTTTAAAAGCAAAAAGAAAATGTCGACGTTTATTGAATAGATGAGGAATAAAGGGTGACGCCGGCCGCTCTCGGGACGTACTAAGCCGAGGGATGAACGGCTCAGGGTAATGAAGAAAAATTGGATTGTGGGAGTCAAACTTTAATGGACGCAACGTGAGAAAGTTGCGGAGATTAACCTTGTGCCACTATGAAACTTAATGAAAATTTCTGTTTCAGATAGTCCCTGTATACGTGCGGTTGTGTTGATAAGCGATAAAGGTCGCTGCTCGACATTTAAACTCAACAAGTTATTATATTTCCCATATTTACGTGATTTAATTTTTGATAATCTAAGGCGTTTACACTGTGGAATTCTTTTAAGGATTAATTGTATCAAAATAGAGACGAATATGTTAATTGTTTTTTGGAAACAGAATATGGTAGTCGAGGCGTTTACAGGACTTATGACCCGTCATTGGTTGGTTTAAGCGATCACTTTATTGTTAACAACATTCTCCATTCCGCCATTCTTACGACCACCACGTCTGACAAATATTTAAATGATGTATATATGCTACTATGTTAAGAACACTTCACATTTTTTAGGTCAATCTACACTAGCGCCATCTATTAAGATTATATGTACCTTGACTATATGTACCTCGACTACCATATTCTGTTTCCAAAAAACAATTTACGTCTTCGTCTCTATTGAGATACAATTAATCATTAAAAAAAATGATAACCCCCCAATGGATAAAATTAAGAATTTGTCTACAAGTATTTGTATACATTCAAAAAACAAACTGTGAAATTCCATGACAAATTTGGGAATTATAACACTTTTGAGTTTATTTTTCTCGACATGTTTAAAAGGTTTAACACCTTTATCATCGGTAGAATGATATAAACTTATATTATCTAATTAACCACGGTATGATTATTATAATTGATGCCAACTAGTTTCGCTTGTACCCACGCCTTATCAAGGTGATATAAAAACTGAGTTATTATTCACCCTGAAAACCTTGAATATAAGCGGAACAAAATAATTGGCATCTTTTTTATTTTGTGTCTATAAATCAAAACATTGATTTTTTAGAGTTTTTTTCTCTTGACTTTTTCGAAGATTTTACACCTTCATCATCGGGAGAACGATTTGAACTAATCAATTTTTTTTAATAAATAAATTAACCTAAGAGGTGTTATGACTATTGGCTTCATGTCTTTAAATAATACGAATGGTTTTTTAGCAAAAGTTAAGTGTAAAAAGTCATCCTAAAATTCCCATTAAATAATATTTTTTGACATTAAATAAAACCCATTCAGTTCTTTTAATATTCTGTGCCTGGTTAATCTTTCAAATTTTTTTTTAAACGTGTAACACCTAGGTTATTGTTTTATTGTTTGAAACCTTTTCAGTTAGTTTATATCGTTCTCCCCGTCATGACGGTGTAAAACCTTCGAAACATGTCGAGAAAAATTAAATCAAAAGTAGAAAAAAGTGTTTTTAGCACTACAAATTTAGGCGTCGATGAATTCATTCTAAAAAGTTAATAAATTAAAAAAGTAATATTACTAAACGAATCATTTCATTTATATTATTATAGTTTCATATTACTTCCGGTAGAGGTCATATTTTAAACAGATTCTCTTTCGTTTTAGAACCGCGCAAATAAATTGCAGCCCGAGAATATCGCACGCCATCCTTATGCGCATCATTTTATTACAGCGTTCCCTGCATTGCTCTTCATGGAAGTTCATATTACTAAAATAACTCACCGCGTCCTTCATAAAACTTTCTACTACATAAAATTTCAAATTGTAAATTATTATTCAAATCAAATCAAATCAGTTAATTTTCTCAGAAGATATTACAAACAAAATTAAAGGTATCTAATGAGAACAGGTAAAATATAATTTATATCATAAAATATAATACCAGGAACGCATGAGAGATGGTTCTACTTAAGGAAGACAATATTATAGTCTCTACAAGAGTATTTGTCTTCTGAACTTATTTTCACTAACATGAAAGTCGTTAAGCAGATTGATTGCTATTTCCACCGATGTCACCAGAGGCAGGTTGGTTCTAGTGGCCGGTAGGCAAAATAATCTATGATGTCCCCGTCGAAGATATTTATCTGAAACACAAAGCCGAAATTTCTCTGTACGGTCGAGTTCTCGAAATATCCCCTGATTAATTTTAAGATATGGGTTATGAAATGCCCATCCCTTTGAAGCTGCAGATAGTTGTTATATTTGTTGAGTTGAAAATACTATAATACTTTTAGAATATTGAGCCGATTTACAACTGAAATAATCGATTTAATAAAAGCAATCTCATAAAACGATAATGTGTATGGCTAACTTCGATAAATATGTTTTTAACTTTATAATCAGCCCTAAGACCTCTAGTGTTGACATAGGCCTCCCTTCCCGACTTCCACAACTCTCTATCCCTCGCTTTTCTGTGTCATTGGTCGCCTGTCATTTTTTTATGTCTGTTGAAATAAATACAAACGTGGAAGTAGTTCTTTAAAAAATCGTTTCATTTCCGTTATAGAAGTTTTATTATATTTTATGGGAATGACATATTTCGCCCTTCTAAGATTCCAAAATTTGATAATGCTTGGGCGAAACATGTCATTCCCATAAAATATAATATAACTTCTAGAAAACTGAAGTTTTTATTCGTATTACTTATTTAATATGAAATTTTAAATCATTGTTTAAGAAACAATAAATATCGTTTATTTTTTTCGTTTTTTTTAAATTAAGCATTTAACTAACTTACAAATCATCACGCTTTCTCCTGAAGGGGTAGGCAGAAATAAATTCTTTCCTTACATACTTCTCTCGATTCCTCAACAGTCATACATTGTATATTGTACGCATGTCGATATCTCCGACTCTTCACGTGGCCGACATTTAATATTTGATTTATTAGATTGTGTCACGTTTTCCTTTGACTTCCTCTATTTCTAATTCCATTCCACATATTTTACATTTACTTTTTTCAACATTTATTCTTCATTCATTATTCCATGTGTCTAAACCGTCTTAACGTTCCTTCTTAATTTTGATTTCAGTGTTTTGAACAGAAATAAGCGTTCAAAATTTTGTTAATTGATATATCGAATGTATTAGGTATACATTGTTCATATCATATTTTCTGAATTCAAATAAAAATTTCTTGTCACATCATTTGTTTAAGATGTAATTTATGTCGGTTCAAACGAAGATTTTCCATTTTTTAGCAATCATTTCGGTAATATCTATGAACGTAACATCCCTTAAACGTTTTTTTTCTGCCATTACTCCCCATTAAGCACCCTCGCTTCAGGTTTTATTCCGCCGTAATCCTTCACGTTTGCTTTGCTCGACACAAAATTACATTCGCCCTAACAGTTTTCATGGCGACATTACTTACACTCAGCCATTCGTCCCCCGTTAACCTACTTGGGCGCCTTTAAGGCGACGATCCACTCTAAAATAAAATTTAAAAGATTGGCGTGGATTGAAGTTGCGGACGATATAAGTTTGAAAATGGAATGCAGTCAAATTTTATGCAGTAATTATATAATATCACATTAGTATAATGTACATAACATTTCGAAGTTTTCTAGATAACCCCAACCAAAAGAATATTTAGTAACTAATTAATCTGGAGCACATTTGAGTTTGGACAAGCGTTTTGGAGTGATAGTTAACTGTTTTTCTAACCTCTTTCCTGCTATATGTGTCCTGAGTTTACGACTGAACATTTATACACGATATACGGAATATTCTGAATCCAATATTACAGACTAATTTTAAAAATCCACCTTAACTTCTCCAAATAATATAAATTCTAATCCGTATCTTCTACCACACCAGCATACATCTTCTTCTATCACAACATCTAATTTAGATTTTTTTACAAATACATTTTCTTCTATCAAAACTATTTGTTAAATGATTTTCACTTCAGAAGCGCAATTTAGTGTCCATATCCAAGAGAATTGTAAATTAACCATCACGCCGTCTCCTCGAAGGGGTAGGCAGAAAGAATGTATTGGCACTTTTTTCATTTCTGTAATATTTCTCTAGCTTCCTCAACATCATCTTGTCATGAACGCGCGTCGATTTCTCAGACTCCTCACGTGGCCGACATTCAATATTAGATTAATTTGATCGTGCAACGTTTTCCTCGCTCTTCCTCTATTTCTGGTTCCATTTAAATCGTTAAAATATACTTTTTTACCATTATTTCTTCATTCATTCTTTCCATGTGCCATCTTTATGATCTTATCATTATTTTGTTCATAACGCCATCATTCGCATCGCATTCACTTCTTATATTTTCATTCGACACTATCATACACAGAGTATCCGCACATTCGTCTAAGAGAATTCATTTCTACTGCATTTATTCCATTTATCCTTATTTTGGTAGTCGCATGCTTCGCTTCCATAATTAAGGGTCCCATCAACATATTACATACAATTACATATTACGCACAATACACAATATTTACGAAAGTTATTCAAACGAAATTAATTCGACCATATAAAATATTACAATTTTTCTTAAAAAATGCTTTAATATAAATATTGATAACAATTTACAGTAAAAATGTAATTACTTCGCATTTGTATAGTATTTTTCTTTTTGTTGCGGCAATGCCTCGCCTTAAAGCAGACGTTTAAACGACTGACTTTATAGTGAATTTGCTCTTCAAATTTTACTTTCTTACAGTTAAAACGGTTACATACCTTGTACGCTTTTAAAGTCTAGTACCGACCATAAAGAGTACAACTTCATTAACGTAAATGTTTATGAGGAACAAGCGGAATTAAAACCATGTATATATCTGACTTTAGAAGTATTTTTTTTTTAATTTCGATTATCTTCATTCCTTGATGCCGTCTCAAACCAACAGTTGGTAAATCTATGAAATTAGTACCAAATTAACTTAGAGTATATGATTCTAACCCCCAACAACGATGCTACATAAATTACTCATAGTTAAATGTGTACAACGAAGAAGGATGCGAACCTTACTTAACAACATTGTGTTCTTATCAATAATTTATTAACATGAAACATGTTGCTAATAATGCTATTTCTTTTTGTTTCAGGTAAGTCAATTTTTCTTCACTCCCATACTTAAATCAAAGCTGATAGCTGACATTTGTTTATTTCACGACGTAAGTATATTATTACAATGTTTTAAAACTTGATATTGGAGGATAGTTAAGGAGCCTAGGGTTAAACTAAGAACAAAACTTCTGTGAATGAAAACATCTGTTTTATAGATTTTTTTAATTTATTTTATGAGAATGACATGTATCGCCTTGCTTTGTTTTGCGTTTGATATTGCATTAGCATTGTCATTAGCATTAGCTTAGATTGCCTGACGATATTGCTATGGTTGCTGAAAGTGAGGAAGAACTGCAGGAGGCTTTAGATACTTTGCAAGACATTCTTCAAGATAGCTACAACATGAAGATAAATAAGGACAAAACAAAGCTGTTGACTGTAGGCCGAACGCAACATCAGATGAGAGTAGTGATGTCAGGAGTTCCACTAAAGAACACCAAGGAGTTTGTCTACCTCGGGAGCAAAATAACATGGGACAGTCGGTCTAAGAGCGAGGTCGACAGCCGTATACATCAGGCTAGGCTTGCATTTAATAAAAGGTCGAAAATAATAGAATCAAATAATATAGACCTAAAACTGAGAATACTCCTCATCAAGACCTATGTATGGAGTGTCTTGATGTACGGTTGCGAGACATGGTGCCTATCCGAAAGGGATAAGCGGAGACTAGAGGCTTTTGAGATGTGGTCCTATAGAAGACTATTTGGAATTTCCTGGAGAGACCACATCACGAATGAGGAAGTTCTTCAAGGAATCGAAGGAGGAAGGCACCTGCTCAGGACCTTGTCCGAAAGGCGTGCAAGATGGATCGGCCATGTAATACGTCAAGAAGGTCTCTTGCATGCAATAATGGAGGGTATGATCGAGGGGACAAACTCTAGGGGACGCCCACGCCGAGAGTACCTGGAGGATCTGTTGGTGGACGTACGCTGCTCATCATATGCAGATTTCAAAAGAGCCGCACAAGACAGGGAAAAATGGAAGAGAATAATGGAGGAAATTGCTGCAAACCAATCCCAGGATTGAAACCAGAGAAGAAGAAGATTGCCTGAGATATTCATAATGTTTTTGAAAGGCGGACATATCATTTCCATATTCAAATAAAATAAAACTTCTAGAGAATAGACGTTTTCTTTAGTATCAATGATTAATTTGATCGTGAAATTCTCTACCTTCCTTGAATTATATTTTCATTGAAACGTATCTATTGTTTCTTCTTAATTTTTATGTTTAAGAGTTATTATTTATTTTTTAAATGTTAAAGCAAATTAAAAGTGTTATCGGTATTAAATTCATATATTTCTTTATAGATATTCAATCAAATTAATCTAAAGAAAAGTTTTGTTTTTGATTACCTTTGACAACATTTCCTCCTTCATCTGATGTGAATACTTGACATGTGTTATATTAAGGGGCACTTGAACGACTGAAATACCATAATAATAAAGAGAGAGAGAGAGAGAGAGAGAGAGAGTGTGTGTGTGTGTGTGTGTGTATTATAAAATGTTTAAATCTGCTCAAATATGAAATAGAATAGTAATTTCTAAAAAACTAACAAACTAACCATCACGCCGACTCTCCGAATAAACTGCCACAATTTTCTTTTCTGACATATTTCTCTCTCTTTCTCAACATTCATACATCGTGTCATGCACGCGCGTCAATTTCTCCGACTCTTCACGTGGCTGACATTCAATATTTGATTTATTTGATCGTGCCACGTTTTCCTCGGTCTTCTGCGATTTCTATTTCATAACACCGTTAACATATAATTTTTTACCGTTCTTTCTTCATTCATTATTTCCATGTGTTCAAACCGTCTTAATGATCCTTTCATTATTTTGTTCATAACACTATCATAACAACAACAACAAACTACCACGTTGTGTAGGCAGAGAGATTGGACCGCCACACTATTCTATCCTGACATACCTCTCTAGATTCCTACACATTCATACATCGAGTCATACACACACGTCGATTCTTCCGGCTTCTGACATGACCAACCATTAAAATTTGACTAATTTGGTCGCGCCATGTTTTCCTCGACTCCGTACTCCATTCACATCGTTAATGTATACTTTGTTAATCATTCTTTCATCACCCATGATTTCTAAAAGAAGATTTTTAAAAAAAAAAAGAACAGGTGCTGGCAATTCATTTTTTAATCAAATTTCAAATTGTTGAGACCGACGTGTAAGATACAAAGTACGTATATATAAATATATACCCACGTAGTGCTCATACTGCTCGTATGGTATATATACGTAAAAAAGAATCTGGCTTATTGGCAAAACAATGTCTGCTGTTTTAACTGGAGCAAAGTTTCATAGCAACTCTGTATCGTGAACGCTATAAAATACACCGTTCTCTGTATAACTTCATTACCCTGTAATATTACGTTATATAAATATCAGAGAGAACGGATACCACATAATTACATTATGGAAAGCAAGCGTGTTACCCAAAGTTCATTATACATATAATATATGATAATATATCCAATCAGGATGTTATCGGTTTATACGTGCACACAGTGAAACCTTACATGGGTTTATTGAATTAAATTTGCAATTTGCATTTACTTAAAATAATTTGTTATCATTGGGTATATAGTTATTGGAAACAAGAATTTATCAATGAAAGCGAAAATGGCCGTTCACAATGGAGTTCTGGTCCCAACCCTAATGTATGGAAGCGAAGCATGGAACTGGCAGAAGAAAGATGAGAGCAGAATAAATGTGGTAGAGATGAGGTCCCTAAGACGTATGTGTGGTAGAAGGATGTACGACCGAATCTCAAATGCTGATATTAGGAAGGAATGTAGAGCGAAAGAAGGTATTATGAACAAAATTATGAAAGGTTCGCTGCGTTGGTTCGGACATATGGAGCGCATGGGTGAAGAAATAATAGTTTAAAAAGTATACGTTAACGATGTAAATGGAGTTAGGAGTCGAGGTAGACCGAGGAAAACATGGCATGACCAAATTAATCAAATACTAAAGGTTGCAGTGGGGAAGATTGAGAAGACGCTACTAGAGAGATCATGTGAAAAGAGCATGTTCTGAAAGAGTGATAAATATAGCCGCAAATAAAGTACCAACAGGAAATCGACCTGCAGGAAGACCACCTAAAAGATGGCGAAACAGTTGGACATCTGCATCCCAGGAACAGGCTCCGAGAAATAACAGGACACAGTCCTAAATAAAACAGAAGAAGAAGAAAGAGAATTAAAAAGAAATTATTAAATTTTAATTACATTTTTTTCATATTATATTTAGTTCTTTCCACTGCATTGCCACCGCATATTTATTTTGTTGGTTCCAACAAAGAGTCTAATATTTTACATTACAATATTAAACAATGGTGTTCTTGTACCGACCCTTATGTATGGAAGCGAAGCATGGAACTGGCAAAAGAAAGATGATAATAGAATAAATGCAGTAGAAATGAGATCTCTTAGACGAATGTTTAGATACTCTGTGTATGATAGAGTGTTGAATGAAATTGTAAGAAGTGAATACGTTGCGAATGAGGGTGTTATGAACAAAATAATGAAAATATTATTAAGATGGTTTGAATACATGGAAAAAATGTATGAAGAAAGGATGGTAAAAAAAATTATATGTTAACATAATTAAATGATTTCACTGAAATCTCTTGATGGATGTTCATTTTAAATAATAATTAAATAAAACGATAATTTTAACTACTTCCACTTTTCTCTTTATTTCGCCAGGCTCGCTGGCATCACCAGTCTGTCGATGCCAGCGAGCCTGGCGAAACTGGTCCTTATCAAAATAAAGATAAAAGTGGAAGTAGTTAAAAAAACATCGTTTTATTTAATTATTATTATTATATGTTTACGGTGTAAATGGAACTAGTAATAGAGGAAGACCGAGGAAAACGTGGCACAATCAAATAAATTAAATATTGAATGTCGGCCATGTGAAGAGTCAGAGAAATCAACGGTGCTTTGTTTTGGTTTCAAATATAAACAACATTTTCAATGGAACGTATATTTATTTGTTTTCTAAACTCAAAATGAAACAAAAAAAGACTGATTATTTTTATAATTTAAAAAAATTATATTATTTGACTACATAATACAATTTATTTGATATTTTTATGAATTTTGCGTGAAGAGTAATTTGATTGTTTACAAGAGCGTTCCGATGTTTAAAATTCTCCCCGGTCTGAGGGAGCGATTCGCGAAAATCTAAGCCGGCCTTTAAGGGGTTTAGAATGTAAAATTATTTTAATTGTTTATATCTATTTTTCTTTTTATATGCTTTATATATACAACACTTTTATTTAAAAAATAAAATTATATAGACATGTTTCGGACAAATATTCCTTCTTCAGTAAAGATTCATATTTATAAAAATATTATAAAA
Source organism: Lepidostoma basale (assembly GCA_022606425.2). Taxonomy (NCBI): domain Eukaryota; kingdom Metazoa; phylum Arthropoda; class Insecta; order Trichoptera; family Lepidostomatidae; genus Lepidostoma; species Lepidostoma basale. The sequence goes on along the minus strand of JAHDVF020001325.1, from coordinate 1,415,776 downwards.
TGGTTGTTGTTTACATGATCTGACAGATGTTATAAAGATTTTTTTTGGGAACGTTTATGCTTCTGTTATAACAAATATTATGATTCAATTTAAAATTTAAAATGATAATTTAAAGTTCTTATTGGGGTTCAGGTAATTACTTACAACAAAGGAAATAAATCAAAGATTGAACTTGAAGTTACATTTATTTGATTGTTTATACTATTTTTTTTTATCTTTAATAACTTTTTTAATTTCTAAAACTTCGAGATTGCTCAAAGTTATATTTCTATTATTAACATGCAAAATTTCAACGCCAATATCTTTATTAAATTAATAATCTTTGAGGTGGTTAGCAAATTCAGAAAAAATATTATTAGAGAGACATCTTATGTGCTCTTTTATTCTTAATTTAAAATAACGCCTTGTTTTACTTATATAAAAATATGAGCAATCATTACATTTCAGTTTATAAATCCCTGTATCTTATGTTTAATAATTTATAATAATTTATCTTCCTTGCCTTTATTATTTTTTATTAATTTACCACAATTATTGTTTGTACAGAAGAAATTATTTTAATTGCTTCAATCATACCATACTATTATATTTATATTTTTGAATATTTAACAGGTTTCTACAGATTTTTAAAACAACCCATCACACCGCGTCTCCCGCGGGGCGAAAAGAGAAGGATGGAGTGCCGCATCAGTAAAAGTGTGACGGTCCATTCTTTCTGCCTACCCTTTCGGGGAGACGGCGTGATGGTTAGTTAGTTAGTTTAAAACAAATATTGCATTTTTAATTTCTAAAGCATTTTAAATCGTCAAATTTATGGTCACAAAAAGATGTCTTAAAGTTTTATAAAAAAAACTTGGCCCCATTATTGTATACAAAGTTTGGTATTTTTCGGTATCTGCATTTTCTTAACCCTTAACGTACCGTGTTCAAAACAAAACGCTCGCTCCCATGTGGTAAATTCAGTTTACCGCTAACTTTATCTAAATATCAAGCATATGACTCGATGAATCAAAATTTAATTCATGTCATCTTGTAGGGAATTTCATTAGGAATAGATCGATATCTATAACATACATGGATTATTTGAAAAACATATCATTATTAATTTTTTTCTGGAACCATGCGATTTCTGATATGGAATGCGTCACAGCATACGAGCAACTGGACACCAAGTATAAACTTGTCCCCGCGCCGCAGCCGGCGGGCGAGACTTTACGAGATTTTACGTATGATAAAGGCACCTAGGCAAAATGTATACTACGTTCAAGACAACGAGTACGTATTAATATTTGTCACTTTTGGTAAAGTGTTAATATTTTCACAGTTCTGATATTATTAAGTTGCGTGCTGCGTTTCCATCCAGTCGGTATTATTACGTACCTATTGAAAAGGCCAAACATATAATTTATAATACGTTCAAAACAGCGAGTAAGTATTTGTCACTTTTGATAAAGTTGTAAATATTAGCAAAACAAAATCTACCTTAACACGAATAAGGTGAGGGCAGTCTTAGAAAATATTTTTTTTGGGATGAAGGAAGTAATTTTTTGCTTTTTTTTTATTACGAAATATTGATAACACTTCAATGGAGGATTACAACTTTTTTTATAATATTAGGGTCCATAGGTTTTAAGAAAATCAACTTTAAATTGGCAGTGGAAACTCAATTGACCACATGGCAACGCGACGGTTAAAAATTGTAACGGCGTTCCTTAGCATATTACCGCATTATCTGTTCATAGTGCGCACGTGTATATAATGTAGAGTAATGGATTTCTCGGCATACAGATAGCGCATTAAATGTAAATGTGTTATTATAATTTTCCCATCTTATCAGCTCCGTAACAGTTAGTAAGTTCTAGGCAACCCCGTTAGCGGTTACAAGGGGTACAAAAGGGGGTATTTAAGTAATTAATTTACACGTCAGCACCCATGTAGAATAGTCCTTTTCAAAGGAATGAATGTCCAGGTCCTCGGCTCAGCCCTAAACCGGACATAAATTTCTTTTGTGGCTGGCATGAAACGTAAATTACGATTTCACTGGCATTTTCCGACGCTAAAAAACCGTGTACGTAGGCACCGTGTATAGGCAATTTAAAAAAAACAGCGCTTCATCTTATATAATAGTATAACGTGTCGAGAAATTATTATTAGTAAGAAGAGAAGATTCATTTTAACGGGTGTTATTTATTTAACGACATTTTAAAATAGGTCTTCAACATATTGCATCATACATCATACAAAGAAAATTATTATTTTATCTTATTTCTAAGAAAATAATAGTTATTTGTTAAAAGTTCAACTTTGTTCTTGGTCATACAATTATTTACACGTGTTTCAATCTCAATTCTACAGCAAAATCTCATTTCTACGGCCTTCATAATGAGATCACTAAGGAAACTTGACTAAGGAGACGTGGCCGAGTGGTAAAAGCTCTGACTGCCATACCGAAGGTTCCAAATTCGATTCCCGGCGATGGCAGTGTGATTGTCACACTGTCTTTAGTGTGGTGTAGAATTCTCGTGACAATAAAATGGCGAAAGATTAGATCAGCTTAAAAACAAATTGTATACAGTAATTGGGTTCAAGCAACCTGTTTTATACGTGAAAATAATAATAATAATAAATAATATTATAATTTTAAAATAATATTGTCTTGGCAAACGATGCATGATAAAATTAACCAATATGTTTCTTTGGGATCCTGGGAAAATCCGTGTTATCGTTTTTCTGGACCAACGTTTCGGAGATCGTTGCAGTCTCTATCTTCTGGGTGGTTATGATTATTGGTATGATTTTTATAACAGGGTGGTTATATTAATCAATTACTAAAAGGCGGCCACATTCGAAGTCAGAAAAATCGACGAGCTTCCATGTTACAATATATGGGTATAGTAGCAATGATTGACATTTGGTAATGCCTTATATATAATATTACAATAATATTTGATGGTTGAGGTATCAGTTTTGTAAAACTCCGTATTAATTAATAATATTAAACACGATTATTTAGTGGTTTTACTTGGATTTAATTTATATAAATTGTGACAAATTTATTTCGCCTTGCGAGGGCATTCTCAAACTAAACCTAATCGCCAGTGGGTCATTATATTGAGTTTAGAAATCTTAGGGGTGGGGGAGAGAGTATGTAATGCAAATTTTTGAGTTGTTATATAAAACAATTTGAAGATTTTTCTAAGAACTAATGAAGAGTCATAGGTAAATTTACAACCGAATTTTCTAGGAATTTTTTGAGGTTCGATTTATAATGATAGACAGTAACATTTAAATTTACAGCTGAATTACTAGGAACTTTTGAGGTTCAATATATATAATGTTATAGCTCCTCAAGGTGTTGCGTTATGTGACAATACTTCGGCACACCCTTAATCAGTCTAGCTGCCGCGTTGAATGCAGACTGGAGTTTATTGATTTGCTGTTTTGGAATGTTGGCGTAGATTCCATTACAGTAATCTAGTCGTGACACGACGAAGGAGTTGATCAGCGTTTTTAAACTATCGTCGGGAATATTTGTTTTTACAGATCTTAATTGCTTTAAATGAATGAAGCTGTTGCTAACTGTTTTATTGATTTGAGATTTCAGTGCCTTATCATATCATTCACATACTAGAGTCATTCATAAAATAAGGTTCCCATATTTTTTTTAAATATACAGTTTTATTGTTGACCTTAGCATTATACATCATTTTAAAGCTTAAAACATACTCTATTTTTCAACATAATCGCCGTTTCTGTCTAAATACTTTTGCAGACGATGCTCCAACTTTTGTATCCCCAAGTCATAAAATTCTGCCGCCATTTCTCTGAGAAATCGAATAACCTCTTCCTTGACTTCATCATCAGTATGGAAGCGCATTCCACCCAAGTGTTCCTTTAATTTTGAGAATAAGTGGTAATCACTAGGGGCTAGGTCCGGACTGTAGGGTGGGTGGGGCAAAACAGTCCAGCCAAAATCTGTCAGCAATTCTTGAGTTTGATTTGAGACGGTCGAGCGCTCAACACGTTTCTACTTGTGGTTTTCTGTGAGCATTCGTGGTACCCACCGCGCACACACCTTTCGATAGCCTAATTTTTCAGTTAAAATTTTATGAATTGTGGTGTTGGAAGTCCTAGGAATATGAAGAGCAAGTTCGTTAATGGTAATCCTCCGATCCTCAAGCATTATGCTCTCAACTTCGCATCTGGTGGAAACAGCGATAGGAAGCTCCATCTTCGATGGCTGCCAGGCCGACACTGAGGGGTGTAGCGTGGCGGGAGTGGCAGGGATAGAGAGTGGAGGAATTGATGAGTCAGTCAGTGTTGCCAGATTTCTCCCAACGCGCCGCTATCTTTATTGACAGCATAGGGAACCTTTTTTTACGAATTGCCCTTAAAATATAATATTATATCTAGAAAACAGACGTTCTCATTTGTATTAAAAACACGTACATTCAATGCAAGTGTGTAAGTTAGTTACACGATATGACTTGTAGATTTAAATTGAAATTCTCTATTCCTGATTTCGCTTAACGATCATGGAACGGACTAGCTCTTTTATGGACCATCTATTGAACAAGTTCTCGTCTCCGTTTCTATGTCTCTATAGGTATTCCCTGTCCCCGTCTGTGTGAACTTTCCGGGAGAGTGGGTCCGCAGTTATAATGATCGTCGAATGGAATCGCTGGGAGCAGTCCCATACAAATGCACTCTCCATATTCAATCAGACTTGCGAGAGTCGTTCAATGTTCCCCTTACCGAAGTTCCCACATTATGAAGTTTGTATTCCGAGCAATATTGAATTTAATTAATTGGTACACCAAAGATGGCGTGCAAATACGTATACTGGGTAAAAAATATTATTATAAATAATTAATGTACGAATGAAAATGTCTGTTTTCTAGAAGTTTCATTATATTTTATAGGATTGACATATGGCGCCTAGCGATGACATTATCAAACATTTAGTAATGACTTAACAAGGCGAAATATGTGATTCCCATAAAATAAAATAAAAATTCTAGACAACTGACGTTTTCACTTGTATGAATTTGCCGACACACACATTATTACGACATCTTCTTCATCGCATCAATTGCTAGATAGCTTTACGTATCGCAATATATTTCTCTTCTTTCCACTATGGGGGAAGATTTGACTTAGTTTGTGTCGTTTCTAGGGGTGTGTTATACAATAGTTATAGTAATACCACAAAAATTATAAAAATCCACGAACTCCCATTGACTCGACTGCTGCGTCCTACCGGTATTAAATTATGGATTTGAAACTATATCACGGTCTCAGAAAAGCGCTATGAAATTGAGAATTGTCCTAAGAGCAATGAAAAGTGTAATATTGGAAATCAATGCGCTTTTCTGTAATGTAATTTCTCTATAATAAATTTATTTCTGTAATGTACTTCTTTGTGATGTATTCCACTGTAATGTATATCTCTGTAATGTAATACCTTCAGGTATTTCTCTGTAATATACTTCTCTGTGTTGTACTTATTTGTAATGTACTTCACTGTAATGTATTTCTCTGTAGTGTAATGCTCTTAGGTATCTCTCTGTATTGTAATTTTGGTGTGATTTGACGAAATTTCGTGATATGTACTTGTGTGTAAGTGCATTATTATGCATTTAAATGTAAGTGTATGTACGTGTCTGTGTTTTATAGGTATATTTTGGATAGATATTGAATATGAATGCTACTAGAAAAACAGTGATATTATTTGGATTTTCTTTTTAACGTGTATTCGAACTGTGTTCATATTTCATACCATCCGCAATTGTGTAAAATTAAAAACTGTATGATATGATGATTTAGTTAATTTAATAGAAGTTGAGTAGAAATTTCATATACCTAAATGATAGTAGAAATATAGTTGCACTTTTAACATCAATTTCATTAACGTGCAATTGCATAAAATTATTATTTTTATATGGTTTTTGTTTTTTATTTTCATATGGTGAATACTATTAAGTTAATGGAATTCACTATTTAAATGTGTTCTTATATTTCCTTTAAATAGTGCCATCTATGATGTATTAAAATGATAAAATATTATGTAAAATAATTGTATAAAGCAACAAAATGTTCATAGTGTAAAATGTTTTAGTTTTAAGTCAATTTCTTTTTCTGTTTTCTAAAGGTCCATAATTATTTTATATGTAACTTATCCCTTCTGTCCCATAATGAGTTTTCTACTCATGGGAATACAATGTAACTATTGTATGTTCATAAATAAAATAAATAAAATAAATAAATATAATTGTCAAGGTGAGAAACACTACTTTTTTAGTTTTGGACATTATTGGAAGAGTAGCAGCGCTGAAATGGCACTGGGCAGACAATATCGCTCGCGGCTCTGAAGTTTTATTGAAAAAAAGCCTTTTTTTCTGGTGTCCTAGAACTGTTACCCGAAACCCAGGACGTCCTTAGCTTTGATGAAGGAACTATATTAAAGAGATCGCCGCGGCGCGCCGGTACGATATAGATGTGTGTTTACCAGGATCTACAGACATGGAAGCAGATGGACGAGGCGAAGGATGATGAGGTTCAGGTGTGGGCGGATTTAGGCTGATGATGATAATAACGATAAACAACACACACGAAAGGTCCTTCTTTGCCCATTTAAATACGCATTTACGAAATCATATGAGACTTAATACGAATGAATGAAATGTTTCGCCCTTCTAAGACATATCAAGGGAGTTGTCATAAAATTATTAACTTAGTTCCAAAAAACACTTTCCAATATTTCTGGACCTACCCAAATAGTTATTTGTTAAAAATGTATAAAGTCACATCAATTTTTGTTAATTACCATATTCTGCTCCATTTACTAGTGTATATAAACTGCAACGAGTTGAAGTATCGTCACATTTGATAATGCCTTAGAAGGGCGAAACATGTCATTCCCATAAAATATAATAAAACTTCTAGAAAACTGACATTTTCATTCGTTTTAATTATTTAATATGGAGTTTTATATCATTGTTCAAAAAACAATACATACGAGACTTATTAGAGATATTCATTTCGAAGAGTTTAATATTTAACTTTCTTGTTAAACTGTGTTTCATTTCCCGGTAATACAACTCCTTGCAAATTAAAATAGCCTTAAACAACCTCAATTAACTTCATCTTCCTCTGCTGCACTTTTATACGGCTCAAAGACCCATTTCCTTCTACTAATTATACTTTAAATTACTAAAAGAGCTCTCACAAAATGATATCTTCTTCGTCAAAGGCTTATAAGCCTCCGTACTTTCTTACTTTAAGAACTACACTTTTCTATTTTTGTTTCAAGTCGAGTCTGGTCTGGGTATTACATGGCATTAAATACTTAAACTTAAACTATTGGAATTAAAAATTATTTCTTTGGATGTTCGCATTCACTTTGTGTTTGAGTTTATATATGAACAAATAGATTTAAATGTAATAATGATTCCTTTGGATGGTTGTCATCCTTAGATAGTAATTAATTACACGTGAAAATAAGTAACACATAATGAAATTTTGTTGAATTAAATATTTTATTATAGGAATAATTCTTTATTTTCATATTTCATATCTTTTATTTTTGGATTAAAATATGGCAATATTGTTAATAGCTTTTTTTTTTAAAACATATTATTACTGAAAAGTTGGCGAGGTAGTTGGGTCATCCACATCCCAGCAAGGCAACAGGTCGTAAGACCTATAAGAAAAAGAAGAAGAATAGTATACAAACTAACAATGTAACTAATTTACCATCACACCGTTTCATCGGAAGGGTAGGCAGAGAAGATGGACCGCCATACCGTTCTGTTCTGACATAGCTCTCCTGATTCCTCCACATTCATACATCGTAACATGCACGTTCGCCAATTTTTCGGACTTCGAACATAGCTGCCTTTCAATATTTGATTAATTTGGTCATGCCATGTTTCCTTGGTCTTCCACGACTTCTCTTTCCACTCACACTGCAAAAATAGTATACACGTATCTTAAAATATGGTGGAAACTATCCCTTTTACGAAGAGTATCAGATTATTTCAGGTTTCTCACAAATATGAGGACTTTATTTAATTAAAATATTTTTTAGTGTTCTTCTAATATAAAACGTTCAAAAAAATTTTAAGCGTTTTGTCTTAGATATTTCTTTAAAAACGCGGTTTTCCATATAACTGGTAAACATATTTGTTTTTTTAATTTTAACAGAAAAACAATAATAAATCCTCGAAAATGCACGTTCTATGTATTCGTATTTAATTAACTCATAAAGTCAGTAAAAAATAAGTCTATAAAAAATAGTACTCATATGATATTATCTAATATATTCCCCTTCTGATTATTATGACATATATCTCAATTGTTTATTTCTTATTATTACTGAATATTTCTATCTAAGTAGTAAACAAATTAAATATATGTTTTGAGCAAAAAAGACCTTTGGATTTGTCGTCGCTACTGTTGGTTTTTGAAATTGGCTGTGCTTTATTTGTTTAAACACCCGTCAAGGTGCAATCTAAGATCTTATTTGAAAAACCGATTCCAAATTTAAACATCTCATCTTGAAATTCTTTTGTTTTAAATAATTTTGTTACGAGACTATGGGTTCAGTCTTGCAAAACTAATCGCTGTACTGTTCAAAGAAGAGCATTGTAGTGAAAAGATCTTTGTTTATGCATTTTCTTTAGCTACTGCATCCCGTGAACAATACAAGAGACAAGCAGTGGTAGATGCTGAAATTTTATCAGTGTTAACCATTAAATTTTAATAAATATAATTGCACTTCGTTTTTTTACGACACTTTACTACACATTTTACAGATATTTTTCGGTTATGACATAATATTTTTCAGTGTACAATTTTTTTACAATAAAATTAACAGAGAGGTCACATATATACTAAGAAGGGTGGAATTATGTATAAAGGTGGAGGAGTATAATTAGGAGTGTAGAGAGGGGAGATATAACGGGAACATTTCAAACGAGGGAAATGAATTTAAATTTGATTGGTTGTTGATTTTATTGTCAATATTTTTTTATGGCTTTCTTATTTTTTAAATTATTTAATGTTAGGTTTTATTACTATTATACAAAGTTTTAGTGCCGTTTTTCTTTTAATTGTATTATTATTATTCAACATTAAATGGAAATAGAGGCGAATAAAAAAGAAGAAAAAAAAACTTTATATTTCATAATTAATACGAATGAAAACGTCAGTTTTCTAGAAATTTTATTGTATTTTATAGAGGAATGACATGTTTCGCCCTTCTAATGCATCTAAGACATTTAAGCCTTAGAAGGGCGAAACATGTCATTACCATAAAATATAATAAAACTTCTAGAAAACGGACGTTTTTATTCGTATTAATTATTGAATATGGAGTTTTACATCTTTGTTCAAGAAACAATATATATTATATTTTATAGTTTTATGTATGAAACTAATGACATAAATATTTAAATAAAATAGCAATTAAAAACGTGGTCTTATCATACCATAATCAAATACTTAGATTGGTGTTTAACTGGAAGATATAACCAAATAAATCAGGAGGCCTTTGAAATGTGGTGATACAGGAGAATTTTATGAATTTCCTGGAGAGACCGCATCACGAACGACGAGGTTCTCACTAGAATCGAAGTATGGAGGCAACCAAAAGCGACCCCGTTGAGGCCATAGGGGTCTCCTGCATGACATATTGGAAGGGATGGTATAGGAAACAAATCATAGAGGGTGACCCGACAGTAATATATCAAACAGGTGTGCGAGGACATGAACTGAATCTCATATATTTAGTTGAAGAGAGACTGTTTTTTTTTATTAAATAATATTAGTATATGCGTGGGAAATGGTAAAAGAAATTACATTCTGTATTTTTATACTCATGGACCGCCTCTCTTGTAGTTCAAGAAATAACCGCGGGGCGGCGCCTGTGTGCAACATGCAAAACAAGTTTATCTCACTGCTGCGCTTCATATATTTATTATGGCCCGTAAATATTCTAGTGTTTTGTATTCCAGAATATTTATGTCGAAATGTATTTTTCCTCGTATTAGTTTGCCACATAAATTTATTTAATTTCGCAATTTATTACTGTAAATATACTTAAAATACATTACTCCTAATACGAGGTTGTGCATTCGTATAACTAATGTTGTATGTGAAATGGCAATGTTTCGTTTCCCAAACATTATGATGATATCAGTGATATGCATTCCTGGTAGATAGCAGTATACAATGGAGTTTTTATGGCATATTATGATTACGAAATATTCCCGTACATTAAGAATTATTTCATTTATAAAAATAATTTTGACAGGTGTAAAAATATTCTTTTCATTTGTTCCAATGACAATTTGAATAAATTCTTCAATAATATTTTTAAGTTCTTGCTGGTGTTGGAATTTTTTATTATGGCCGAGCCATTAAGGGCTCCCTCCGCTTACCCGAAGCTGTTATAGGCGCAGCGGCGCCTTGCGGGACGTTAAATAAAAGGGATGTTGGATTGTTTTAAGAGCCTAATTACAGTTTATTAAAAAAACGGTGGATTCGTGCAATATAAATTAAATGAACACAAATGTCCGAATCGTCCAGCCGACGACAAGTGCGCCATTTAAAAAAAATAATAATTATGGTTAAATTATTTTTATTTTGTTATTTTAATTTATATCATTGTATTTTATATAATTTGTTTCAGATTTATTTTTATTTATTTATTAGATTTATTTTGTGGACGTTGGACGATCGAAGTGTGCGCGGGAGATGCCTATTGGTGGCGATGAGGTTCGCAACCCATCATACCGCATCTCTCGCGGGGCGAAAATAGAAGGATGGAGTGCCGCTTCGGTTAAAGTGTGACAGTCTATTCTTTTTGCCTAGCGGCGTGATGATTAGTTAGTTAGTTAGTTAGTCATTCTAAAAAATCAAATCAAATTCTAAAAAATTATTATTAGTATTGTATTAACTTGAAATAGTATACATGTATTGTAAATAAACACATGTTCTTATAAAGACGTTTAAATAATTAAAAATAATAAACAACATAAAAAAAAGGTTCATGTTCTGCTCACTTCTGGCATCCTCCGGAATACCTACATACTTTTTAAGAGCTTTATATATAAGATAATTCTGATTTTTTTTCTGAATGGAAGCTTTAGTTTATGAATCTTTCTTTGTTTTATAGTGATGTTCATGCTAGTGAAAATTGATTTTCTTTTAAAATTCTTGGGAGGTGTGCAGTGCAAATTGGAGAGACATCTTACTTGTATCTTTTATTCTATGTTAAACTTTCGCGTTGTTTTTCTTGTAGAAGAAATTCAATAATATTCCGCTTAAATACGATACGTATTGTTGCTATACTAATAATTTGTATATTTTGTTTCAGGTAAGTGTTTTCTCAATTTATCGAGTACCGCTCGTTTATCATCAAAGGTATTTATATCAAATTCAATCAATTTCGTTTCTACAGATGCCATAAACAGAAATCTGATATTGTTCTTAGAAAATACTCAAATAAGCCAAGTTTTTCAGATAAAGACGGAAATCAATTTCAGAAACATTTGTTTTTCCTACTTAAATTGAATCGCTGAATTGATTGAATCAAATAATTTTCCTGCTTTATTTTTATTCATATTTATTATTATTTAATATCTTCCAACGATTTCATTTTTTTTGGTAATATTAAAAAAAAACAAAGTAGGAGAATAACGTATTTTTATTGTTGTAATAATAATTATTACGTCTTTTACTTGGAAACAGAATTGTATCTAAATAAATAGTTATATAAATATATCATACCAATTTTCCCGAATTTTCCATCGGTCAAGAGTTTATTATGTAGTTTGCAAAATTTGTTTTTCATATCTATTAAAGCTTTAAGCTTAGTGAAGCGCTACATTGAACGATTGCGTACCATTTTCGTATGTTTAATATAATACTCAATATGGATTATTCTCAAAAAAATATTTTTCAGTTATCCTCTTACATATATTTTATTACTATTATTATTTTTTTTATTTTTTATTTCGTTGAATCGCTATTAACATTATAACAGCGCAAGCCAAATTGATGTAAAGAGTATACCTATCATATTGATTACCGTGATATGTTAAAGGTAGCTAATTTATCGCCATTTTATACTCATGTGAATTCTGGTCCAGACCAAAGACAGTGTGAAAAACACACTGCCATCACTGTGAATCGAACATGGGACCTTCAGGTAGGCAGTCAAGACACTCACCACTCTGCCATGAAGGTCGATAATTTGCGATAACGAGAATAATAAAAATTAATTAAATACCTCCTGGGTATTTATTTTATCATCCGCCCATGGATCCAAAACTGTAGTTTATTACAAATGAACATTTACCCTGATCGAGCAATTAATTATTTCTGTACATGAAACATTTTCTTCACACATAGTAACAGAAATATGATGGATAATGCATTGTTTTGGCTGAAATTTACTTTTATGAGATTGTCGCGACAGCTGTTTCGCGACACTTTGTATCACCTGATGTAGCCATAAAGGTTGGCAAAACAGCCACAGCTACAATAAATTGTGATGCGTATTATAACAGTGTTTCAAATTTAAACATTTCAGTAAAATAATGTATTTTTTATGAATGAAAACACTGCTTTGTCCACTTTATAGTTAATTATAGAAATCGGTGGGCTATTTAATAAAAAAATAATAATGTAATTCCAAAGCGAAATTGCATTGTAATTATACGACGCCTAAAGATTGTCAAAAATTACATAAATATGAGCTTATGCTAAAATGGCGGTACACAGTGGTATTCTTGTACCAACCCTTATGTATGGAAGTGAAGCATGGTATTGGCAAAAGAAGGATGAAAGTAGAAATGAGACCTTTTCGAATGTGTGGGAAATGTGTATATGATAGTGTGTCGAATAAAAATATGAGAAGTGAAAGCAGTGCTAATGAATGTGTTATGGACAATGTAATGAATTGAAAAGTAATTTGATTTGATCATATGAAAAGAATGAATGAAGAAAAAATGATAAAAAAGTATATATTTAAAAGAAGGATGAAAGTAGAATAAATGCAGTAGAAATGAGACCTTTTCGAATGTGTGGAAAATGTGTGTATGATAGAGTGTCGAATGAAAATATAAGAAGTGAAAGCAGTGCGAATGAATGTGTTATGAACAAAGTAATGATACGAAAATTAATTTGATTTGATCATATGAAAAGAATGAATGAAGAAAAAATGATAAAAAGTATATGTCTACGATGAAAACGGAACTAGAAATAGAGGAAGACCGAGGCAAACTTGGGACGATCGAATACATTAAATTTTAATATCGGCCACATTAAGGGTCGGAAAAATCGACTTGCATTACATAAAGTTTGAGTAAGTAAGTATATAAAAAAATAACAGTGTTGTATTCCATTCTTTCTGCCTACGCCTTCGGGGAGACGGCGTGATGGTTGGTTTGTTAGTTAGTTAAAAATATAACGAAAAGGTAATTAAAACTTTGTTTGTTCTAAAATCTAATACTTTAAATAATTACTTTGGCTTGGTACAAGGTTCTCTTGGGTAATTAATCACCGGTGTCATTAACATTATTCCCGTATGTTCACTTTGTGCTCCAATTGTCTCCGTCATACACACGCGTTCGTACTATATCTAGGTACATGTAATACAATCATTATCACATGGGATTGACGTAGACAGAGCCGTCGCGACAACGCACAGTGGCTCGTTTCGCATAAGAAGGCAATATTTTTTACAATTTGTTTTTTTGAATGTATACAAATACTTGTAGACAATTACTGGATTTTACCCATTGCGTGTTAATCATTTTTTAAGGATTAATTGTATCTCAATAGAGACGAAGATGTAAATTGTTTTTTTTTGGAAACAGAATATGGTAGTCGAGGCGTTTACAGGACTTATGACCTGTCATTGGTTGGGTTAAGCGATCGCTTTATGTTAACAACATTCCCCATTCCGCCTTTCTTACGACCACCACGTCTGACAAATTTTCGAAAGATGTATATATGCTACTACTGCAGATAACTAATAACTAATACTATCTAGCAGTATGATAATTGCGTAAGCTATTCACATTGCATTAATAAAGATTTTTGCTTAATGCTTACAAATAATCTTAATAGATGGCGCTAGTGTAGATTGTACAAATATATGTGAAGTGTTCCTCAACATATTAGCATACATACATCTTTCAAAAATTTGGCAGACGTGGTGGTCGTAAGAAGGGCGGAATGGGGAATGTTGTATTACATAAAGCGATCGCTTAACCCAACCAATGACAGGCCATAAATCCTGTAAACGCCTCGACCACCATATTCTGTTTCCAAAAAACAATTTACATCTTCGTCTCCATTGAGAAAAAAATAATATTATTTTACTATCTTCCTTTCTTATGAACCCCTGATACGAAATTTTCCTTGTATATCAAATCTGTTTTTTTATATTTAGATATTGTGTGAATGTTATGTGCATTATAATATATATAAAAGTTTTAATAAGGGACTCTATATTAAATTTGGCTTGGAATCTCCTTGCTTTACTCCGTTCAATAATAAATATTAATATTCTTATTACAACTAACTAACTAACTAACTAACCATCACGCCGTCTCTCCGAAGGGGTAGGCAGAAAGAATGGACTGTCACATTTTTCTTTCCTGACATATTTCTCTTGCTTCCTCAACATTCATACATCGTGTCATGTACGCGCGCTGATTCCTCTGACTCCTCACGTGGCCGTCATTCAATGTTTGATTTATTTGATCGAGCCACTGTACCTATATTAAAACTGTATTATATTTAAAATTAAACAAAAGAAATTAAATAAATAAATTAAATAAACTTGCCAAGTAAGATTATATTAATAATAATAATAATAATTATTATTATTAATACTATTATTATAATTATTAAACTGCACTCAAAACCATCACGTCAAATATAAATATATATTTTTCTTCTATGTTCGCCATTATTTGTGTAGTAGATGTTTTATTTGTCTTTTTCTTAACATATAACATATAAGTCATATAACATGTGTCAAAATTGATCATATTTTGTAAACAATTACATAATATTTTAAATATGTATCTTTATAATATGTCTGAAGAAGGACTGGTTGTCCTAAACATGTCTGATATGTAATTTTAATAACAAAGTATATAAAAAAAGAAAAATACAAATATGAATATTTCGACTGAGGCAAAGATGGCAGTGCACAATGGAGTTCTAGTACTGACCATTATGTATGGAAGTGAAGCTTGGAGTAGGCAGAAGATGGATTAGAGTAGGATAAATGACATATATATGAGATCACTAAGAATAGTGAGCAGAAAAACAATGTATAATAGAATACCTGTTGAAGAAGTTAGAAATACAAAGTCATACAACATCTTTTGGTGTATGTTGGGCCTTGAAAGATAGTGTCTAAATTAGAAAAATACTATCGCGCTGCTTGTGAAACGTGAAACACTGTGCGTGTCTTTGTCGAATGTTGTGGGCTGATACGTCCTGACGCAGGTGTCTGTATGCCCTGGGGAAATCACGGAGTTGACTGACCCACAAAGCAACCGATTGTCGTATCGATGATGTGGGTTGTCATCTTCATGGTATTTTGTTATCAGTGCCATTAAATATTGTGACGGCAACACAACCTGGGGAGTGCTATCTCATTTCAATACAGAGGGTTTGAATATTATAACTGGGCAACTATCAATGTTTGTGTATAATATTACGTAGGTATAGTATACTTGTAATTACGTGCTATCAATCTATGAACAAAATATTGTGTCTGTACCCATTCTTAGAGTTGTCAATTATCAAAGTTTCGACAAAGCAAAACACTATTTGTCATGTAGAAAATTATTTTTCCTTTTATATTTCGATGCGTTAAGCTAATTAACTATGAAATTAACAAAGTTTGGGTAGTGTTTGTTTATATTGCGAACTATGGCTAGAATTATAACATTATTCAGATATGAAAATACAAATGAATATATTTTGTTTCTTGAGCGATGATGTAAAACTTCACATTAAATAATAAATACTAATGAAAACGTTTGTTGTTTTTAGAAGTTTTTTTTTATATTTTATGGGATTGTCATGTTTCGCCTGGCTAAGATATTATCAAATGTCTAATATTAATAATAAGACAACTTTAACAATAATTACAGAGATAATCGTTAGTTAAAAGGAAGTAATAAAGTGAAGATGTAAGGGAGTGAGGTGTCTCGGCTTTCTAGCGCACCATTAAATAATCTTATTGAAAATATATATGTTTTTTGAACAACTTAACTAGTCTCCCCAGAGGGGTAGGCAGAAATAATGGACTCCCACATTTTGGCCTGACATACCTCAATACACATTCATACATCGTGTTATGCACGCATGTCGACTCCTTACATGACCGACATTTAATATTTGATTGATTTGATCGTGCCACGTTTTCATCGGTCTTCCTCTATTTCTAACTCCGTTCACGTCGTGCTCTTACACTTTTTTATCATTCTGTCTTCATTCATTCTTTCCATGTGTCTAAACCATATTATTGGCCCTTTTATTATTTTGTTCATAACACTTTTATTCGCGATATAAAACTTCAGATTACATAATAAATGCGAAAGAAAATGTTTGTTTTTCTAGAAGTTTTATTATAGTTTATGAGAATGACAAAGTTAAACTAATAAATATAAAATAATAAAGCACTTTGTGTTTATTGTAGCACGTGGTTATTTTATCAGGGCCATCATCCAAGCTTTATCAGGGCAGTATAATAACTAAATAAATCAAATCAGTTTATTAACTCAATAGACATTACAAACAGGAAAATGTTTAAGGCATCTATTAAGTACAGGTAAAATATTATAAAAATACAACAAAGTACCAGGAACGCATTAGAGATGGTTCGACATTAGGAAGACAGGATACTTTCTAAAGTCAATAGTATTTGCCCCCTGAACGTACTTTCACTAACATGAAAGACGTCGATCTCCGAGGAGACCGCATTCAGCAGACTAATTGCTCTTCCAACCGGTGTCACCAGAGGCAGATATTGTTATGCCCTGATTAAGCTTGAACCCAAGCAAAACTAGTGAGCATCAATTATAATAAACATACCGTGGTTATATACATAATATTTTAATATTTTTCATCAATAAAATGTATAACCACAATGTGAGTAGTTCATCAGAAAATTAAATGTTAAACCTTTCTAAATCATTATCAAATGTAGATTAACTATTTAATATAAAATATCCTTGCAGTACATTTTCACTTTAGAATTTGTAGAGCTCCGCTTTTAAATACACGAAAAATACTACAACACAGGGCTTATTAGATTTACAATGTTCAATAAAACTAATTACATCTTCCATTCAATTAGGAAATAAATATCTACGCTAAAATCCGGCCGTACGTTCTGTGATTTTATCACTTGAATTAGACTCGTACCTATAGAGGGCCTGTTTCACACAGATTCATCTCCGGGTTCCACCTTTCCATTTCAATTCTCCGCAGCATCCGCCTCTATTTCCCTACTCAATTTTCCTCTTAGTGAAGATAAACCTATCCCAGTCTCATTTCCGTACTCAGGGGTCAATAAAGGTATTACCCATTCGGCGTTATCCCCCGAGAATTAAAAGTTCGTTTAGTTCACGGTTTATTAAGCATTATTGGGGTAGCAAATACAAGGATTATTAGTTTCTACTTATCAAGCACATTAAGTTATAAAATGTGTTTATTATGTAATTAGATAATCCATTGTTTTGGCCGTAATTATGTGATTTCATTTACTATATTTCAACATTATTAACTGTTTTCATTTTGAAATACTATTATAATGTGTATATATATTCTTTGTAATTTTGGCGACAGCTGTTTCGCTAATCTATGTTGGAATAAAATAGACAAATAATTGGTCACATGATTGGTGTTTATTTATTTATTTATTTTGTTGTTGACGGAATTAATTCCAATACATTATTCATAATACAGATAAGTTACTTAAATCTAGGAACATTTTAAAACAGTAACAGTAAACAATTAGCCTAGGACAAGTTAAGAGGATGATCTGGAAGAGAGTAAAGAAGAAAGTTTCATAGATATGTATACCAGAGATGAGCAACAAGAACACGACTGCAATTAGCTAACGACATATTTGATTATATTGTGGAAGGATTACAAGGTACAAGTAGTCTCAGTGACAAACAAATAGTAAAATCTGAATCTGGTTTAGACAATTTAAGGGTTTGATGGAGGTCGATATTTTTTAAGTTTAGACAAAAAAGAATTTAGATTTAATCCAAAAAATCTAAGTCTTGACAACAGTTTACAAGTCTAGTCATTCTAGGTATAGGTGCATTATATCCGTAGTTTGTTTTATGGAGATTTTCGTGAAAAAGTTTAATTTGCCTTAGATTCCGGGTGGGTACATTGAATTTTATATTTTCGAGAAGACAGGGTGCATCAAAGTATGAGTTTATTATTTTAAAAAAGGAGATTAAATCATTTTTATTTCTGCGATCAACTAATGGTGAAATATTTAGTAGCTTTTCCAAGTCAGAATAGGAGTAATCTTCTCTGTCAAGTCTGAGCATTCGACCAATTTTCCTTAGAAAACGATGTTGTACAGACTCAATATTAGAAATGTGAATTTCATAGTATGGGGACCAGACTACTGAAGCATATTCCAAGTGTGGGCGAACTAGGGCGCAATAGAGTGATTTGAGGGTGGAAATGTTTTTGAAGTCGGATGAGATTCTATTGATAAAGCCCAGAAGTTTATATGATTTGTTGACAGATAGCTCAATATGTGTGGTAAAAGATAATTTAGAGTCGAGTGTGATTCCTAGGTCACGTATGGTAGTTTCATTTGATAACTGTATATTGTCAATGTTATAAGGGTAATCTATTGGATTATGTTTTCGAAAAAATCGCATAACTTTACATTTATCAGTATTCAATTTTAGGTCATTTCGTACACACCATTCACTAAATGATATTAAGTCAGCTTGAAGAAGAAGACAATCTTCTGAAGTATTTATGACTTTGAGAATTTTGTTGTCATCAGCAAATAACCAGAACGATGAGTTATTAATTGACATGTGTATATCATTAATAAATAAGTTAAATAGTAAGGGAGCAAGGTGGGCTCCTTGTGGTACACCCGAAGTCACGTCTATAGGATTTGATAGATAATTATTGATTCGTACTATTTGTTTCCTATTATTGTGTTACAAACAGTTGTAAGTAATATCCGATGATTCCAATATTGATTGGCGAAATTTCAAAGACATTAATAATAAGTTTTTTTAACGTATTATATCAGTTTAACAATTTAAAATATTATAACGGTTTCTTCTATATACGCCATACTTTGTGTTGTCATGTTGGTTTATTTCTATTTTTCTTTTTTATACACTTTGTAAATACAAATTTATATTTAAAAAATAAAATTGTTGGACATGTTTCGGACAAACAGCCCTTCTTCAGTAAAGATACATTTTTCAAAATATTTTAAAATTGTTGTTGTTTACATGATCTGACAGATGTTATAAAGATTTATTTTAGAACATTTATGCTTTTCTTATAACAAAAATTTTGATTCAATTTAAAATTTAAAATTATAATTTAAAATTCTTATTGGGTTTCAGGTAATTACTTAAATCAAGGGAAATAAATCAAAGATTTGTTTGATGTTAAATTAATTTGATTATTTATATTTAAAAAAAATTTAATAGATGTTTTAACTTCTAAAATTTCGAGATTTCTCAAAGTTATATTTATATTTCTATAACAGTATTTCTAAAACAGTTAATAATTTTGAGGTATTATAGAGTAACGGCCAAAATAAATGGATCTTCTTTATTTTTACAATAACAATAATAACAAACTATCATGCCGTTTCCGGAAGGGTAAGCAGAGAGAATTGACCGCAACACTACTCTATCTAGACATACCTCTCTAGTTTTCTTCACAATTATACAGCGAGTCATCCGTGCCCGTCGATTCGTTCGACTTCTAACATGACCGACCTTTAAAATTTGAGTTGATCATGCCATAATTTCCTCGGCCTGTCTCGACTCCGTACTCTAATTACACAGTTAACGTATACTTTCTTAACCGTCGCGTTGCCATGTGGTCAATTGAGTTTCCACTGCCAATTTAAAGTTGATTTTCTTAAAACCTATGGACCCTAATATTATAAAAAAAATTGTAATCCTCCATTGAAGTGTTCTCAATATTTCGTAATAAAAAAAAAGCAAAAAATTACTTCCTTCATCCCAAAAAAAAATATTTTCTAAGACTGCCCTCACCTTCATTCGTGTTAAGGTAGAATTTGTTTTGCTAATATTTACAACTTTATCAAAAGTGACAAATACTTACTCGCTGTTTTGAACGTATTATAAATTATATGTTTGACCTTTTCAATAGGTACGTAATAATACCGACTGTGGATGGAAACGCAGCACGCAACTTAATAATATCAGAACTGTGAAAATATTAACACTTTACCAAAAGTGACAAATATTAATACGTACTCGTTGTCTTGAACGTACTATACATTTTGCCTAGGTGCCTTTATCATACGTAAAATCTCGTAAAGTCTCGCCCCGCCGGCCGCGGCGCGGCGCGGCGGAGCGAGACAAGTTTATACTTGGTGCCAGTAGCTCGTATGCTGTGACGCATTCCATATCAGAAATCGCATGGTTCTAGAAAAAAATTAATAATGATATGTTTTTCAAATAATCCATGTATGTTATAGATATCGATCTATTCCTAATGAAATTCCCTACAAGATGACATAAATTAAATTTTGATTCATTGAGTCATTTGCTTGATATTTAGATAAAGTTAGCGGTAAACTGAATTTACCACATGGGAGCGAGCGTTTTGTTTTGAACACGGTACGTTAAGGGTTAACCATTCTTTCTCTAGTTCAATGTGTTCAAACCAACATTTTTTTTTGTTCATTATACTTTCTAACACTCTATATTCCTTCCCGATATCAGCATTTGTATTTCGATCGCGCATTGTTTTACTACACATACGGATAAGATATCTCATTTCTATGGCATTTATTCTGCTCCTATCCTTCTTCTGCCAATTTAATGCTTTGTTTCCTTACATAACGGTTTAAACTAAACTCCTTTATTTATACAATATTTTGAATGTACTCAAATACTTGTAGACGAATACTGGATTTTATTTACCCATTGCTGGTTATCAATTCAAGGATTAATTTTATCTCAATAGAGACGAAGATGTAAACCAGAAACTGAAAATCTAATCTTCATAGGTGGCGCTGGTCTGTAAATTGAAACTGACATGACTGTGAATTATGGTGTTGGATATTAACATATATACAACTTCCAAAAATTTGTCAGACATGGTGGTCAAAAGAAATGTGGAATGGGGAGTGTTGTATTACATAAAGCGTGCGCTTAACCCAACCAATGACAGGTCATAAGTCCTGTAAACACCTCGATCACCATATTTAGTTTCCGGTTTGCATCTTCGTCTCTATTGAGATAAAATTAATCCTTTATTTATATTTTTTCTAAAAATATCTACATTTATTGTGGCACTTAATTGACATTTTTAAAATATTTAATACACATTATCTACATATACAAAATAAAATAAGACAAATTATAGGTCTTAGTGTACTCATTTTGTATTCTTCTTCTTTTTTTAAAAGATCTGATGATCTGTGGCACAGAAATCATGTCTCCTGGGATGATGAGGTTCAGTTGTCCCTCCATCTCTTAGGAAGTCTTCCAGGTAGACGGCGACGTCCGGAGGGGATTGAGTAAGCGGCTGTATATGCGAGTCTGTCACTGTCCAGACTGTCTCTCTAGTATCTTCTTCTGGATCTACTCCACCGAACGATATCTTCTATTTCACAATTTTTTCTTATTTCTGCGATACGAATACAATCTTGGAGAGTTTTTCCATCATTGCATCTTAGGACCTTCGTCTCAGATGTTCTTAGCATACCCTTAATTCGTACAGTGTCGGCCCGCGTCTTTCGAGAGATGTGCTTGTTCTTCCAGACCATATTCTTCAGACACCCTAATACGGCTGACTTGTTCTCGTACTTCGGTATAGTTATCAAATCAGTTTATTTTCTCAGAAGTTATTACAAACAACAACTTTATTTTAAAGCGTACATTGAGATCAGGTAACATATAATATGTAATACCAGGAACGCGTGAGAGATAGATCGACTTCATCAATAGTATTTGTCTTGTAAACGTACTTTCAATAATATGAAAGACGACGCTATCCGAAGCAATCATGTTCAGCAGTTTTATGCTCTACCCACCGGCAGCACCAGAGGCTAGATGTTTATGCGTGTTGCAAAATAAAACAGTATTTGCTAACGCTGTCAGAGATAGCTGCTGTCGTTAAAATACCGAAGTTCTCATATTGTATAATGGCAAAAGTTTTTTTTTAATGTATTCTAATACTTGTAGACAAATACTGGATTTTACCCCTTACGGGTTTAATCTTGAAGAATTAATTGTATCTCAATAGAGACGAAAATGTAAATTATTTGGAAACAGAATATGGTGGTCGAGGCGTTTACAGGACTTATGACCTGTCATTGGTTGCGTAAAGCGATCGCTTTATGTAACACAACATTCCCCATTCCGCCTTTTTACGAACACCACGTCTGACAATTATTTTTTGAAAGTTGTATATATGCTACCATGTTGAGAAACGTTTCACATATTTTAGTTCAATCTACACTAGCGCCATCTATTGAGACTAGATGTAAGCATTAAGCGGAAAATCTTTATTAATGTAATGTGAAAGATCATCAACCCAATTATCACAGGCGTTGTCTAGTAATGTGTGATAATTGGGGTTGATAGCCTGTTCTGTTTCCAAATAATTAACATCTTCGGCTCTATTGAGATACAATTATATCTAAAGTATTTTTTTTTATAAAAAAATTTTTACTAACATAATTTAATTCTCGAAAAAACGCTCAATCTAATCAATTGTCAATATTTTATAAATTTGAAAAAAAAACTTTTAATAAGTAAATTACGTTTTCGCTCTGACAGTAATGTATTCAAACGAGTTTTATTAAAATAAGCAACCATTTGGTCACACGATTGGTCCAGTAATCAGGCGTGAATAATTCATTTCGTCACCATGAAACTCGGAACTCATAAATCACAAATAACAATTTGAGAGCCAACGCAAAACGGCGCAATTGGGTCACATGGGCCGATTTCTGGAGCAGTTTTTAATGGGATCGATTTTCTGGACAATTAATACTTAAGTACCCGTTATTCTACAATGTATAAATCACACTTTCAGAAGCGTATTTATTCACAAAATAAAAATAGGCTATTTTGATTACACTCATTTTCTAGACAGCGTTCTGGAAGCGTTATTGTAAAACTAACTAACTAACTAACCATCACGCCGTCTCCCCGAAGGGGTAGGCAGAAAGAATGGACTGCCACACCTTTCATTCCTGGCGTATTTCTCTCACTTCCTCAACATTCATACATCGTGTCATGCACGCGCGTCGATTTCTCTGACTCCTTACATGGCCGACATTAAATATTTGATTTATTTGATCGTGTCACGTTTTCCTCGGTCTTCCTCTATTTCTTCTTCCATTTACATCATTAACATATAATTTTTTTACCATTCTTTCTTCATTCATTCTTTCAATATGTCCAAACCATCTTAATGATCCTTTCATTATTTTGTTCATGACACCATCATTCGCACCGCATTCACTTCTTATATTTTCATTCGACACTCTATCATACACAGAGTATCCACACATTCTTCTAAGAGATCTCATTTCAACTGCATTTATTCTACTTTCATCCTTCTTTTGCTAGTTCCATGCTTCGCTTCCATACATAAGGGTCGGTAGAAGAACACCATTGTGCACTGCCATTCTAGCTTTTTTGGATAGGTTTTTGTTTGCGATGACAACTTTAAGTGCACCATTCACTTTGTTGCCTGCCCCAACTCTTCTTTCAATATCCCTCTCCACTCGCCCATCTCTTGTAAACATACTACCTAAATACACGAACTCAACTACTTGCTCCAAATTTTCACCATTTACGCAAATGTTGCAGACTGTCGTGGTTTCTTCCTTTTCAAAAATCATTACCTTGGACTTATTAACATTCATCATCAGATCATTTCGCATGCATACCTCATACATACAATTCACCAGGACTTGTAGTTCATGCTCGTTGTCTGCAAGAAGGGCAGCGTCATCCGCATACAAGAGACAGCTTACTGACACTCCGCTCATTTTGGCACCTACATCCAACCCTTTCAGCTCTTTCATACATTTGTCCATATACAGATTAAATAACCACGGGGCATTACGCAACCCTGTTTGACACCTTTATTGATATCAAACCAGGCTGTAAGATCTCCATTTACTCTGACACTAGCAGTGCTTTCTGTGTATAGCGACTTAATTGCCGTGATCAGTTTTGTACTTATTCCATATTCAGACAATATTTCCCACAACTTTTCTCTATTAACGTATTTAAAATAAAACATTGTTTTGGCCGAAACACTATGATACTTTAACATTTTATAACTGTTAATGAAAATACTTTGTTTTTATATCATAATTGTATTTATTTTATGACAGCTGTTTCATCAACCAATGTTGGCATCATCAGGTGTTACAATAATATATCAAATGTCAATTTTTTGTGATTTTTCGAATAATTTTCAAGGCCAAAAAATGTAAACTGAATGTTATAAATAACCAAATTCCTTCTTATTCCTCATTAGTATATAGTACATTAAAAACTTTTCCCCTGTACAATCTTGCTAAAAAATAATAATATTACCTTCAACTTTTGTCACCTTTCTTATTAATGTAATATGTGTACTTCCTGTTATTGTTTATCGTTTTTAATTGATTATATTTCATCGTTTTTGACTCTATACTATGTGTAATTGTTCCTTTTAATTATTGTTTTTATATATTTTTATTTTTTTATTATTATTTTATTATCCGCGTTTAATATTTTCTCCTATAAACAGTAACTAACCGTTCTTTTAGTTAAAATATTTAAGTACCTAACTTAATTTCAGCAAGAACTTCAAAATCATAACAAAGAAATTATTCAAATTGACATAGGAACATATAAAGATGAAGATTCGAAAAATCACGAAAATTTTACATTTGATATATTATTGTAACACCTGATGATGTCAACATTGGTTGATGAAACAGCTGTCGTAAAATAAATACAATTGTGATATAAAAACAAAGTTTTTTCATTAACAGTTAAAAAAAACAAGAAACCGACTGTGATATTATTCCGTTCCTTTACCACTTAGTCACAATTTAATTTGTTGATCTGCTTCCACTTATATTAATTTTCGAAAGCTTAACATATAATTTATTTTGGACATTATGCTTCAAAACGCTTTCAATATCCTCTCATAACTTATTCTGTTTCCGTTGCCTATTTTAATTCTGGGCCCAGAAGGGTGATAGATACCCCCTCCCGAGGGGTGATTGCTTTAATTGGGGATGTTATCAGCGTGAAATATGCCTCCCGGCGGTAGTAGGGTGCAAGGGGGTCCGAATTTAATTTGATGAACATAACCTAGATCCTGGTAGCTAGGTGTTATTATAATGACCTTAGGATGTAACTTAACTCAAGGATCTGTCTCAAAAAACTTGTGTTATTGATTATTTAAATAATTAGTTAAAACAAAAAAAGGAATTTTAGTTCAATTATTATTTCAAGATGTAGTATTGACTTTTAATTTTATTTTTTAACACTATCGCCCTCTGGCAAAATGAGACGGAACTTAATGAGCGATCTTATTCCTCCAGATAAAGGGATGATTTTAAAATATAAACACAAAAGTCCGGATCGTCCAGTTTACAACATTTGCGCCTAAAAAGAACATTATTTGTTATATATAAAAACATTATAACATTATTTGTAATATTATTTTTATTTTGTTATTTTATTTTATATCCTTGTATTTTATATAATTTGTTTTACATTTATTTTGTGGACGTTGGATGTTCGAAGCGCGGAAGATGGCCTATTGGTGGCGATGAGGTTCGCAACCCGTCACACCGCGTCTCTAGCGGGGGCAAAGAGAGAAAGATGGAATGCCGCGTCGGTTTAAGTGTGGCAGTCCATCCTTTTTGCCTACCCCTTCGGGGAGACGACGTGATGGTTAATTAGTAAGCTTACTTCATTACAGCGCTAAACAAATCGATGTAAAGGGTATTGCTACCATATTCATTCTCATGACATGTGATAGGTAGCTAATCTATCAATCGTGAGGTGGTACGCCGCCATCTTCTGGAATAACCATGATGGCAAAGAGCTACTGAAACCCGCCAGAATAAGAAAAATAAGAAATGAAGATAAACTTGCATTTATAAACAAAAAAACTGAACGCATTTTATAAAACAATATATTTATTATAAATGATAATTTTAATATTATTCAAAAAATATTTCAAATACCTGACAAAACTTAAGTGGGAGTATTAATGTTGTTTAAAGAACTTTCTAAAATTTCATTGTAAAAGTTCCACTTATTTCTGTTGTTTCTACCGGTTAATTTATATTTAGTTTTATTCCACTTGTTTATTCTAATTAGCTTCTACCTTTTTGTCCCAGAAGATGGTGGCGAGTTGCCGAACCCGGTCAAAATTAGAACAACAAGTATACTTAACTTAATGTAGGTAGGTATATTATGAAAAAAAATAATTCATGACTTCAATGAAAGTAATCAAAATTCACATTTGATTACGCGTATTTAAAATTATTTATACGGTTTATAATAGGTAAAAAAAACACGAATTTAACAATTGAAATCATATGATGTAGGTTTAAACATATTTCTAATAATTATTAAATTAAATGATATTTTTAAACTACTTCCACTTTTGTCTTTATTTCGAGAGCTACCGGTTTCGCCAGGCTCGCTGGCATCGACAGACTTTTCCTATCCGGTCCGATCCGGTCCGGTCCGGTCACCCGTTTGTCTGAAAAAATTCAGAAGTTTGCAAAACAAATCTAAATGCATTTATATCAAAATATTACAGAGACAACAAATAATTAGTAGTAATATTAGAGAAGTGTCAAATTTAAGTATTGAAATTTAATGATTATTTCAACAATAAAATTCACGCTACTCTTTAACCTAGATTTTGTATCATACCCCTCTATCGTTTGATTCTCCGTAATGACCTAACTAACTAGGAAATGTGTATTGTACATTTTCCTGGAGCTTTCATACTGCGGATAAGACCAATTTCCATTTATCCCGGCAGATCGTACTTCGCCAGGCCATTCGTGTGCTATCCAGAACAAAGGATGATGTTCTCCGAATTTCGCAATTAGAATTTTCCATGGATTATATTATAACTCTAGGATTGCCCGAGGTTAATTTGCTTTCTCTAACACTACTTTATATATGTTACTTCATATTATACTCTAACAAACGTAAATTGACTGATATTTTCAATCTTAATGACTGTTGAAAGCAATCTTGAAGGGTTGTAGAAGTAAATTTGTGTTCATCTTTATATATATAATTCATATGTACTTATCAATGAAAGCGAAAACGGCCGTTCACAATGGAGTTCTGGTCCCAACTCTAATGTATGGAAGCGAACCATGGCAGAAGAAGGATGAGAGCAGAATAAATGCGGTAGAGATGAGGTCCCTAAGACGTATGTGTGGTAGAACGAAATACGACAGAATCTCAAATGCTGATATAAGAAAGGAATGTAGAGCGGAAGAAGGTATTATGAACAAAATTATGAAAGGATTGCTGCGTTGGTTCGGACATATGGAACTCATGGATAAAGAAAGAATGGTTAAAAAAGTATATGTTAATTATGTAAATGGGGTATGAAGTCGAGACAGACCGAGGAAAATATGGCATGACCAAATTAATCAAATTTTAAAGGTTGGTCATGTTAGAAGTCGGAGGAATCGACGTGCGTGTATGACTCGTTATATGAATGTGGAGGAATCTAGAGAGGTTTGCCAGGATGGAGTAGTGTGGCGGTCCATTCTCTCTGCCTACCCCTGCGGGGAAACGGCGTGATGTTTTGTTTGTTTTTTATGTACGGGCGTATGTAGTTGAACTCCTCCTAAACGGCTAGACTGATTTTGATAGTATTTTTTTGTTAGTTTGAGTTGATCCCTGAAAGGTTTAGATTCACAATTGGTTCCAGTAGGTGGCGCTGCGATTTGTATTTTTGCGTTTTGTATTTTAAGCTCAATATGTTTTTAAAAAATACGATATGTTTTAATTCCCCCTCTAAAAGATAATGTTTAAAACTCTCGGTAGAAATTTATTATAAAAATAAACCAAACTCAATTCAGGGTCTGTTGAAATTTATGGAAACAATTATATATGTTACATAAGTAAACTAACTAACTAGCCATCACGTCGTTTCCCCAGAGTGGTAGGAAGAGAGGACCGACCGTTACACTATTTTAACCTAACATAACTTTCGCGCATCTTCTACATTCACACATTGTGACCACACGTTCGTCGATTGTTCCTACTTCGAACATTGCCGCCTTTCAGTAATTGATTAATTCGGTCATGCCATATCTTCCTTAGCCTTCCTTGACTTATTTTTTTCATTCACTTCCATACATAAGGGTCGGCACTAGAACTCAACTGGGCACTGCCATATTTGCTTCAGTCGATATATTTCCGATTGCAGTAATCAATTGCAAAATCAAAATTCGTTAGAACATACATTTGGTAGTCACAAAGTTTGAGTGATAGATACTATAATATAAATATTAAAACAGGGTATTAGTTTTCTCATTTATAAATGTATTATTAAGAAACTGGTTTATTTTTGAGTTTCTGCTTTTCGTTCATATATTTTATATCCCGATGAAAAGGGTATCTTCAGTTTTATTTAATAACCGTAATGTTTCAATGACTTATCAAATGTGAAACTTTGGATAAGCCACTTAAAATGTAATAAATTTCACTAACACGTATAAATTAGGAGTTTTAAAACATTTTTCAATAACAATATATGTAAAGAAAAATAATCTGAAAAGTCTTCTTCTTCAAGTGTCCTGTCAGGTCCCCCCAACGTTAGCGATCACCTCGGCGAACCTGTCCCTGTCCTGCACCGCTTGGAATAGCTCTCCACACTTCGGATGCCGGTCCACTCCCTCACGTTTCGCAGTCAGGACATCTGTCTCCTACCGGGTTCTCGGCGTCCCTCAATGTTCCCCTCAAATATCAGTTGGAGAAGGTGGTACTTTTCTCCATGCAGTACATGACCCTGATGTGAAATCTTCTGAACCTTGATAGTTGATAACAGCTCCTTGTCAACTCTAGCTCGCCTCAGGACTTCGGTATTGGTAACCATGTCTGTCCAGGGAATTCGGAGCATTCGGCGATAGAGCCACATTTCAAATACTTCCAGTATGTTCATTGGGTTGACTTTTAAGGTCCACGTTTCACATCTATACAATAAAACAAACCACACATAGCATTTGATCATTCTCTGGTGGAGTTTCAAGTTTATGTTATCATTGCATAAGAGTGAATTCAGTCTGAAAAGTCCTTAAATAGAAAAAAATATGTTTTGTATACATTATTTGAAAACGGAGTTTACACGACCTTAGGTTTATATTATAATTTATCTACCCTAAACATAATATACACAGGTTTTGTAGATTATTCAAAGTATTATTTGAATTCTTTTATCGTGGTTTATAGAGAGTTTAAGGTGCGGTTTTACGTTTAAAAGTAAAAAAATGACCTTTTGTTTTCACTAAGTATTTTTATCTCATCACAAAGTCATTCACCGTACAGCCAGTCAGCAGACCCGTTATCGCGGGAACGATTTGCGAACAGCTAAGAAAATTAAACGAAATGTTCCAAAAGGGGCGGCGATAAATCAGCTCGGATGTTTCACAGCGGCTGCATGCAGTTCACCTTTTTCCTTGCGGGATAGTTTTCGTGTCGCGGAAAGGGGATGCTCTCCCCCTCGGGAACAGCAATTAGTTTACCCTGCAAGAAGCGGGCAGTTTCACAAAGTGCTGTGGAAAAAAGCGCGGGAAGTAAGCGCGCATTTGTGCCAAATTAACTTTAGAATTATGCCACAGAAGAGGATGCTGGCTGCTGGCCCTGCTTGTACATAGACGCAGTGAACATTTATAGCCATGCAATCTAGTATAGAACATCAAATCTAGAATAATATGCACCTCACACAGAGTTAATTGAAAATACATGGACAAAATCGTAACAGGGAGGGGCGTGTTTTCTTACACAGAAAAGTACGTAATTGTTTTGACGAATGAAAGATGAATTATTTGTTTGATCGTGTCACGTTTTCCTCGGTCGTCCTCTATTTTAGTTCCGTTAAGATCGTTTACGTATGTATACGAAGAACCTAATTAACTGCCACCCCGAAGATTCCGAATTCGATTCCCGGCGAGGGCAGTGTGATTGTCACACTTTCGTTGGTCTGGTGTAAAATTTACGTGACAATAAAATGGCGATAGATTAGCTACCTATCACATGTCACGAGAATTATTATGATAGCTATAATATCCTTTACGTCGATTTGGCTCATGCTGTCATGATGTAAAGAGCGATTCAACACAATAATTATAATAATAATAATAATATATTTATTTCTTCAGACACAGATTTTTCACATATTCGCCTAAAGTCTCATTTCTACTGCATTTATTCTCTTTCATCCTTCTTTTACTACTTACATGCTTTACTTTCATACATAATGGTAGGTACAATGACGACCTTCGTGGCAGAGTGGTTACGAGCTCTGACTTCCATGTTGAAGGTCCTGGGTTCGATTCCCGGCGATGGCAGTGTGATTGTTACACTGTCTTTGGTCTGGTGTAGAATTCACGTGACAATAAAATGGCGATAGATTGGCTACCTATCACATGTCACGAGAATCAATATAATAGCTAAAAAATAAAAATTGTACACAGTAATTGGGTCCAAATAACCTGTTGTGTACATAAAAAAAAATAATAATAAAATAACAACCTTGTGCACTGTCATTTTAGCTTTTTGGATATGCTTTTGTTTGCAATTGCAACTTTAAGTTCACCATACACTTTTTGTCATATTAATAAAAATTATAAAATGAATTAAATAAACTTTTGTTTAAGATAATTTGAGATAAACAGCATGCATAGTATAATGAATATATCCAATCTTTCGTTTTAACAACTCAAGTTTCAGCAAGCCTCCTGCGAAGATATTTATATTTTACTTTTAACTGATATTTCATTCGTTTAGGGAATATTTCTCCAATTAATAATACTAGAGAACTTGCTCAAAATCTGGTGTATTCGAAATACCGAATAGTTTGTTTGAACTTTTGCTCCGCGATTACACAAACAATTTCTCCCCTTTCAACAATACAAACGCTTCCCTTAACTTATGTACATTTTCCTAAAAGAAAGCAAGATTTCGTTTGCATACATACGTTATGTTTTTATTTCCATAAATGTACAGGATGTTTCTTAGAGATAAATCACTTTACCAGATAAACGCATTAAACAATGCTCGAATATTTTGGCAATTATTTTTTTAGTTATTATATATTTCTATTTAAGAACTTTTACCGTAGATTTTCAATTACTCGTTAATAATGACGATGCCTTAACCGAAGTATTTTTTTTAATTTATAATAAATTTTAAAATATATTTTTTCTGTTATGCAAGACCGAGTTACAAACAAATAAACAAGTTTATTTCTATTTTTCTTTTTTATACACTTTGTTAATACAACACTTGTATTAAAAAAATAAAATTACATAGACATGTTTCGGACAAACAGTCCTTCTTAAGAATAGATACATTTTATAATATTTTTAAAAATATATCTTTACTGAAGAAGGACTGTTTGTCCGAAACATGTCTATATAATTTTATTTTTTTAATACAAGTGTTGTATAAACAAAGTGTATAAAAAAGAAAAATAGAAATAAAACCATCATAACAACACAAAGTATGGCGTATATAGAAGAAATAAACAAGTAATTCATAATTTTTCTTCACACTCAGAATCAAAACACTTTATCAATTATTTATAATATATGACTTCTATTTGATAAAATTATGGGGAAAAAATTCTATGTTTTATTACATTGTATTAAAGTTTTGTGTTTCTCCTTTCTAGCACTTTATCTAATGCCCTAGCAAGATTAATCGTGTTAAACATTTTTCTAAATTATATACGCTTAATAAGTATAGTATGATGATGTATGACATTATCAAATTAGTTAATAATTAATTTAATAACACGTTTCATAATGTTTCAATGTTTTGAAAATCATTGTCATTTCACAACATTTTTTACACTTTTTACAAACATGTTTTAAGCCAGCCATAGATGGCATTCCATAATATAGACATTTAGTGCAGAAAACAGGATTTTCGTGTGATAATGCCTTAGCTCGCAAAAGAAGGATGAAAGCAGGATAACCACCGTAGAAATGATACCATTAAGAAGAATGTGCTGGAAAACGTTGTATGATAGAATACCGAACGATGAAATAAGAGAGAAATGTAAGGCTAACTGCATCATGGATAAAATAAAAAAAAGGATCCCTGAGATGGTTTGGATATATGGAACGAACGGATTAGAGTAGAATGGTTAAAAAGTTGTACACAAGCAACGTGAGTGGAAAAAAAGCCGAGGACGACCGAGGAAAACATGGCATGAACAAATTATTCAATTACTAAAAGGCGGCCACATTCGAAGTCGTAATAAACGACGTGCGTGCATGTTACGATGTATGAATGTGGAGGTATCCCAAAAGGTATGCCAGGACAGAGCATTGTGGCGGTCCATCCTCTCTGCTTACCTCTCCGGGGGAATGGCGAAATATAATAAAATTTCTCGAAAATGCACTATTCTTTCTTAATTTTGCACTACCGGTCTATAATTTTTTTATATCTATAAATTTTGTAGCAAATTCTGAATTAGTAGCTTTGTTGGAATATGTATAACTGAATTCCATCTGATGAGTCATAATACATGTTTAACTAAAATGAAAGCAACGGAAAACTACCACATAAAAAACCTAAGTGGCATCCCATGAACAAGTAAAAATATTTCACTTTGCTGCAAACCCATCCCTGGGATAAAAAGCTCGAAATCAAGTTAAAATTTTAGAATTTGAGCATCCTGTATTTGGATATGCTAGAGCTATAATAAACATTTGTAGAATAAGCTGAATATTTCCATAAGTTCTACAAATATTCCGAATTTTAGGCTTTCCTACTGATTTTTTCCATGGCGGCGGTTTTTCTTTATGTTTTCTTGTTTGTCAGCGTAAAATTAAATATTCTCTGTTTTCCAAAACGCTTCTGAAGAGCGTGGTAATATCTTGGTTCGGTGAAATTTTATTTTTCGAATCGTCGGTACTTATCATAACTCGATAGTTGGCTGAACCGGGAAGTTAGAATCTAAAGCAAGAGACGCGTTCTTTTCTCGAAAACCATTGTTACTTTGGGTGAATTTTCTCATTTTTTGTAAAGGTTGCCAGAATTTAATTTTGTTTCGACAATATCTTAGAGTGCTTGTTCGCCCAGGTAAACATATTATGGAGAAAATTAGATTTTTTAATACGCTCTAGGCATGTTTGACAACATTATGTTGTTTTGTTTTATACTCATACTCTTAACGAAAATGTGGGTTATAAAATTCACAAAAATAAATTTCATTTCATACCTAATTGACTTATATTTTTTTTCTTTGCGTTATAAAGATCTTCTGCTTAATGCTTAAATCTAATCTTCATAGATGGCGCTGGTCTATAAATTGAAACTGACATGTGAATTGTGGTGTTGGAAATTAACATATATTTAACTTCAAAAAAAATATTGTCCGACATGGTGGTCATAAGAAAGGTGGAATGGGGAATGTTGTAATTACATAAAACGTGCGCTTAACCCAACCAATGACAGGTCATAAGTCCTGTTAACACCACCAGTTTCCAGTTTGCATCTTCGTCTCTATTGAGATAAAATTAATCCTTGAATATATTTTTTTATTTGAAACGTTTTGCAATATTTGGATATTATGCTTTTTATATATTTTTTATGATTATACTGAATATAAATAGAATAGTATTAGGAAAAAGTAGCACGATCAAATCTTAAATGTCGGTCACGTGCGCAGTCGGATAAATCGACGTGTGTACATTTTACGACATATAAATGTTGAGGAATTCAGATAACTATAACAGGAAAGAATAGTGCGGAGGTCCACTCTCCCACCTACCATTTCTGAGAAACGGCGTGAAGATTAGTTAGTTAGTTTATAAAAACAATATCTATTAAGTCCCTTACTGACTTATGTGTGGTGGAACGATGTACGACCGAATTTCAAATGCTGACATAAGAAAGGAGTGTAGAGCGGAAGAAGGTATTATTAATAAAATTATGAAAGGATCACTGCGTTTCTTTGGACATATGGAGCGTATGGATAGAGAAAGAATGGTTAAAAAATTATGCATTAAAGATGTAAATTAAAGATGTAAAAGAGTCGAGGTAGACCAAGGAAAACATACCATGACCAAATTAATCAAATTTTAAGGGTTGGTTGTTGTGACTCGTTGTATGAATGTGGAGAAAGCTAGCGATGTGTGTCAGAATAGAGAAGTGTGGCGGTCCAATTTCTCTGCCTACCCCTGTGGAAAACGGCATAATGGTTTGTCGTTGTATTTTGTAACCATTTTTCAATATAATTTTATATTTAAGACAAGTGCGTGAAAGCAATAAGTAACTAATGTGTGAATGCTCTGTGTATGATAGAGTGTCGAAAGAACATAAAAAGTGAATGCAGTGCGAATGACGGTGTTATGAAGAAAATAATGAAAGGATCATTAAGGTGGTTTGTACACATGGAAAGAATGAATGAAGAAAGATTGGTAAAAAAAAGTATATCTTAACGATGTAAATGGAACTAGAAATAGAGGAAGACCGAGGAAAACGTGGCACAATCAAATTAATCAGATATTGAATGTCGGCCACGTGAGGAGTCAGAGAAATCGACGGGCGTGCATGACACGATGTATATGTTGAGGAAGAGAGATTCTTTCTGCCTTCCCCTTCGGGGAGACGGCGTGATGGTTAGTTAGATAGTTTACAATAATAGAATATTTTTAAAACTAGTAATAAAAATAAAGGATCATTTGCAGAATATATCCCCGTAAAGTTTTTCATATAATAAGCTATTATCATATTAACTGTCAATTCCAACGGTGGCTCGGTTATATCATTCGTGTAAAAGTATATTTTCCGTATACGGGCGTCGGCATCGAGACGCCCACCCAAAGTTCTCGGATTTACTCGTACATATCCCTCGCACATATGGTACTTTACTCGTACGAGAGTCAATATTATATCATATGATAGGCGATACGTAAAGTGACCAGCTAATAAAACCATTCTACCAGCCTGTCGATACACTGATAAACGTATACATTGATGACACAAAACCTGTAATAAGACCTCAGCAATAACAAAACGCCATCTATTGATCCAGAAATAATATTACGGAGGAATAATAATGACATGTGACAGAATTATCGCCAATGAGAAATGTTTTTTGTATTCCGAAATATATCCAATCAACTTGATTCTTACGTGGGCAGCTTTTCATTTGAGAATTGATAAGTTTATAAGATAACAAAAAACGAATTGATGTAATAAACCATTTATAATAAGAAAAAAAATCTGAAGTATCTCTACATAAGAGAGTATGGTAGCTATCCGTGGCTCTATCCTACGGCATTTCTTTTGGAAATGCTTGGGACCAAATCTCTGTAGCTTCGAAGAGATGGGCATCTCATAACCTATTTCTTTAGATTACTCAGGAGATGTTTCGAGAACTCGGCCATGATGGAGGGTGGTCGGCTTTTTGTCCCTGAAAGATATCTCCGACAGAGACAGAATAGATTGTTTTACTTACCGGCCACCAAAACCAACCTGCCTCTGGTGACACCGGTATGAAAAGCAATTAATTTGCTGAACTCGGTCTCCTCGGAGATCGACGTCTTTTATATTAGTGAAAATATATTCAGAAGGCAAATACTCTTGATTTTGGAGAGTATCTTGTCTTCCTAATGTCGAACTATCTCTTGTCGTTTCTAGTAGTATACTATATACAATATATTATTTTACCCATTCTCAATAGATGCCTTGAACCTTAATTATGTAAGGTCCTATGATTAAATAAACTAATTTCATTTGATTTCATTTCATTTAAAGACTTTAATGAATATTTCTATCATAGTTTATTTATATATTTTCAGTTTAAAAAAATGCAGAGTAGATTTTACAATCTATTTCTTTAAAAGTATACAGTTATTTTGTCATATTTGTATTTTTAAGATGATAACCATAATGTATGAAATATGTATATATCGTAACGTAGACTTAAGATAAAGAATGATATAAAACTCCATATTTAATCACTAAATCTTTCTATAGACGTGCAAACATCTATTTACTCGCTCTGCTATGGGTAAAGGGATTATCAAATGCTTTGATAAGTATTTATTTTTTCTTGAATAATGATGTAAAACTCCATATTAAATAATTAATACCAATGAAAACGTCAGTTTTCTAGAAGTTTTATTATATTTTATGAGAATGACATATTCGGCCCTGCACATTTGATAATGCCTTAGAAGGGTGAAACATGTCATTCCCATAAAATATAATAAAACTAACGTTTTGATTCGTTTTAATGCTTTGATAATGAGCTAAGCGAAACATGTCTTTCCTATATAATATAATATAATACGATATACTGAAACTTCTAGACAACAATCGTTTTTATTTGTATTAAGCATTACTTTTGTTACGTTTCTTTTATCAAATAAAACTTCTTTTTTTTTCTACTTTTGAGTAAATATTTTTCGACATGTTTCGAAGGCCTTTCTCATCGGGAGAATTATAAAAAACTATTTATATCATTCTCCCGATGAAAGGTCTTAAGAATTGTTTACAATTGAATTATGTTTACATTCTGTTTTAAAAATAATCACATTCAGTCAAAAGGGAGAGAGTAGATTTAATTTTAGAGTTCGGAGTATATCAGCATCTTCCCAAAAACCTTTCAATCCATTCTTCAGACAGACAATCAAATTTTCCGATTCAAACCAAAGCTCCCTCAGGTCCTTTAAAACTCCATCCATCTAACAAGAATAATAATTTTATAATATTTAATGGAATAAGCTGATAATTTATTACAGAAACGTGCATCGAATTATCATAAAAAACCCATTTCCTTTCATATATATTCTCCTCACACAATTTTACAATTTCAGAGACAATAATTCGATTTTATAAGTACATTCTATACTGCATTTCCACAAAAGCTTTTCCAATCACGGAAAACTCACAAAAATAAACAAAGCGAATCCGCGTTCAAAAAATGACTTCCATTTGGGAATACGTAATCAGTAAGTACTGTTTCAATTGGAAGGATTCCAATTCTTATGGCAGAGAGGCGGGTGCGGAGGTGGCCTGGGGAAAAGGGTGGAAAAGAATTGGGGTTAAAAACACGATCAACCCCGTAGCTGTTGGTCGATCATATTCAAATGGCATTCTCGCTCGAAAAGAAGTCGCTTGATATGAGTAGGTACTTTGCATTCACACAGACGTAATGAGCACTTTTCGAAATTGTTCGTTAAATCTATGTCTGAGATTGTAACCAAGCTTTATCTATGACATTTTAAAATCGTTTAAATACTGCATTGTATACTCGTTCATGTATCATTAAATATTTTATAGTAATGCAAACTTTTTGTTTCAAACTTCACTTATATTTATATTTTTTTATAACTAACCAATTAATCATCACTCCATTTCCCTGGAGGGGTGGGCAATAAGGATTGGCCACCATACTCTTCTGTCCTGACACATCTCTCTAGATTCCTCTACATTCATACATCGTAAAATGCACGCTTGTCGATTTGTCAGATTTCGTTTGTGGCCTCATTTTAGTATTTGATTAATTTGGTCATGTCATAATTACCTTGGTCTTCCGCGGCTTCTCTTTCCACTCACACTGATTGTATACAACATTTTAACCATTTTTTTCTCGTTCATTTGTTTTATATGTCCATAGCAACTCAGGAATCCTTTTTTAATTTTATTTATAATGCAAACATCCGCCTTATATTTCTTCCTTATTTCGTCGTTTGGAATTCTATCAATATATCGTTTCCTCACACATTCTTCTCAGTGATCTTATTTTTACGGCATTTATCCTACTTTCATTCTTCTTTTGCCAGCTCCAAGCTTCACTTCTATATATAAGCGTTGGTACTGAAACTCCGTTGTGTACTTGCATCTTTTTATATCTTTCACAAATAGTGTTTCCAATAATTTTATATCTCCGTTTATTTTTACGCTTTTAAATTCTGTGCATATAGCACAATTTTTATAGTTTTAAATTTTAACAGTAATAATGTTGAAGTATCGTTGTGTCTCGGCCAAAACAATGGACTATTCAAAAAATAAATGTCTTACTTCCAAAAGCCAAACTACTCATGCAATGTTTAAATCTACTATGTATTTATTTTCCACTTTTCATGATATGACTAACTAGATTTATCCGGGTAAATAAACATAGCCAATACAACCCAAGTGACCAGGTTATACAGTGTTTGTATAAAGACAATATGTATTATACATTTATTTTGTTTGTTCATGATAAATCCCCTTTACAAAGAATATTGTTTATTTTAATTAATAAATTAATACGAATGAAAACGTTTGTTTCATAGAAATTTTATTACAATTTACGGGAATGACATTTGTCAACTAACTTAGGTAATATCATATTTCAAATATCTTAAACCTTTTCTTTACGGCTCGGTCAAATAAGAATCGTACCGTTAATACGGCGCGAATATTTCTAATCATTTTTTTTGTTAGAGACGTCGAAAATCAAGTCGCCGGACAAACGAATATAGTATAATGGCGGCCGGTGGGATACTTCACAGATGTGATTTACCGACAGCGCGCATGTATACCGTAATTATGACTAAGTAAAACACATTTAATTTATTATCTTTACAGATTTCTATAAATGATAGATGTAGGTAAGTATCGGAGTCAATTGTGGTTCCAAATTCTTACGATAGATGTTACTACGAATACTGCAAAGTCGCAAAACGATATATCACGGCTACCGATGTTAACGGTTAGGAAATCTTACACGTGATATGACGGCTACGAGAAATATAAAATTCCTGTAAATTATAAAAAAAAAACTTCTAGAAGATAGCCGATCTCATTCATACTATAAATTCAATATGAAGTTTTACCTCACTTTTCAAAAAACAGTAAATTTATGTGTGAAGAATCTACGAGCGTGCATGTGACGATGTATAAATATAAAGAGGAATCTATACAGGAATGTTAGGACAGAATAGTATGGCGATTCATCTTCACATCCTTTCCCTCTGGGAAACGGCGTGATGGATAGTTAGTTAATTAATTAATAAATAATGAATTTATTATTACTTGAAATACGATTTTTCCAGTAGGGTTCATTTACTTCGAAACACGTCGATAAAAATAAACTTTGAAGTAGAAAAAATGTGTTTTAATTCATAAGAATCGTATTGATATAATGAAAGACTAAAGGCGTTAGAAAGTAAGTACCTAATTAACTGATCAAGTCTTATAACTTTAAGAATACTTTCTTCTTGTTTATTAACACGTACCGCGCAAATTCATCTCCATTAGTAATATTTAGTAAAACAGGGACTGGTACTTTCATTCCGATTTAATAAAGAGCACATAATGAATAAATAAAAATAAGGGAAACGGCATGAAACCTCTACAATAACCTTCTGCTTCTTCTGGTGCCGTGTCAGGTCACCCCAACGTTGGTGATCACTGCAGCGAAAGCATCTCGGTCCCGTGCCAATTTAACGAGTTCTCCACTCTGGTAATTCCTGTCCACTCTCTTATATTTCAAAACCAGTACAACTGCCTTCTACCAACTCTTCAACATCCCTCTATTTTACCCATGATTAACAAGATCATCTAAATTAATATATTTACTAAATACGAATTTCTTCTAAATTCGCCTTCACTTCGTGTTGTGGATTCATATTTATATAACTGCACTTATTATTTTTACAACACTTAATTACATTTTTCAGAGACATGTTTCGGTTTTGATACAGATTTAAAAAGGTTGTATCATAACCGAAACATGTCTGTGAAAAGTGAATAAAAATATTAAGTGCAGTTATATTTATTTAAATACATTTGTTTTTATAATATCAAAACACTGTTTACCTCTTTGGAAAAGTGACAAAGACATTTTTTATTTTATTTATTTTTATAATAATATACTCAATCTATAGTTTGAAAAAAATGCGAGTTCGTGTAATTCTTTTGTTGAAAGAAGTTCAAATATAAATGGATATTTTTTATGGAGTAAATATTTACTCTTTCTGGTAACGAAAAAGTTGTTTCTAAAAATCTACCATGGCTCACAAAATATTGTTCCATTACAATAAAACTTTTATTTTATCTACTGTTTCTAGCATTTACGAGTTGGGTTATTTTCTAATATGGGGTAACATTGCAAGTATAGAGTGACCATAAAATTCGATGTTGTTTTGTAGCATTTCCATTAGTTACCTTTGTTCGCATAGACTCCCGTTAATGAGCAAATTACGCAAGGCAAAGATCTGTAATTGTTCCCGGCCTCCCGAATTAAATAAACCCTAGGAACGTCCTTCTATTCTCCGGAAAGGCTTCGTAATTGGTTCTGACGAGTGCCTACCAACCCGCGCAGCCAGCCAAGGCGCGCCATTTTAATTAATTGCTCTTATTTTTTTGTTTTAAAGTTTTTCAAAAATGGAGAATGCGCGTGACGTCAGAGGGACGTATGATTTATGGGGGATGATTCCATTTTATGATGAGAATATTTTTTTAATTAACTTAATTTTTTCGCGTTTTCCTCACATTTATTATTGATTCATGGTTTTGAAGATTGGCATATCTATCAAACTAATATAATTATTAATGCACATTAAAGGCGAGATTGTTTTTTTCGAATTAATTTTTTTTTACTTGTACCATATGTATGTATACAACAGGACGTTTGAACGCAATAGCTGTATACAATTTATTTTAGCTATTATATTTATTTTTATGACACCCATCCCTTTGTCCCACTGTTTCGGTTATGATACTCTTTTAAATCTGTATCATAACCGAAACATGACTCTGAAAAGTGTGATAAAGTATTGTAAAAATAATAAGTGCAGTTATATAAATATGAATCCACAACAAAAAGTGTAGGGGAATATACAAGAAATATCGTATTTTTGATAATCTTTATAATCATGTCAATTGTATCTCAATAGAGACGAAGATTTAAATTGTTTTTAAATAAATATACTTGTAAAAGATTTAAAAGTAAGGAAGATGTAAAAGATTTTCTGCTTAATACTTCCCAATCTACAAATGGGTAAATGTGCCCCATCCCTTCTTATAGGTAGCCAATCTATCGCCATTTAATTGTCACGAGAATTCTACACCAGACCAAAGACAGTGTGACAAATCAGACTGCCATTGCCGGAAATCGAACCCAGGACCTTTGGTATGGAAGTCAGAGCTCTTAACACTCTGCCACGAAGGTCGACAATTTATTTATATTACATCTATCTTCTAGGAGTTTTATTATATTTTAGATGCAATGACATGTTTTGACATTCCAAGACATTATCAAATTATCAAGGCACGTTCATTGATATTAATTATTTAAAATGGAGTTTTATTAGGTCCTTACATATGAAATTGGCGTTTTGTATGGGAGGAACATAAAGTTAATTTTTTTTAATTATAATATATATTTATTTAATCAAAGTATGTACCATTACAATCTATGCACTTTTGCCATCTCATAGGTAGTTCATCGATCCCTTTACTAAAAAAAAAACATTCGGACGGGAATCAATAAAATCTTTGAAGTCGGTTTGGACTGCCCCATCGGAGTTGAATTTTTTCCCTTGCAAGAAGTTATCCAAATTTCTAAAAAAATAGTAATGTGTTGAGGCAAGGTCCGGAGAGTACGGTGGATGTCTAAGCGAATACCGCTTATTAAATTGAACATCACTGAATTGAAATAAAGACATGATTATTTTTCCATAAAGCATATTTCTATTAATAACAATACACGAATACTCGTATACATTTACAAAAGAAATTTGTATTTTTTCCCGAAACAGGAACCAGCCGTGTTTTGCCTCTACTAAATAATATATATTCATGCCACCCTTTGCCATTTATCCTTTAGCCTCACCCACCGTATTGCTGCACCGTCACTTAATGTTAATTGTTGTTATTAATGGCTAACATCAAAACCATTAATTTTCTATTCAAATGTTCATTGGCCTATTTACATTCAATTTATCGAACCCTCCCCTGTTCTTTGCATCTTATTATATAATATATCATTGTTCAAGAAACATGAAATGATTTATTTTTATATTTTTATGTAAAAATTAAAAATATTTTAGGGACAGAGTGTAACTTGAATTAGTATTTCTATAGAGTTTACAACTTTTTATCCTATCTATCATCTGTGTGGAACATTTTTAATCAAACGAAAATTTTAATCGCGACAAAACTTTTGGATGCAAACTCAAATAAGAAGCAAACAGTGACGTCTGTAAAAAATAAATTATTTTCTTAAATACAATGATTTTATACAAATCTTTCTGCCCAGCTTTTAAATAAAAACTATTTAGTAAAATTCCACCAATGGGGTTAAGGCCTCGACCGGTTTCGGCAGGTTACTGCAATCTTCAACTGGTCCAGAAGTTTGCTGGTCCAGAAGTTGTCAAGAGCTACCGAAACCGATGGAAGCTGTAACACTAAGGGGAATTTAACTAAATGTATACATCATTTTTTGTAATAAAAAATAATCATTTTATTATTTACAATGAACTCATCTCAAATCGGCTTATTTTCTCAAAAGATATTACAAACAACAATT
Source organism: Lepidostoma basale (assembly GCA_022606425.2). Taxonomy (NCBI): domain Eukaryota; kingdom Metazoa; phylum Arthropoda; class Insecta; order Trichoptera; family Lepidostomatidae; genus Lepidostoma; species Lepidostoma basale. The sequence continues at coordinate 1,372,699 of JAHDVF020001325.1, read as the reverse complement.
AAAGTTTTAGGTATCTTTGAAGAACAGGTACTCGAAAAACATAAAAAAATATATTATACCAGGAACGCACGAGAGATGGTTCGACATTAAGAATACAAGATACTCTCCAAAGTCAAGAGTATTTGTCTTCTGAACGTACTTTCACGAATATGAAAAACGTCGATCTCCGAAGCGATCATGTTCAGCAGTTTGATTGCTCTCCCCAACAGCATCACCAGAGGCAGGTTAATACTGCATGCTGGGAGATAAGACAGTCTGTGCTGACGCTGTCGAAGATAACCATCCAAGATGACGAAATTCTCAAAGAATCCCCTGGTAAGTCTGAAGAAATGGGTAAATGTGCACCCATCCTTTCTTATCTGTAAACTATTGGTCCCTAGAATGCCCAAGAGGAATGCAGTGGGATAAAGCCACGGATAGCTACCAAACTCCTTCGTGTAGAGATATCTCAGAAATCTTTTCTGAACCCTCTCTTACATGAGCGAGTATCTCGCCTTGTGGGGACTCCATATCACCAAGCCACACTCGAGCCGGCTCCGGACCAATGAGTTATACGAAATTCGCAAAACATAGGGATTATATGTTATTGCATGAAATAATTTAATTACTATGATTAATTAATAAAAATAGCGCTCTATAAATTATCCATATTGTTATGTACTCGTATATTTTAATAGAAAATCCGCATTAAATGTTTATTAACATTTGAGAATACTTTAGCAAAGTGAAGTACTCGTATAATACTAAATTTCGTTTAAAAAATATCATCGCCAGCTACTGGATGAACCGAAAAATTTGTAAGATTCGTTGTAGATTTTTCATTTAGCCTGGAAATATTACTTAATTGGCTGTAACGGAAGAACCATCGTAAATGAGAACTCACGCTTTGTTCGGATCATTGAGAGGGCTTTCAATCTGTAACGGCTCAAAAGTCGTCATTTTCACTGGATTAAATAAAGTTTCAGAGCTTTTGAAAAAATACAAAAGATGCTTTGACAAGTTTGTCTTTGTTGGAGGCGTAATACAGGCTGGGCTCAAACATTGAAGCTTTTTTTTTACTACGCGAATTATCTTGCGAGTCAATAGATCTTACGGATGTGATGAGTATCGGTCCATTATTTTGGATAATTTGTTTCCTCCCGAACGTTTTTGAACTTTATATTTTACTTTATAATTTCAAAGAGCTTTTAATAAAAGTTCATTAATAAATTCTCTTATGTTCTCTTATCTAAAGTAGGTATAAATATGATGAGAAGGTATTAGTACTCGTATTATGTAGGTTTATATTTAATGTCTCTGTATTGTTTATATTTAATCTCAGGATCCCTGAGATGGTTTGAACATATAGAACGAATGGATGAAATGATAATGGTTAAAAAGTTGTACACAAGCAGCGTGAGTGGAAAAAGAAGCCGATCAAAACATGGCATGACTAAATTAATAAATTACTAAAAGGCGGTCACATTCGAAGTCGGAATAATCGACGTGCGTGCATTGTACGATGTACGAATGTAGAGGAAGCCCGAGAGGTATGCCAGGACAGAGCATTGTGGTGATCCATTCTCTTTGCCTACCCCTCCGGGGAAATGGCGTGATGGTTAGTTAGTTAGTTAGTTTTTTATATTTAATGTAAATTTACCAACGTATCAACGGTAATCTAGTATTATAACTAACAAAGTAAGCAACCATCACACTGTTTTTCCAGAGAGATAGGTTGATGCCGGTGGGTAGAGCAATCAAATTGCTGAACATGATCACTTCGGAGATCGACGTCTTTCATATTAGTGAAAGTACGTTCTGAATCTATCTTGTAATTCTAAAACCGAACCAAATCTCATGGTTTTATAACTAACTAACTAACTAACCATCACGCCGTCTCCCCGAAGGGGTAGGCAGAAAGAATGGACTGACACAAACTTCTTTTCTGACATATTTCTCTCGATTCCTCAACATTCATACATCGTGTCATGCACGCGCGTCGATTTCTCTGACTCCTCACATGGCCGACATTCAATATTTAATTTATTTGATCGGGCCACGTTTTCCTCGGTCTTCCTCTATTTCTGGTTCCATTTACATCATTAACATATAATTTTTTTAGCATTCTTTCTTCATTCATTCTTTTCCTATGTCCAAACCATCTTAATGATCCTTTCATTATTTTGTTCATGACACCATCATTCGTACCGCATTCACTTTTTATATTTTCATTCGACACTCTATCATACACAGAGTATCCATACATTGGTCTAAGAGATCACATTTCTACTGCATTTATTCTACTTTCATCCCATGGTTTTATATATTATATTATATTTAACCTGCTCTCAAGAGATGCCTTTAACAATAATTTCTGAACATGATCGCTTCAGGAATCCACGTATTTCATATTCATCAAAGAACGTTCAGAAGACAAGACTTTTTATTATTATTATTATAATTTTGTTGAATCGCTCTTTATATTATGACAGCATGAGCCAAATCGATGTAAAGGATATTATAGCTATCATAGTGATTCTCGTGACATGTGGTAGGTAGCTAATCTATCGTTATTTTATTGTCACGTGAATTCTACACCAGACAAAAGACAGTGTGACAATGCCACACTGCCCTCGCCGGGAATCGAACCCGGAACCTTCAGGGTGGCAGTCAATGCACCACTCGGACACGAAGGTCGTCACTTTGGAAAGCATTTTGAATTTCTAAAGTCAAACCATCTCTCATAAGCTTCTGGTATTACATATTATATTTCACTTGTTCCCAAAAGATTTTTTAAACAATAATTTGTAATATCTTTTGAGTAAATCAACTGATTTGATTTGATTTGATAATTATTTATTCCGCTCTATATTCCTTCTTTATATGGCATTTGAAATTATTATTTGATAAAACTAACTAACTAACTAAGAGGAGGGGTAGGCAGAGAGGATGGATCGCCACAATGCTTTGTCCTGGCATACCTCTCGGGATTCATCTACATTCATACATCTTACCATGCACGCACGTCGATTATTCCGACTTCGAATGTGGCTGCCTTTTAGTAATTGATTGATTTGGACATGCCATGTTTTCCTCGGTCGTCCTTGGCTTCTTTTCCCACTCACGCTGCTTGTGTACAACTTTTTAACCATTCTACTCTCATCCATTCGTTCCATATGTCCAAACCATCTCAGGGATCTTTTTTTAATTTTATTCATGATGCAGTCATCTGCCTTACATTTCTTTCTTATTTCATCGTTCGGTATTCTATCATACAACGTTTTCCCGCACATTCTTCTTAGTGATCTCATTTCTACGGCGTTTATCCTGCTTTCATCCTTCTTTTGCCAGCTCCAAGCTTCACTTCCATACGTGAGGGTTGGCACTAGAACTCCATTGTGTACTGCCATCTTTGCTTCTGTGGATATATTTCTATTTGCAGTAATGACTTTGAGCGTGTTATTAACTAATACACACACACAACAACTCTTAATCATGAAGGAGTCGGAATTCAAAATGCAAACCAAAAATTTCCATTTATTAGAATGTCGTAAAAGTTTACTCCGTCTTGCCAGCTCCAAGCTTCACTTCCATACATGAGGGTTGGCACTAGAACTCCATTGTGTACTGCTATCTTATTATTGATTATCTTAATAATAACAACATGCGTTTGATAACACAAACTTGGCACACGTTAATATATTTAGAACAAAGGATTATTCACACGGACGTAGGTGGTAAAATATAGAGATGGGCAAACTGCTAAGGACGACACAGAGGGCCGATATCCTTGCTATTGACAAACTATAGTATTATTATGTGCGAGGTCTGCCGAACAATGGGCGGGTGCTCAGACGCGGGCTGAACGGCCGCTAAATCAAACATGTCCCCCGCACTAAATGTGAACGTGTCCCGATATGAAATATGGAGAGATTGTATCTTCGGGCCAATATGGAAATATGTCAAACTTTTCCCCGTAAATCTTTTCCGCGACTGAAATAAATTTCTACGTGTGAAAAATCGTGTATTGCAGTCGTGTTGAATGTTTTATAAAATTCCATACCCTTTTGTATTAAATATTACTCCACCATTTGATTCTTCCCTGTAGAATCGCTCTTTTGAAACATCTCAAATGTAACTAACTAACTAACTAACCATCACGCCGTCTCCCCGAAGGGGTAGGCAGAAAGAATGGACTGCCACACTTTTCTTTCCTGACGTATTTCTCTCGTTTCCTCAACATTCATACATCGTGTCATGCACGCGCGTCGATTTCTCTCAGTTCTCACATGGCCGACATTCAATATTTGATTTATTTGATCGTGCCACGTTTTCCTCGGTCTTCCTCTATTTCTGGTTCCATTTACATCATTAACATATAATTTTTTTACCATTCTTTCTTCATTCATTCTTTCCATATGTCCAAACCATCTTAATGATCCTTTCATTATTTTTTTCATGACACCATCATTCGCACCGCATTCACTTCTTATATTTTCATTCGACACTCTATCATACACAGAGTATCCACACATTTGTCTAAGAGATCTCATTTTTACTGCATTTATTCTACTTTCATTCTTCTTTTGCCAGTTCCATGCTTCGCTTCCATACATGAGGGGCGGTAGAAGAACACCGAATATCTCAAATGTATCTATCTCTAATCTGGTTTTATACAGTCTAAATTTTGACAATTTATTTGAGTTTATTTTTCTCGACATGTTTCGAATGCAGAAGGCGCTTTTAAAGAGACCACGTGGGCCGCGTGGAGAATACAAAATTGTTAAAGTTGAAAACCCAAGCAGCAATAGATTACCAGGAAGGACGCTGAAGAGATGGAGAGATGGCTGGACATCATCATCCCAGGACAGCCCACCGTCACAAACAGGTCATACGACCTAAACTAAGAGGAAGAAGAAGAAGAAGTTTCGAAGGTTGACATGTTTATATCGTTCTTCCGATGATGTTTCGAAGGTTTACACCTTCATCATCACAAGAAAGATATAAACTTGTCAGATTTCGAAACATGTAGGAGAAAAATAAACTCAAGAGTGGAGAAAACAGTGTTTTAATTCATTAAAAAATTCCTCATTTTGGAATTTTTTACAACTCAATTTATATTTAAGTATTTTTCATTACGTTAGGAGAGTCGACTCTAAAAAGTGGGAAGTGGCCAGGCGAAAGTAGAGAAGTATTTTTTTTAATTCTTAACTATACCTTTGATGGTTTGGACATATGGAACCAATGTACTAGAGAAGATTGGTTAAAATGTTGTATACAAGCAGTGTGAGTAGCGGGAGAAGCCGTGGAAGACCAAGAAAAACTTTGCAGTGCCAAATTAATCAAATATTATAAGGTGGCCACATTCGAAGTCGGAAAAATCAACGATCATGCATGTTTCGATGCAGAAATGTAAAGGAAGCTAGATAGGTGTGTCAGGACAGAGCAGTATCCATCCTCGCTGATTTTCCACGGGGAAACGGCGTGATGGTTAGTTCGTTAACTATCGGTTGCATTTTTTTAAAACTAACTAATTAACCATCACGCCGTCTTTCCGAAGGGGAAGAATGGACTGTCACACTTTTCTTTCCTGAAATATTTCTTCTGGATGTTTCCGCAGTCTGGTTTTCCTTCCCTAAAAATGATCAATTTATCGAGAGCTTTAATTAATTTATTGTCTTTGGGTTGTTGGATAGTCTTATAATTTTTGTTTTATTTATGTACATCTCATTTTTTGTCGGTTTTACAGAGATTTTTATTCATATTATATATTTCTCCGTAAAACCGACAAAACGATCGCGTTTACATTATAATTTATAATGAAGTTTTACAAAATTAAACCCACAACCATCAATACGTACAATTGTATTTCCTTCAACAAAAAATGAGCCTTAATTTTTTAACCCCGATTCGTATTAACGTTTTGAATTTTAAAACGTGATACACATTTTACTAATTTTCATTTCGTTGCCAATTCTCATTCCTTAATTTTCCGGAACTGAGTCACGTAGACAATCTGAATAGGCAGCAACCTTGTTGAGCTGCCCACTCACCTCATTTCTGTGATCGTGATTTCAAAGTTTTTGATTTTAGTTAAGTAATTCCACCCCTAGTTTGCAATTATCTGATTTTATAAACTTCAAGCATTAACACTTTTGTTTTCTTTTTAAAAATGTATTTATAATATTGAAAAAATAACAAATAAAACTTTTAAAATACGCAATAAAGTTAGAAAACGATCTTACGTTTGTTGGGAAAATTATTGTATTGCATTGTGAATATTTCATGAAATGGGTGACAGAAGAAAATGAGCTTGTTAACATTTAGTTAGGAATCTAGGACTTGATTAAAATATTAATACTTCTCTGTTGCTTACTTCCTATATCCATATAGCTCTTGAAGAGTTTTAGCCTCCTTAATGATTATAGAACTGGCAAAAGAAGGACGGAAGTAAAATAAATTAAGTAGAAAAAGAGATTTCTAACAAGAATATGTGATAAATCTGTAAAATATTTAATTATATTCATTTGTTATATCTCGCCGTTATATCTCATTTCCATTGCATGTATTCTTATTTCATATTTTTTGCCAGATCCTTGCTTCATTTCTATATATAATATAACAAGAAAACCATTGATTCTGTCTTACTTCACTTTATTTATTTAATTATTAACTTCAACTTAACTTAAAATAGTACCTATACACGTACATAGCGTAGCATTATTATATAAGATTATTAATTATAAATAATCTTATAGCACTGTTAATTTTAATAATCTTATAGCTCCTTGATCCTGCGCCTTTTGCTCCCAGCAGTCTGATTCGCTAAACCTAGCTAGATCAGTCAGAACATTTTCCATTAAGGGCTATCTAGGCCTTCCTAGAGGTCTTTCTCCGGTTGGTCTTGACGCGTACTACAAAGGGTTTTCATAGCTCTGTTCTCTCCGACTCGACATACGTGCCCAATACATGCTAGGTGACCGGCTGTTCCTGTATTCATCATAAGGGGCTGCTGGGTCTTTGTACCATACTTCTCTATTAGACCATCTTCTTTCGCCTAGCCATTTCCCGTTATTTGGTATCGGCTCTCCTAATACGGCTCCGCCAAGTCTCACGATCCAGGGCTATCTGGCTGTCCAGTCCCAGTGCCTTCAGGTCGTTCTTAACTGTGGACATTCACGTTTCAGGAGGCCAATCTGGTCCCTTCTTTCCGTCTTCCAGTTGCAGGGTCTTGTGAACGATGTATTCATTGTCTCTCCTGCTCACATAGCCGTACCACCGAAGTCGACGTTCCCTAGGTTTTTTTCGCTATGGGAGCGACTTTTAGGCTAGAGTCCGTTCACGACAGGGAGATCGTTTGCAATAGTATGAATGACATTGCGTTTACAAAAAATCTAGACGCTATTTTTATTTTATTTTTTTATGATTGGAAAACCAAAAATAAATTTTCAGTAGTAAATTCAAACATTGAAATAAATAAACATGTTATTTTTTTTTTTAAACAGAAATGCTATCGGCTCAATTGTAATAATTATCAAAATTAAGTTCATTAAAATAATAATTTACTTATTAATTTTTTCTTGGAAAAGCAACTAATAATAATAATGATACTTTTTTTTCCTTTATTGGTTTTTATTATTACAATAGTTGATCCTTGCAGGTGTTTATCTCTAGTATATTATAAAATTTCTTTCTGGATTATGTATTTACACTGTACAGAGCTGACTCAGTCAATATGGGATTAATCAATAATAAAAATTATATTTCAAAAATACTCCTGCAAAACGAGTATTTTTCGAATCACCGAGTATAGGAAATGCCAAATACGTGCGGTTCTCTCCATGTCTCAGAACGTACTGACGCCGCGCGGCTCATTTGACTCGGCAACCAATCAAATTGCAAAAACTATCACCGCACTCATACATCGATACGAGATCTTCAATTTGTGAATGAACTCTACCTCTGATGTTCTCATTTCATCTTCATTTCTTCTCTATCAGACCTTGAAAAATAAAAACTGCCAAGTTCTTTCATGTTGGAATGAAAAAAAAAAAAAATTATTTTACAAAGCGTATGTTTCCCCTGCATATTCGAATACATTATATCCCCAGCCAGCAACCGAGTACACTATGTCCTCATTCAGTGTCGTACTAATCCAATTGAAGCACCCTCCCCCTTTCAACCCCAACCCCCTTCAACCCCTGCCAGAGGGAGCTCCGAAGACCTAAAAGTATTATAATTCCATTACTCCAATTAGAGTTCCATTTACCGGCCACAGCAGTAGTAACTCAGAATGCACGGATTTTAGCATTTTTCATAATAAAGGATACATTTTAGCTCCATAATGTTTTTGTATAGTGTTTTCTCTATAAAAGAACTAACAAACGAAATCTAATAATCTTTCATCTGGATTCCTAAGCAAACCTTTCAATTTATTTTGAAATTTATCCTTACAAACGCATAAACAAACGCATGGGTCTCGGGATGAATTTAGACAAGACGAAAGTCATGTATAATGAACATATTATCCCGGGATCAGTAACCGTCGATGGGTCGGCTCTCGAAGTGGTACAAGAATACACATATCTTGGCCAAATCATACAATTAGGACGAAACAATTTCGAGAAAGAAGCCAACCGAAGAATTCAGTTGGGTTGGGCGGCCTTTGGGAAATGACGTCATGTTTTCACTTCCAAAATACCACAATGTCTCAAGACTAAAGTCTTCAACCAGTGCGTTTTGCCAGTCATAACATACGGAGCCGAGACGTGGACATTGACAAAAGGTCTAGTCTACAGATTCAAGGTTGCCCAGCGCGCCATGGAAAGAGCCATGCTTGGAATAACCTTGAGGGATAGATTTAGAAACGAATTTATTCGACAACAAACCAAGGTGACTGAGGTGGCTCTACGGATAGGCGGGCTGAAGTGGCGGTGGGCTGGCCATATCTGTCGGAGAACCGACAGCCGATGGGGAAGACGGGTTCTGGAGTGGAGACCGCGTACAGGATTCCGTAGAGTTGGACGTCCCCCTGCCCGCTGGACCGACGATCTGAAGAGGATTGCTGGACATGGATGGATGGGAGCGGCAATGGATAGGGGACGGTGGAGGGCTTTGGGAGAGGCCTACATTCAGCAGTGGATGACAGACGGCTGATGATGATGATGATGATGAAACGCATAAAATTTATCGCATAAATGTATCTAAACGTTTGTATGTTTCTTGAACAATAATTTATACAAATTAAAATAAAACGTCTGTTTTCTAGAAGTTTTTTTTATTGTTACAGTTTATGGGCCTCTCTAAGGCCTTATCAAATGTCTACATAATACCGTAGAAAGACAAATCATGTTAATCCCATAAACTGCAATAAAATTTCTAGAAAACAGACGTTTTCATTCCTATTTATTACCCAAATAAATTTTTCGGAGATATATTTTTTAGTAAATGCGTTTAGTATTACTTATTTTTACTGATTTATACTTTTCTGTGAACTAGCTTAATATTTATACATATTCTTGCGAATATTTATCAATGACAACTCAATATGCTGTGGTAAAAAAAACAATCTGCATTTTCTTGAAAAGATATCTTTCGACAAATTGTTTATACTGACTCTTTGCTTTATGCTAATGTTATATACCTGTATAATGACATCATTATGTTTTATGTATTGTTTTTATTTCAATTGATATATAAGCATGTTCAAAAAAAACGGTTCATAATCTAAATTAAAATTTTATGCTTTAAAAAATATAAGAAAAAAATTAACCTTTGCATTTTATATTGGAAAACTCTTTGTTTTATTATTTTATACCTAATTTTAAAAGTAAAAATTCTAATTTTGCAAGAAAATCGGTGATTATTTTCGTGCGCGGTGTAGATAAGTGTTCTAACGAAGTAATTTGTATTAGAATGCACACTTTACCGCGGCGGCCGTCAGATGGAGCCTAGTGTCGCGTACAATTCCAAATTGAAACGTGTCCGGCATCCATATTGGGAAAATCAGCTAGAAACAATGACCTTACAAAAAAATACAGAAAATATTAAATATGGTCTTCGCAAAACTAATCTCTTGTTAATATTATGATTTGTAAAATGGCGGTTTATTCTTTGAATATATCTTCTTCTTCTTCTTCCTCAGCAAAGACCTCCTCCATTCGCTTCCACGTCACTCTGTCTTGTGCAGACTGCATCTAGGTTATTCCGACGTGTCTGTTCAGGTCATCCTTCCACCGTAGTTGCAGTCGCCCTGCATTTCTCTTTGCCGTCCACGGTCTTTAAGTCAGCTGTCTTTTTGCCCATTTGTCCATTTATATATGAATATACAAACATATTTAACAGTTGGATTTGTGTGATACTTATTTTTTTACTTGTTTCAATCCAAACAATTGGTTTGCAACAAAAAATTTTTGCAAATTCTTGGAATACCGCTTAGGCCATTAATGTGGTAGTTTCCCGTTGCTTTCCACATTTGTATACAGCAAGTTATTTGAACCTAATTACTGTGCAAAACTTTTAATCTAATTATTCTCATGATATTTGATAGGTAACTTATCTATCGCCATTTTATTGTCACGTGAATTCTACATCAAACCAATGAAGGTGAGACAATCACACTGCCATTCCCGGAATCGATCCCTGGACCTTATGTGTGGAAGTCATAGCTCTTACCCTGCCACGAAGGTCATTTATTGTGATACTATATCGTTAAATTTCCACACAAAATAAACATATCAATCATACGAGAATATTTTTGTATAATATAGAACTGTATAATATTGCAATACCGACTCAACAATCAAACTTCTGCATCAAACAGTATCCATTTGAAAAGCAAAATTTGTTACCCATTTCTCTTGCTCCTTTTTTCGTACGCCATATGGCGAGCGATTCTGGAACGACTTTTTTTTTAATTCAAACAGCCCAACTTTACGGAAGTCGAGTTCACCGAATGCACCAAAGACATTACGGAGAGGTTGCCTACCCAAAATATAGCGCTTTCGGGAAATCATTGTTCTCCCTAGCCCCTATTCGGAATTCAGTGCAAATACAGTTCCGTCATTGATTTAATTTTGTTTTGTTACCCGAGTTCCAATAGACGATACGTGGTTTATATAAATACGTGAATCATGCAGTAGTTCGGATAACCGAAAGAGTTTTATACGGGTGAGTTTAATGTGAATGATATTATTATTCAATTGCATGTTCTGAGTATAGATATGGTTAATACTTAGAATCAAACCGGGAATCAATTTAAGAAACGAAGCTTATTTACTTACATTCAATTATCTCTCAGATTATGTAAATCTGTACTTTTATGATAGAGTATCCAACGCAATAATAAGATACTTAATACGAACAAAAACGTCAGTTTTCTAGAAGTTTTATTGTATTTTATGGGAATGACATGGTTTAACATGGGAATGGCATGGTACATCCTTAACCTATTGGAACCATTAAAAATTAATAACCACAACAAAAACCTTAAGTTAACTTAAATCAATGAACAAACTAACATGTATTCAACCCCACTCCTTAATATAGTTCCGATGCATTTGATAAGATTCAAAGAACTCTTGATTCTGCACTGTATTAATTTTATATTTCAGATGCAGAAGAGAATAATACATCGATAAAGTCTACGAATCACAGGAAGTGAAATATGTAAAATCATTCATAAACCAGTTGTAAAAAATGTTTTTCTTAGAAACCCATTATTTTGTTCTACCTCAAATTAACTTTTTTAGTTTATATAATGTCATTGAGTATTCCTTAACTATGTAATCATTGTCACTAAACTTCTTAATGAGTTCTAAGAAACACTTTTCAGTACTTCTGGGCCTACCCAAATAATTATTTGTTAAAAATGTATATAGCAACATCAATTTTCGTTATTTAGTATATTATGATCCCATTTACTAGCGTATATAAACAGCAACGAAGTGAACTTTCGCCACATTTGATAATGCCTTAGAAGAGCAAAACATGTCATTCCCATAAAATATAATTAGAAAACTGACGTTTTCATTCATATTAATTATTTAATATGAAGTTTTACGTTGTTCAAGAAATAATATAACAAAATAATGCAAGGTTCATTATGATGAAAAACTGGAGCAAGTACATGTGTTTATGTACGTTTTGGTAGAATGTCAACAAAAGATGAGTGGAGAGGGATATTGAAATAATGGTGCACTTAAAGTTGTCATCGCAAACAAAAGCCTATCCAAAAAAGCTAAAATGACAGTGCACAATGGTGTTCTTGTACCGACCCTTATAAATGGAAGCGAAGCATGGAACTATCAAAATAAGGATAAAAGTAAAATAAATGCAGTAAAAACGAGATCTCTTAGACGAATGTGTGATACTCTGTGTATGATAGAGTGTCAAATGAAGTGATTGCGGTGCGAATGATTGTGGTATAAACAAAACAATGTAAGGATTTTTAAGATAGTTTGGAAACATGGAAATAATGAATGAAGGAAGAATGGTTAAAGTACTGTATGCCTAGAAAATTATTTATAATTTTGTTTCACTGTTTAGTTGTATTAACACAACCATAATGAATGCCTGTTAATATCAAGAGCACATTTTTAGACATATGTTTAAACCTTCTCACATATTAAAGTAGGTACTAGTATTCAAAAAATCTGAGCTAGGAATTCGGAGCTTTAGAAACTCGTACGTATACCCAAGAATTTCCTTAACCGGCCCTCGAACCGAACTTTAGTTTTAGATAAACTTTCCATGTTTCATCAAATAACATTCTTCGCCAAAGCAAAATTTAAACTAGCTGTCCACCAAGAGTTGGGAAAGATTTAAAAATGGAACGGGGTAAACACGAGCTGCTAGATGTAACTAGCGCTTGTTTTTTAGGTATATGAAATAGCTCTCAACGTGGTCATAGGAATTTCTCTCCCCGAATACTTGACGTTATTAGAGGTAATGTTTATACCCTAGAATGGTTTTGCTTATTATCACAAAGGAACTTCTAAACACATATTATAACCCATCGATATTTACTATTATATTACTTTTTTTCTTGTTTACAACAGGTCGTTTGAATTGAATTGAATTTTTATATGTTTTTAATTTTTGACCAGTTTTTATACAACATTTTATTTTTTGAATGTATACAAATATTTGTAGACAAATACTGGATTTTATCCATTACGGGTGTATTAATTATTAAGAATTAATTGTATCTCAATAGAGAAGAAGATGTTAATTATTTGGAAACAGAATATGTGGTGTTCGTAGAAGGGCGGAATGAGGAATGTTGTATTACATAAAGCGATCGCTTAACCAAACCAATGACAGGTCATAAGTCCTGTAAACGCCTCGACTACCATATTCTGTTTCCAAATATTTTCGTCTTCGTCTCTATTGAGATACAATAAATAATTGATGATTAATACACCCATTACGGGTAAAATCCAGTATTTGTCTACAAATATTTGTATACATTGTTTTCTAACTACTTCCAATTTTGTCTTTATTTCGACAGCGACCGGTTTTTCTAGGCTCGCTGACATCGACAGACTGGTGACACTATTGCAAACTGAGTCCTTTACATACATACAGATCAGGTGTGGTAAATATGATTCTATACCAAAATAATTATATTCAAGATAAAGACAAAAGTAAAAATATTTAATTATTATTCGAAATGAACTTTCAACTTGAGATTTCTGTAAAATCATTTGATTATCGAAAAAATCTTTTTTTAAATGTACCTGCAATATATTTAGTTAAAATCCACTAATGTTAATTTGGTCATGCCATGTTTTCCTCGGTCTGCCTCGACTCCGTACTCCATTTACATCATTAACTTTCTTAAACATTATATCTCTAACCACGCGCTCCATATGTCCGAACCAAAGCAGCGATCCTTTCATAATTTTGTTCATAATACCTTCTTCCGCTCTACATTTCTTTCTCATATCAGCACTTGAGATTCTGTCGTAATATGATCAAATTAATTAAATTTTAAAGGTTGGTCATGTTAGATTTTGGAAGAAACGACGTGCATGTATGACTCGCTGTATGAATGTGGAGGAAGCTAGAGAGGTGTGCCAGGAAAGAGAAGTGTGGCGGTCCAATCTCTCTGCCTACCCCTACAGCGAAACGGCGTGATGTTTTGTTGTTGTTGTTGTTGTTGTCCACTAATGTTTGTGTCTTCGGCCGGTTTCGGCAGCTCGATGCCATCTTCTGATCCGAAAGACGTCAACGAGCTACCAAAACGGGTCGAAAACACAAATATTAGTGAATTTTAACTAAATATACATTTCAAAAATATGTTTTACACAAATAAATGTATTAATATACATAAATAAAAGACATTTTATTCTAATGCGTTGACAAAGAGTTTGTCACGTAGCAATGATAGGTAGGGTAAAGTTTGCATAGCGTTTTAAAACCGCAATACAGTTGTATGATAACATAAAAAAATGTAACCACATGAGATTGAAATCACTCTTCTACACCAATGAAACACCGCCAATGAAACACCGCCAGTGAATGATTAAATGCTATGTGTGGTCTTTTTTTGTTGTATGAAAACTACTGGAAGCATTTGAAACATGGCTCTACCACCAAATGCTAAGAATTCTCTGGACAGACATGGTTATTAAAATTGAACTTCATTATTAAAAATTAACTTCAGCCATCAAATTTCAGATAGCAACATAAATTATTTAATTTAACTTTTTTTAGTTTTGCCTCACTTAATTGAGGAAATATTTATTTTAAGTACATGAAATCTTTACGTTGCCGAGATCGATCTTTATCGATGATTCCATACCAAAATAGTCTATTGTGAGATCTTAAGAACTTGCTCACAAAATGTCTTATAATCCAGCTATTATGTTTATCTTGATAAAACAATACACTTCACACATTCCGAAATTGAATTGTTTTCATCTAAACACTTCTGCCTAAAACAAAACAAAGAGATACACAGAATCGTTTTTTTCTGAAAGGGTCTGCAATATCTCCGTTGTTATTTGTTTTGCCCTCAGATCGTGGATATTACTGGAGAGAGCTTCTGGTACTTATCAGTACGAGTTATATATATTAACAAATTGTTTTTCGCCGAATGCTCAGAATTCTCTGAACAGACATGGTTACCAATACCTAAGTCCTGAGGCGAGCTAGAGTTGACAGGGAGCTGTTATCAACTATCATGACAGGGACAGGTTTGCTGAGGTGATCTCCAATGTTGGAGGGACCCGACAGGGCACTTGAAGAATAAGAAGCAATGATAGGTAGGGTAAAGTTTGCGTTCTAAAAGCGCAGTACAATTTATTTATTCATTTATTTATTTTGTTGTTGACGGAATTAATTCCAATACATTATTCATAATACAGATAAGTTACTTAAATCTAGGAACATTTTAAAACAGTAACAGTAAACAATTAGCCTAGGACAAGTTAAGAGGATGATCTGGAAGAGAGTAAAGAAGAAAGATTAATAGATATGTATACTAGAGATGAGCAATAAGAACACGACTGCAATTAGCTAACGACATATTTGATTATATTGTGGAAGGATTACAAGGTACAAGTAGTCTCAGTGACAAACAAATAGTAAAAGCTGCATCTGGTTTAGACAATTTAAGCGTTTGATGGAGGTCGATATTTTTTAAGTTTAGACAAAAAAGAATTTAGATTATTTAGACAATTATAACAAACACAAAGAAACAAACCATCGCGCCGTTTCTCCACAGGGGTAGGCAGAGAGAATTGACCGCCACACTACTCTATCCTGGCAAACCTCTCTAGATTCATCCACATTCATACAACGTGTCATACACGCACGTCGATTCCTGCAACTTCTAACATGACCAACCTTTAAATTTTGATTAATTTGGTCGTGCCATGTTTTCCTCGGTCTTACTCGACTCCGTACTCCATTTACATTATTAACTCTTTAAAGTATTCCATCCATCTTCGTTTTATACTGTCAAAATCAGTAATCATTCTTCCCTCGCAACTCAAAATTGCTTTCGCACAACCACTTTCGGGAGGATTCCGGGCTTTTTTAACTTTCTTCCAGAACATTTTTATATTGCTCTGAAAGTGAAATTATATGATAACATAAAAATTTTTAACTACACGAGATTAAAGATTTTTTACCATCTATATTTTACGAGTTATTTAAGAATGTTGATTTGCTATTTAATCTGGCTTCAGTTTTTCCGTTGAAATTCCCTCCAGGCGTATTAATGTCTTCAGCTTATCCTCTTGAAAAGAGAAAGAAAACGTAGTCCATTCTTTAAGTGTGTAATAAAACCGCGGGACTCTCCGAGGGCGATGGACATTTTGTAGGGGGCGGAAAGAATCGCAGACTATTGATTTGATTCGATTTTATGTCCCAGAATGTGCACTCGAGAGCGGAAACGAAAAGTCACAACACAGTCCCAATAAGCGTAAAATTTTGATTAACTTGTTTCGCTGTCATGGCGGAGATTGGATTTCATTTGCCACCATTTTTATTTTATTTCATTTGTTTACAGTCGGAATGATTGTCGTCAATTTGTGTATTTTTAAAAAACATTTGTATTCAAAGGAATCAAATTTTACGACACCCTAATAAATTGAAATTTTTGGTTCGCATTTTTAATTCCGACATCTTGATGATTAAGAGTTATTGTGTATGTATTGGTGAAAAAGTGGAAAAAAAGTATTCGTACGTACAATGGAGTTTTAGTATCAACCCTGATGTATGAAAGTTAAGTATCGAACTAAGAGGAGAAGAAAAAGAGAGCAAATTATATGCGGTAGATATGAAATCATCTAGACGTACAACAGAATTTCAAATGCTGATATAAGGAAGGAATGTAGAGCGAAATAATGTATAATAAACAAAAATATGAAAATATCATATGAAAAGCATAGATGACGAAAGAATGGTTAAAAAACTATACGTTTACGATGTAAATGGAGTACCGAGTTGTGGGAAAATGAAGAAAACTTGGCATGATAAAATTAATCATATTTTAAAGGTCGGCCAGAAGAATCGACGTGCGTATATGACTCGTTATATGAATGTGGGGGAACTAGAGAGGTGTGTCAGGATCGAGTAGTGCTGCTGTCCATTCTCTCTGCCTATCCTCTGGGGAATCTGCGTGATAGTTGTATTAATGAAAATGATATCCAGCCTCGGATATTTTATATGTATTAACTGCGTGATATGTTCCGTCTCACAATTCAAAAATCAATTTGTGAAAGATATATATCACTTTCAAGCAACGTTTTAAATAAATAATAAAAACTTACTACTATAATACATTTCGTAAAAATCAAATTGCTTTTGGACTAAGTTAATATTTTATTAAGTAAATAATTGAAAATATAATAAGTGAATGCGGTGCGAATGAATATGTTATAAACCAAATAATGAAAGTAGCATTAAGATGGTTTCGATACATGGAAATCATGAATGAAGAAAAAATGGTAAAGAATATATGTTAACGATGTTAATGGAATAAGTAATACTGGAACACCGAGGAAGTCGTGAGGAGTCGGAGAAATCGACTTGAGTACATGACACGATGTATGAATGTTGAGGAAACGACAGAAGAATGCCAGGAAAGAAATGTATGGCAGTCCATTCTTTCTGCTTACCCCTTTGGGGAGACGGCGTGATGGTTAGTTAGTTAATTTGATTAATATGGTTTTTGAGATCTTTGGAAAATCCGTGTTACTCGGCTTTCTGGACTGACGTTTCGGAGATCGTTGCAGTCTCCATTATTTCTACCCATTCCTCGTTATCATTTTTCACCATTCTTTCACTCCAGTCTTTGTTGCAGTCGGTTTAGAAAGATGAGTTACACGAATTTTCCCAAGAACCCAAAAAGCATATTGCTACCACTGGTGAAAATCATTTAATTAGCAATTATTTTTTCTTCTTCTTCCTCAGCCTATTCCCGTCCACTCCTGGACAAAGGCCTCCTCCATTTGCTTCCATGTAATTCTGTCCTGTGCAGACTGCATCCTGGTTATTCCGACGTGTCTGTTTAGATCATCCTTGCACCGTAGTTGCGGTCGCCCTGCACTTCTCTTCGCCGTCCACGGTCTCCAATTCAGCACTTAGAGACAGCAATTATTTAGGTTGGAGACAGCAATCTGATTTGGAGACAGCAATTATTTAATTAGATTAATATTATGCAATTATGTAATAAGATTAATATTTTGATATAACAGTTCCCAAAATTAACTTGTTTATGATATAATTGATCCTACTTTCATCAAACGGAAACACGCGTGTTCAATTTCAGTCACGTCTCTGGATATTTCTATATGACTTGGGTGGGGTAATTTGGGATGGTTCAGACACAGGGGAAATATTTCCGCATGGAAAAACATTAACCTGCTGGGAAAGTTATTACAAAAACGGTGAGTGTTTCTGACGACAAAGTAACAGAATACATATCCATAGAGCCGCGTATTACATTATATTACGTCTTTATAGTGTCGCATGGCTACCAACAGAGCAATATTCCATAGAAAAAATTAGATTTAGATCTTTCCTGCTTCGGGGTATAATTAATTTATTCTTATATCCTCATTTCACATTCAAATTACATTGAAACATCACACAAAACTTCTCTGGGTGTAATAATGTTCTTATTTCATTTGAACTTCTTCTTCTTGGCTATCCTCGGATAATGATCTCCACCCACCCCTTCATCTCTTCGGCGGCCTTTTTGGTAGTCGCTTGAAGTACTTTTCGATATATGCTTGGGCTTGGACTTGGATCTCCTGTTTCATTATTTTATTATAGGTTTCAATATATTTTTTTATATAATTTACATTTAAATTTTCGTATGAAGCATTCACTTTGTAATAAGTCATTTAAATTTTTTTTATGATTTACATTTAAAATAAAATAGAAATAAAAACACTGCACTTTGTTTTTCACCACTATGCGGTTATTTTAATTGCCGACTAGTTTCGCTTGTACCCAAGCTTCCTCGGGGCTTCGTAATAACAGGTTGTTACGTTATTACGAAGTAATAACAGTTTGTTACGTTATTAGTAATAACAGGTTGTTACGTTGTTACGAACCTGTTTTTACGAAGCCCTCAGGAGGCTTGGGTACAAGCGAAACTAGTCGGCAATTACAATAATCTCATAGTGGTGAAAAACAAAGTGCAGTGTTTTTATTTCTTTTTTATTTTAAATATTAATAATTTTAAAAAATTATATATATTTCTAAATCACTTTGGCTTTACTGCTGGCTGGTTTCAAATATAAGTCACACACTGACAAAGATTGAAGTTATCTTCGACAGCGTCAGCACAGACTTTTTTATCTTCCAGAATGCAGAACTAACCTGTCTCTGGTAATGCCGGTGGGATGAGCAATCAATCTGCTAAATATGATCGCTTTGGAGATCTACGTCTTTCATATTCATGAAAGTACGTTCAGAGGACAAGAGTCAGCGAGAATCGGAGAGGTGGAGAGAAAATTATGGGAAGAAAGCTGGACGTTTTCATCACAGGACGAAATTTGATCTCCTGTCTAAACAAATCTCAAGATCAAAATAAATGAGAAAAAGTAGAAGAAGAAAAACAGAAATTTACAGTGATGTAAAGTATTACAATAAAAATTATTAATGTGAATATATATTTATTGTTTCTTGAACAATGATGTTAAACTCCATATTAAATTATTAATACAAATAAAAACGTTAGTTTTTCTAGAATTTTTATTATATTTTTTGTGAATGACATGTTTCTTCCTTCTAAGGCATTATCAAATGTGATACATTTGAAATGTGGTACATTTGATAATACCTTAGAAGGACAAAACGTGTCATTCCCATAACATATAATAAAACTTCTAGAAAAGTGACGTTTTCATTCGTATTAATTAATATGAATATAGTTTAAATTGCCTATAAATTCGTAAATATAAATCGATTTTACAGTTACTGAAATAATGGTGATAAACCAATCATATCCACGAAAATGACATTCGTCCCGGAAATTTTGAATTCCAAAATGCCAGTCAGTATGGAGCCATTTCCGCAGTACAAGCCGGTATCAATCACACGCGGAGGTGGGTACTCTGTATTCAATGACGCAAAATAAAATAGACGCACCTGACAGACAGCATCCGCCGCCGAGACTTTAAACTCCGCCCGAATTTTCAGGCACGAGTTCCCGCCGAAATCCCTTTGCGCTCCTCTATTTTTTCGCCTTTCCCGCCCAAATCCCGACATGCGGGTCTATAAGGAAAGAATAAAGACTTCACTTGTCTATTTTATCCAGCAGAGGGAATACATAACAAGTCGTATGAACATTTAAGTTATGGTTTCGAAGTAATCCGCGCTACTCCATTCGTGAAAATATTGTTTTCTTTGGATAAGCTTTAGATGGTAGCGATCTCATATAGTATAAGTGTTATGTGCAGTGTGTTTACGCGTATACTTTTTTTTCTCATTCCTTCCATATGATAGTGTCAAGATGTTTTTTTGTACAGTCGGCACAAATAACGTCACCCGCAGAAAGAAACGCGTGGAGACTATTATTTGTTTGATACGTATCATTTGCGGAACCCTGTGCGAGATTGCGCCTATATATATAACTTAAAATTATTGCTCGAGTAATTTATTTGAGAAAATGCTTATTTGCCAAATATTAAGAAAATCCTGTTACCATTCACACTCATTTTATCGTTATATTAGCAAAATTCCATGCAAAATTAATTTTTTTTTAAGAATTAAAAAAAAACATTATCGGTGTGTTATATATATTACAAAAAAATTATAACAATCGTTTATATTCAATGACCTTTTTTATCGAAAATCAAACAGAAACTTTATTTTTTATATATATTATTTATATAAACCCATTAATAATTCATTGTTTTTTTAGTCCCTGTAATTCCTTCTTCAATAATTTTTCAAATGAATCCTTTGGTACTTGTATTGTGCTAAAATTATTTTTGGTCATTTTATATATTTTTTTCAATGATGACGTGTCGAAGAAATAAACACGAAAATGGTATAACAGTGTTTTTATTAAAAAATATATTAGGTTCATACAAAAATTATCAATATTTAAGTTCCGAAACATAAGACAAGTGAGTGGCCGACTTGAGAACTGTCGATATGTCTCACGTAGCTAAAACTAACTAACTAACTAACCATCACGCCGTCTCCCCGAAGGGGTAAGCAGAAAGAATGGACTGCCACACTTTTCTTTCCTGACACATTTGTCTCGATTCCTCAACATTCATACATCGTTTCATGCACGCGCGTCGATTTCTCTGACTCCTCACATGGCCGACATTCAATATTTGATTTATTTGATCGTGCCACGTAGCTAAGAATTGAAAATTTATCTGAAAAGTACTAGTCTTCTTTTTCGTGACTTTAGTGATGATGTTTTATTAATTAAAGATTTTTTTAAGTGAGAATGAAAAAAAAATGTAATCGTATTCCCGATTATAAAGGTACGAAATCTGTCAAAATTGTCGAGAAAAATAAGCTCAACGTGGATAAACTAATATGGTAATTCATAAAACATTGTCATCACAAAATTATACAATGTTATCGCCTTTTAGACAAACGTGTAGTAAATTGTATATCTTAAATGCAAATATGAAAGGTGAATGAAGTGTCAATGAAAGTGTTGTGAACAAAATAATAAGGGTGTCATTAAAATGAGTTGTAAAAATGGAATGAAAGATAAAATAATAATGAAAGTATATGTAAACGACGTATACGGAATAAGAATTTTTATCAGTAACAGCCTCTTTCGGGCGTCCATTGCGTGCATCGTCTTCGATGCTCATTTCGCCTCGTTTAAATTTAGCAAACCACTTCCCAACGGTTAATTTTTCTGGTGCAGAGTTCGAATAATGTTTATCAAGCCAAGCCTTAGCTTCAACAGTATTTTTTTTTCGCCAAAAAGCAATGCTTCGTTAACACACGTTCTTTTTTATCCATTTTTTTTTTCACAATAACAAAAGTAGTTTCACTCACAATGCTACATCTCACGACAGCTGGCAAATTTATACACGGATCCTTTTAAGGTTGGTACTAACTAAAAACCATATGGATTTATTTCTATTAACACCATCTATGTGTCAGCCTACGAACTTTTCAGCCCAACTGTTGTAACAATTTATTTGTATGAGTTTGTCGCATCAGCTATTTCGCCCAAATATGTTGTCATCATCAGGTGTTATATAAACAGCTCTTGGATTACATTACAGTAATTCTTACTTACAACAACTCTTACAAAATGTTATAACGCTGTTTCAAATGTATACATTTAATAGTATGAGCAAGCTCGAGAAGTCTGTCATGTGATTAAGTGTAAAGCTTTCTGTTTCTGAGGCTGCCATTTTGTAAAGTTGCTACTTATTTAAAATCGAAGGTATTTATTATATATTAATAAAATCATGAAATCTAGGTTAAATTGTGTTATGTCCTTCGCGTGTAATCCTGGGAGACGGAATTAATAATATGCCTCAAGGACTATAGAGAAACGTGTTCCCTTTTCCGAAGGCCGGGGCTGCGAATCCAAACGGCTTCTTATGGCGAGAGTTCACCCCCGGCTTATGGGGGATCACAGAGAGCCGAGTTTATGGGAAACGCCGCAAGATGTCTATATTGTTCCGGAGAATAGGCAATGTGTTGAGCCGCGCTATTTTCTCGCCCATATAGGACGAGGGTAGGAGCGACACATTCAGATTAATGTGATTAGAGTACTCTGAAAAATAAAATACTTCTGTGAACTGGTTTGTGTGGGGGTTGTTTATCGTTTAATCAATGCAGAAATAACGTATTCGCTTTGTATTGAAATTATTTACAAATTAAACATACTTCTCAATTGTTTAAATTCACGGTCTCATCAATTTATACAATCATTTAAACTGTTTAATTAAATAACTTTGTTTTTTATATCACAATTGTATTTTATTTTACGCCACAGGGGTTTCATCAACCTATGTTGACATCATCAGGTGTTACAATGATGATAATGTCAACATACATTGATAAAACAGCTGTCGCGTAAAATAAAATACAATTGTGATACAAAAACAAAGTTATTTAATTTAATAGTTTAAAATGTTAAGGTATCATAGTGTTTCTGCCAAAACAATGGACAATCATTTAATATTATCATAATATTAAATGATTGCCCTAATCCCTAAAATTTAAAACCTAAATTTAAAATTATATCCCTTAATCCCTACATTTTAAAACATCAAAAGGAAAATAGAACAGTAGTTTTTAATACGTGTTTTTATTTTTTATATACTTTGTATATACAACACTAACTTTAAAAAAAAATAACATATCAGACATGTTTCGGACAACCGGTCCTTCTTTAGTGATACGTATTATAAAAATACATATTTAAAATATTATAAAATTGTTTACAAATATGATCAGTTTTGACAGATGTTATAAAGATTTATTTTGGAACGTTTATGCTTTTGTTATAACAAACATTATGAATCAGTTTAAAATTGAAAATAATAATTTAAAGTTCTTATTGGGGTTCAGGAAATCTACTTACTTACAACATTTATAATACTTACAACAAAGGAAATAAATCAAAGATTGGACTTGACAATCTTTGATTTATTTCCTTTGTTGTAAGTAATTTACTGAACCCCAATAAGAACTTTAAATTATTATTTTAAATTTTAAATTGATTCATAATATTAGTATAAACAAAAGCATAAACGTTCTAAAATAAATTTTTATAACATCTGTCAATAGTGATCATATTATTTGTAGACAATTTTATAATATTTTTTTAATATGTATCTTTATAATACGTATCACTGAAGAAGGACCGGTTGTCCGAAACATGTCTGATAAGTAAACAAATTTTTAATTTAGTGTTGTATATACAAATTATATAAAAAAAAAAGACGAATTAAAAACTACGGTTCAATTTTTCTTTTTATGTTTTAAATTTAGGGATTTATTTGCAGCAAATTTAACATTTTTGCTGGTTCTCAACGGTGCATTATGCCTAAAAGTGGTAGTTTCCCGATTTTTCCCACATTTCTACGTACAAAAGTTTAGTAAAATCCAATAGCGTTATACAACTTTCTAGCTATTGATTATCATGAATTGTGATAGGTTGCTAGTCTTTCGCCATTTTATTATCTGTTAATTTTACCAGACTAAATACAACGTGATTTATTTTCTACAGTATCATCGCCGAAAATCGAACCCGGGACCTTTGGTGTGACAGTCGTAGCTGTAACCATTCTATCACGAAGGCCGTTAACATTATTCTAGTTGCAACCCGCAAAATATCTATGGAAGCTTTAATGCAAAAAAAATCCATCCACGTTTAAATTTCACAGTTAACAATACCAAATTGATATCTTTTTGTTTTCTTCACTTTTGTCATATAAAAATAATCAGAAAAAAAAACAAAATTAGGTTAAGAATCAGAACAAAATTCAAAGAAGTATTCCTATTTCGCTCTCTCAAAGTATGGCGAACATAGAAGAAATAGCTTTGAATTTTATAAATAATAGTGTGTTTTAAAAAAATCAATTATGAATCCACAGCGCATAATGGTGAATTAACAAAAAATAAAAATAAACTTTAAAAATATATATAAGGGGTAAAAAAATCCAGTTTTAAAGTTATTTCTTATATTATAATATATGGGGGTCAAATATACTATAAGTTAGGCGGCTTGCACGTATCTACGTTTTACATTTCTGCCGACTAGCCGAAAACGAAAACACTTTTACGCCATTTTTGGCTTTAAATTTTCCATTTTATATGTTGTATCCGCTCCATAACTGTAATCTCCCCGCGGCACGAGAATAAAATGTTATATTTATTGCGCTTCCATAAATTATTCCGTAATAATTTTCGTCGTTGAGCATAAATCAGACCCTTTAGGTAACATTTGGAGGTGAAAAAATTATAGGTCATTAATTTGTACATGCTACTACAGTCCTTAACAAACCCATTTCACTTCTGGCTCAAACAAAACGATCATTCTTCCAGTCTGGCAGGCCGCACAGACCATGGGCGGCGCTGTGTCAAGGCAATTTCCATATTAACCTTCCGTCGGGCGCAATAATTTGTGCGCTTGATTCCAGGACCAATGCGCTTGATGAGCACGTATTCAAAAAATACAATTAACACCTAATTTAGTTTATGTATACAACTACTAAGTGATGAATATTGTTATTCAGAGTGTCTTAACTAACTAACAGTAGGCGCTGTGTCAAGGCAATTTCTATATTAACCTTCCGTCGTGCGCAATAATTTGTGCGCTTGATTCCAGGACCAATGTGCTTGGTGAGCACGCATTCAAAAAATGCAATAAACACCTTAATTAGTTTATGTATACAACTACTAAGTGATGAATATTATTATTCAGAGTGTCGAACTAACTAACAGTAGGCTATGTCAAGGCAATTTCTATATTAACCTTCCGTCGGGCGCAATACGATTATATTGAGCCTCGTTTTTGTTATGTCTTTCTCTATTTCTTGTTACATTTACGTCGTTTAGATATACTTTCTTTTTCATTCTTTCCATAAGTCCAAACCATATTAATGACGCTTTCATTATGTTGTTCATTACACTGTCATTCGCACTGCATTCACTTCTTATATATGCATTGATACTCTCATATACAAATTGACCACACGTTCGTCTAAGAGATCCCTTTTCTTTTTCTGCCAGTTCCATGTTTCGCTTTCATATATAATTATGGTTATATGGTATTTAACCTACGCACTTTTGACATAATTTATTTTAACGAAATCAATTATATAACTCTTGTTCTTGTCGTTCACTAAAAAATTTTATCATTTTAATAATCGTTTTATTTTTCTCTTTTTCAGGTAAGTCAAAATTTTCTTCACACATTTTTAAAAAGCTGAGATAATCTATAAAATTTCTTCACTAAGTAAGTATTTTTTAAATATGTATTTGCCATCACTTGTGTTATGGATTCTAGCTAAGCTTAGAGCTTATTGAAAATATAATATAATATAACTGTTTAAATAAATAAAACTTTGTTATAAATATCACAATCGACTATATTTATTTTGTCGCGACAGCTGTTTCGCTAACCGAGCATCGTCAGGTCTTACAACCTTGTTGATTGTAAGATCTGACGATGCTAACATCGGTTAGCGAAACAGCTGTCGCGAAAAAATATAATCAATTGTAATATTTATAAAAAAAAAAATTAATTTCAACAGTTAATGATGTTGAAATCAGAGTGTTTCCGTCAAAATAATGGATTATCTGAAAATGTTTATTTATTTACAATATATGAAGAGGTAAATTTTAATTATCAATTATTATTAATATTACATTGCTATAATATGAAAATATCTACATTGATGAATAAATAGAAAATAAAGTTTTTGATCATCTTTAAGCAAAAAATTATAATAGTTTATATTATAATGTAATTCTATTCTGTTCTTTCTTCCAATATCGTTTTTACTCGTATTTAGTTATTATTTATTCGTTTCGAATTCTTTACTTTCGTCAAGAGGGAGTATTCTGGCATTGAAACTAACTAATTAACTACCTATCACGTCGTTTTCCCTGAGGGATAGACAGAGAGGATGGTCCACCACACTCCGCTGTCCTGACATACCTCACAAGCTTCCTTTACATTCATACGTATTAAAACGCATACTCGTCGATTTTTTTTTAAATTTAAATGAGGCACAATTTCAACAATTGATTGATTCGATCATATCATATAGTCGACCTGACTGAGGCATTCGACCGAGTGAGACTTAATGAAGTATTGGATGTCCTGTTGGAAAGAAATGTAGCTCACAACGTCATAAATACTATACGAGAACTCAATACAAAATACAAAGATGTTGTGAGATAGACAGAAGATACTAGAATGCGCACGTACAGAGGATGGATCCCTCCAGAATCTAATGCTATGTGGCGTATCAGATTCCGTCCTTCCGGAAGACCGCCAAAGAGATAAAGGGATAGCTGGGAAATGGGATACCTTCCAAGAGAGGCCAGCCAGATTAGAAGAACAGACCAAAGGTCTAAAAGAAGAAGAAAAAGATCGTATCATGTTTTCTTCTGCCGACTTCGGCTTCTTCTTTCCATTCACACTAATTGTACACAATATTTTAACCATTCTTCTCTCATACATTTGGTCCATATGTCCAATCCATCTAAGTGATATTTTTGGGTTTACTTATGTTCTTATCCGCTTTATATTTCTACCTTATTTCCTCGTTTGGTATTCTAACATAAAATACATCGTTTTCCCGCGCATTTTTATCAGTACTCTAGCTTTGAAATTGATTATGAAGTACACTAGCTTTGAAAAAATTTCGGGTCTCAATTATTTTATCATGGCTTGTAATTGGGATATCTTCCCTGAAGGCTACACGTACAAATTCGATTTATATTAATAAAAAAAAACAATTTAGAAAAAGCATTAGCAATGTCCTATCGTATTTTACTAATAATATTATATTAATGAGAGATATCCTTAGGTAATTATAATAATACACATGTTACATATAATAAATTATGGATACGGAGCAACGGTACATATCCAATCTGTACTTATTTAAAAAAAAAAAAACTTGTAATATTTGTATCTAAACCACTTTATTTGTTATTAACGCCAACCGGTTTCGCTCCCGCTGGAGCTTCATCAGGGTAACAGAATATATCAAACGTAAAATCAGAGAATAACCATATAAAAAAGATATATAAAATGTAGGGCAGAAAGAGGAGTAAGAAAAAATGTGCACGAGGACAAATGGAATGTTAAAACGGTGAGTCAAGATCATTAGGGAAAAATATGGAGAATTTATAATTCATATTCTAATGGTGGACAGGGGAGTTCCATTGTTTTGTGGGAATATTTAAAATGGGGAACATGGCTAAAATGGGGCTATGGGAAATATTAATTACGAATATATTTTTTTTCTTTCTTAATTTCTAGTGCTTCCAAGTTGTCTAATTTTATACCCGGGGAATTATGAAGTATTTTAGGCCAGAATCTTTAAGAAATGTGTGGTTTTTCTCTAACAGTAGGCGTACTCAGAAAAACCGTCACTATTCAAACATCCGAGATTTTCCTTCATCCTTACTTTACATTTACACAAAAAAATATCGCAGCTTCTCTCTTATTGTATATTACGGCATGTTTTTTTTTATCGAGTAAAAACTCGGTATCCAATGACAGTCCTCATCACAAGTAGCTTTTCCCAGAATCTCTAAACTTTCAAAAAGTTTACGACTACTTGAAACGCGACGTCAATAACGTTAGTTAGTAAACTTATATTAACTTCGCTTTTCGAATATATTTTTTTTAATCATTGCGAATACCACTTATTAAATTAAACATCACCGAATTGAAATAAAGACATGTTTATTTTTCTATACGGCGTATTAATAATAATACAAGAATAAACATTTACAAATAAAATTTACATTTTTTCCCGAAACAAGAACAAATCGTGTTTTGTCTTTACTGAATAATATAATATACATGCCACCCTTTGCCATTTATCCTTTAGCTTCACCCACCGTATTGCTGCACTGTCACTTAATGCTAATTGTTGTTATTAATGGCTAACATCAAAACCATTAATTTTCTATTCAAATGTTCATTGGCCTATTTACATTCAAATTATCGAACCCTCCCCTGTTCTTTGCATCTTATCATACTTTACTCAATTTGAAATAGCAAACAACTCAACTAAAAAAAACCTTTAAGAATTATAACAATACTTTTAAACACTTAAGTCATTTGTTTTTACATCGCTTCATTTTTATCTCAAACCTACCGGCTACTCTCCTGCCATAGCTTCGTCAGGGTTAAAAAACAAACTGTTTGTTTTTGCTCCATAACCAGTTGGTTCGACAAAACAAAAGAAAGCACTGCGAAAACAAATTAAACAAGTGTTTTTAACAGCAACAACAACAACAACAAACCATCGCGCCGTTTCCCCGCAGGGGTAGGCAGAGAGAATGGACCGCCACACTACTCTTTCCTGACACACCTCTCTAGTTTGCTCCACATTCAAACAACGAGTTATACACGCATGTCGATTCTTCCGAATTTTTACATGACCAATCTTTAAAATTCGATTAATTTGATCATGCCATGTTTTCCTCGATCTACCTCGACTCTGCAGTCAATTTACATCGTTAACGTATGCTTTATTAACCACGTATACTTTATTAACTATTTTTAAAGCTCCATTCACATTGTTACCCGAACCAACCCTTCTTTCAACGTCACTATGCGTTTGGTCATCCGCTGTGCTATCTAAATACAAAAGTTTACTCACCTGTTCCAAGTTTTCTTCGTTCATACTTATGTTTTTAATATAGTTTAGTAATGTCACACCACAAATTAACTGATATGATATGAATGTAACTTAGTTAGTTCCATCTTAATAATTTTTCAGCAATATTTCTTCATGTCAACAATTAGAACATATGGAAATAAGTTGTCAGCAATGGTTCTTTTTAACTTTCTATTAACTAAGCAGTTTTGCTTACGATCCTTCTAGGCGCCCTTCCAGTGAAACTAACCGCGACCAAGGGCGGGCAAGAGTGACTTTACAATTCAATTTCCTAAATGAAAGCTCATCGAATTAGGTGTCTTTCCACCCTGCCATTTGAATATAGCAATTGTCTTTGCGATTTATGACCTAATAAATTAGGCCACCATTCCTCTTGGTTTCGTTGTTACGTAACCTTTAAAAGATAGAAGTTCATTGGTTTTTGGACGTCTTAGATTTTATTACTTAAAGATTGGTTGTTTCGCGTTTTACCTCTTCATTACAGTTATTTATTTAAACTATAGATCTTCCATCACATCACGCCAGCTTCCCTGGCGTTATATAACTATTGAAATAACCATTAAAATCTGAATTAGAAATTCTCCATAATTTTTCCCTAATGAGCATGACTCACCGTCTTTACAGTCTATTCGTCGTCGCACTCACTTCATTCTACTCCCACTCTTTCCCAGTCCACATTATATTTATTTCTTCAAAGTTTGTTCTCTGATTTTTATATTTAGTTTACTCTCTCACCCTAACGAAGCTCCGGCGGGAGCGAAACCGGTTGGTATTACCAAATAAAGTGGTGTTAATACAAATTACTAAAAGTGTATTAATATTTTATTTAATAATCTCACACTACAAATTAAGTGCTTCATAGGAAAGTTTTAAAGAATACCTTCTTACTAAACAAGCGAAATAAATTAATACGAAATAAATTGATACGAATTAACACAACCAACACGAATGAATGTCTTCTAGAAGTTTTATAATATTTTATGCGAATGACATATTTCGCCTTGCTGAGACATTATGAAAATACATGTTTCGTTCATGCGATATTGTTTCGACATTAATATGAAAGATAATAAAACTTATAGATAACAGACATTTGCAGTCGTATTAATTTTTTAATATGGAGTATTGTATCATTGTTCAAGAAAAGATAAACAATGTTACCAAAATAAATAAAATTATTTCTCAACCAATCGTATAAAATTACAAATTTTAATGTTAAGTTTGAGTGAATACGTCTGTTTCCTAGAAGTTTTATTTTAATTTATATGAGTGCCATATTTTTCTTTGCTAAACATTTGATTATGTACTCGTATGTAATAACATTATCTTAATAAATTTTTAAATAATTGTTTATCAAACGGACATAAAAATGATCAACTCTTACAATATATGGTTTTATGAATTATTTTAAGTGTTGATTTATAATATATAACAAAGCTAAAGCAACAAAAATTACATCGATAAGAGAAAATAATTTTGGTCTATGACCAAATCCGGCCAGCCAGTATCATCAATCCGACCCGTGACAGCTAATGACCAGTGTCTTCAATCAGGCTAGATTAGTTTAGAAATTATAGATAATGGCAGGAAAATTAAAACGGTTTTGGCCCTGGAACTTATTGGAGTAATCAGTATGGCTCTAAGGCTGGAATGTTTAGAGACCCCTGGTCTATGGTAATAATTTACCCGATTTGTGTATGCTATTAAATTATAAAACTACCTGTGAACTTATATATTTGATTGAATTTCAACTAACTCTGTTGATTCCCATGAAATGTTACATCCACCATCTCATCCTGAAATAACAATGATTTTAAATTTGTAAAACTTCAATTGTTTGAAGGAAACTTTCTCCGAGGCACGCCCCATTAGGAGCAAAACGAATTACCGCCATTAATATTGACAGAAAGGGCCGAGCGGGCAGAACGGTTTAAAGAACTTCGGGAGAGAGCAAGTTCCTACCGTAAACCAAAACTTAAACATTGAATTTAGTACATCCCTAATGGAGGACGGACCCCCGAAACGCGAGCGGACCGCACTAACGAGAACATGTCTTTAGAATCAAGTCTGAAAAGAACTCGAAGTCAACTTGGAAAATTTACTGCTCCAATTTTGGCAACTTAATTTTCATTTAAATGTATAGGAAAAGAGAAAAATAATGGTTAATAGGATTATCAAGACGTTAAATATGAAATCTGTTAATTATTAGTGGGAATATGCGTATATTGAACAGAAAATTAATGTTAATGCTATTAGAAATAGCGATGTAAGTAATTACTATGAAGCTTGGAGCTGGCAAAAGAAGGATGAAAGCAGGATAAACGCCGTAGAAATGAGATCACTAAGAAGAATGTGCGGTAAAAAGCTGTATGATAGAATACCGAACGATGAAATAAGATCGAAATGTAAGGCAGATGACTGCATCATGGATAAAATTAAAAAAGGATCCTTGAGATGGTTTGGACATATGGAACGAATGGATGAGAGTAGAATGGTTAAAAAGTTGTACACAAGCAGCGTGAGTGGAAAAAGGAGCCGAGGACGACCGAGGAAAACATGGCATTCCCAAATTAATCAATTACTAAAAGGCGGCCACATTCGAAGTCGGAATAATCGACGTGCGTGCATGGTACGATGTATGAATGTAGAGGAATCCCAAGAGGTATGTGCTAGGACAGAGCATTGTGGCGATCCACCCTCTCTGCCTACACCTCCGGAGAAATGGTGTGATGGTTAGTTAGTTAGTTAGTATATTTCTTAATATGTACTCAATTTTGTGCTATCATTCTTCATAACTTCTGTAATCATGTAAAATACATATGTATAAAATATATATTATTTTTATGATATTTGATCAAAAATAAATAAATTCACTTTGATAAATTTTTTTTGTGTCTCTCAAAAGCAGATTTTTTTCCTCTCTTTATAACTAACTTACCATCACGCCTGCCGTGGAATGGACTGCCGACTTTATCCGATGCGGCACTCCATCCTTCTCATTTCGCCCGGCAGGAGACGCGGTGTGATGGGATGCGAACCTCATCACCACCAATAGGCATTTCTATTAATTATTTTGATAAAAATGTAATCAAATAATGAAATGTAATTGGGCATTTTAGTTTTAGGTTTATATTTTTACTATTCTCTGATATTACTGTATATGTTTATATTGTATAACATTACTTTGTCCCATAATGAGTAATCTACTCATGGGAATATAATAAAATGTTGTATGTTTGTAAAATTAATAAAAAAAAAGTTTCAAATAAGTTTTAAATGTTTATTTAAAGACTTAGTTGATATTAGATGTAAAAAAAAATATTATGCTCCAATATAATATTAAATTTTATTATCAAAACCAAAAATAAATTTTCATTTTGACTCTATTATTTTTTTTAATTTTTCAACCGACATTAGCAGCAATACTAAAATTATTTTAAATATCAAAATATGATGGTGTCATCTATAAACATTAATTTTAAAAGACCAACAGCAAGAATAAGTTCTTGGTATCAAAGGTATTGATGACGAAAGAACCTGTTTTTTTTGTCATTTTTAGTTTATTTTTCTCGAAATGTTTCGAAGGCTTTTACACCTTCATCAATCAATTTAATCAATACAATCTCATATAAAAACTTAAAAGTGGAAAAAACAATGTTTATATAAAAAAAATCGTCATTATTAATTTCATTGACAGTCAGGAAACATACTTTATTAAAATTTGAACGATGCTCTAGCGTAAGAAGAACTAATGTTGTATACTTAGGAAAGTGAAAATAACTTTATACTGTTAATGAATAAACTTTGTTTTTGTATCCCCAATTGTATTTTATTTTATAGAAATAAATACACATAAAGATTCGAAAATTCACGAAAATTTGACATTTGATATATTATTGTAACACCTGATGATGTCAACATTGGTTGATTAAACAGCTGTCGCGTAAATTAAAATACAATTGTGATACAAAAAAACAAAGTTATTTATTAACAGTTTTAAATGTTAAGGTGTCATGGTGTTTCGGCCAAAACAACGGAAAATAACTTTGTTTAATTCACAAAATATTAAAAAACACGACACGTTTCGGAGGATGCCTCCATATTCAGGTGTAAAACACGTCGTGTTTTTAATATTTTTTAAATATTTTGTGGATTAAACAAAGTTTTTTTCAATCTCCTAAGTATATTACTTTGGAATTCCACAGTGCCTTAGCGTTCAATAAGTTGAACTCTCCAGGCGACTTCTAACAATGCGCTAATGGCGGGGTAGCCTTTCACATTGTGTTAAAAAGATGTTCTGCTTAATGCTTATTAAACATAAATCTTCATAGATGGCATTAGTATTTAGATTATATTATAGAGTAATCTAAGAGATTAACATATGTAATCAAATCTTCATAGATAGCGCATTGAAACTGACATGTGAATTCTGGTGTTGGACTTTAACATATATACAACTTCCAAAAAATTGTCAGACATGGTCATAAGAAAGTTGGAATGGGGTATGTTTTAATTACATAAAGCGTGCGCTTAACCCAACCAATGACAGGTCATAAGTCCTGTAAACACCTTGATCATCCATATTCAGTTTCCAATTTGCATCTTCGTCTCTATTGAGATACAATTAAATCATGAATTGATAACCCGCAATGGGTGAAATCCAGTATTCGTATATAAGTATATGTATATATCCAAAAACATAGTTGAACTAATGTTGAAATAAAAAACATCTCAACGTTATCTAGTAGTAATATCCAAGACAATATATTAAACAAGATTTTGAACATAGCTAGATTCCAACGGGTTGGGTTATTCGCTTCCTATATTGCGATATAATATTGTATATTTTCCGGCTTTATGAACACCGCTAATATTCATCGCCCTTGTAAATTTCCATCTCTCTTCTGAAACTAACAATACACTTTAACTTAATGTCAAGTTTACTTCTAAGTGTTGACAGAAAGCGGAATTATAAGTACATAAATGCTTATCAGGGAACTCTCCTTCGGCAGGGATACATATTGAGCTGGCGCAAACACGTCAGGGGTGAGATATTGCTCCATTCAGGGACACTGCCTGAAAAATATGTTCATTGATCCAAAGAGACTCCTCCTATCTGACCTTACCTAAGAAAAAAAAGACTTCTGCCAGAATTACAATGTATCCCTCCACTGTTCATCGTACCGGAATGTATAAACAACTTTCAACGTGTATGCGTAGTAAAATAAAACCTTTTGAAATATGTATTTTAAGAAACATTTTATTTGTGATGTGACATTGTTGACGACATTTGTGGTAGGGCGGTAAGAGCTCTGATTGCCAAACAGAAGGTCCGGGTTCGATTCCTGGCGATGGCAGTATGATTTTCACACTGTCTTTCGTCTGGTGTAGAATTCACGTGACAATAAAAAGGTGATCAAATGATTTTACTGAAATCTCTTGATTTAAGTTGATTTTAAGTAATCATTAATGTTTTCAATTGAAATTTCTTGTAAGAAGTTCGTTTTAAATAATGAAAAGAAAAAAAAATTGATACAGAATTTCTTTATTATTATGTATTTCGTGTGCTTCCACTTGTGTTTATGTTCGACCGGTTTCGGCAGCTTGCTGCCAGAAGATGGCAGCAATCTGCCGAAACCGGTCGAACATAAACACAAGTGAAAGCACACTAAATACATAATAATAAAGAAAATTCTTACCATTTTTTTTTCGTTTTCATTATTTATAACTAAATAAAACGATGTTTTTTTTAACTACTTCCACTTTTGTCTTTATTTCGATAGCGACCGGTTTCACCAGGCTCGAAGACCAGTCTGTCGATGCCAGCGAGCCTAGCGAAACCGGTCGCTTTCGAAATAAAGACATAAGTGGAAGTTGTTAAAAAACATCGTTTTATTTAATTATTTAATTATAAATAAAAAGGTGATTGATGAACAACCAATCACATGAAATGAGAATCAATATAAAAGCTAAAAAAAAAATATTCAATTTTTGGGTTCAAACGTCCTGTTGTAAAAAAATGTTTAGTTTTAATTACATAGTTTCAACAGTATAATAAACCAATCGGAATTAACAACCAGGTTAACGTCTATTTACAATCGTCTAAAAGAGAAGGGGCTCAAATTACAGACTATGGGGGTGAAGTAGAAGTGAGCAATTAGTGCTGTTTAAATGCTTTTGAAACTTTGTGTTTTAATCAGCCCTTAATTAGTCTACTGCAAATGAATTTAATAAATATTTGATAATAATTAATTACAGAGAATAGAGTATGAAGGATAAGATATAACCAAGAGCTGGAAGATCTTTACAAAGAGTCTAACTAAAGTTTAAAGAATACGAGTACATCATCTCAAATGGTTGTGATTGCCACACTGTCTTTAGTCTGGTGTAGAATTCACGTGGCAGTACAATTGCGATGGATAAGATACCTATCACATTATTATTTTTATTTTTATTTTGGAAAAACTTTAGGCGTTAACACAATATTTTAGTTCAATCTACACTAGCGCCATCTATTGAGACTAGATAAGCATTAAGCAGAAAATCTTTATTAAGGTCTGGTAACTTAAGCCGATTTTCATGTCTTTTTTGGAGGGGGTTTTTTTGTAGGAAAATAAAAATGAATCGTTTTGGATATTTAGGATGTTTTTATTCACATATTAAAGATACAAAAAAATACATTTTTGAAAAAAAAAAAAATTTATTACTATTATTATTGATCGAAGTTGGCACCTCGAAAAAAAAGCGCGTGGGTGGCCCCGGTGATTTTGGCTCTTGGTGTTATCTGAAATCAAAAATTCTTGAAAATTCTTAATCTAAAGACATGTCATTCAGGTCGGAACTATAGAAGTTAAATTTCATGGATAAATAACAAAATTGCGGCTTTGAAAAAAAGTCA
Source organism: Lepidostoma basale (assembly GCA_022606425.2). Lineage (NCBI taxonomy): Eukaryota > Metazoa > Arthropoda > Insecta > Trichoptera > Lepidostomatidae > Lepidostoma > Lepidostoma basale. The sequence goes on along the minus strand of JAHDVF020001325.1, from coordinate 1,336,486 downwards.
GCGAAGAAAGGTTGTAAAATAGGACCGTCTGTCTCGACGAGAATGAAATGTCTTTAGACTAAGAATTTTCAAGAATTTTTGATTTCAGATAACATCAAGAGCCAAATTCACCGGAGACACCCACGCGCTTTTCTTTTCGAGGTGCCAACTTCGATCAATAATAATAATAATAATAAACTATTAAATTTTTTCAAAAATATTTTTTTCTTTATTTATAATATATAAATAAAAACATCCTTAATATCCAAAACGATTAATTTTTATTTTCCTACAAAAAAATGCCCTCCAAAAAAGACATGAAAATCGGCTTTAGTTACCAGACTACTACCTTAATGTAATGTGAAAGGCTATCAACCCAATTATCACATATTACTAGATAACGCCTGGAGAAAACTCTCCAATTTTTATTCACAAACAAGTAAACAATCTATCAATGTACCCAGCCACATTAGTTAAGTAGTTACAAATGTCCGTTATTAACCTTAACCATGCCTTGTACCTTCTCCGTAATCTATCCACCGGATTGAACGCGCCCTTCTTACGCCCAAGCCATATCCCACACATCCCGCCCCACCCGTCCGTTATACTCTCCGATCGCGGGTCATATGTTTAACTAGACGGGCAATCCAATTTCCTCGGGTTCCCGCGGCAGACTTTACTTTCCGGTACGAGTTGACAACGAATCGAATCAGGCGACGAAATCGCATTTAAATTCATTTACATTATTTTGAGGTGCTTTTATAAACTCTATGGAAAAGCGGTAAAATAAAATTTAGCAGCTGTAAATAAACGTGGCACGATCAAATAAATCTAATATTGAATGTTGGCCACGTGAGGAGTCAAAGAAATCGACGCGCGTGCATGACACGATGTATGAATGTTGAGGAAGTGAGAGAAATATTTCAGGAAAGAATCGTGTGGCAGTCCATTCTTTCTGCCTACTCCTAAGGAGAGACGGCGTGGTGGTTAGTTAGTTAGTTTGTTAAATAAAAGGATTTCTTAATTTCTTTTTGGTTATTACAGTAAGTTTTATATAATAATTCATCATCATCAAATCAAATCAAATCAATTTATTATGAGTAGTTCGACTTTAGGGAGACAAGATACTCTCTTAACTCAGGATATACTTTTACTAATATTAAAGTCGTTGATCTTCGAAGAGATCTTTTTGAGCAGACTGATTGCACTTCCTACCGGTGTCACCAGATGCAGGTTGGAACATTTAACATTATTTACTGTTAATTTAAAAAAAAAACATACTGTTTGTTTTTTGCAATAGCTGTTTCTTATTTTTCGCGGCAGCTGTTTCGTCAATCTTTGTTGACATCATCTGGTGTTACAATAATCTATCATTTTTTAATATTAAATTTTCGTGTTTTTTCGAACCTTAATGCCTATTTGTTAAATTTTAATGTTAACAGTTGATAGATTATTGTAACACCTGATGATGTCGACACAGGTTGACGAAACAGCTGTCGCAAATAATAATAAAATAAATTTCAGACATGAACAAAGTGTTTTAATTTAACAGTTTAAAATATTACATTTTCTTAATTAAAACGCTTTTTTCTAAATGTCAGTGTATTAAGTGTACGATAACATCAAAATAATGAGAAATATCTTAACTTTAGATTGAATTATATAAAACATTTTTATGGACCACTTAATTTGTGGTGACACTTGAAACTAAATTAGAACCCATTGTTCATACCACTTGATTTTTCTATTTAACTTCCAATCGACTTCGCTCCAAACAAAGTTTCATCTTGGTAACAAAACTACTAACTTTCATCAGTTGATAGTTTGAAAAATAAAATAAAATTGTGTTAAAAATTTAGATAAATATTTTTTTATTTAATTGTAGAATATTATAAAAACGTAGAGATAAAAAAATCAATGTTTAGTAGGGAATGTTTTTTTTTTTGTTTAATTTGTAACAATTTTCTTACTTTAAAAAACCTTCTTGAAAAAATAATAATTATATCATAAATTTATCTCTTATCTTTAAAAAAACTTGAGTAAATTGTGGCACGATCAAATCAATTGAATATGAAATATCAGCCATGTGAGGAGTCGGAGAAATCGACTTACGTGCATGACCTGCTGAATATCCTGCTGTAACTATCACATTTAAGGACCGATAGCAGTGTAGCAGGTGATAGCAGTGTGTCATACTGTATTTGGCCTGGTGTAGAATTCACGTGACGATAAAATGGCGATAGATAAGTTTCCGATCACATGTTATGAGAATCATTAGATAAAAGTTGTATAGCTACAGTAATTGGGTTCGAATAACCTGCTGTACAAAAATGTGGAAAGCATCGAGAAACTATCACATTTAAGGACCAAGTGGCATTTCAAAAAACGGCAATAAAGCTTCACTTTACTGTAAACCAACCCCTTGAAATAAAACTAGTGGTCAGAATATTTAGATATATTTTTGTAATGTATTTTACTGAATTATAAATATGGACATATGTGAGTATATAAATTTAATTCTGCATTCAAATAGTAACTATAACAAGGCAGACTCAATTAATTATGTTTTGGAAGGTGTGCCAAGCTGTCGTAATAAATTCGTTTCACATTTGGGTGGAGTACTTACTCAGTATAAGATATCCGGCTTTAGGATAGTGTCCGTATTGTTAGCAGTGGGCTAGTATATAGCTAGTTCCCTGGCAACGTAGATAAATGTTAGGTTTTTAAAAAAAAAATCTTGATATTTAAACTCTTCAAATTTTATAATAATATACTCCGCAATGTTTAATCGTTTATGACAGTTTTAAAAAATGTCTTGAATTATTCAACTCTCTGAATTCAGTGTTATTTCAACGTGTTTGCCAAAGAAAAATAAAACTTTTGGTTAGCCTGTTAAACCTCGTCCAATTAAAAAAAAAGTCAATTTACTCTTCAGCAATTTGACACTGTGTATACATTTTTCCAGTGGTTTTTACTTATTTACGTATATAACATACTTACGTTTTATATTAACATACGTTTATTTATTTAAAAAAAATGTTTGTAAAATTTAAATAATACTTTCATAAAGGTCTATTTTCAAAATCAAATCAAATCAAATCAGTTTATTATCTCAAAAGACATTACAAACCACAAAATTCATCTATTGAGTACAGGTAATATATTATAAAAATACAACATAATACCAGGAACGCATTAGAGATGGTTCGACATTAGGAAGACAAGATACTTTCTAAAGTCAAGAGTATTTGTCCCCTGAACGCACCTTCACTAATATGAAAGACGTCGATCTCCGAGGAAACCGCGTTCAGCAGACTAATCGCTCTTCCCATCGGTGTTATCGATTTTCTTTGCTTACCCCTTCGGAGAGACGGTGGGTTGGTGCTTTAGTTATTTAGTTAGTTAATTATTTACTAAAAAATGTATTACCCTACGAATTTGGGAGAAGTTATCTACAATTTTTATTTTAACTAAAATTGTTGAAAAATAAAATGTCGCCTAAAAATTAACTCTTCCACCTGAGTGTCTGTCTAGAAAAATTTAAGCTATCAGAGACTATGACATTCTTTGTACATATCCGACTCACTTTAGCCTACTCAATCTCACATGCACAGATATCCTGGGAGCTTTATAGATAATAAATTGCTCGTCCTTGTATAGTATTTCCCTTGGGTTCGCTATCATTCACCCAAGATCCTGCACAGAACTCTTCTCTCGAAGGCATCCAGCAGCTTTACGGATTTGGTTATCAATATCCATATCCATATCCAATATCCATCGATAAGCTACCACTGTTCTAATAATTGTTTTGTATATGGTTATTTTCGTTATTGTGTGATCACTTATGTGACTTAAGCACCAATAAGGAAAAATAAATATTTTTTTCCTGTTCAAATTCTTAAAAATTCTCATTACTTTTTTGTTATAGTCAAACCCAAATAGGCGAATTCATATTCTACCTCAAAATCATATTTATCTTTGAATTTAATGTTACTTTGTGGATTAATGTACATTTTTCTACATTGTTTCATGTTTTTTCTTTTGTTTTATTTAGTCGTACCAATATAAATTATGAACTTAGAATGAATATAGATTTTGTATCATAATTGTATTTTATTTTACGCGACAGCTGTTTCATCAACTTATGTTGACATCATCAGGTGTTACATTGTATTGTTATAATTCGATTGTAGCACCTGATGATGTCAACATAGGTTGATGAAACAGCTGTCGCATAAAATAAAATACAATTGTGATACAAAAAACACAGTTATATAATTTTACAGTTTAAAATGTTAAAGTATCATAGTGTTTCGGCCAAAACAATGGACTATTTAATATGGATTTTAACTTAAGAAATAGTAATTCAATTCAAATCTGCCCTCTCTCATATTCTGTCATCTCGGGGGTAATTAGGTTTAGTCTAAGGGCAAATAGAAAATCTAAAAAAAAAAGTTTTGAAATTCATTAAAATTTTAAACCTCTTTAAGTAAGTTGTTAAAAGAGTTTGTAATCTTCTGAAATCTCATTATAATTCCATTAAAATTAATTGTTTTAGCTTAAACTTTTCTGTTAAGATTCACTGAATCTAGAGATAAAATTTTGATGGGACGGTTTATATTCCGATAAAAATCCGTCTATTCCACGGATTATCTCTGTTATGTAATTTTAAATTGCGAATGTCAAGATTTGCTTTATTATTTATTTGTGTATATGTTTGTGTCACTTCGTCGGAGCATAAAAATTCACCTAGATCAAGTATAGGATTAAAAAAAGTGTTACATTTCGGTAAATTAAGAAAAATCCTATTTCTACTTTTTAGTCGTCATGTGTTGTAAATTCATTTTTTTTTGCATTGTTTTTTCACAAACATGTTTCTGGACCTAAATACCCTTTTTCAATGTAAAAATGTTAAAAGAAAACAGTGTACAAGTAAAATTTTCTACCCTGAGGAAGGGCATCTGTATCCCGAAATATGTTTGTGAAAAGTGCCACAAAATGTTGGGATGATGCAATGTTTTTAAAAAAGTATTCAAAACCTATTTGTTTATTTATACATTAAAATCTGTAAATTTCCACAAAATTGTGATAACTACCTTTCTAAAATATCCATATCTCCCATGTTTTCCAGTTCAGTCAACACATCGTTTTAATATGTTAATGTCGTATTTTTTATTGTAGATTTTTCGTCAATATCGGGTTCACAACATTCTGACCCATGTGTTGATATGGTTAAGTTTAATATAATTTTTTTTTATTGGCTATATTATGTTGCGTGGTATATGTGTCCCGATATACGACTGATTATCTATTTATGTATTATAGTATTTGTTATAAATAATGGTTTTAAAATAGAACTTAGCTATTGAATGCTACAGATTTCAATTTTTCATCTGCTTTATTCATTTTACATTGAGAAAAATCCATAGAATTTTTTCTCACAACGTTATTTTTCTTCATGACGCTTATACTTAATTTCGAAAACTACTTAAACACACTTATCTCACCATTAAACAGACAGTACACCTTACGCAGCTGAGAGTCAACACGTTTTAGTTAATTAAAAACATGTATAGTTTCCCAACATGTTAATTAAACATTCTCCATTGTGGAAAACTAGAGTCACATTTCAGCCCTCCACACACCCTCGCCCGTCCACAATTGTGGCCCCTCAAAATCCATTCACTAATTAATTTTTATTTTCCCAAAGATTTATAAATCTTTTGACTTTTCTACCTGAAATACGAAAGCTTTCTAAACTATATAAAATCTGTTTAGCAAGTAACCCACAAATTTCAAGAGACTTTCATTACCTAATGTATCCACGGTATCTTTGAAATAAATAGTGATAGCCATTTATAAAATGAAATTGAAAAAAGCTTTTTAACTAATTATTCTGTTACATTTTTAATTTGTTTTTTTTTAAGAAAATTTTCTTAACCTGACTGACGAAACGAAAACAAATTGTCGTGAGAGAAAATTTAAAGATAAAATTGTTTAAAATACCCCTGGCTGCTATTCGTCTCATTAAATATCTTCTTCTTTTTCCTAGCCTAACCTCCCCTGCTGGATGTAGGCCTCTTCCATCTGTCTCCATTTTTCTCTATCCTGTGCCGCTTCAATCCATCTTTTCTCGGCGACCACAACAATATCGTCGGCCCATCTTTTCTGCGGCCCACCGACACCCTTTTTGTTTTCCCATGGCCTCCACTTTAAGACTTTGGGAGTCCATCTTGAACTTGGCTATCTGGCTACGTGTCCTGCTCATTGCCATTTCAATTTTGGGATCCGATCCATGATATCGGCGACTTTTGTTCGGCGTCTGATTTCTGTATTTGTAATTCTATCACTCAGACTTATGCCCAACATTTGCCGCTCCATGGATCGCTGCGCCCATTACAATGAGAATCTATGATAATACAAAAACAGATCAAATAAAAATCAACAGAGGCGTCAGGCAAGAAGATACCATCTCTCCCAAACTATTATATTAGGTCCTTACATATGAAATTGGCGTTTTGCCTTACTGGCAAATTTGATCTCAAATATCTTCTCTTTGGTTAAGAATTCCAAATTCAAATTAATACAGCTATTTACTCAAGTATCTGTGTTTCGAAAATTATAATTCATTTGTTTTTCCTCAATTGTTTTTTTTCTTTGTGTCACTCAGTTTACAAAATGGAAAACTTGAAATATCGCGTTATTTACGAGTACGAGTTCCACCGTGGCACCAGTGCTGCAGAAACGGCTCGAAAGATTAATGATGTGTACGTCGACGGTGCCGCAAAAGAAAACACAGTGCGTTTTTGGTTCCAACGTTTTCGTTCTGGAAATTTCGACCTGCAGAACAAGCCCCGTGGACGGCCGAAGACCAAAGTTGATAATGAAGAATTAAAGGTTATTGTGGAAGCGGATCCATCGCAAACCACGTCCGAGTTAGCTGCAGGCTGCGGTGTTAGTGATAAAACTGTTTTAATCTACTTGAAGCAAATTGGGAAGGTGAAAAAGCTTGAAAGGTGGGTACCTCACGAATTGAGTGAAGCAAATCAACAAACGCGCGTTGACTGCTGCGTTGCATTACTCAACCGCCACAATAATGAAGGGATTTTGAATCGAATCATTACCTGTGATGAAAAGTGGATCCTGTATGATAATCGGAAGCGCTCATCGCAATGGCTGAACCCTGCCGAACCAGCCAAACCATGCTCCAAGCGAAAATTGACTCCAAAAAAGTTACTTGTGAGCGTTTGGTGGACTAGTGCTGGTGTCGTTCACTACAGCTTTCTGAAATCTGGCCAGACGATTACGGCAGATGTCTATTGTCAGCAAACGCAAACCATGATGGAAAAGCTAGCTGCTAAACAACCGAGGCTGGTTAATCGCTCTAGGCAACTGCTGCTTCATGATAACGCTAGACCACACACTGCACAACAGACGGCTACCAAATTAGAAGAGCTTCAATTGGAATGTCTAAGACATCCACCGTACTCTCCGGACCTTGCCCCAACAGATTACTATTTTTTTCGAAATTTGGATAACTTCTTGCAAGGGAAAAAATTCAACTCCGATGGGGCAGTCCAAACCGACTTCAAAGATTTTATTGATTCCCGTCCGAATGTTTTTTTTAGTAAAGGGATCGATGAACTACCTATGAGATGGCAAAAGTGCATAGATAGCAATGGTACATACTTTGATTAAATAAATATATTATATTTAAAAAAAATCAACCTTATGTTCCTCCCATACAAAATGCCAATTTCATATGTAAGGACCTAATATTTTTTTCTATATACAACAGGTCGTTTGAACTGAATTATGCATTTTTTAGCTAATATATTGATTCTTGTGACACGTGATAGGAAGTTAATCTATCGCCATTTTATTGTCACGTGAATTCTACACCAGATCTAAGACAGCATGACAATCACACTGCCATCGCCTGAAATCGAGCCCTGCACCTTCGGCATGGCAGTCAGAGCTGTTACCATTCTGCCACGAAGGTTCGGACTTCCTCGATTTTTTGACCCCGTTATGTATCATATTCTTAATAAGTGTTTATCTCTTTTTTAATTTTATCCCTTAATTACTTCGTTATTTTTTGTCAAGTATCATTTTTCCGCACATTCTTCTAAGCGGTGTCATTTCTAGGCTATATATTTTAAATTAATCTGATATAAAATATCCTTAAATACTCATTTAAAAAAAAATCACAACCTTCTATGCATATGTTTACATTATTCTTGAAGTGTTAGACATTCAAAGGCAAGTGTATTACGAGGCAAATTGATTATTTATATGAAAAAAATTATAGGGTTTGTAAATTTTTGAATATCAAAAAGTTTTACATTTTTCATTCTAACGTCCTTATTGCGTGTTTCATGAATATGAAATGAAAATTTTCAGTCCTCTCTGAATCTCGTCTACTTTTTAACCTTTAACCTGGAGTTATTAAAAGCTGTCATCCTCCAAAGTCTATCACTGGGAATAAACCCAATACCCCCTCCCCACCCCTGCCCCTTAATCTGGAGTGGGCTACACTAAAATATTAAAGCTCTAAAATAATATTCAAATCCCGTTCATTGAAAGCTCGCAGCAGGAATAGCTTTGAAAAAGCGGCGGTAGAGGTACTAATGGCGCTTAAATCTGCGGTTATAAATCAAACATGGCGGGAAAATCGAAAAAGGAACGCGGGAAATGAAAAATTGAGTGTCTTAGCTTCCATTCCCTAAACACTTTTTTTATTAATTTATGGATGGCTTTTTTCGTTTAATCTCACTCTTAGCGAAGAGCCCGGGATCATAGTATTGAAATCTGAGCCAGACCATGTCAAATCAGTTTTCTGATTGATTTTGCCTTTCGTAATGTCAAAATTCTGAAGTTTAATTTTCAAAATTCTTCTCGGCAGTTCGTCATATACAAACAAATTGTTTTGTACATTCAGTGCAAATTTAGTTTCATGCTTTCACTTAAAATATTTATTATTCTTCTTTCTGTGTCTTGTCAGGTCTCCCTAACGTTGACTATCACCCTTGAGTAGGCCTCATGGAGATGACCTGGGGAAAAATATCCAGAGTGGTATCCCTGGCCTTCTCTGGAGGAATTTCTGTCGGGGTTACCTTCCCTTAGCTGGGTGTATCCAATTTTATGGCGCTGGAAGCTCGCCATTCGTCCTCTCTCTATCTGCTATGGCACTAAGTTATATGTTCCACATTGCCCGTGGTTCGCGGGGTCTTTAAAAAGACCTCTTGTGGACGCTATAGAGTTGGACTTGATAGTAGTATTGCTGTTGTAAATGCAACATGGCGCCTTACGACATTTTGTAAAGGCATATTTTCCAGCAAAACATACACCATCGTAGCCCGACTACCCTTTTGAAAATATTTATAACGATCCCTTAATTGTATGCTGCTACTAACCACGACAACTATTCATCAGATTCAATGTGTTTTTGGTCACTGAATTAGTTATTTGAAAAGTTTCGTTGAAAGCATTATTTATTGATTTTTCTCAACTTACCTTTTTAAATGGTGATAAAAAATATTCGTATTTTATTAATTTATTATTTACAAAATACCCACCACCACAAACATAACCCACTATTGAATTTCTAGGAAGTTATTTTAACGTTATGTAAAAAACTAACTAACAACAACCATCACGCTGTCTCACCGAAGGGGTAGGCAGAAATAATGGACTGCAACATTTTTTTTCCACACATATTTCTCTCTTCATACATCGTTTCTTCTTCTTTTTCTAGTTCCATTTACATCGCTAACTTATAATAATTTTTTACCATTTTTTCTTCATTCATTATTTACATGTGTCTAAACCATCTAAATGATCCTTTCATTATTTTATTCATATCACCATCATTCTCATTCATTTCTTATATTTTCGTAAGGTTGTATTCACATACTCTTTTTTCATTATATTTTTTATAATAGAGTTTTACAAAATAAAAACCACAACCATAAATAATTTAATAATTTTGTAAAGGTCTGTTTTTTGTATTTATTATTTTAATATAATATGACTCGTATATTATTACGATATTATCAATTATCAAAAAATCCATTTTATAATGTACTAGTAAAACAAATGTACTACACTTCTACGTTCCAACATATTTTATTCCCATTAAGAACACATTTTTCTTTCTTATCACGGTACATGTTACGCAATAAAAAACTTACAACAACTTAGCAATTTCGTATAAAATGATCATCTATATTTTTATTACATCTATGGTGTATGGTCACAATCTAAAGATAAATTTTTCTTTACCTTTTCGCTAAAATAACGCCCCAAAATTTGTCTTCTTACGATTCCCAAAAAATTTAGTTATTATGGAATCGTGTGGAGTTTGGAAATAAGTTTTTATACGGGCAAAGATTTTAAACAAAAAACAGCATCTGCGACCATGCTTGGCCTAAATCAGTTTGTCATTTTGAAAAATATCACGAAGTCTATCCAAACTTTCAATATCGTGTATTTCTTCAAATTTTTTCGGATGTTTCGTTTTCACGTCGCTTTAAAATCACGTTTCAGAGGACAAAACTCAAACAAAATGTGTCTTTTTTCGTAAAAACAAAAAACTTTCCTTTCTGTGATATAAATCAAGTTTCATTATTTGTAGGTCCGTGTAATAAAATATTATACTAACTGTATACATTCATAGACGATAACTTAAATTTAATTGATTTTTGTATTGTTTAATTATATCTACTCTCTGTAGATTATTAATACTCCATTTTGAATGTATACAAATATTTGTAGACAAATACTGAATTTTACCCATTGCGGGTTAATCATATTAAAGGGTTAATTGTATCTCAATAGAGACGAAGATATAAATTGTTTTTTTCTGGAAACAGAATATGGTGGTCGAGGCGCTTACAGGTCTAATGACCTGTCATTGGTTGGGTTAAGCGATCGCTTTTTGTTAACAACATTCCCCGTTGCGCCCTTCTTACGACCACATCTGACAAATTTTTGAAAGATGTATATATGCTACTATATTGAGAAACACTTCACATTGTTAAGTTCAATCTACACTAGCGCTATCTATTAATACTCGACTTTCGACATTACCCTGCAGAATTTTTTAGGTATATTTAAAAATGCAAATGTAATTACAATATTTTTGTGATCAATCTATGTAATCACGAATATAACGGTAGGTACCTAATATATTAATTGTATTTTTTAATGATTTTAAGTTTTCCAATCAGTGATAAATTTAGCTTCTACTCAGGGATGCTCCTTTGAAATTGTGAAGTATATTTTAATACCGAGACTGGGGATTTTTTTTAAACCAAAAAGTGATTTCCCGATTATCAAACGTTTTGCTAAATATGTCTCATCTAAAGCCGCCTCAAAGGAAATTCGGAATATCGGCGGGAAAATGAGCTTATCGAATTCTTAAACGGAAATTGCAAAAAGACATCTACATTTCACGATTCATTTTTTCCACTAAGAAATTGAAAATATTTTGATTAAGAAACTTTGTTTTAAGACTTTTTTATTACACTTCATAAGTCGTATCTCTACCAAAATTTACCAAAAACTCATTTAATCATTTTTAGCTGCAAATAATGGAATATTTCTGATACAATACACATAATTCGAAATCGAATTCACAAAACCTGGATTCTTCTTCTTCTTCAGGTAATTTTTTTTTAATTCATATATCTTTATATTATATCGGAATCGAAGACCTTAAATCGAAGTTGAAGCAAGAGCAGACACTATTTGAACCAAACATCTCTTAAGAGTGACAGAAATGAGAACATTGCGACCTATTGTGGGGAGAACTCTTAGACGTAGGATACCCAATGAAGAAATTCGCAAATCCAGCAAAATTGAAGACATAGTGAGATGGAGTAGCCAGGTAAGACGATTCTAGAGGGACCACATCGAGAAAATGGATCCAGCAAGAATTCTTAACATTGTGATGCACGAGACTCCAAAAAGCCGTTGACCGCCAGGACGACCACCAAAGGAATGGAGAGAAGGCTCGTCGTCTTCATCACAAAAAGAAAGTAGATATCTTGCATAAACAGATCGCATGATCTACAATCAGAAAAAGAAGAAGAAGATATTGTATCGATTTTTAAATGCGTTTTAATAAGTCTTTCTTTGTTTAGCTTTTTAGCTTTAATTATTTTATCTAATTATTTTCAAATCGCGTAATAATCAAATAATCTACTAAAAATATATAAACGTAGGTAGATACATAATTATTTAAACAGTTTCTTGACATATCAATTTACTCCTACAGCTAGGCAATCCTTTCAACATATATTTTTGTTTTTAGAATCGTGTTCTAATTTTAAATCTAAACCACAGACCAATCTACTATAATTATCAATGATGGTTTTCATCTTGTTTTCTGTTTACATTAACATTTTATGTTGGCACGTGGAGTAAATATAATCAATATTACATTACTCGTATTTTCTGGAATCCTTTGAAAGGATAATTAGGGTTTGTAACTAATGTAAATGAAAGAATTTTCTATAAAAGATTTTTCTTGTATGTTTGTTTTTCCCATATTTTTTCCCTACATATCTCGAAATTATTATACTTTCATTAAAGGATAACGATTCGAACGGTGTTTTCTTACGATATTACGTATTTTACTTGGTTCGAGAAAATGTTATATTTCGTGTTTATATATTTATTATTTCCAATTCGAGAAACATCATACAGTATATAAAGGTATTATTTTTTAATTTATGTATATAAAATTTAAAATATAATTTCATGAAAGATACTCCATTATTTTTGCGGAAAATCTTTGATATTTCAACATTATTAACTGTTTAAATAAAAACACTGTTATTAATTATCATAATTGATTATGTTTCTTTTGAAATTTTCGCGACAATTTCGAAAGAAATATAATCAATTGTAATATTTTATAACAGTGTTTTTATTTAGACAGTTTATAATTATATGTGTTTAAATATTTGACGTCTGCTTGAATATATTAAATATTAACATACAGTGTTATGAATAAAATAATAAATGGATCGTTAAGATGGCTTGAAGCAGTTTCAGCAGCCATATTCTGGTCAATTCCCTGGTCATCTCAATACCTCAAAGGTGAACTATCATCCATCCATCCATTCATCATCTTTACATACATTTATTAATAGAAGATAATAGCGAGCTACTAAAACCGGTTGAAGCCAAAATTCGTGGCAGAGTGGTAAGACCTCTAACTGTCATGCCGAATGTCCCGTTCAATTCCCGACAATTGCAGTATGATTGTCACGCTGTCTTTAGTCTGGTGCAGAATTCAGATTAGCTACCTATCACATGCCATGTGAATCAATATTTGCTAAAAACAAATGGTATACAGAAATTGGATTCAAACGAAATGTTGAATACATAAAGTGCTAGCCTTCTTCCCTCCACTGCTGGATATAGGCCTCTTCCAATTTCTTCTACTCGTCTCTATCCTGCCACCTTTGTACCCAAGATTTTCCAACCCTTTTGATAATATCATCGGTCCATCTCATCAGTGGCCTTCCCACACTTCGCCTATTTTCCCATGGTCTCCAACATCCTGGGTGCCCATCTATAAACGTAGGTACCCTGTCTGTACTGTTGCCGTACTGTTGCCACCCTGTCTAGCCAAGTGTCCAGCCCATTGCCATTTCAATTTTGCCACTCGGTCCATGACGTCAGCAACCCTAATGCAGCGTTTGATTTCTTCATTCATCTAATGCGGTCACGCAAGCTCACATCAAGTATCTGTCTTTCCGTGGACCTCTGTGTACATTTGAGCCTGTGAACACTTTTTTCTGTAAGAGTTGTCGTCTCTAGTCCGTATGCCATCATGGGCAGTATACACATGTCTTAGACCTTTCTTTTGAGACAAACCGGTATTTCATCATTTTCAAAGACTTGTCTCAGTTTACCAAAGGCAGCCCAACCCGGTCCAACTCTTCGAGTATGTTGAAGGATCAGTACCTTCATAATAAACATATGTTGAAGGATTTTTTTATTATTTTGTGCAATTTTTAAATTGATAATATTAGTTTAACTTTTTTGTCAAAGACTAACACAAAAAATTAAAGCAATGCTGTTAGAATTAAATATTACAATCTCCAACGTGCGCAAAAACAGCTCAATATTTTAAAAAAGAAACACAGACGTACTAAGGATTGAACCCATATCTTCTGGATCAGCACCCAAACGTTTTGTCCTTTTGTCCACTTCAATAAATAATGACAATATTATTCACAATTTATATTTGCAAGATAGTTGCCAATAGTTTAAAAGGTTTACCATTACTTACTTATTAGTAACTGAGGAATAAGTATTTTAGTATTTAAAAAAATACTCATTTAAACAGTTAATTAGTGGAAAGGTACTGATTACTTATAAACAACATTATTCTGATAAAAATCTAAGTTGAAAAGCACAAAAAATTTAAGTAAGCAATTCGTATACGATCTTGCTGGTAGAAAATCGAAAAGCGCTTTTCTGACATCGGCCACCGCCATTTTCTCGCACTTTATTCTAAATTTGAATGAATATTCGGTCCCTGTTTTACCCGCCGTCACAAAGATGTTTTGTCAAAATGCAAATTTAGCCCGCCGCTTAGTAACGGCCCTTTCCAGTAATTGCGCCTAGATTAAAAAGGCTGTCAGGTACCAGCCCGGTTACGGTCAATGTGTGAACTAGGTACAGTTCGTGGAATACTCTTTTGACAGATAATTTTTTTTAAATGATATTTAATTTTAGAATCGTTGTTCGATCTTAAATGTTTAAATGTAACTTTTTCATCAAATAAGTACGAATATCAGAGTATTTTTGAAATTTAAAAATCATCAATGACCGTTTACAATGGAGTTTTGATCCGTACCCTTATGTATGGAAGCAAATCATGGAACTGGCAGAAGAAGGATGAGAGCAGAATAAATGCAGTAGATATGAGGTTTCTAAGACGTATGTGTTTTAGAACGATGAACGACAGAATCTCTAATGCTGTTATAAGAAAGGAATGAAAAAAATATGAAAGGTTCGCTGCATTGGTTCGGACATATGGAGCGCATTGATAGATAATGAATGGCTAAGAAAGTATACGCAGCATAAATTTTTTTACCTACAGGTCGCCAGAACTAACGTGCCTCTGGTGACACCGGTGGGAAGAGCAATTAATCTGCTCAACGCGGTCTCCTGGGAGATCGACGTCTTTCATTTTAGTGAAAGTATGTTCAGAAGGCAAATACTCTTAATTCTGGAGATTATCCTATATTCCTAATGTTGAACCATCTCTCATGCATTTCTGGTAGTATACTATACACAAAATATTATTTTACCTGTTCTCAATAGATGCCTTAAAAATTAATTTTATAATGTCTATTGATGAAATAAACTAATTTGATTTGATTTAATAATAATATGCTAAAATTTTAAATGGTAGTCTAAGCTGAAATAAACTTTTTTTGCCGATTGTGAGTACTTACAATCAACCTTGAACTTTTTGATAATGAGTTCGTTTTATAAAATTATTCATCTCACATAATGAATTTTATAAACGTATTAACTATTGGTATCCACAGAGGATATTAGTATGTTAATAAATGCAGCCAACTGTATGTGCGCCAGAGATTAAAGAATGGCCAAACACGGCGCGGAATAATTCAAAGGCTGTTTTATTATGCTCACGCATTAACCCTTTAAAACCGCCCTATTCACGGGAATACTGCCTCACAATGGGGGAATACTCGCCCACATTTTTATGAAAGCTTGTGACAAAGTCGGTATGCGAAATTAATGCGATCCTGATGGGAAAAAAATATTTTTATTTAACTAATGGTATTTGTTTTGAATAATAATACCTCATGGAAACAATATCCTCGAAAATAAAAATAAAAATAAAATCTTCCGTAAGAACATTGAAAACGTGATACTTTGAGGTTTAGTTTTTTTATGCATTACCCACAGAAAGCATCTATCTCTAACGAACAATATAAAATTGCTATCTGTTTTTCTTAGTCATTTATAATTGTACTGATTTTTTTTTCTATTTTCTAACTAACAAACCATCACACCATCTCCCCGAAAGGGTAGGCAGAAATTT
The DNA here is from genome assembly GCA_022606425.2 of Lepidostoma basale. Taxonomy (NCBI): domain Eukaryota; kingdom Metazoa; phylum Arthropoda; class Insecta; order Trichoptera; family Lepidostomatidae; genus Lepidostoma; species Lepidostoma basale. The sequence continues at coordinate 1,320,408 of JAHDVF020001325.1, read as the reverse complement.
TGGACTGCCACACTTTTATTTCCTGACATATTTCTCTCGCTTCCTCAACATTCCTACATCGTGTCATGCACGCGCGTCGATTTCTCTGCTCCCTCACATTCAATATTCGATTTATTTGATCGTGTCACGTTTTCCTCGGTCTTCCTCTATTTCCGGTTGTGGAAGACAAGTTTCATTTATGACTGCGATGATCCAAAAAGTATTTTACCTGTACTCAATAGCTGCCTTAAACATTAACATTGTTTTTTAATGTCTATTGATATAATAAACTGATTTGATTTGAAAAAAACATTACGTTATTCACAATATTATACGAGATGCATATTTGTTTATGTATTTATTTATACAATAAAACAAACAATATTTTGTAAACTTTCAAAATAATCTTACGTACTTAATAACTTAAGTATTAAGTGTTTACTTAAAGCAAAGCCAATGTCTTGAAAATGAAAGCAAATTCCCTGTAAAATATAACAGTAAAACCAGAGTTTATAATAAAAATATCAACATATTTCATAAATTCTCATTTTTAAAATGTTTTTTGTATCTAAGAAATTTTTACAAAGTTCCACTTTTACTTTATTGCGGACTTATTTTAGGGTCGATTAACGCTTTACGCACAATGCTTTGAAGTTTGTTACAATTTAAAGTATCTGAGACGTTACTATTTCGTGGGGAAGTTTGTCGAAAAATCTTGTCATTTTAAGGCAGTGATGTGGCTACGCTAGGACTTAACTTAACGAAGTATTTGAACTATGTTAACAAGAACGAACTTACTAAGAAACTTGTTTGATAGTGTATTCGTATTATATATTGATTTGAAGTATATACCTAGACAATCTCGTTAGTTTGAACTATTCGATTTTATTTTAATAATATGTTTACTTCGATTATATTGAAACTTCTTTTAGATGTTTAAATACTCGAAAAAAGCTCCCCGAAGGGGTCGGCAAAATAATGAACTGCCACACATTTCTTTCCCGGCATCCTTCTCTTGATTCCTCTACATTCATACATCGTGCCATGCACGCACGTCGATTATTCCGACTTCGAATGTGGCCGCTTTTAGTAATTGATTAATTTGGTCATGCCATATTTTCCTCAGTCGTCCTCGGCTTCTTTTTCCACTCACGCTGTTTGTGTACAACTTTTTAACCATTCTACTCTCATCCATTCATTCTAACCATCTCAGAGATCCTTTTTTTTTTAAAAAGACTAATACCAAAGATTTCATTCAATGATATTAGAATTTATTTTACAATCTTCAATATGGGCAGAAAATAGCTCATTATTATGAAGAAGGAATCTGGTCGTGTCCAGGCTCGAACCCAAGTCCCCTGGATCAGAAGCCAAGCGTTCTATCCCCTAGACCACCACCCGACTAATTTTTAATTGTATCTATAATGCAATCATCTGCCTTACATTTCTCTCTTATTTCATCGTTCGGTATCCTATCATACAACGTTTTCCCGCACATTCTTCTTAGTGATCTCATTTCTACGGCGTTTATCCTAAAGAATAATAATATCCAAATGTGTGGATACTCTGTGTATGATAGAGTGTCGAATGAAAATATAATAAGTGAATGCGGTGCGAATGATGGTGTCATGAACAAAATAATGAAAGGATCATTAAGATGGTTTGGATATATGGAAAGAATGAATAAAGAAAGAATGGTAAAAAAATTATATGTTAGTGATGTAAATGGAACCGGAAATAGAGGAAGACCGAGGAAAACGTGGCACGATCAAATAAATCAAATATTGAATGTCGACCATGTGAGGAGTCAGAGAAATCGACGCGCGTGCATGACACGATGTATGAATGTTGAGGAAGCGAGAGAAATATGTCAGGAAAGAAAAGATGGGCAGTCGTTTCTTTCTGCCTACTCCTTCGGAGAGACGGCGTGATGGTTAGTTAGTTTGTTAGTTTTGCTATTTAATATTTGTTATAATGTCTGGTTTGATGAAATTTTATGTTGTAAAATATGTTATTAATGGTATCAAATATTATATTGTATATTATTGAAGTCTCAAAGTTTCCACGATCATCACCAGTGAAAACTTCTGAAAAGCCTTTCATGTGAAATTCATCAAACGTTAAATTGGGCAAGACTTTCCCCGTCGTGCCTACAGCAGTACGCATGGAACTGTTAAACTTTCCTTATTTATCGTCTCGTTTGCCGATATTTTGACGATGTTCAAAATGTCTGTTTGAATAGTTAGTTCAACAAAGTCGCAGCTCTTCCCCGCCACATCTTCGGTACTTGCTCGCTTGTTTACTTTTTGCCTGACTAGTTACAAACAACCCGAGTTCTTTGGCATCAGCACAACTTGGGTACTGGGAAATTCTGCATCTCACTCTATGGAATGCGAAACTTTTATAGATCAATGCCACTTGATAATTATTTGTTTGAAAAATTGTACCGTAATTAGACAACTAAAATGCTTACCAATTGATGAACGTAGACCCCCATAAATTCGTTCGTAGTGTTTTCAGATCAAATCAAATCAAATCAGTTTATTTTCTCAAAAGACATTACAAACATTTTTTATAGTTTAAGGCATCTATTGAGAACAGGTAAAACATAAGGAATATATAATACCAGGAACGCATGAGAGATGGTTCGACATTAGGAATACAAAATACTCTCCAAAGTCAAGAGTATTTGTCTTCTGAATGTACTTTCACGAATATGAAAGACATCGATCTCCAAAGCGATCATGTTCAGCAGTTTGATTGCTCTCCCCACCGGCATCACCAGAGGCAGGTTGGTTCTGCATGCTGGGAGATAAAACAGTCTGTGCTGACGCTGTCGAAGATAGCCATCCGGAACATAAAGATGGATAGCCTCCAAGATGACGGAGTTCTCAAAGAATCCCCTGATAAGTCTGAAGAAATGGGTAAGTGTGCACCCATCCCTTCTTATCTGTAAACTATCTGTAAACATTTATATTATCGTATTTTTTTTGTTGATACACAAAAAAAAACATGTAACAGATAACAACGAATTAATATTTTAATTGAATTTTCTTGGTAAAAGTTCATTTTAAATAATGAAAACAAAAAAAAAATTATACACAGTTCTTTATTATTATATATATATATGTGCTTCCACTTGTGTTAATCGTCAACCGGTTTCGGCAGCTTGTTGCTATCTTCTAGCCACCGGAAGATGGCAGCAAGCTGTCGAAACCAGTCGACGATTCACACAAGTGGAAGCACACTAAATATATGAGTACAATAATAAAGAAATTTTGACTATTTTTTTTTGTTTTCATTATTTAATAGATAAAAGTTATAAGTATAAAGAAAACAGTTAATATTATTAAATATGTTTCAAATAAATAACTAGACCGGATGGTGGTCTAGGGGATAGAACGCTTGGATCTCAATGCAGGGGATTTGGGTTCAATCCTGGACACTACTAGATTCCTTCTTCGTAATAATGAGTTATTTTCTGCTCATATTGAAGATTGTAAAATAATTTATATTACCACTGGCGTTAAAATCCTTGAAGTTAGTCTTATTTCTAGGAATTAAGTTTATTTTTTAAACTGTTTTTTAGTTTTTAGTATATATGAAAAAAATAGACTATTTTAAATTTCACCAATATTTTGTGTTTTCGCGTTCATTTTGTTAATATATAAAAGATTTAAAATAACTTGAATAATGTTGATTATCAAACTGTGTTCGCTTTATGTTCATTAATCTTAGTAATACCAGCAAGACAAAAGTATTAAGCTATGCGGTTTCGCAACGTCAGCATGAAATGAAGTGATTTCTCTTGTTAGATTACACATTTTTAAGAGATATATTTTTTAATAGTCCATTGTTTTGGCCGAAACACTATGATACTTTAATATTTTTGATGATGCCAACATTGGTTGATAAAACAGCTGTCGTAAAATAAATACAATTGTAATATAAAACAAAGTTTTTGCATTAACAGTTATAAGATATATTTTTAGTAGATTTTAATCATTAAAAATCATTTAGAAACATTTTTTTACTTGTTTTTTCACTACTTTATTTATGTTTTATCAAACCAACCGGTTTCGGTTCCCCGGAGCTTCGTCGGGGTTACAAAACAAACTTTTATTTTGTAACCCTAACGAAGCTCCGGCGGTAGCAAAACCTGGGACCTTTTACCAAATAAGTACCGAATTTCAGAATCGCCTTTATACATCCACGCATTATATTGGCAATCAGTTTAGTTCCTTCTACTTAGAAAAGTCGTTGAAACCTTTTAGAGACTCTAAATTACATTTATCATTATCTTTAAACCTATTTCGCGTCAAATTCACATCCGGAAATGTCTTCGGAGGCGTGACGTCGCGCCGTAATACTGGCGGTGTTGCCAGTGGCGATAATCCAGTGCTGCCACCCGCAGACAAACTTTTCCCTGGATCTCTCACTTCCATTCGGCGGATTCCACTCCATGCTCTGCAATAAAGTACCTACTTACGGCTTTAGAGGGCCGGCGGGAAGATAAAATATCTCACTTCTGAGGTTCCTGTCTGGCGCTTTAAAATGATGTTCAACCTGGTTTAACTAAGAGCTTAAGATGGCGGACTGGAAAACGTAGAGTTTCAATAAGACTGAATATACATTATTTGTTTACTGAGAACTTAAACACATGTAGTGACGCCTTGTAATAAATAATAATCTCAACCCTTTTCACCGTTTTATTTCTATTGATTTGATATTTTCCAGCGAAACACACGTGCCTTTTACATTAATTTTGCCATTTATTGTATTTACCTCTACTAATCCTGCATATTTTTATACGTTAATCACAGTTGTCTTTTTGTTATTGAAAGACGGCTACATTTGAAGTTGGAAAAATCGACGGGCGTGCAGATTACGATGCTTGAATATAGAAAATCCTCGAAATCTATGTCGGGAGAGGGCAATATGGCAGTCCAACTTCTTTTCCTACCCTTCCATGGAAACAGCGTGATGGTTTTAGATGTTTATCCATAGAATTATTTTGTAAAATTTCAATGATATCAGAAGCATGAAAGTAGAATAAATGCAGTAGAATCTTAGATACATGTATGTTAAATATGTACATGATAATGATTGAAGGTCAAATTCATATGTAAAAAGTGAGTGCAGCGCAAATGAAAACGTTAGGAATAAAATAATGAAAGGGTCATTACGATGGTTCGGACACATGGAAAGAATGAATGTTAACGGTGTACACGAAAAAATAAATTAAGAAAGAACGAGTAAAACGTGGCACGATCAAATAAATCAATTATTAAATCAAGGCCACGTGAGGAGTAGAAGAAATCGACGTGCGTGTATGACGTAAATTATGAATGTAGAGGAACGAGAGAAGTATATTAAACTTATGTGGCAATCCATTATTTCTGGCTACCTCTTCAGAGAGAAGATTTGATGGTTAGTTAGTAGGTTAGTTTATATTATAGACATAATCTTTTTCATCCTTACGTTCACGTTAAAAAATATTAATCCACAACATAAATTGATGTCAGATACAGAAGAAATTAAAATAAGAATTTAACTGATTAGTGAAATAAGTGTGGATGGCAAAAATGCAGACGCTGAGGATGATACGAGAAGACTCTTCGAGATAGGGTGAGGAACACGGTTATTCGCGAAATTGCAGGATGGAAGATATCGTAAGATGGACAGACAACGCAGAAGATACTTGATGTCGCACGTGCAGAGGATATATCCCTCCAGAATGCCACATATACCACGCCAGAATACCGTCCTCACGGAAGAGCGCAAAAGAGATGGGGGATAGCTGGGAGTCAACCTCCCAAGAGAGGTCGACCTCACTACAGGAACAGACCAATGGTCTAAAAGAAGAAGAAAAAGAAGAATAATAACTAACTAACTAACTAACTAACCATCACGTCATTTCCCCGAAGGTGTAGGCAGAGAGGATGGATCGCCACAGTGTTCTGTCCTGGCATACCTCTCGGGCTTCCTCTACATTCATACATCGTACCATGCACGCACGTCGATTATTCCGACTTCGAACGTGACCGCCTTTTAGTAACTGATTAATTTGGTCATGCCATGTTTTCCTCGGTCGTCCTCGGCTTCTTTTTCCACTCACGCTGCTTGTGTACAACTTTTTAACCATTTTTCTCTCATCCATTCGTTCCATATGTCCAAACCATCTCAATCATCTCCACGATGAATAATAAGTTAAATAAATATAAATTGGTTTTACAGTGACCCAAAATAGAACGCGCCTTTTGAAATTCAGCATATTTTGTACAAAACAAATGAATCTCAAGTATTCAAACACAGCACGAACATAAAATAAAATTTTCTATTATTTTCCTTTCTTCTGTCTTAGCGCGAGTACAATAATGATTATGTAAAAAATTTAAATTGTCCCAATTTGCCGTTTATTTCAGTTATAAAATCTCCATTTTGGGAACGACTCTGACTTAATGTTCCGCAATCACAACTTTGACAATGGTGAAAATTAGCGGACCACAATTTCCCCGGAAGAATCTCCCTTCTTTAGTCTTTGACAAACTTTCCCTGTTTCCGCTAAATCTGTATTAATATTCACTCCCAATCTGCTCCCACACAACAGACAAAATTAAGACTTTAAAGTTTCCTTATTATTTTCATGTCAATATTTATTTACCCAAAGTTTGAATTTGGAATTCCACTTTGCCAACAGACCATCGCTTATCTTTTCTTCGTTCTTACTTTAGATAAAATGATAAACTTGCAACATTGAAAAGTTTGATTTAATTTAATTTAAAACAAATTAATACAATGCCTTGTCATAATTAAAATGCATAAATTAATTGTTTCTTGAACAATGAAAATATTTGTTTTCTTAGAAGTTTTATTATATTTTATGGGAATGATATCAAATATTTTACATTTGATAATGCCTTAGCAGGCGTCATTCTCCAAAAATATAAAACTTCTAGAAAACATGTTTTCATTCGTATTAAATATTCAATGTGTTATACTACGAGTTATAATAACTAAGTAATGGAATAAAATAAATAATTAATTGCATACTCATAGATTAATTTTTACCACTTAAATTTAATATACTAATAATAATTTTTATATAGCTACATTGTTTTGAAGGCTGGTGCCAAGTGGTTTAAACATATAGCAGAAAAATTTAGAAACAACTGGTTATTGTTCCATTCCTCATGTACCACGGGTGGCATTTTTAGGGTGACGTTTGAACTACACTATATGTTTATATGGCTGAGCCATAGAGGGCTCCCTCCGCTTACCCGAAGCTGTTATAGGCGCAGCGGCGCCTTTCGTCAGCTTCACTCGTGCACACCCTAGGCCTGTCCCCCGTCCATGCGGGACTTATGTTAAAAATATATATATGTATATTTGCAACCAAGGGGGACCCAGACCACATTTAAGCTACACTACTCTCCCTCGATGTCCCGCCGTACACACATAGCAATACAACAGCAAAAGAAAATACACAATTGATACATAAATAACATATATTAGAGAAAGAATTAAAAAAACTACACTATACTATTCAACTACACTAGTCTACTCAATCTTTTATGTTTGAGACCAATTGGCATCACAAACTAATTTTTGCCTTATTGTACACTTGGCACCTTTGTAATATCCAGCCTTCTATTGTTAAAACATTAATTATTTTGATAGTTGCTAGATGTGATAAGATTTGAATATTTAATAAAACCCTAATTGTGCAATACTGACGAAGGCTTCAACTAGCTTTTTTTTTACCAAAAAATATATCATTTAATCATTTTGATTCTCAAATGGAAAATGGAAGTTTTCTTTCGCTGTGATATATTTGACATTTGCCATCGGTGCTTTCTCGCGTTATTTAAAAGTCTATTTTCATTTCCAAGAGAATACTTTTATCACCGGAACTGTACACACCTCCTCCAGGAATAGGGGATATCTACCTGTTGGCGGCCATGAATAAAACATTCACCGATATGTCTATCATTCTCGGAATTGAATTTTAGACTCGGCATCAGAAATAATAATGTTTATTCTCTTATTTTTGTGTATTTTCATGTTTTCCTATTGGCAAACTTCGAAATTCACTTACGTTTTACTCATTCTACCCTCTGACGCGTATCAAATTGAATAAAATAAGGTGATATTGGGCTTTAGACCTTGAACTTGATTTACTAAGGCCACATTCGATGTCGGAAAAATTTACGTGCGTGCATGTTACAATGTATGAATGACGACCTTCGTGACAGAGTGGTAACAGCTCTGACTTCCATACCGAAGGTTCCGGGTTCAATTCCCGGCGATAGCAGTGTGATTGTCACACTGTCTTTGGTCTGGTGTAGAATTCACGTGACAATAAAATGGCCATAGATTGTCTACCTATCACATGTCTTCTTTCTCTTCTTTCTTCTTTCTTCGATGGCCCTACAGCCCATATCGAGCCTTAGCCTCCAGTATTCTTCGCCTCCAACTCCTCCTGTCCTCCGCTTCGACCCTCCAATCTGACACTCTTAACAATCTTGTTCCATCTCTCCCAACTTCATCCTCCCATCGCAGCCTTGGTCGTCCATTTGGTCTTCTACCACCTGGGTGCCACTCCAGCAATCTTTTTGGGGTTCGCGATGACGGCATCCTCTGCACGTGACCGGCCCATCTCAGTCTATTCAGTCTGACCTGTGTGGAGAGACTGGGAGCTTTGTAAATATTGTACAGCTCGTCATTATGCCGCTAGAATGTCACTAGAATCAATATAATAGCTAAAAAAATAAATTGTATGCAGTAATTGGGTTCGAACAACCTGTTGTATACATAAGAAAATAATAATAATAAAAAAATAATAATAAAATAAAAATAAAAATTTGGAGGAATCTAGAGTGTGTGTCAGGATAGAACGGTATTGCGGTCCATCCTCTCTTCGTACTCCTCCGGGGAAACGGCGTGATGGTGAGTTAGTTAGTTAGCTAGTTAGTTACTTAGCTGGGAATGCTTGGGACCAACTCTATGCAGGTTCTAAGATATAGGCATCTCGAAACCTATTTCTTCAGATTACTCAGGGGATATTTTGTGGAGAGTCGGAGTAATTGATATGCGTGCATGACAGAATTTCATTTCATTTTTTTTTTCATTTCATTTATTTTAATAAAAATTACAAACATTACAGACATATAATTCCAGATCGTTTGCAATTACATTATAAGAATTTAAAAGAGAAGTATAAAAAATAAGGTTAAGAATTAGAAAGAATCATAGCATTGATAATGCATCCCGAGGCAACTCACGCTATCACGAAAAATGTCGACCTCCGAGGCGACCCGATTAAGCAATAAGATTGCCCTACCCACAAGAATAACCATTGGCAGGTTGGTTCTGGAGTGCGGCAAATAAAACAATCTGTGCTGTCTTTAACGAATGTAGAATATTGAGGATGTTTGGTTAAGCTTAAGTATGTTTGTAAACAACAGTATGGCGGTTAATTGTTAAGTTACAATTTTATTGGAATTCATCACTAACTAACTAACTAACTAACCATCACGCCGTCTCCCCGAAGGGGTAGGCAGAAAGAATGGACTGCCACACTTTTCTTTCCTGACATATTTCTCTCGCTTCCTCAACATTCATACATCGTGTCATGCACGCGCGTCGATTTTTCTGACTCCTCACATGGCCGACATTCAATATTTGATTTATTTGATCGTGCCACGTTTTCTTCGGTCTTCCTCTATTTCTGGTTCCATTTACATCACTAACATATATTTTTTTTACCATTCTTTCTTTATTCATTCTTTCCATATGTCCAAACCAATGATCCTTTCATTATTTTGTTCATGACACCATCATTCGCACCGCATTCTTTTCTTATATTTTCATTCGACACTCTATCATACACAGAGTATCACACATTCGTCTAAGAGATCTCATTTCTACTGCATTTATTCTACTTTCATTCTTCTTTTGCCAGTTCCATGCTTCGCTTCCATACATAAGGGTCGGTAGAAGAACACCATTGTGCACTGCCATTCTAGCTTTTTTTTTCATCACAATATTTGCGGAATTCAACCCCAATTACCGAAAAAATATTCCGCCCAATTTATTAAAAAGCAGTAAACTGTTTATTTGTGAGCCTATTTGGTTATTCAGGTCTTGTGGCCGCCTCTCAATTTTTTCTATTAGTTTTCAGTTCTTCTTCTGAAAAGAAATCCAATACCCATAAAAAGCTTTCATTGGGAAAACTATGGTCGGCTTTGGGAGATCTTCCTCCCGCCCGATTTCCTTCTCAGCGATGGAACTTGTAAAATTTCCCATTTATTTTTCGATTATTTCATCGTTACAGGAAATGAAATTGGACTGAACTTGTAGGGGGGCGGGTTTTATGTATATCAACCGAAAACGTATTGTTAAACAGCGGTCACATTCCAGATAAAATGCCGTATAACTGATAAGTCACTGTAATTTCTGTTCTATTTTCGTAAATCATTTATTCTTGAAAAAAGTTTCATTGACAATGCTTATTTGTTATACATGTAGGTATATCATTCTATACATAATACTTGTTTGTCGATCCCAGCGAGCCTAGCGAAACCGATCGCTGTCGAAATAAAATCAAAAATATAAGTAGTTCTTCAATCTTCTTCTTCTTGTCCTGTCACATCTCCGTTGTACATAGGGCCTCAAGGAATCCACAGCATTTGCGTCTAGCAGTTTTTTTTTCTTGTATACAACAGGTCATTTGAACCCAATTTCTGAATACAATTTATTTTAGTTATTATATTGATTCTCATGACATGTGATAGGTAGCCAATCTATCGCCATTTTATTGTCACCTGAATTCTACACCAGACAATCACACTGCCATTGCCGTAAATCGAACCCGGGACCTTCGGTCAAGTCAGAGCTCTTACCACTCTGCCACGAAGGTCGACTTGTTCTCCAATTGGCTTTTCGCCTGCCATGGCCACCATTTGACACTGTTTGGGGCCAATAAATCTTCAATAGTTGTCTGTAAATTTTATTATACACTTCTTCAGTAACATCGTTTAATTTCATTATTATTTAAAATGAACATCATAAATACTACAAATGAAAACGTACGTTTTCTAGAAATATTATTATAATTTAAATTGAAAAAGCAGAATGCGTTTCATTTCTCAGCAATGATATAAGAATAAAAAAGGTACCTACTCTATTTATTGTTTCTTGAACAATGATTTCAAACTCCATATTAAATATAGTCGTATAGTACGAATAAAAGCGTCTGTTCTCTGGGAGTTTTATTAAATTTTATGCAAATGACATTTTTCGCCTGTCTAAGATATTATCAAATGTTGTTACCTTAAATTCAGATACCTAATACCTTAAATTACACAGCTTCGAAGAGATGGGCATCTCATTACCCATTTCTTTAAATTAATCAGGGGATATTTCGAAACGGGAGAATCAGGGGATATTATGACAGCGAGAGCACAGATTGTTTTACCTACCGGTCACTAGAACCAATCTGCCTCTGGTGACACCGGTGGGAAGAGCAATAAGACTGCTGAACGCGATCACCTCGGCGATCGACGTCTTTCAAATTAGTGAAGGTACGTTCAGGAGACAAATACTCTTAACTTTAGAAAGTATCTTATCTTCCTAACGTCGAACCATCTCTAATGCGTTCCTGGTACTATGCTATATTTTTATAATATTTTACCTGTACTCAATAGATGCCTTAAACATTTTGCTGTTTGTAATATCTTTTGAGTTAATAAACTGATTTGATTAGATTTGATTTGATTTGATTTGATCCGATTTGATTTGATTTGATTTGATTTGATTTGATTTGAAATTATAATAAAATTTCTAGAAAACCTATTAAACATTTTCATTCATATTAAGTACCTACCCTATTTATCATACTGTTTCATTGGTTGGGTACATACTTGTTCCTCGCCTCATCCTCTGCCAACCGATTGGTATGTAGCAACGTAACAGAGTAGCTACCCCGTGACCGGACATCGCGGTTCACGTAATAGAAAATTCGATTAATAAAATTGATCATATCGCATGTTAAATAGCCCCCGGTGATATACGGGCCGCGCACAAAAGAAAGCGAAAATTACGGCGCTTATCTCAAATCTCCATCGCGGGCAGAACACATATTGAGGAAACTTTTGTCATTTTATGCGGATATTTGCGGCGGATAAAAGTTTGACCTATCTGGGAATGGGCACAACTAATGGCCTGGTCATCTAGCAAATCGAATAACATGTCATTTGATGGATATCGTTCCTCGTGCATGATGGAATCCTACTATCAATTATGTGTACGTATGTGAAACGTAATAGTGAAAAAATTTCAAATAATTTTTAAACTAACTAAAATTACAATAACAAATACCTTTCTCCGTCAAAACTCTGTCTGAAGTTATAATACGGACGGACACTACCGTTTTATAGAAGTTTTATTATACAGGGTGCGGCAGCGTATCTTCGTTTTTTAAATGCGCGCCATTAAGTCGGTTGATGTTGTAGCGGAGCGCCAGTAATCTCGTTCAAGAAGCGAAACTATAATGTTTTGTCCCTTAACAGTTTAGTCAGCATCATGCGTTGGAACAGTGAGGAGCGTGCGTTTTGCAGTTGAGGCCTACTTTTTGAACAGATGTTCAAGGGTGCGGCAGCATAACTTTCTTTTTTCAAAACTTAATAAAACCCATTGCATGAATCCGAAAATTTTAATTTGTTTTTTTTTATAATATAGGCACATACCTAAAGTTTTATTTTATTTAGTTTTTAAAGATCAAATCAGGTAGGTGACGACCCCCATTCTCCATACGCTGAGTAAACCGATTTCTGGCGTTTGTCATGACTCTTGCCTGCATATCATGCGTTATCTTGGCAATTTCTTCCTGGGTATTGGATCTTCAAATATGTTAGGGTCCCTGGACGGTTCACATAAATACGGGATTTCAAAAACCCCATGGAAAAAATCACATAGGGACCAATCGGGAGAGCGGGCCGGCCACTCCAAATCGCCCCTAATTGAGATGAGGCGCTCTGGGAAGTGTTCCCTCAAAACAGCCATCCCGTGACAGAAATCAGAAATGTATTATACGGGAATCACAGTTGATACAGGCGAAAAATGTCATCATCATATTATATTATAAAATTTCTTGACAGCTGATGTTTTTAGCAATATTAAATTTTGATATTTTGATATTCTTAAAATCAGTGGTTACCCACGTAACATAACAAATATTTTTAATATAATGTAATGATTTTACTGAAATCTATTCATGAAGGTTCATTTTATAAGTTAAATAATAAATAAATAAAATAATGTTTTAAGCTCTACTTCCACTTTTGTCCAGATTTCTGATTCTGATTTCGATGTGGAGTCTGTCGAAACCAGCGAGCCTAGCGAAACTGTTCTTTGTCGAAATAAAGACAAAAGTGAAATTAGTTTTTTTTAAATCGTTTTATTTAATTGCAAATGATGTCGAATAACATCATTGTTTTTTCATAGATATAAAATATCCAACTGCAATTCGTTCTATTTTGTATGAAAAAACAATTACGATTTTAAGAAGGAATGCAAGTTTGAAATATTTATTTAAAGTTCAAGTAAACTACAATTATTTGGAATTTCAGAATTTTAATTTACCCTATGAAATACATTCTTACATAATTTATTATTAAAATAAAAAACTACTTGATTTCGATTTTCAGTAATATCGTTTTTTTTACAATTTTCAAATAATTCTATGTATTCATGCCGTAAAGGAGAAATCAAGACGTGTGCATGTTCCATCACCCATTTTTTTTTAAATTTATATCAATTATCCATTCTGGCTGTGAATAATCGAATATAGAAATTCTTCCAGTCGCTTAGAGGTTACGTTATAAATATAACAATACAGTTGTGTTATAATTTTTTTAAGTTATTTGATATTATGTACACAACCCCAACTTGAAGACTGACATGAGCACATAGCGAGCCACGATGGGTAGTTTACGGGATGGAGACGACCCTTAGTCATAATACGAGAAAGAGGCATTATGTATCCAATTTTAGGCTTAAATTTTTAAGGTCATTTACGTATACTCGTATATGTTTGTGTTTACAAATATCAATGCATTATTTAAGTATAAGAAAATGAGTTTGAACTTTCACTTTTCGATTATTTTCCCTTTTTTTAAATAGTTACAATGGAAAACTCAGTAAGTGCCTTACCATTGTAGGTAAGTTACAACAAAGAAACCATATTGAATAATACAAAGCGAACAATTTTTATATAAGCATTTCTATTGTATTATAGTTAAAAATACCGAAATCTTATTTCACGTATGCATAATGGTAATTCCTCATTGATAGGAATCATTTTTTATTTTTGATGTGAAATAATCCCCTATCTTATGCCAAAAAACCTTTGATGTTACCTTGATATAATATATACAATACTTAATGTTATCTGACGGTTACTTATATGTAATTTACTAATATTAAACGAATACATTAATGATTCATTTTTAGGTATATATAATATAATATAAGAAAGGAATGTAGAGCGTATGAAAGTATTATGAACAAAATTATAAAAGGATCGCTGCGTTGGTTCAGACATACGGAGCGCATGGATGGAAAAAGAATAGTCAATAAAGTATACGTTAACGATGTAAATGGAGTACGGAGTCGAGGTAGACCGAGGAAAATACGGCTTGACCAAATTAATCACATTTTAAAGGTTTGTCATGTCAGAAGTCGGAAGAATCGACGTGCGTGTATGATTCGTTGTATGAATGTGAGGAAGCTAGAGAGGTGTGTCAGGATGGAATGGTGTGGTGGTCCATTTTCTCTGCTTACCCCTGCGGGGAAACGGCGTGATGGTGTGTTGTTGTTGCTCATTTTAAGGTGTCAATAATCAAATCAATCAATAGAATATATGTTATGATATCAGATGTGGTTTTAGTTCTTAAATTTTATTCTATTGTGGTAAAATTCACTTAAAAGATATTGGGTGTCCGTTAAATTTACATCACTGAATGAAAGGGTATAAATTGTCCCAGAAATCTCTGCCTGTTTTTTTAACTTTATATATCGCACGCTTAACACTGGCTTAACTCAAAAAAGCAAGTTTTGCGCAATCTGACATGAGTCGATATTTAAACAAAAACAGGCGAAAAACACGTACGAATGTATAGCGTTAACATTGTGAACGATTATCGTACTACGAATGCATAGCGTTAACATTATGAATAATAGATGGATAGAGCTAACACAAGCCTCTGTCTAATGTTAACTCAATTATGACCTAAACCATAATCGGTCAGTTTACTATTAAGCGTGCGATATGGTGGGGTGGCAAATGGAATGTTTTATTTAAATAGCGATCAGACGACGTAGAACACATCAATGAAATGATTTTAAGTCTGATATATACTTAAATTTACTGCTGAACGTACCCTTTCACGATTTATTTAAACTTCTAAGTAAATTCTTTTGTGCCATAATACATTGTAGAAGTTAAATTTACGCTCTTGAGTTTGGCATTCGAAATTTTGTTATCAATCGATCCCACATGGTGGATATTTATAAACATACTTGAATCTAGAAAACATTCCCAGCACAAGAACGATAGAAATCTCATTTACGAGTATTTCCAGATATGGAGTTTGCAAAGCTTTTCGAAAAATGGCTCCATAAAGTTTTGATTACAATCAATAGCGAGCAGTAAAAAACATCGCCGTTCCTCGGCTGGTTGCGGCCTGAAATATTACTCTTCTGACACTCCGAATGTGGTTAAAGAAAAATCGTTTTACTGCGTATGAAATATATTTTTTCTTTATTTCTCCCAGATATCGGGACGCCCGCAAACGCGAAGAATATGTGGACGCGATATTGTCAAGTATCAATAAAATCTCCATCTTATTTTTTTTTATATAATCTTTACAAAATGATTTTGTATCAAACTGAAATTTAATTCAAATAAGGTTGGGAAAATTTTGTTCAAAATGAATTTTAACCAATTCTCTACAGCTTCGTAAATATTGGCATTTCGTAACCCATTTCTTAAGATTAATCAGGGGATAATTCGAGAACTCGGCCGTGCGGGAGGATGTTGGTATTTTTTGTCAGCACAGATTGTTTTACATACCGGCCGCCAGAACCAATCTGCCTCTGCAATTGGTCTGGTGAACGCGGTCTCCTCGGAGATCGACGTCTTTCATATTAGTGAAGGTACATTCAGATGACAAATACTCTCGACTTTAGAAAGTATTTTATCTTCCTTATGTCGAACCATCTCTAAAGGGTTCCTGGTATTATGTTGTATGTTTATAATATTTTACCTGTACTCAATAGATGCCTTAAACATTTATGCTGTTTATAATGTCTTTTGAGTAAATAAACTGATTTGATAATAATCAAGTCAGATCTTTCATAATGTTTTTAATGGATTCAGTGCAATTGTCAGATCTAACGACTACTTATAATAACATTATGTTCTATTTTGACTTACAAACTTAGGAATAAGTTTCAATCCTAGGGATTGGTTTGCAGTAAAGTATAGGGTCTTTCAATAGGGACGCTTCATTTAAATCGCTCGTGCAGAATGTCCATCGTGTCGTGGGTTATATGCTACGTAGCGCCGTCTTGTTGGAACCATATGTTGTCGATATTTGTATCATCCAGTTTAAGCCACAAGAGTCTCAAATTAATGCATTAAACGACGTATTGTGGACGGTTATGAATGCCATAAATTGGCGAACAGAGCACTGATTTTAATAATGAAATTTAACGGTTTCAACGCGTTGTTGAAGCGTGCAACGTTTCAATGTAAAATGTCAAGACAAAATAAGTATACTTGTCAAATTTGATAGCTATCGCTTTACCAAAATGGCTGCTATACGCTGTTAAAGTGAGTGCTGTGAATGTGAGCGTCCCTATTGAAAACCTTTTGACCACCAGGATACTCCATCTGCAGCAAAGCCACGGCGGCCATTTGGCCGAAATTATATTTTATACATAGTGAATAAGGAAAGGGTCATTAAGATGGTTTGGACACATGGAAAGAATGAGTGAAGACAGAATGGTAAAGAAGGTATACTCGTATGTAAACGGCGTGAACGGAGCTAGAAATAGAGGAAGGCCGAGGAAAACGTGGCACGATCAAATCAATCAAATATTGAATGTCGGTCACGTGAGGAGTCGGAAAAATCGACGTGCGTGCATGACAAGATGTATGAATGTAGAGGAAGTGAGAGACGTATGTCAGGACAGAACAGTGTGGCGTTCCATTCTTTCTGCCTACCCCTCCGGGGAGATGGCGTGATGGTAAGTTAGTTAGTTAGTTAGTCAGTGAATGTCCTTTAAAAAAATGAAATATTGGTAATATCAAAGGTTATTTTGATTTCATTTCAAAGTTTGAGCGATAAAAAAACCTAACATGCACACCTGGTGTACAATGCGTAAGTTGCCCCTCACTTTAATTATTGTTCCACCATTCTATATTTGATCAATAAAACCGATACTCAAAAGATTCAAATAATTCAAAATAAAGCAATGAGAATTGTACTGAGGTGCAGTAGACGCGCACGAATTAAGACGATGCTTGAAGATTTGAAGATGCTATCAATAAGACCGAGGCTCACCTTAAATACACTTATTTTTGCATACAAATTGAGTGGTGGGCTTCTTCCAAAATATTTGTGTGACCAGGCTTCTTACAATTATGAAATACATGGGTACTCAACGAGAGACAAAACAAATTTTAGAATTATTATAATATAACAGTATCAAGGGGTTCCGAAAACAGATTTTTTTAAGGGTTTGAAAGTATTAAATAGCTTGCCGCTAGTCATGAAGGACTCATATAATGTTCACAAATTCCGCAACCAATGTATAGTGTACGTCCGATCACATTTTAAAGTTTTAAAGTTATTAATTTTTTTCTTGTTGTCAAATATCTTCTTTATGTGTTTTGTGCCTAATTGCTCTTAATTTTTTTTTTCATTATAATTTTAACTATTATGTATTTAAAAATGTCATATACTGGTTGTAAGAAGAAATATGTATTTTTTTATAACTAAAGAAAGAAATATAAAAAAATTTAAATAAATAATAATATATTGCGTTTTTCTGGTTCTTGGAATTCTCCACTTTCACTTGGAAAGGTCCACTTGGGCCTTTAATTTGGTAGTTTCCCGCTTCATTTCACAATTTATTATATCAATATTTGTACGCATAACTTTAAATATTCGAGTTAATCAGATCATAGGCGAGACAAGGGTTGATAAGACCCAGTCTTTACCACACACACACACTCACTCACACACACACACACACACACACACACACACACACACACACACACACACACAAACACACACCGGCACACGCTTCTATAGAGAGCAGTGTAAATAATGGAATGTGCCGGCAGTATGCGAGTCCTTCGGTAAATTTCCGTAATATCGAGTTGGCGGGAAGTTAGTTCTGTTCGGGCGCATTCCACACATTTCCCGGGAGTGGTGAAACTAGTTTTCATTCAAGAAGACTCATTCTCCGGGTAGGTATAAAATTGAGTCATACTTTATGTCTGAAAGTTTGCGACCGCGTCCGACATTAAGTGCTTACTTGTATCAATGGACACTAGATGGCGCATTATCATTTCGCGTATGAATACAGATAACGAATTTTGTTAATAATTTTATGTTTTTAGCTATTTTTAGGATTCTATATTCACCATTACTTTGATCAAAATTTCATTATCTTTGTTCCACAACGCTTTATTTAAAATTAAAACAAAACATGTTTCGGGACACAGAAGCCCTTCATCGGTGTAGTTACATATTATATTTGAATAGTCCATTGTTTTGGCCGAAACACTATGATACTTGAAAATTATAACTGTTAAATTTATAACAATGTTATAATATCACAATTTCTTTTTATTCACTGAGAGTGTCGCGACAGCTGTTTCGCCATCCGATGTTGGCATCATCAGGTGTTACAATAAGGTCTAAAAGAAGAAGGAGAAGAAAGAAGAGTATATGTTGAAATCCATAACCAACCAAATAAATAGATTTTACTCGAAAACATTTAGTTCAAACTCACTATTTTTACGGGATCATTATAAAACAAAGATATTTAAAAAATTTAATGTTAATACATTATTATTTTTTATGTATTATCGGAATGTTTTTCATTATTTAAAAATGTATCCAATATTAATAAAAAATATGCTATAGAATAACTATTAGAAATCATTGTTTTTTCACAATGTATTACTTCAGATGATTGTTATACAAGTAATACTTCGGTGTGCGAATTTTAAGTGAGTGTACAAATTCAAATATGATTCCACAACAAAACTAGTAAAACAAACGAATATAGTACAAAAACATTTTTATATAAATGTTGGCATGAAACAAATAAAAAAACTACGTAAAAACGAATGTGACCATTTTTATTTATTTTGTTTACTGACGAATATCTTCAAATACATTCTGTATAACAGTGTTTATCTTAGAGCAATACATAAATAGCAGTCGCTCTTCTGGCGAGCTGTTTTTATTATTATGATTGAATACTGACAATAAGCAGTGAAGAGAAACGCCAAAAAAAAAACACGTTTTTTTAAATCGTCAAATCATAACAGAGAAGTCAAAGGGATAAATATCAATTTTCTCGGAACATTGAGATAACCGTATGTTTAAATTACCATCCCGTGTGTACAGGGGTGGTTTAGCGAATTTTTGTATGTTATAACTAGTGATGTGCTTCCATTGGTTATTCCCGGTTCGCGCGAATCGGTTCCTTACAGAAAAATAGTTATTATTGTAATTAATCTAATTAAAAACATATTTATTTTTTATTTGGGTTAGCAAACAGCAATTACAGAACATAAATAAAACGCATAGAAACAATACAAGAACGCCAATTACATACTACTACAAGTGTAAATGATAAGAAAAGTTAACAGTACATACTAGTTCATCGAAATTGAAGTTTAACTAGATTCAAACAAGTGAATTACAATAATTGAACAAAATTAAGTTATAAATAAAATGTTTTTTTTTTAAGTTGTATTGTAGTTTATGGGAATGTGACATGTGTGCCTTTTTAAGCCATTACCAAATATTAATGTGACAACATGTTTGTTAACAAATGATATTTGATAAATTATTGTTTCTTGAATAATGGTGTAAAACTCCATATTAAATCATTAATGTGAATGAAAACGTACGTTTTCAAGAAATTTTATTATTTTTGATAATGTGATCGATTGGGCCGAGATAACCAGACCGCAGAGCTAAAAAGAAGAATTGGACTAAGCTGGGCAGCTTTCGGAAACCTGAGCTACATCCCAAAAACCGGAAAATACCGATCAACCTGAAACGAAAAGTCTCAGAAGCCCAGATGAAAAGTAGACAAGAAGACTGCTGACTTGGAGACCGTGGACGGTGAAGAGAATTGCAGGGCGACCGCAACTACGGTGGGAGGATGATCTAAACAGACACGTCGGAATAACCTGGATGCAGTCTGCACAGGACAGAATGACATGGAAGCAAATGGAGGAGGCCTTTGTCCAGGAATGGACGGGAATAGGCTGAGGAAGAAGAAGAAGAAGAATGTTATTGACATTTGATAATGCCTTTAACAAGCGAAACACGTAATTCATGTAAAATAGATTATAATAACATTTCAGGAAAACAGACGTTTCGTTTGTATTAATCAAATATTTGAAAATGTCTTAAAAAGGCAAAACACGTCATTCCTATAAACAATAATAAAATTTCTAGAAAACAGATGTCTTCATTCGTATTTATGATTTAATTTGATGAGTTCTACATAATTGTTCAAGAAAAAATAAATATGTATGAATGTGTTTTTTTTTTTTTTTGTCAGTGTGGAAATTTGTAATTATGATTTATTTATGGATAACTTCTTGAATTCTCATGTAAGTGTCTATCCCAGGAGCCAACCGTTCTGTGTTCTAGACCACCAGCCATTTTTTATTCCAAAATACATGTTTTTTCAAATATTCATGATGCGTCTTTCATAAATATGATAAGAAAGTCCATATCCCAAGACTACTGAGTTTTGGTATTTATATTTCTAACTTTAAATAATCTAACTGGTAAAGTCATGTTAACGGTGTAATAAGATATAATTATCTTCTTAACACTTAGCTTTGTATCTTCTATCAATTTAGCTAGCTAATTAATTTGTATAGAAGTGTACGGAATGAGAGACTGAACCGGTTTTAAGTTTCGTGGCACATCACTACTAGCCCCGAAATTTCATCACCCTCTGAACACCGACTAACTGCTCTCCGCAAACACCGTCGACCGGAACCTCACTCCCATTCCAATTGAAATATGCCTCCATTCGGGGAGGTCGGGTGCGTTACGAATATGCCAATTTTGTTACCGAGGAAAGGGCCAGGCCAAATGATAAATTAAAAGGGTTTCGGAAATTCAACGTACAATTATTTCAGCGGACATATTAGTAAGATATAAGACAATGCATGAATATATTATATATGCAGTTATTTATTATTAACGTAATAGGAAAAACTGAGTTAACTTCGTGATACTAAGCGAAATTTGAATTAAAATCATAATTCATATATTGTTTTAATTTTTTTAATACATATTGTAATATGATTGGTAAGAACGCATTGATAATATTTTTACCAAAAAAAAACTTGCTTAAAATATATCTAACTTCGTGATATGAGCTAACTTCATGATACAATGAAGGTAACCCATAATAATTAAAATTACACATATCTTAATAAAACAAAATCGTACTGAGGATGGAATGAATCTTTCAGTTGATATATAATGTCATGTGTTTATCGATTTAGGAAAAAAGAAAAACTCCTACCAACAACAGAACTAGTAAAATTAACAATACGACAACTGATCGATTTGCCATATTTAATATTTTTGGCAAACATGCGGCGGAGAGCGCAATCTGTTGATTGAAAACAGTAACCGTAACAAAATAATACGTAAAATAGAAATTATCACATAGAAATGAATATCACGGAGTTAACTCAGTTCACTAAAACCATCACGTCGTTTCGTTTAGTTTCGTTCACTATAACCATCACGTTTAGGCAGAATAAAATAGACCACAATCATATTTTCCTTGATATATTTCTCTATAATACTCAGAATTAAGATAGCTTTTAAATATACAATACGTATAATATATAGAAACTTTAAATTTTGACATGATTGACTTGTTACGTAAATTTTTTTGTGACATGTTTATCTAGGTTCTTCTCAATTTCATGCTTTTTTCATCCGCATTTTTTTCTTTTTAACAAATCATCTCAGAGACCCTTTAATATTTTAGTCTGCTCATAATTACATTACTTTTTTTTGATATTTTGTCATTGTATAATGTTTTTAATAATGTAGATGTAAATGTATCTTTCTTCTTTCGGTGCCGTGTCAGGTCCCCCCAACGTTAGTGATTGTAACAGGCTCAGAACTCTTGTAATTCCTATCCACTCTTTAATGTTCCGCAGCCAGGACAGCTGCCTTCTACCAATTCCCCAACGTCCTTCCACTTTACCTATTGATATCAGTCGAAGGAGGTAGTATATTTCTCCCCTCTTAGCACATGACCTAAATATGAGACCTTTCTAATTTTCACGCTCGACAACAGCTCTCTATTGGCTCTGGCTCTCTATAGTACGTCTGCATTACTGACCCTATTGGTCCACGGTATACGTAGAATTCTGCGGTATATCCACATCTCGAACGCCTTCAACTGGTTTATTACATTCACTTTTAGAGTCCAGGTTTCGCAGCCATATAGTAAAACAGACCATATATAACATTAAATCATTCTTTGTCGGAGTTTCAAGTTAAGATTATCGTTGCAAAAGAAGGTTCTCATTTTATTAAATGCAGCTCGTGCAATTTCAATTCTGCATCTTAATTCAATGTCCGGGACAAGCGTTTTAGTGATACTGCTGCCAAGGTATTTAAATTGGTCGAATAACTAAATGTATATCTACATACATATTTTATAAAAATACACACAAATAAGGAAGTACGTATTGTACTACTCATACGTGTGTGTGGATGTTCATTATATTTTCATTTTGTTCTAAAGAACTTACCACCAAGTACCATTATCCCTGCCAGAAGTTTTGCACATCAAATTACCTCCACGTGAAAAGTATCAATTTTCTTCCGTTTTACTCTAAGTTTTTCCGTAAAAAAGAAAACTTTTCAAATTTTCATGCTAATACAAATGAAATAAACATCCGCATATTAGAAAATCTAATATTCTTTTTTAGGCTATTGCGAAGAAATTTACTCAAAATCCTATGCACGACATAAAACTTGAAGGTTACATAAAATAACTGTATTGTAGAGAAACATAGCGTTTGACTCGAAAATTCAGGTAAATTAGATTCAGTGCTTGGTACGAGTCAAATTCTATTACTTAATACTTGTTACATTATGAACTTATTTAAAAATGAATACAATTTCGGCTAATTACTATTTACTAAAATATGTATTAGTTTTATTTTTCTTTTTCTTTTTTATATTATTATTAGTATTATTATTTTGATAAACCGCTCTTTACATCATTACAGCGCAAGCCAAATCGATGTAAAGGATTATTCTTTAGCTATCATATTGATTCTCTTGGCATGTGATAGGTAAGCTAATGTATCGCCATTTTATTGTCACGTAAATTTTGCACCAGACCAAAGACCGTGTGACAATCACAATGCCATCGCCGGGAATCGAACCCGAAACTTTCGGGGTGGCAGTCAAAACACTTACCACTCGGCCACGAAGGTCGTATACTTTGTATACAACACAAACTTTTTAAACAAATTAAAATTAAATATCAAACATGTTTCGGACTACCCGGTCCTTCCTCAGTGGTATTATGTAGACATTTAAAATATTGTCAGTTTTGACAGATGTTATAAAGATTTATTTTGGAACTTTATGCTTTTGTTATAAAAAATATTATGAATAAAGTTATAATAATAATTCTTAATAATAATAATTTATAATAATAGTTCTTATTGGGGTTACTTACAACAAAGGAAATTAATCAAAGATTGGACTTGACGTTAAATTTATTTGGTAATTAATAATATTTTCTTTATTTTTAATTGCTTTTTTAATTTCTTGAATTTCGAGATTGTTAAAAGTAATATTTCTATTATTAACTTGCAATATTTTATATTTATTAATTATTTGAAATCTGTTAGTAAGCTAACAAATTATTAATAAGCTTTTTTATTTTCAACTGCCTGGACAATGTCCATATCAAATTAGCTATTTCAATTTCGCGTATTCAAAAAGATTAACACTCACTTTAATATAGATGCTATTATTATTATGAATATGTATTTGTATTAATATAGTTTAATAAATGATTTTCAAAATAATAATTTATGAGGCGATGAGGTTCGCAACCCATCACACCGCGTTTCCCACGGGGGCGAAAAGAGAAGGATGGAGTACCGCATCGGTTAAAGGGTGGCAGTCCATTCTTTCTGCCTACCCCTTCGGGGAGACGGCATGATGGTTTGTTGGCTGGTTAGTTAGTTAATTAATGTTTGAATTAACTTAACTTAAATTGCTGGTTAGTTAGTTAATTTATAACGGATTATAACATAAGTTCGAACGGTGAGAAATTTGTCTAATTTCCAAATTAACTTATTTGGGAAGCATGTTTACAAGAGATGGAAAAAATGAGAAAGACATCGACGGAAGCTTTGGTGCTATAATCAAAATAAATGGTGCACTCAAAACGATCACTGCAAATAGAAATATATCGACTGAAGCAAAGATGCCAGTGCACAATGGGGTTCTAGTACCGACCCTTGTGTATGGAAGTGAAGCTTGGAGTTGGCAGAAGAAGGATAAAAGTAGAATAAACGCCGTAGAAATTAGATAACTTAGAAAAATATGCGGAAAAATAATGTATGATAGAATGTAAGGCGGATTAATGCGTCCTAAATAAAATTATTAAAGGGCCACTAAGATCGTTGGGACATGTGGTACGAATGGACGAGGGAAGAATGTTTTTAATGGCATATACAAATAGTGTGATGTGAACAGAGTCGAGGAAGGTTAAGGAAAACATGGCATGACCAAATTAATTAAATATTGAAAGGCGGTAAGTTCGAAGTAGATACAATCGACGAGCATGCATGTCACGGTGCGTGAATGTAGAAGAGGCGCGAGAGTTATGTCAGGATAGAATAGTTTGACGGTACATCCTCTCTGCCTATCACTTCATGGAAACGGTGTGATGTTGATTAGTTACAAAATCTTAAATATCCGTGGGTTTATATTTAACTTCGTATTTAAAACGCGTATTTCTATGAGCTCCACAATGAAAACTGACGATAAAATCGCCCCAACTCTGCAAGAAATTAATCCGGCAATCTGTTTATCTCCAAACAATCACATGATCTCATTATATTTCAATAAGGCGGGAAGGGGGAAGGCGTAACAAGGCAATGCCATCTATCGCCTAAAATCAACATTAAATTATTCATCAAAATGGCTGTCGGCGAGAAATTACTTTGAAGGTGTTCTGTCAATTTGCCATTCATTTTCGTTAAGATATAATCAAGCCTCCATTATCGACGTCGTCACTGCGGTGGACCGAATGACGAAGTGGCGCGATGAGTTTTTGATTACTGAGAAGTTTCATCAGGCGCTACCGATAATTTTGGTTGCTACTTTATTCCATTTTGTGTATCAATAATGTATGTTTAAAACTTACAAGTATTTAAATATTTTTCTGAATAATTTTGTATACGAAAATTTAAAGGTCATAAAACGTAGCGTTTCACGGCGTTTTTTAAATCACAATGAAAACAAAAGGAAAATAATAACTAAAAAAAAATCCACCTAAGGACATCCTCAACCTCGCATATCTCCCTTATCCGTGTATTCCTTATCCTATCTTGCAGTGTCTTTCCAGATATATAACTGAGCGTCTTCATTTCTGACACTCTGAGCGCGTTTTTTGTGATTGTGGTGTCCGCCCTGCACTCGATCGCATATGTCATGATAGGTCGCACATAAGTCTTATAGATTCTCTCTTTGCTGCTGATCTTCGTGTCAGGGTTTTTCAAATTTGAATTCTTCAAGCATCCTGAAATGACCGCAGCCTTGTTTATTTGCCCCATCACTTCACACGGTAGATCCGTTTTTCCACAAAAGTGAATAGCCTAACTAACTAACTAACTAACCATCACGCCGTCTCCCCGAAAGGGTAGGCAGAAAGAATGGACTGTCACACTTTTACTGATGCGGTACTCCATCCTTCTCTTTTCGCCCCGCGGGAGACGCGGTGTGATGGGTTGCGAACCTCATCGCCACCAATAGGCATCTCCCGCGCACACTTCGATCGTCCAACACCCACAAAATAAATCTAAAACAAATAATAATAGATTTAAGTAAACTGTCTATATCTAAAAAAATGAATTGGAATTTATTCCGTTTATAATAAATAAATAAATAAAAATGGTGATAGACTAGCGACCTATCACATGTCATGAGAATCAAAAGCTTAAAATTGTTTACAGTAATTAAGTTCAAAAATATATATTTATATTAATATATTTAATAAATCTGGTATATAATGGTATATATCCTTTTTGTGAATTAATGACAATGTTGGTTAATAGAAAAAATCAAACACATGCAATATATTTAGTTAAGTTTTTCAATAATAGTGAATAATAATAGTCAAAGTCAAGTGAATACCCAGATAATTCAATAATAGTCAAAGTCAAGTGAATACCCAGATATTATAATATTTAAAAACTTTATATTATTATAATATTGAGTTATATAAATAACGTATCAGCAAAATCTGCCTTCATGTAATATTTATAAGTAGAAGTCAATTCAGATCCGAGATAAGCAAGAGAAAATTATTTTTCCACAGTTTCAGAATTAAGTAAAGTTGGTCGGAATAACAAGATCGGGTCTTCCCTCGCGACGAGAGGACTTTCATAATAAAATACACGGAGTCGGGAAGTTGAGCTACAATAATCTGTAAGATGTTCAGTTCGCTCCGTTAGTACACGGCTTCGTTAGTTTTATTTTATTTTTTGGGTGATGTCTTCATTGTTCCCTAAGGGGTTCTTGTCTGCCCGAAGGACAAACGAGTGTCAGTAACATATTCTGTCTTAAAACGATTGTCTGTATATAGAATTATTGAGCATTCTATTTTTGAAATGTTGACGTTGACAATATTTTTATTTATTTATTTTATCATATAATAGTTTTGTACTCGTATTGTTATGAACAACTACAAATAAAAGTTCAACTAAAGAAAGTGTATCGAAAATTATGTATGGAATTGAAGCATTGAATTTGCAAAAGGAAGTAACAAAAATTCGGTGGAAATGAGACCTAAATGTGGAAAATCTGTACATGGGTGCCAAATGCAAATACATGTAAGAAGTGAATGCAGTGCGAACGAAAGCATTATGAATAAAAATTAAGGGTTCATTAAGATGGTTTGGACACTTAAAAGAATGAACGAAGAAAGAATGATAAATAAAGTACATGTTTTTTTTATTGTATACAACAGGTTTTTATAACTAACTTGCTGTGTACATTTAACGTACATGTTAAAATAATACACGTTAAAATACATACATTAAAAATACAAAGTAAAATACATACATTAAAAATGCTAAATACACGTTAAAATAATACAGATATACTCGTACATGTTCAAATCAAATCAAATCAAATCAGTTTATTTTCTCAAAAGATATTACAAACAAAATTTATATATTTTAAGACATCTATTGAGAACAGGTAAAATATAACAAATATATAATACCAGGAACGCATGAGAGATGGTTCGACATTAGGAATACAAGATACTCTCCAAAGTCTAAAGTATTTGTCTTCTGAACGTACTTTCACGAATATGAAAGACATCGATCTCCGAAGCAGTTTGATTGCTCTCCTCACCGGTATCACCAGAGGCAGGTTGGTTCTGTATGCTGGGAGATAAAACAGTCTGTGCTGACGCTGTCGAAGTTAAAATTACGGTTAAAATAGTGTTAAAAATGTTAACGGTGTATACG
This sequence comes from Lepidostoma basale, assembly GCA_022606425.2. NCBI lineage: Eukaryota > Metazoa > Arthropoda > Insecta > Trichoptera > Lepidostomatidae > Lepidostoma > Lepidostoma basale. The sequence goes on along the minus strand of JAHDVF020001325.1, from coordinate 1,292,330 downwards.
GAACAAGAAATAGAGGAAGACCAAATAAAACGTGGAACGATCAAATCAATCAATTATTAAGTATGCAAAAAAAAGTATACGTTAACGATGTATACGGGACAAAACAAAAGAAAAAGACCGAGATCACTGCATGATCGAATCAATAAAATTTGGAAAAATTATCTTATTATAATTAATAATATAATATTAATAACACATAATACGTTTGTACTGTTTTGCTGTTAAAATTATATTAGTTTTTTCGTTTTTATAAAGAATTTTGACAGAAATTTTCATTTGTTCCAATGACAATTTGAATAATTTTTTCAATATTATTTTTAAGTTCTTGCTGTTAAAGTGCCTAATTACAGCAAATTTAAAAAACGGTGAATACGTGTAACATAAATTAAATAAACACAAAAGTCCGGATCGTCCATGTCAACATGTGCAACATCTAAAAAAACATAATGTGTTATTACATTATGTGCTAAATTAAAAAACGGTGGATACGTGGAACATAAATTAAATAGACAATATGTGCACCATCTAAAAAGAACATTTTGTGTTAAATTATTTTTATTTTGTTATTTTATTTTATATCATTGTATTTTATATTATTTGTTTTAGATTTATTTTGTGGGTGTTGGACGATCGAAGTGTACACGGGAGATGCCTATTGGTGGCGATGAGATTCGCAACCCATCGCGGGGCGAAGAGAGAAGGATGGAGTGCCGCATCAGTAAAAGTGTGACAGTCCATTCTTTCTGCCTACTCTTTCGGGGAGACGGCGTGATGGTTAGTTAGTTAGTTAGTTAATTAAAATGTGAATCCACAACACAAAGTGTAAGGCAAATATCGAAGAAAAACGTTATTGTCATAACGTTCTTTTTTAAACACAACTACTCGTATATTTGTATCAAAAATCCGCTCAAGAATCGTTACATATTTAAACATTCACGGAGTTGAATTAAGCGTGACCCCGAAGTGGGGCAAGGACTTTTCTTCCGTAGCTCGCCGAGTCCGCCCACGAAATCTATTAGAATCGAAAGATTGTGTTGTGTTCATACTTTTGTACTCCCATAGCGGGAAAATATAAATCAGGCTGTCTGCCAAGTCGTCTTGGGGAGCCACGCGCATACGTTTTCTCTTTCGAGAAATTTCCCGCCTAACCAGAAAAATTAACCCTTTTATTACTTTATAAATCGCAAGTATACTCGCACTACTTTACTCATCTTACTTTTCACTCCTCGAGCTCTCTTAAAAATAGGCAACCACTTAATGATATGACGTTTCTTCACAAAATATAAATACTTCAAAATAGACAACTCCGAACAAATAGACATTTAATACCCTTATGTTTCGTACAAGACACACTTAAAACTTCAAAAAGTGATTTGGTAACAAGCTTTAAGCACTATGTGAGGCTTCTACCTATGTGGCCGTAGACTTCTATTTCATCATCATTATTAAAACAGATTAATGAACCTTTTATAGAATTTTCATTATAATTTACACTTTGCAGTAGATACGAATCATGTTTGTGTTATTAAAAAGTTTTGAATTATTTATGAACATGGTTTCGATACGCAGTTAAGACGAATATAGAAGAAAATGTGAGAGTGTATTTAATCATATATATAAAGTTCCCACCACCACCCGAGACTGTTATAGGACGCAGCGACGCCCTTTCGCCAGTCTCGCTGCACTATCTAGGCCTGTTCCTTGTCCATCCGGGACTTACGTTAATTCAATTTAGCCTTTTCTTGTCATCAATCAAAAGGGTGACAGACCACATTTAATCTATTCTTTTAACCTTATATATCTCCCGCGCAGCCTCACATCTCTTTATTATGAAATAAAATCAGAAGTAAATATTATATAAAGCACACCTTAAATTAGTAAAAAAAACAAAAACACATTAAAATTATATAAAACACACATTAATTCACAATACACAATAGGACAAATATATAACAAACTAAATTTTAAAACAGGAAGAAGATAGTGTATGAGGGAGGCGGGAAGATGATAAGTAAGAATGAATAAATTGGGATGGGATGGATGGAGGACAGGTTTTAGAAAGAGCAGAAATGAATTTTTTTAAAAACAGTATATATAAAAGACACATTATAAACAGAAAAGTAGATCAGAACACACCCACCAAGGGGCATATTTAATCATAGCGAGTTTTTAAGCAGTGCGTAAAAAAAAGACGGTATTATAAGGGTTAAAGTGAATGAGAAGTTTTATAACATATGCAGCCGCAGCCTCCAAATCTGTCGGGATTTCTTACAATCGCCTCAATCCCAGTAACTTCAATAATATATCACGACCGAAGAGCGGGATAGGAGAAATGAGGGAGATTTACGTATATTTTTGTAAAAAAATATACCAAGTTTCCCACAAGTTATAAAAATGAAAACTTTGAAACAATAAATTTGTAACCTTTTTGCGCTCGGTGAATTTAAGATAAATTCCAGAGCATGTTTTAAGGATAAGACAGTGCTTTTTTTCTGGTTCAACTTAGTTCTGCTCTATTTTAATACAGAGTTTATTCTATATTGTTATTTAACACCCACAGTGCGGCTAGCTACAGTGCAAAAAAAAAATATTTCTAACTGCGGCAGACTACATTTGCAGCTCATATTTGAAAGAATCTTATAAACCTTTTAACTTAATTCTTTACTTCTAAATTGTAAAAAATATTACTATCAACTGAGACTATTTGTCTGAGCTGTAAATGTAGCTAACCGCAGTTCAATATTATTATTTTTTACTGCAAATTAAAGTTATTTAAAGGCAACCTGTTTTCAAAACAATGGAATTTAAATTGATTACATATTTTCTTCTATGGTCGCCATACGTTGTGTTGTAGATGTTTTATTTGTATTTTTCTTTTTTATAACTAACTAACTAACCATCACGCCGTCTCCCCGCAAGGGTAGGCAGAAAGAATGGACTGTCATACTTTTACTGATGCGGCACTCCATCCTTCTCTTTTCGCCCCGCAGGAGACGCGGTGTGATGGGTTGCGAACCTCATCGCCACCAATAGGCATCTCCCGCGCACACTTCGATCGTCCAACACCAAATAAATCTAAAACAAATAATATAAAATACAATGATATTAAATAAAATAACAAAATAAAAATAATTTAACACAAAATGTTCATTTTAGATGGTGCACATATTGTCTATTTATTTTATGTTCCACGTATCCACCGTTTTTTTTAATTTTATTCGTCCATTTTTTGTTATAAAATCATTTTACCACCTATAATCTGTATGTGTATAAAGGAGTCAATTTATAACAGTGTCACCAGTCTGTCGATGCCAGCGAACCTGGCGAAACCGATCGTTATCGAAATAAAGACAGAAGTTTTGTTTAAATCGTTTTATTTAAATACTAATTAAATTGTTTGTTTCGATAGGTATTTTGACGCTTATGTTTACTCACTTACTTATACAGCCGATGTCGTCTCAAAGGCCTCCCCTATATTTCTCCACAGATTCTTATCCTGCGCCTTTTGAGTCTAGTCACCAGCCATTTTCCATATATCATCAGACCATCTTTAATGGGGTCTCTTTACTTCTAATATTTTCAAGAGGTCTCCATTCCACTTTCCTTCTGGTCCATCTTAGGTCACGTAGTCTGGAAATTATCCCGCAAATGACCATTGAAGCTTAGTCACCCTCTCGACGACATCCGTTGCTCCAACCTTCTACGTATCTCAGTGTTTCTTATTAAGAAACATCGGCTTACGTTTGAATACACAAGAACAAACTTAAATTTGTTTCTTCGGCTCTAGCATCAAATCAAAACTCACGTTCAAGACGAAACTTGTATCGAAAGGAGAGACGGAGGGACAAGGGCATGAGTAATCGGGTAGCTCCCGGATAATGCGATCGGGCCTCTGTTTATGTTGTCTCCCCAAATGGCCCCAAAACGTGACTTTTCTAAATAAACGACATTAAATTAAAGTAGAGCCTCGATAATGGTAAGAATATTTCACGTAAATCCATTGAAATGTCGCGGAGGATAAAAAGAAATATTAAAGAAAACTGCGAAGGGTTCAGAATGTAAAAAAATAAGAGTAATATGGTGCCTGCATATCTATCTATAACTCGAAATGTAGCGTATAGTTATGAAATACATGACTATTGGACGAGAGGTCGTGATAGATTCCAACTCCGGAGACCCAGACTTGAAAGTACAGAGAAAAGTGTTTTTTATAGTGGATTTAAATTATAACTAACTTACTAATTAACCATCACGCCGTCTCCCCGGAGGGGTAGGCAGAAAGAATGGAACGCCACACTGTTCTGTCCTGACATACTTCTCTCACTTCCTCTACATTCATACATCTTGTCATGCACGCACGTCGATTTCTCCGACTCCTCACGTGTCCGACATTCAATATTTGATTGATTTGATCGTGCCACGTTTTCCTCGGCCTTCCTCTATTTCTAGCTCCGTTCACGCCGTTTACATACGAGTATACCTTCTTTACCATTCTGTCTTCATTCATTCTTTCCATGTGTCCAAACCATCTTAATGACCCTTTCCTTATTTTGTTCATAAAACTTTCATTCGCACCACATTCACTTCTTATACTTGCATTTGTCACTTTATCGTATACAGATTTGTCACACATTCGTCTTAGAGATCTCATTTCTACTGCATTTATTCTACTTTCATCCTTCTTTTGCCAGTTCCATGCTTCACTTCCATACATAAGGGTCGGCACAAGAACACCATTGTGCACTGCCATCTTGTCTTGCCATCTCATAAAACAAATTATTATTATTTTGTTGAATCGCTCTTTACATCATGACAGGAAAAGCCAAATCGATGTAAAGGGTAATATAGCTATCATAGTGATTCTCGTGACGTATGATAGGTAGCTAATCTATCGCCATTTTATTCTCACGTGAATTCTACACCAGATCAAAGACAATGTGACAATCATACTGCCCTCGATGTGGAATCGAACCCGGAACCTTCGGGATGGCAGTCAATGCACTTACCACTCGGCCACGAAGGTCGGCGATTGTCAAATGAGGTAAGAGATGCCGGTTCTCTCGCGATCTTTTGTCGAAAATGCTTTCAATATGTTCTCAGTACCAATATTTAATGTTTTTGTTGTTTTTCTCATTTGCGGTTTTTATATAATTAATTGTTTATAAAATATTGTTTTATAAGTTGTAAAATGTTCTTGTAATTACTTACAACTTTAGTACATGGCTTCGTTTTATTTATTTTCTTGGGTGATGTTTTCATTGTTCTCTAAGGGTTTTTTGTCTGCCCGAAGGACAAACGAGTGTCAGTATATATAATATATAACAATATATAAATAATATATAACAATATATAAAGTGAATGGTGCACTTAAAGTTGTCATCGCAAACAAAAACCTATCCAAAAAAGCCAAAATGGCAGTGCACAATGGTGTTCTTCTACCGACCCTTATGTATGGAAGCGAAGCATGAAACTCGCAAAAGAAGGATGAAAGTAGAATTAATGCAGTAGAAATGAGATCTCTTAGACGAATGTGTGGATACTCTGTGTATGATAGAGTGTCGAATGAAAATATAAGAAGTGAATGCGTTGCGAATGATGGTGTCATGAACAAAATAATGAAAGGATCATTAAGATGGTTTGGACATATGAGGAGTCAGAGAAATCGACGCGCGTGGATGACACGATGTATGAATGTTGAGGAATCGAGAGAAATATGTCAGGAAAGAAAAGTGTGGCAGTCCATTCTTTCTGCCTACCCCTTCGGGGAGACGGCGTGATGGTTAGTTAGTTAGTTAGTTTATATAAATTATATATGACAATATATTATGTTATAATATATTAAATAAATAAAATAAAAATAAATAAAAAGCATCGTAATTCAGATGTAGCGAGAAGAGACTGACATTAATAGGGTTACAGAGTCGGCGAATGCAGAGCTGGAGCTTTGTGTCTTGAAAGATCGTGTTTTACGCAATTTGTATGCTTTCACAATAATAATAAGAAAGCCATTTCTTCGCTAATGTAATATAGTTCCCCACTAATGATTAATGCCTTCTGAACCTCGGACTTGGCCGCTCCTTTGTTACGATCCGGGATATAAAGGAATAAATCGGGAGCGATCGCGTCGCGGCCCGCTCCTTCCGAGTGAATTAAAGGATGCGGATTTATTATCGGGATCAGTTCCAGGCTCGTGTTGTCCTTGGCCATATAACGTAATGTATGGTCCGCGGCCCGCAGAATGCTAAGTTATTGTCGTGGAAGACTGCCAAAAAAGTTAGGCGCTGTTCGCAGAGAGGACCGCCGCAGTTTACGAGCGAGAGCAAATTTTCAAAATTCAATTAAACCCCCGACACTTAACCCAATTCCGATCTCGTAAAGCAATTATGACGCCAATTATCTAACCCCCAAACAGCTTTACATATTGTCGGCGATAATCACTTCAATACGCTTGTTTTCTGAAGTTTTTTTTTGTGTGATTCTCATAAGTTATACTAAAAACGTTCTGCCGCATAATCTCGGGATAAACTGTTGATTTTTTAAAAGAGAAATATTGTTTATACTTTTGAATTTTATTTCAATTATTACATACTACCTTCGTGGCCGAGTGGTAACTGCTTTGACTGTCCCGGGTTCGATTCCCGGCAATGGCAGTGTGATTGACACACTGTCTTTAGTCTGGTACAGAATTCACGTGACAATAAAATGGTGATATATCAATATGATAGTTATACCCTTAATTTAGCTTGATCAATATGATAGTTTCGAAGAGATTGGTATCTCATTACCCATTTCTTTAAATTAATCATGGGATATTTCGAGAACTCGGCCGTGCTAGAGGGTGGTCTTTTTGTCCCTGATAGATTTCTCCGACAGCGACAGCACAGATTGTTTTATCTACTGGCCATCAGAACCAATCTGCCTCTGGTGACACCGGTGGGAAGATCAATTAGGCTGCTGAACGCGGTCTCCTCGGAGATCGACGTCTTTCATATTAGTGAAGGTACGTTCCGGACAAATACTCTTGACTTTAGAAAGTATCTTGTCTCCCTGATGTCGACCCATCTCTAATGCGTTCCTGGTACGATGTTGTATTTTTATAATATTTTACCTGTACTCAATAGATGCCTTAAACATTTTCCTGTTTATAATGTCTTTTGAGTTAATAAACTGATTTGATTTTATTTTATTTGAACATCGATTTGGCTCGCGCTGTAATGGTGTAAAGAGCGATTCAACAAAATAATAATAAAATCTACATCTGACTGATGATATGAATAATTAAAACGCTTGACTTTTCATAGAGAATTGCATTTGACGTGGGTATATTTTATAATTAACACGAATGAAAACGTCAGTTTTCTATAAGTTTTATTTAATCTTATAGAATGACATGTTTCGTCTTGTTAAGGTGTTTGAGAGGCGAAATATTTCATTCCAATAAATTTGTATAACTAACTAACTAACAATTACGCCGTCTCCCCGAAAGGGTAGGCAGAAAGAATGGACTGTCGCACTTTTACTGATGCGGCACTCCATCCTTCTCTTTTCGCCCCGCGGGAGACGCGGTGTGAAAAATAAATTTGTATAATATTAATAAAATGTCAAAAAAATAGCCTACCGTGCGTGTCACGATGTATGAATATAGAGGAATCTATACATAATAAACAAAGTTATTTTTCAATTTCCAAAATGTTTTTTTTTAAACGATTGATAAAATCGATTAAAAAAATCTATATTTTATCTATGAATGGTGGTACAAAAGACAAATATGGGTTCTTGTTTGTAATATGTATGGGGTGTTTTTTTTTTTACTAGTTTTTTTAGATTTTTTTTAAGAACTGTTATAATAATCGCCTTATGTGTAATATAATATATAATATAGGGTGTTTTTTTTAGAGGTATACAATACATATTCAAAATGAAAAATAAACACATAAAATAATGTTAATGTCTATGATATTGGCTTTATTTAATAGATAATTTTATGCCATTATTGTTTAAATATGATTTCGGGCATATGAATGCCACGGCTAGCTCGAATGAAGCGCAATCGTGAAATCCAATTTTCTACAATTGTCGTCTTTATGGATGCGTATTATCCACTAGAGTGTACGTGGTGCGAAAAAGATCCATGGTCTTCCGAATAACTTTCTCGGATGGACGATTATGTCGACCGTAAAATGGACGTAGTGCACGATAAGTTTGGCGAATCGAACGATGATTTTCAAAATAAATTTGCACAATTTGCAAGCGCTTTTCTGACGTCAGTCTATTCATGGTAAAATGGCAAAACGTACTGACTACAAATCAACTGTCAACTCTCAAATTAACAGTCTGTTTAAATAATGTTGCTAGTTTAAAAACCTAACCTTTAAAAAAAACTTCCTATATAACATCAAGTGAAGACATACGAGCCAGGGGAAAGAAAAATCGAGCGTCTCCGACGTCATCAACAGTGCGTCAGTTCATCCACTGTGTCTACTTATTGGATGTTTAGTTAATTAGTTAGACAAAAGTTTAGGTCATTGACCTCGCAGGCAAAGTACGAAATGGATGACCCACATGAGTGGAGGCAATGGACTTCGACTGCTGTACCAGCATATTACATGACGAAATACATTCTACGGCAACCAAAACACCTGACGCTGTACCTGCATATCGCAATGATGAAATACATTGCATGGACAAAAGTGATGTATCAGGGCCCGGATTCATTCATACAAGGTTACTAGAGGTTGTCCATCAGAGCATCGTGTGCAAAGGAAGCAAAACATATAAAAGCGGTACATCCGACCACCCGATACGTCATTCCTTCTTGCGACTTCTAACAGACACGAGTCTACGTTATTAAGTCTACGTCACGAGGGATCTCGGACTCCCTCCCGCCGACCTACGAAGCTACTACGTCACGCAGCTTCTGGCGAGTCTTCGCTTCAATTGACCGACTCTACCGCCCAGCGTACCATCATCCTCAGCTGCTCGCCGCCTGGACTCCAACCCGCTGCTATCGGCATCCAGCCACGCTCCATCATGAGTACATAATACTATTAACGTATAAGTACTTGTGATAGGCAATAAACGTCAAAACTTCCACCGCTTTCAACACCTCTCACCACATTCCACAAAAAAGTAATAGTTTCTATAATATACTCGTATATCGATAAAATTCAAAAAAAATAACTGGAACATCTGTATTAAAAGCAATGCTGTAAATTAATTAGCAATTCTATTTTCGAAAACATTTCTTAAGATATTCCAGGCCCTCTTATCCGAATTGGGCCGTTACCCCACGGCTGGGTAGTACGGTCCTACCGTGCGGGCAGCGAGTAGGTACCGCTCGTAGTTCGTGCGCCTTAGCTGGCTGTAAACATTTATATTAGCTCTTAAATCCCCCGAGCCGTTACAAGTTAACCAGACCAACGGTTTGATGGTCATTTGAACATCTTTCAACTTTAGTGGGCAGGGGACGACGTGATGGCCGCGGTGCCTACCCCAATTATTCGGAGTAAACAAACTGAAAAGGGAATTTATTCCTTGGGTAAGAGGGTGTACTTGAAATTACGAAAATACCTTGAAGCATTATGTTGTAACATGATAGCTAACATCTTATTATAATAATATTTCGATACTGAAATATAAAACTACAGTGAATTCTTAATATATATTTTAAATTAGGTTATAAATACTTTCGAAGGACGTTGTGAGGGCATATAAGTAAAACAAAGACTTCAGTCAATCTAAACGTATACAATTTATATATTAAATAGTCCATTGTTTTGGCCGAAACACTATGATACTTCAACAGACGACCTTCGTGGCTGAGTGGTAAGAGCTCTGACTTCCGTTCCGAAGGTTCCGGGTTCGATCCCCGGCGATGGCAGTGTGATTGTCACACTGTCTTTGGTCTGGTGTAGAATTCTCGTGACAATAAAATGGCGATAGATTGGCTACCTATCACATGTCATAAGAATCAATATAATAGCTAAAAAATAAATGTATACAGTAATTGGGTTCAGACGACCTGTTGTATGCAAAAAAAAAAAAAAAAAAACATTATTATTGTTAAAATTTAAAATACTGTAATAATAACACAATTTTTTTTCACTGAGTGGCGCGACAGCTGTTTCGCCAACCGATGTTGGCATCATCAGGTGTTACAATAAACTGTAACACCTGACCGACATTTAATATTTGATTGATTTGATCGAGTCACGTTTTCCTCGGTGTTTCTCTATTTCTAGCTCCGTTCACGTCGTTTACATTCTTACACCTTCTTCACAATTCTGTCTTCACTAATTCATACCATGTGTCCAAACCATCTTAACGACCCTTTCACTTCTTATACTTGCATTTGATACTCTATCATATACAGATTCGTCTTAGAGATCTCTTTTTTACTGCATTCATTCTACTTTCATCCTTATTTTGGCAGTTCCATACTTCACTTCCATACATAAGGGTCGGCACATGAACACCATTATGAACTGCCATCTTAGCTTTTTTGGATAGGCTTTGGATGGATAGATAGTTTGCGATGACAACTTTAATTTGTTGAGTTATTTAATTTGTTTTACAGAGTAAATGTGTATTATATGCATATGTGTTAACTGTAAACAGTAATTGGGTTCAAAAACCTGTTGTATACAAAACAAATATTTCAAGGTCCATGATTCAACACTGTTTATAAGTAAGGACCAGACGTAGCATTTGACTATTCTCTGTCGAATCTTCAAATTAAGATTATCATCACAGAAAACACTTCTAATATTATTAAGAGCCTACTGCATGACACATGCTACAATAAACAGATTATTTTTTCTCAATTAATTTGTTTTATGATTAAACCACTTTGCACTTTTTCTTCTTCTTCTTCCTTATTGTAGACCTATGTGGTCTGTTCTCCAGAGTGTTGCTCCTCCTGTGAGGCAGATTCCCAGCTGTCCTTCCATATTTTAGGAGGTCTTCCACGAAGACGAGTCACATAAGGTTGATTATGCAATGCAATATAGGGGCTATAATCTATAAAGCATGCGTAAGACCAATAATAACATATTGCGTCGAAGCAAGGGCAGACACAGTAAGGACCAAACAAGTTTTGAAGACTTCCGAAATGAAGACACTGATGACGATAGCAGGCAAGACACTGAGGGATCGCGTGAGAAACACCAGAATAAGAGAGAGATATGTGAGGTTGAGGATATTATAAGATGGAGCAGACAGCGAAAAAGGGACTGGTACGGTCATGTTCAAAGAATGGACACCACCCTTTGCACATTTATAATAATCACCCTTCAAATATAAAACACTTTTTTTTATGTTTTTGGTGTTTAACGCTTATAATTATTTTGTGTAAGAGCACATTAGCCTTTGAACTTTCACGAGTAATCTTTTGTGAAATAACCTGAACCACCCCTAACCGCCTTTCCGTGTTGAATTCAAACTTGGAACGTTTTAGTTTAAATGTCATGCGCTTGTCTTTGACATTTGACATAACCCAAAAAGGGGGGACTCTTTCAGTTCAGGAATTATTTCACACTGAATAGAGCCATTCAAGGATTTGAATATTAAAAAAATCGTACACGTGTTACCAGATTCGTTTCTGAATTATATCAAAGCATTTATTTTCTTACTAATATGGTAAATATAAAAACTCTGTTTGATTTCCAAGAAACTCCTTACAAATGGAATTTAGGAAAACATACTCGTATTTTGAAAATTAAGGAAAATTTTCTTTGTTTGATATTATAACTTTGGCTTGATTATTTAAATTAAAATTATATTATGAAGTATTTGTTCAAAACCTTTATTTTGCTCACTTTAGAATAAAAAAGTTATAAAAATTATTGTGAAAGTTCTTTGTTTTATTTTTTAATATATTCTATCTGTGTGCCTACCCAAAAAACCTAAGATGGAAGTGCAGAGTGGTGTTCTTGTGCCGACACTTATGTTTGGAAATGCAGCATGAAACTGGCAAAATATGGATAAAAGTAGAATAAATGCAGTAGAAATGAAATCTTTTAGATGAATGTGATAGATAGAATTTTATAAAAGAATGACAAATGCAAATATATTAAATGAATGCAGTGCAAATAAAATTGTAAATAAAATAATAAAATGGTCATTAAGATGGTTTGGACAATGGATAGAATGAATGAAGAAAGAGTGGTAAAGCACGTATATTTAAACGATGTAAACGGAACATGAAATATAGTTAGACCGAGGAGAACATGGCACCATCAGATCAATAAAAAATTAAATCAGTCAGGGTGTGTGATGGAACGCCACTGCATACCCTGACACGCATGCTTGTCGATTGTTCCTACTTCGAACATGGCCGCCTTTCAGTTAATGGATTAATTTGGTTATGCCATATCTTCATTGGCCTTCTTTGACTTCTTTTTCCATTCCCACTACTTCTGTATATCTTTTCAACCATTCGTTTCATATATCCAAGCCGTCATCATGACCCCCATTCGTAATTTTATTTGGGAAGCATTCATCCGCCTTACATTCCTTTCTTGCTTCATCATTAGATATTCTATATATAATACATTGTTTTCCGCACATTATTCTCAGTGATCTCATGAAAAATTATAGTTAATTAACAGATTAATGAAAAAAAATTAAGTTTGTAAGATTATCTTATGAAAATTGTTTGGTGTGTTTTTGGGCAACACCGTGTGACGTCTCCTTCTCGACCAACGCAACGTTTCGGAGATCGTTGCAGTCTCCATCTTCTGATATGAGTTGTGTCTGCTAAGGTACTTCACTGTTGTACCATGTCGCTGGCAGTGTGTACGTGTGAAATAGAGAGTCCGTGCCAGATTCCCCGAATTAGCTTAGCACAGGGGGCATTCTGTCTTATGAAAATTGTTTCAAAAAAATTACAAATTTTATTATTAAAACCTAACCTAACCACAGTGGAGGCGTCTTCCAGAAAACATCTCCGAAGTAATGGTATTTTTCAATATGAGACCGTAAAAAATAAGTGCAAGAATATCTCAGATAACCGCGCCATAAACATCGGCGGTGTCGGGCAGAACGTTATAACCGCGGAAATGGAGCAAATTCAACAAGGAACCGATCGGAAAATTTGAGACGTCGCTCATAAAATTTTATGTTTATCTCAATGCCATTAAATTCCCTTCAAAATAATCTAATGTCGAAGATTTCGATCTTAACCTCCCATTTGAATGCGATAACATCAGGCATTCGTATATATTTAATATTACAATTTAGAATCATAAACTAACTAACTAACCATCACGCCGTTTCCACGAAGGGGTAGTCAGAAAGAATGGACTGCCACACTTTTCTTTCCTGACATATTTCTCTCCATTCCTCAACATTCATACATTGTGTCATGCACGCGCGTCGATTTCTCTGACTCCTCACGTGACCGACATTCAATATTTGATTTATTTGATCGTGCCACGTTTTCCTCGGTCTTCCTCTGTTTCTAGTTCCATTTACATCGTTAACATATACTTTTTTTACCATTCTTTATTCATTCATTATTTCCATGTGTCCAAACCATCTTAATGATCCTTTCATTATTTTGTTTATAACATTATCATTCGCACCGCATTAACTTCTTATATTTTCATTCGACACTCTGTCATATACGGAGTATCCACATTAGTCTAAGAGATTTCATTTCTGCCGCATTTATTCTACTTTCATTCTTCTTTTGCCAGTTCCATACATAAGGGTCGGTACAAGAATTACAACTCCATATTAAATAATTCATACGAATCAAAACGTATGTTTTCTGGAAAATTTAGTTTATTTTATGGTAATGACACTTTTGGCCTTACTAAGGCATTATCAAACATTTGATTATGCCTTAGCATGGTGAAACATGTCATTCTCATAAAATACAATAAATCTTCTTGAAAACAGAAGTTTCCATTCGTAATAATTATTGTAATATACTCGTATAATATATTATATATGATTTTTTTTTTAATCTGATAATAGCATTTTATTTCATTTTGAATATTAGTTGAATAACTGTGAAACTTTATTTTTATATTTGATAAAAATTATTTACATATTTTTGAGAATAATCATTGACCAAATAATATTAATGAAACATTTAAATGTCATTCACATAAAATATAATAAAACTTCTAGAAAACAGACGTTTTTATTCGCAATATTTTTTTTTTTGGGGTTGTACATAATTGTTCAAGAAACAATGAATAATTGCTGACTACTTGACAGTTTATAGCTTCTATAAGTTAGATTTTTTTTTGTATTGTATGTATAAATATTGCGCATATTTCATGTATTAAATGAAATAAATGTAAGCAGCATAAAGTAGGTTTCATTCAATAATCTCCCTCATAAGTCAAAACTTTATGTTTGTATAAAACTAATACGCGAGACAAACACATACGCATTGAGCACACATTCGTACATAAATATAAGAGTTGTACAACGCGCAGATTGCTAAATCGTGGCACCCAGAATAAATTGTAAACAAAAAGTAATAACAAACAAAACAAGACAAACAAATCATAATTTAACCAAAGATACATAATCATAAATAACATTGTTATGGAGTCAACGCGGGACTAGGGAAACAAAATCCAAAATTAAATTAATTTCACCCCTTAGAAGTACAGAGTAAAAGGTTTACACCATGAAGAATATTAACAGACAAACCATACTTAACTAACATAATTTCGGGAAATAATTAGCTTTTGGAACAGCTTTAAGCTTTTTAGGTAAATGCTTTAGGGTCCAGTAAGCGATATTCTCATTTACTTCGAAGGGGGGGAGCCGTTTTTGTTTGGACCGGACACCCACTTTGTTTAAAATCGCCATAAACTAAAGTGAAATTTGACTGAAATACGCCTGAAGTTAGGCTTAGGTTTAGTTGTATAGAGTTGGCCGTTAATAAAGCATGTTCAGATCCAACTGACCTGCTGTCGGGGGGAAAGTATTTAGAGCTCCGACACCAGTTAATTGCCTTCTTCGCTCATTCATTATTAATTACTCACCTTCGCATATAACATCTCCATTACATTACTTCCGCGTTATGCAAAGATGTTTTACCCAACCCAAATTCTAAATTCAAATGGCTTTTACCTTTTCTGACCTGAATTAAGGTTTATGAAGATCAAAAAAACATGACGAATAAGGTCTGCTATATACATTTCTGGTGGGAAAATAACGATGTTCTCTTTATCCAGGGATCGTGTATTCATTTTGAGACCTGCAATCCTTTCAATTTAAATTCAATAAATTTTTAATAAATATTGGAAGATTATTTTTGTAAAGAATCATTTTTACCACTCCTGATCTGTATGTATATAAAGGACACGGTTTGCAATATTGCCACCAGTCTATCAATGCCAGCGCGCCTGGTGAAACCGGTCGCTGTCGAAATAAATACAAAAGAGGAAGTAGTTAAAAAAACATCGTTTTATTTCATTATTATCTAAAATGACCTTCTATCAAGAAATTTCAGTAAAATCATTTGATTATCTTACAAAATTAAGACCAAAGTTCTATTTATTCAAAACAATATTGCGTAGGCAACTGTATAGAAAGATATTTCAATTTATTGAAAGTTAAGGCGTCAACACTGTGAAATTCTCTTGTAAAAACTTTATAATTTGAAATACAGAACTGTATATTTTCTACTTTAATTTATTAAATATCTTTATATAATACAATAACAATAAAAATGTTAAAACACGACAATGTTCCGGAGGTAACCTCCAACTTCAGTTGTTAGTAAATAACTAAAATTTAAAATAAGAAAGACTCATTATATTAGATAAAATATTATTACCTACTAATTGTAGACATAAGAAGATTCCCTCTGCTTAACCGAACAGCGCCTCTCGTCAGCTTCGCTCATTCAATCCCTCTAGGCCCGTCCAATGATTAACATTTTTATTGTTGGAGCAACCTGGAGATCTGTCAGGAACAAAAATACCAACTTTCTCCAGCACGGCCGCGTTGTCGAAATATCTAAAGAAATGGGTTATGAGTTATGAGATGACAGCCCACCGTTACCACACTCCTTTGGTACATCAGAATACTGTGACTCCGGCTCTATTATTCCTTGCACTACTCCAACTTCATCTCTTTCATTTTCAGACCACGACCTAAATTATTACCATCTTCCTTATCAATAATGACCCTTTACCACCAAGTTATTCAACATCAGGGAATTGTTATCAACCATCAAGGTTCGAAAGATCTCACATCTGGGTCATATACTGCGTGGGGAAAAGTACCACCTTCTCCAACATTGGAAGGTAAAATTGAGGGACGCCGAGGGCCCGGAAGGAGACAAATGTCCTGGCTGCGAAACTTGAGGGAGTGGACCGGCATCCGAAGTGTGGAGGAGCTGTTCCGAGCGACGCAGGACAGGGACAGGTTCGCCGAGGTGATCGCCAACGTTGGGGGAACCCGACAGGGCACTTGAAGAAGAAGAATAATAAATTAATGTTGAAAATATGTTAAAAATAAAGGAATTTAGAGCGGAAGAAGGCATTATGAACAAAATTATGAAAGGACGGACATATGGAACGCATGGATGGAGAAATAATGGTTAAGAAAGCATACGTTAATGATATAAATGGAGTACGGAGTCGAGGCAGACCGAGGAAAACATGGCATGACCGAATTAATCAAATTTTAAAGGTTGGTCATGTTAGAAGTTGGAGGAATCGACGTGCGTGTATGACTCGTTGTATGAATGTAGAGGAAGCTAGAGAGGTTTGCCAGGATAGAGTAGTGTGGCGGTCCATTCTCTCTGCCTACCCCTGCGGGGAAACGGGATGGTTTGTTTGTTTAAAAATATGTATTGTTGTTTTTCAAATGCCGAAAATATTTCAGTTTAGTCTAAGTGTTATCGTATGAATAGGTACATTCTGTTATTTTATTTTATTTGTATGGGTTGTTTTGTAAGTTGTTCTAACATTTTCTTTCACGGAATAATTCACGTTTCGTGTTATAGCCGAGTGTCGACCGAAAAAACAATTAACCCTAATATTAGTATCGAAATGTTTTTGTGGTCGTTAAGATAGGCATTTTCGGCAAACAAAAAACAGCTTTCGTGTAACTAATGTAAGAGTATCAGATTTCTAGAAATAAATGGCGGCTATCCGCTATCTACTGCGGCAGGATAATATTTCATGCCGTGATTGTATTCCCAAGACCATTTCTCAAATGTGTTTTTGATTCAATGTCCAACTAGAATTATTGTCTCCACAAAACATTTGTATGTCAAAAAGGTTTCTGGATCTGGCTATTGGAAGTGAACCGCTATAGATTGTCTTCGCGTTCAAATGTATATTTTTTTCTTTTCTTTTTGTTGGTGTGTCAAGTGCCCGAGTCGTTTCGTGTCGAGACCTACCTAAGTGCTTTTATGGTTATTCGATAGTAATATTCTTTATATTTCTATTTAATTATACAGCGATAAAATGTAATGTGAATATTAGATTCTTGCGCCTAAGGCTAGGTTCGTGCTCATTTCGTATAATTTCCTTTAACTAGAAATGTCTCAATAATTCAATTCTCTTTGTCATGCTACAATTTTATCGTAAAACCCGAACACGTTATTTAAAATATAATAATCGACTTTATAATCTATTTATAGAACCGAGCCCATAGTACTTAAAATGTGGGACGCGTATTTTGTCATGGATTGGACTTGGACATGGACTTGGACTTGGATCTTCTGGCTTACAGAGGTTCAGCTCTAATCGCTATTCCTCTTACGTCTGTAGGAAACATTTTTGGAATGTGATTTGGTAGTTGTTTTATGATGGGGCTAAATGTATGGCCCGGAGTGTCCCTCCGAAAGAGGGGGAGGGGGGATTAGGGTTTATGATAAAGACTTATATTATTGTCAAGGAATGGAAGACCAGTTAGGGTTGGGATTGTATTTATATAAAAAAATCCCAGGGGAAGATAAGAGGAGCAGTGCCTGGATGGAGTTGTGGTAGGAATCACTCAGTGTTTCTTCGTGAAAATTTTGAGCAATACTTGAGCTCGTAAAATCACTTCTTACGTGTGGGAATATCAATCCCGCGCCTCATATCGACAATTTGCGGCAAAAATTTTGAGCAATACTTGAGCTCGTAAAATCACTTCTTACGTGTGGGAATATCAATCCCGCGCCTCATATCGACAAGGGATACTGAAATTTGCATTCTATATAAGGGAGCAGTCCTGCCGTAATGTCCCGACACTGGCCTCAGACATGTCCTCGTGCATGGACGTCTCCGTGCACGCACTCTTATCCCTCGGACACATTCTCGTGCACCAACGTGTATAACCGCGTCTCTTCTCTCATAGTTTCATTGTGTTAACGTTGTGTCTGTACATATATAATAAATATAAAACCTGTGCCTTACGTTTTAAGCACTCGCAAACTACCCACAACCAAGTACCTATACTTTATATCAGAATGTGAGGCAGATCTAGAGCTACCTGCAGAAAAATTAAAAAAATTGTATAATCATCTACATCTGCCATTCTCTGGTTATGAGTGATTAATAATATTATTAATTGTTCACCCACAAAACAAGGATGTGAAGTTAATTAAACAATGCATTATTTGGGATTATTTCATTGTGAAGTACCTACATGAAAAAGTATTTATTAAAAATATAACACAATTAATTGCAACAACATCGAAATAAAATCAAAATGAATGGAATTGTCCATTTTTCTGGTGGATTCTCAACCATGAGATTACATTTTAGAAGGTTCCATTCAAGATTACATACTCTTTGATATCATTATTAATATTATTCATTTTTTCGAAACAAATATTTAATACGAAAATTAATAAATTAATAGGAATATGTACATCATAATCCTTACGATATTAAAACGTGCATTCAATTTTATTTCTAAATAAATAATAACTGTATCGATGAAAATCGAGCAAAAGACATTGCAACAATCAAGAATTTGCCGTGTATTGTAAGCAGAATCCATATGTGTTGCGTCATTTAATGATGGACTGTTTTGTTTTGTTTCAGTATGCGAGAGTACGTGGAAGAGAATGAAAAGAACGACCCCCTGATCCACGCCCCCGACAAGAAGAGCAATCCGTGGGCGGAGAAGGGCAAGTGTGTCATCATGTAAGGAAGATGGCGGCTCGCGGCCGGCGGTTGGCGCTGGCGCTGGAGGGGGGAAGGCGAAAAGGCGGGAACTCACAACACGCGGGAACACACGGCTGTCAAAATGTTGTAAAATATGTGAAAATATAACCTTTCGTGGAAAAAACGAACTCTTACACTGCTCGCAAGTCCTGTATTAGTGTCGAGGGGTCTCGACGATCGCATGTTCATGACGCCAAATTTGACTCAAATTGTAAATTGCCGCTAGACAGACATGTTCGAATGTGTGATAAAATTAATTTTAAAAGTTTTGTATCCGAAAAGCTTTGTAATGAGTCGTAATAAATTCGTTTCTGATGTAATTCTAGTTATCGAGGATAGAATATAAACGAGCGGTCATAAGTCTTATGAAGATTATTGTTAACCGAGGAAAGTGCGATACCGATACCGAAGCTGCCGTTACTGAAGAGTAGTCTCTAACGTTACCTACCCAGTTGCCTCCTTGCTTGCGACACCTCCGTGATCTCTGTGTTATACCATACTATGTACCACATGTCATGTATGTATGTCATTACCCATTATAAATTCAGTCATAGATTTAAATAAATATCTTCAAACCTGTGCTTTAGTAGTGATTTAATTTCTGTTTGTGTCATACTTTATCTGATGTCCCACTAACTTCGTTTCTCATTCTTCAACATACTTTATTTACACTTACTTCTTTCTTTGTACTTATTTATTTATCTTGATACGTAGAGCTGAGTAGGGTACTCATGAAATGTGGCTACCTCCACGTTCCAAGTAGGTTCATAACAACAATCGTTGCTTTGCACGTACATACAATCATGACGTTACATTATGTGTCATACACATACTTCCAAAACGATACAAACCACCCATGAACATGACATTATTGCAACATATTTTGGTTTATTTGTTATTATTTATGTAATAATTAATACATTCAAAAAGGCTACACATTATAAACATACAAAGGGGTATATATAAAATCACACTTTTTTTTAATATATCCAACAACATCCATGATATGTTAAACTTAAATATTAATATAATAGTGTAGCCGGTCAAATAAATCTTTTTAAAATGCTTGCCGGGAGATTCGCAATATGAAATTTCAATTTAATATTCAGTAGACATTAATTTTAAGAGTACCGAATGACAAACACCGAGAGAATGCATTATTTTGTAGGTAAATGATTTTTGGCATCACATGTACGTGAACCTTTAGGGCTCTGAACTGCTAAAAAAAAACAATAAAAGTAACATCTTTAATGGCTGATTTGCAAATTTTAAATAAAAGAAAAATTAATTTGGATAAAGAATGTTATAGATTCGGTTTTTTTTTTCATGAAAATTTTATCCATTTAATTAATTAAATGATTATATTATAAGCGATCATTAACTTCTTCTCTATATTAAAATCTTAAATAGGTACCTCCAGATTTCTTCGCAATTTTTTCGTGCACTTTAAATCATCTTCAAAGTAAAACCTAGTCATGGCGACATTGCGATAGATGAATCTATAATTATTTATTTATCGTAAGTCTTTCATTAAACCATCGGTACAGATCGTAAGAAGGGTTGAAAATAAAATCAACCTTTCGATACGTGCGAGTACAACAAATTGGGGGATGAATTGTTTTCAATACAAATGGAGTGGAGCACCGTTGAGCGCAATGACTAATAAATTTAATTATAAAAATAAATAAATAAAATAAAATTATTAAATATGCAGCAATTACCTTAAGTACATTGTTAAAATAAACTATTTAAAATAAAATTAAAAATTAAATTAAATAAATTAATAAACCATGGAATAAAATACAAGATCTAAATGTGCATCTCGTCTCATGACATAAATAAAATGTAACCGTAGATATTAAATCACTTGTAATAAATGAGTTCTTCTAAAGTCGCTGAATCTTAATGTCAGTAGTGTACTTTAGCTCTTTTGCATGGCTCTCTTCGCAGAGCTGATCGGTGTGACAATGGCGCGAGGATATTTGATAAACGGAACAGTTAAAGAAACAACGACTTCGTTCAAATACATTCAAAGAGCAACTTCCAAATTCCATCAATCTTCAATGTATTTGGACCGAACTCAGAGCATTTCTTGGAAAGAGCAGTAAATGAGAGAAAGATTTGTCGCTATCGACACCTCTGCGTGCGGGGGTCGTGTACTCTTCTAACTTAGAGATTTAATAACTCTCGTAGAATTTTGTCTATCTTGTCTCTTGTCTAGAGCGATGCTTTAATTTTGTTTTTTTTTTGCGGGATAAGAATCAAGAAACGGTCTCTGAAGACACAGGATTGTCGAACGATTTGTGGTTTAAAAGGGAAAAAAAAAGTAATAGATATTCTAAAATACTCGAGATAAAATAAAATAAGTAAAATAAAATAAATTAATGGTAACGTTTAGATGATAGTGTAATGGATTGGTATTCTGACAGGCCGTCCCACTGTTCGCATCCTTTGTAATATGCCTAGCGTAGTGGCGGAGGCCTGACCCGCCCCTGTGCCAGCGCGCGTCAGCGCACGAGCGGGCCAGGCGGTATAGCTGTCTCTAGCCGAGTTAAAATCTAATACCTAAATATGTAAGTTCTAAACATTTAGCGTAAACATGTGAACATCGGATGGTTTGTCAGAACGAGGGCGGAATAGTAAGTATGAATAAACTAGAAGTTAGGAACTAAAATAAAGAATTAAATAGATTTTGCAAATCATAACTTAACATAAGTAACTCTATCACAAATCAACTTGGCGTGTTATCCCAAAGATTCTTCCACTCTTCTAACTATCTTCTTACATAGCTTTATAACTTTCGGAGAATAAGACAATACGGCGAGCTCGGGAATGGAGTCATTATTTAGTTACGTGTTTTCCTTCGTCTAAACCTCTTTTCTATAGGTACAATGCAATTGTTGTCAATTATAACCATTATTTATTTTTACAAAAGCAATAAAAAAATATTAAACAAAAAAAGCAATAAAATCTGAGCATTATAAAATATAAAGTTGTTTTTGAAGAAGAAAAACTACAAGAATGTCCATAAAATAGAAATAGCAAAAAATAACTTTCTTTACATAAAATCACAATTGATTAAGTTAAAAATCATTTTCAGTTATTTACAAAGTGAGAAAAAATAACCGCACTTTTAACTGACATTAAAAGATTCTTTTAAATAAAACTAAAAATCTATGCATAACATTGTGTGTAACTAAATACGGAGTGATCTACATTCTGCTTAAAAATAAAATCTAATTTAACATCTAGTGGGACTGATTTAGAAAAGATAGCCGACATTAATTGGGATGCGTTTAATTTATTTCCAAAAATTAACCTTCCTACCTTTGTCCTTGCAATCATCCCAGTGACACGTATGAATCGCCTTCCCACTAGAGAATAAATATGAATGTCGAAGCGTTGTAGAACTTACCTCGGACGCGATTGTTTAAAATTTACTCTAAAATTGATTACTAAACATATAGGAGCATTCCTCTCTAAAATAAAACCTTAAATGTATCACTAGATAAACATGTATTCTCACCAAATTATTATAATATTTAAAATGAACTAATCTTGCGCTTGCCACTTAGAAAATAAATAACTTTTGGGCAACATGTCGAATAAATTCTTAATAAGATCTTTAAAATAGCTTGATTTGTACTCTGTTGTTGTAAGTTAATACTACACATGTTAAAGCCTAGAGTGTTAACTAGTTCTGCCTCGCGGGAGATAGTTTCATAGAAATTAGAATTAAAAAAATATTTGTAACGATCGACAGCTCGTTAAGAGGAGAAAGTTAAATCGTATTGTAACCACTTTCCAACAAAGTGTTTTACAATGTTTAACGAAGATTCTAACATTAAATAAACAAAGAACAATTCATGGATGATATTTAAAATAAAAACATAAAAGGTCATTGCGCGAGTATTGAAAGCATTTCATCCGGAATCTGGAATATTTATTAAGTATAATAATACTATTATCTTTTATAGGTCAATTTTACATTTCACTATAAATAAATAGGATACTAAAATCTAAAAATTGGATAGATTTCATCGAATCATTCTCTCATAATTAGACTCTCGATTACTTTGCTTGTGTTGTATGTGAAGTTTATTGCAAATCAAATATTCTACGGCCAAAGGAAATACTAAATACTTGTAGCTGTCATTAAGTTTAGGTGTATTCAGTTCAACGGTATTTCACTCTCCACTTCTGTACTTTGGTTCAGTCACTTCATCATAAAGCATAGCTCTCACACATAAGAGTGTTTCTCTCCATCAGTGGAACCGCAGCAGTCAAATAACTGTTCCTTCCTTCTAGTAGAGGAAGGAGAAATTATCGCAACACCGACTCGGCCGTTTCATCTTTCGGGGAGAAGCAAATCCATACCAGAGACGTAATGGAGAATTTACCCATGTTGTAGTCTATACTCATAGTAAACTATTTCGTAAACCTAAGATCAAAAAAATGTATGTTATTGAATAAAAAACAAATAAACATAAAAATATAGATGCTACTTGTTTTATTTTCACATGGAACACACTCCATTGGACCCAAAAACATTTATCATTGTGCCATTGTTGATACTGCAATACGATAACTAAATTCAATCATTTATATAATATAATGATAAATAAGACTATGTAATTCAAAGTCGACTTCAATCTCAAAATATAGTTAAAATTAATTAATCAATTTTAAGCAACCGTGATTCATATGAAGAGAAATATATATAGAAAGTGGAATATTTAGTTAACAATATAGATAAATTACTTTCACTTTATCAAATACATTGTTTTAATGAATATTTAAATCTTTGATTATTAAACATGGATTCACAATGATAACATGAAAAAGTACTACAATATTGAACTGCAAATTGACTCATTTTATACTTTTAGGTAACATGCCCTGCCTCATAACTATATACATACATACAATTATTTACAGCTACAAGCTTCAAGGTAAATAAATAGAACAAATGTTAAATGAAGGATCTCCCGGTATTGGGAAATAAACATAATTAATTAATCATATATATTCAGTCAATTTATTATGAAAGCACGTTCCACATAATAGAGTAAATTTAAATGCCATATAAAAGTGTCCTGTGCTATTTATATGTCTTTGAGATTTGTTTGTTTAGAGTAATACTCTTAATTTTTTAAAAATTAACTAATTGGCACATAAATTATTCTCTATTGTGTGATTACAAATATACATCAAACATAAATATTTCATTTCATTATAAATGCAATGCATTTCATACACAAAGAAAAGAAAAATACAACAAAATAATAAATTATATCTTTTATTTTATTTGATTTGTACATTTTATTACTTACATACGAAACATACGTACATTAATATACATAAATAATATTGTAATATTTATCAATGGCGATTCGGTATACTTGTGATAAGAGAAAATTACAATACACAATCAAACAATTAGCATTGTTTTCCGACAAAAAATTAAATAACTTTATTTCAATGTAACGAAAAAATACTAACATTGTGATGACACATATAACTTCACTGCATTCTAGTAATATTACCTTATTATTTTGTTTAATGGCATATTTCAATATCATAGTTGAAACCTTGCAAAAAAGTTTATCCACTACACTATTGTGTAAAGCAGTGCTCCACAACCGGTGTGCCGTGAGCCGGATGCAGGTGTGCCGCGACAAATAGCATAATGAAAATACATTCAGTTATAGTTTAGGAGACATTGGTGCAATTTTTTTAATTTATTTTAGGTCATTCGTGAAAAATCGATCGCTGCTGATTTCTACTGGCTGGAAGTTGCTGTCGGCCTAAATTTTTTAACTTAACAGCGATTTCCGGCTAATAGAATTCGCGAAAATTTGGTCCTTTTCGGGGGAGCAAAAAAACCGTCGCTGCTGATTTCTACTAGCCGGAAGTCGCCGATGATCTAAAAAAACGTCTCCTGAGCTGATTGACGCCCACGACCAGATCGATTTTTAGGTTTTGGTGTGCCGCGGAATTCTATGAAGAACTTATGTGTGCTGTAGATGAGAAATGATTGCGGAGCACTGGTGTAAAGCACTTAATTTGTGGTGTAACATTTTTAAATAAATGAAATACAAATATTTTAATTTATACTCCACTCTATCATGTTTGTGGTTGATTTATTTAAAAAATATTATATTTGATATTGAAATTTCTCGATTATGGTACAGTTATTACCTAAACCATTTCAGAAAAAGTAAAATATTCAGAGTGTAGTAATGAAGTCATAGAAAACAGTTAAACTGCAAAAAAAAATTAAAAACAAGTGAAAAACATAAACCTAAGAACATTTGAAAAAAAGAATAATCATTACAATAAGAAGTCAAATATTGCATTCATAGTACGGAATAAATAAGTATTTATATTAATGGACTATACACTTAAAAGTGTAATTGTATGTGAATTCATTATGCAACATAGTAAAAAAAATAATATGTACTATAATTGTGGGTGTAAGAATCTCGCTTACTTGAATTTAGCAAAAATTCAGCATTAATTTTCAGGATCAAAAAACTCTTTTATCAATATTCAATTAATGGAAACTTTATTTACAATTTTGATACTTTCCCACACAAAAACAGAATAGTATTATATAACTCCTTCGAGGTCTGGTCTAGGTGGAGCCACGATGCATAGAGGAAACTGCTGAGGTGCTTCGGCTCGTTTAGATTTATTATTTTGTTGATTACGTACGAGTCTAACCTCCACGGCAGGTTGTCCGCAGCGTCCGCAACGACCCGCAATGGGGTCGCAGTCCAAATGGAATGCATGTCCACAACTATACGCACGAACAAGAGTCTGCAAATGTAAAGGATTGTGGCATGTTCCGCACATGGCCGACGGAACGGGGAGAATTCGTTTCCCTCTCAGGGATGAAGCTAATGCGGCGTGCAGTTCGCTTCCCGTCAGTCGAGCGGCAGCACTTGCGGCTTCTGCACCCCCGCGTGCCGCCTCCAGCAACCCTGTGAGTGCGCCACGAAGTGCCCCCGCGTGCCCTCCACCTCCGCACAACTGCGCCACAAGCCATGGCAATGGCAAATAATTTGCAGCCCCTTCTAATAGCAATGCGGGCAGAGGTGCACCAGGCGGCTCCGGTAATCGCGCTACCCCTTCAACCAACTGCCTCCAAAAAGTCTCCGCCTCTGTGTGACTAGATAGCTTCGCTGCCCTGCTACATAAAGAACAAGCTTTCTCGGTTAGTTTCTCTCTTTCATCTTTATCTTCAGTATTTAACATCAGTTCTATTCCAGACTTAAGAGCCCCGGATAAATCTCCGCAAGATTCTAAACAAGTCGGTTCTGCACCTTTGATTTTATGTTTCCTAATTACTTTAAGAGCCGATTCGGGTAATAACGTAGTTGGAGGATTTAATAAGAATTCTAATACCGTCTCCGGATGAATCCTGCACAATAAGTCTAAATGCTTTACAGAAGTGTCAGCATCCAGAGCACCTAATTCGTGAATGAATTCTGTGAAAACTAATTCTGCCGATTCATCGCACAAAGAAGTTAAAACAGTAGAAACAAGATCTGGTAAGTGCGTGACTAGAAATTTGGCCGTTTTCTCAGGCCATTGTTTGGCTAACTTACTCCCATGTTCGACAACTTGCTTTGTGATGAATCTCTCTTCTTTTGAAGCATATTTTTCTAAATAGGCGAACATATCGTTTTCAGAACCGGGATCCGTTAGAAAAGTTTCCAAAATCTTTTCATATTTTCCTGATTTCTCCATCAAATACCTCTCCACTTTTAATCTACCAGTGCTCTGCGCCATCTCCATCATTTCATTGTGGGGGAGATGATTGGCGACATTGTTCACCATACAGGTAAGCAGTCCCAGCCACGCCTTCTCCACCAGTTTGTTTGCGTCCGGGCAAGTGGATGCTTTGGAAAAAATATTCTTCAAATTATTGATCAAGTGCGCATCTGCAGGAATGGTTCCACAAGCGATGTGGTTAGCAGAAAATAAAGCAATGTCGGCAATTTCCACCTCCTATAATTAAAAAGAAAAACACATATTTAAAACACAAATTTTACAATGTTACCAATATTTGTAGACAAATACTGGATTTCACCCATTGCGGGTTAATCATTTTTTAAGGATTGATTGTATCTCAATAGAGACGAAGATGTAAATTGTTTTTTGGAAACAGAATATGGTGGTCGAGGCGTTTACAGGACTTATGACCTGTCATTGATTGGGTTAAGCGATCGCTTTATGTTAACAACATTCCCCATTCCGCCCTTCTTACGAACACACCACGTCTGACAATTTTTTGGAAGTCGTATATATGCTACTATGTTGCACCACACTTCACATGTTATTAGTTCAATATACACTAACGCCATCTATTAAGAATAGGTGTAAGCATTAAGTAGAAAATCTTTTTTATTAATGCAATGTTACATTTGCTAGACAACGCCAGGAGCATACTTCTCCAATTTTTATGCTTTTTAAACTTGGACCAGTTTTTGATTTTTTCTTGAAATAAACAAAAAAAAAACACCATATTCTGTTTCCAAAAAACAATTTACATCTTCGTCTCTATTGAGATACAATCAATCCTTACAAATTTTAGAGTTTCATTTTACCTAATACAAACAAGAAAAATGTCCAAATAATTTGAATATAAGTATTTGGGTTCATTTTATACAGAAATATTAAAAAAAAGTCGTATCTAGAGGACGGAGTGTTGTTGTCATTGAAGAATATTGTATCAAATAACATTATTACACAATATTATAATTAATGCATATTAAGAAAGTAAAGTAAGATGAAATCGGCAAGCTTAATGCCTTCAATTTTCAGCCATCCAAAAGACATTTGCCCTAGGCACAATG
This sequence comes from Lepidostoma basale, assembly GCA_022606425.2. Lineage (NCBI taxonomy): Eukaryota > Metazoa > Arthropoda > Insecta > Trichoptera > Lepidostomatidae > Lepidostoma > Lepidostoma basale. Next base: position 1,264,327 of record JAHDVF020001325.1, on the reverse strand, counting down.
CCCTCCATAACTCTTTCAAAATCAAAATCATATCCAATTATTAAAATAATATATGATAAATATATCATCACTTATTGCTGTAAAAAAAGCCACGGTTAATCTGACCCCAGACAATCTACCTAAGAGTCTACCGTACTTTGTTTTTTCAAAAGTGCAGTTCTAAACAATAGCCCAACACTGGTGTTTTGTCATGACATCATTATTCGATCAGATAAAAAGGATTCTTGTTTATGAACTAATGGTTTATTACCTTGAACAAATTGGGTTCAGTAGCCGTCTGTAGAACGTTGTGGAGAGACTGCGTCATCTTGAGGCGGTTGAGCTTGCCCATGGGCCCCATAAAGGGGGGCTCCGCATAGGCCATACCCAGCATACGTAAAGTGGAGCCCGTGTCATGCAGCAGCAGGGCGCGAAGGTGCGGCAGGGGGTTAGAGTTGTCATCTCCTTCCCACAGAAGGCAACTCAAAATCTAAGTTTAATAATATAAAAATTTGTAATAAATAATTATCAAACTTGGAAAAGGAGAAAAACTGAGCAGTTTTGGTTGAATAATTAAGCCATTCATCTATGTATAGTATGTAAGTACACACTGAAGACTTGATATTTGAATGTATAAAACAAAATGGTTTCATTCGTCATTTTCGACCAAAAGTCGAGACAAATTTACTAACTAACTAACTAACTAACCATCACGCCGTCTCCCCGAAGGGGTAGGTAGAAAGAATGGACTGCCACACTTTTCTGTCCTGACATATTTCTCTCGCTTCCTCAACATTTACTATTTATAATTATTGTTTTTTTATAATTATAATTTATTTATAATTTTTGTTACATTAGCTTTTTACATAATTACAGCGTGAGTCAAAATACATAATATAGAGGCTAAAGCTATTATATTGAATTTCATGACATGTGATAGGTAGCTAATCTATCACCATTTTTTTTCACGTGAATTCTAACAGATCAAAGACAGTATGAAAATTACACTGTCATTGCAGGGAATTGAACCCGGGACCTTCAATGTGACAGTCGTAACTGTTGCCACTCTGCTACGAAGGTCGTAAAGTCATCTATGTATCTCATCTAACCATTTAAATGTGTGACACAAGCTACTTACCACATACAAGTGATGCATTTGACTTGTATGTAAGCAAAAACTAACTAACTAACCATCACGCCGTCTCCCCGAAGGGGTAGGCAGAAAGAATGGACTGCCACACTTTCCTGTCCTGACATATTTCTCTCGCTTCCTCAACATTCATACATCATGTCATGCATGCGCATCGATTTCTCTGACTCCTCACATGGCCGACATTCAATATTTGATTTATTTGATTTCTGGTTCTATTTACATCATTAACATATAACTTTTTTACCATTCTTTCTTCATTCATTCTTTCCATATGTCCAAACCATCTTAATGATCTTTTCATTATTTTGTTCATAACACCATCATTCGCACCGCATTCACTTCTTATATTTTCATTCGACACTATCATACAAGGAGTATCCACACATTCGTCTAATAGATCTCATTTCTACTGCATTTATTCTACTTTCATCCTTCTTTTGCCAGTTCCATGCTTCGCTTCCATACATAAGGGTGGGTAGAAGAACACCATTGTGCCATTCTAGCTTTTTTGGATAAGTAAGCAAACAAAACAATAACCTCAAGTCTGATAGTGGGCCGATCCTGGGCAGGAAGCAGTCCCCTAGGATAGTCCCTCCCCGCAAGGCAGTCGGCCACGTAGACCAGAAGCGCGTCCCCGGGGCAGTGGAGGTGCGGGCCAGAGCGGCACGGGGCCCCCACCAGCGGGAGCAACTCCCTGAGGGGCAGGGGGGCCTCCCGCATGGCCCCCGCCGTCACACGGATCCATGCTGGCCATAAGCACAAGCGACGACATTCACTCAACACCTGCAATATGATGTACATTTTTACACAAAAATATATTAAAAACCCAGCGGAATGTGTACATGTCAAATCAAAATAAATTAAAATACATTTAATTATTATTTTGTTGTTTGTAACTCTTGAAAGCCATTGTGGCGGAATAGCAACGTCTATAAATGTCACACCAAAGGTCTCAGGTTCGATATCCAGCGATGAAAATGTAAAAAAAGTCCCGCTGTCTTTGGCCTGGTAGAATTCACGTGACAATAAAAATGGCGATAGACTAGCTACCTATCACACGTCATGAGAATCAATAACAGCAAGTAATTGGGTTCAAATAATCTGATGTATACAAAAATGTAGTAAAATCTCTTCCCTGATTTGAAGAAACACCTCGGTGGAACGCATTTTGCAAACGAAGAGGAGCTGAAAGAAGAGGTTCCGAGCTACCTTCACGGCCCGGCGGGAGACTTCTATGACCAGGGAATCAAAAAGATGGTGACCCGGATGAAAAAGTGCATCGAAGTCAACGGGGACTATGTAGAAAAATAGCTGAAAGTCTAAGCTTTCCAATAATGTATTGCTCGTTGTAAATAAAAATGGTTTTCATTGTGAAAAAAAATAGGGAAACTTATTTTACAGACAACCCTCGTATTTATTGTTTCTTGAACAATAATGTTAAACTCCATACGGATTCTTAGAACTCTTAGTTTTGCATTGTTTTCGTACACATTACAGATGATCAGAAGAATACATTGATTGAGTCCACGCAACACACTTAAAATCATTAATAAATAAGAAATACTTAGAATCACTAACAAAGTACATAATTGTAAAAACATATTTTTTCTTAAAAACACTTCACTTTGACCTACCTTAAGCATCTTTCTAATTTATATAACATCATTTAGTATTCTTTAACTTTGTAAACATTCTATACATATATGTATGTAGTCATTAAATTCTTTGATTAGTTCCAAGTAATACTTTCTGAAATGTTAGGGTTTTAACCCTTAATTATTGTTAGCAATGTATTAAATAAATCATATCAATTACCTTAATTACTATATTCGGCTCCATTAATAGCACATAAAAAGCAATGCATTCGATAACCGCCTTATCAAGGTGAAAAATTTCGTACTCGTAAAAATATAATAAAACTTTTAGAAAACAGATGTTTTAATTCATACGAATTATTCTCATATTGTCCATATACTGACAAAAAATCTTCTCAAATCAAGTATTGTTTGTATGAAAATGAGTTAAATTGAGTGTTGTGACAACTGCATCAATAATGAATTCGAAATCGATTTAAATTGTTTTACCAGGTGATAGAGGACAAGAAATTCTATCGACTGACATTACTAAGTCAAAGCGGCCAAATTCTTACATTTTTTGCCAGAAAACACGCGACATAATTTTTATAATTTACGCCACGTCTGTGGAATTTAATTTACATTTGTGGAATCTGTGGGTAATTACTTTGTCAGTTGAATATTACCAATGGAGAGATTAGCATACACAGTGCCTTTTTAAAATTAAATATTGATTGCATATTCGTGACTTTTTCGAACCTTTATGTGCATTTGTTCCAATGTCATTTTGAATAATATCTTTGATAACATTTTGAAGTTCTTGCTGGGGTTGGATTGTTTTAAGTACCTCATTACACTTAATTAAAAGAACGGTAGATGCTAAAATATAAATTTTAAAAAATACAAAAGTCCGGATCGTCCAACTGACATGTGCACCATAAAAAAATAACATTATGTGTTATGTTATTTTTACTGTGTTATTTTATTTTATATCATTGTATTTTATATTATTTGTTTGAGATTTATTTTGTGGACGTTGGACGATCGAAATGTGCGCGGGAGATGCCTATTGGTGGCGATGAGGTTCGCAACCCGTCACACCGCGTCTCCCTAGGGGGCGAAAACAGAAGGATGGAATGCTGCATCGGTTAAAGTGTGGTAGTCCATTATTTCTGCCTACCCTTTCGGGGAGATGGCGTGATGGTTAGTTAGTTAGTTGAATATTGATTGAATAACATATACAAAAGCTGGCGTCTGATAAGGGTTAAGATTATAAAAGTTCAATACAAACTTTTTAAAATTCAAACTGGATTTTAGCTTTGGAGTATAATTGACATAATGACTAACTAACCATCAGGCCGTTTCCCTGGAGGGGTAGGCAAAGAGGACGGACCGCCATACTGCTAGCTCTCTAGCTTCCTCCACATTCATACATCATAACATGCACGTTGGTCGATTTTTCAGACTTGGAATGTGGCCACCTTTTAGTATTTGATTAATTTGATCATGCCATGCTTTCCTTGGTCTTCCACGTCTTCTCTATCCACTCACAGTGCTTGTATAAATGATAGTTCAAACAAAAAGATACATCACTAATAAAATGAGCAGCAAAGAATCAAACTTTTGTTTCGTGATATAAAAATTATCATCATAACTTACAATTGAATAAATAATAATTAAATAAAACGATGTTTTCTTTAACTACTTCCAATTTCGTCTTTATTTCGACAGCGACCCGTTTCGCCAGGCTCGCTGGAATCGACAGACTGGTCAATAAATTATTGCGGGATTTTAACTTCAAAACAATTCAAATATACAAGGTTTACAAGAAACTATAATAGTAATTGATATTATAAAAAAATGTAACGATACCTGATGCAGGTCCAAGCAGTCTATAGGCATGTGCATGAGGGCCTTCTGCAGGGCCGGGGGGTCACTCTCGGCCAGCGTGGCCACCAGGCGCTGGGCAGCGGCGGGCGGAAGGCGCGGCACGCGGCCCTGAGCCGTGCGCTGCGCCAGCGCGGCTAGCAGACCCGCCTCTAATCCCGAGTTGCACGCTGCTTCCCAAAGCACGGACCACAGAGTATCACTATAGAAACCATATTACATACAAATACTAAATAATATTTTTTAACAACACTTTATTAGGAAATTTTAATAACATTTCAATTTAAAAATAACTAAAATTTCTACTAATTGTGTTTAACATGAATTTACTTATACGGGAGCCAGAATGATAATTAATTTGAAAAAATATATATATCGGCATATTGCACAATGAATAGTTTTCCTTTTATAAATCTACGGAAAAATTAATTATAAAAATTATTAATTAAATTTTAATTTAAAAAGCAAATATGGCAGTGCACAATGGTATTCTTGTGGTATGAAAGTGCAAAAGAAGGATGAAAGTTGAATAAATGGAGTAGAAATGAGATCTCTAAGACGAATGTGTATAAAATCTGTATATGATGAGTGTCAAATGCAAATATAAGAAGTGAATGCGGTGCGAATGAAAGTGTTATGAACAAAATAATAAAAAGGGTCGAAGGGGACAGAATAGTGAAGAAGGTATATGTAAATGGCGTGAACGGAGTTAGAAATAGAGGAAGGCCGAGGAAAACGTGGCACGATCAATTCAATCAAATATTAAATTTCGGTCAAGTGAAGAGTCTAAAAAATCTACGTGCGTGCATGACACAATGTACGAATGTAGAGAAAGCGAGAGATTTATGTCAAGACAAAACAGTGTGGCGGTCCATTCTTTCTGCCTACCCTTTCGGGAGACGGCGTGATGGTTAGTTAGTGACAACATGCAGGTTAGAACATGCGGAATTTGAACCCGGAACCATCCGGTCAGCGGAATGAAGAAATCAACTTAACCTCTCAGCCATCTGTCTACACTAGTGGCGAATATACACTAGTTGTCTATGGACAACTATTAAGGGGTACTACAATCCTGCAAAATCCCATCCCGAAATCAACTTTCCATTTCGTACACTCCCCTTATAATATCTCATGTAATAAAGGTGGTACTCACAAAAGCTGCATCTGTATACAGAGGTCCAGAGCGGCCCTCACGGTGGGAGGATCTCCAAGGTGGAGGGAGTCAGAGGCAAGACGAACTAGCAGTCCTTCAGCCCGCTGACGAGAGAGCGCCTGTCTGCTGGATCGCCCTTCTAAAGACTAATAAAAAAATAAAAAATAATTTAAAATTTATAAGATATTATAGATCAATTAAACGAGGGTAGTGTGAGTTCGAGGATAATATAAGATAGAGCAGACAGCGAAAAAGGGACTGATACGGTCATGTTCAAAGAATGGACACCACCAGACTCCCCTATATTACATTGCATAATGAAGGACAGCTAGGAATCCACCTCACAGGAGGAGTAACACTCTGGAGAACAGATCACATAGGTCTACAACAAGGAAGAAGAAGAATGCTAGGAAGAAGAAATTTAAGTTATTGTATAAAGCACGCCCACATAGATTACTCCATTTATTTTGAGATGTGTACTTACAAACGAAGAAAAGTAAACATTTTTAAAGCAGAAGGGTCCTGATAAAATATTTTAAAGGGAAAGGGTATCTGGAAAAAACATTTTTTTGAGATAAAACCATTTTTCTTCTATATTCACCTTCACTTTGTGTTATGGATCCACATTTGAATAAAAGGAATAACATTTTCACAACACCGTCATTTTTTTATTTGCAGACATGTTCCAGTCATGTCTGCAAATAAAAAAATTAAGTGTTGTGAAAATATCTGCTCCGAACCAATGAGTTGTATACGACTCTGAGCACATTGGGATCTCTGAAAACCCTTCCGGTCCAAAAATTACTTACTCTTTATAACGATATCCAGGGGATTGGGCGTTATAGAGAGACAACAATATTTGATGAAATATGCCGTTTCTCCGCAGGGGTAGGCAGAGAGAATGGACCGCCACACTACTCAATATCTTAACATACCTCTCTAGCTTCCTCCACATTCATACAGCGAGTCAAACACGTTACTTTAAATGTTGTTTCTGTATTTATTATGTTTAACGATAATATTTACTTTCAATCATATTACTTAAATTCAATTTGAAAAAAGCGGTTTATTATGTATGAAGTAAATGTAAATATTTATTTATTTATAGACAATAATATACTATTTGAATAACTTTTTGGTCAACATTGTATTATCACAATACAAATACTAACAAAACATAAAAACTAAACTTAACGTCTAGTCCCATAATTAATTTATTTCCCCTGTCTCGTAATTCCAACTAAACAACACTTTACCATGCCGCTAAATTGAATTTTTTTCCCTCCACTTTTTCACTTGTCATTTAGTATATAAGTAATAATTGTATTTCATTTAACTGTTAAAATTCATACACTGCAGAAGGAAAGTTTGTGTCCCGAAACATGTTTGTGAAAAGTGCAAAAAAATGGTGTGATAATACAATGTTTCCAAAAAGTTATTCAAATGTGAATCCACAACCCAAAGTGACGGCGAATATAGAAGAAATAATATAATAGGTGGGTGTTACTAGACATTTGTTAAGCAGGAAACAAAACATGTCGGCCAATACCCTACCTACTCAGGTAGTGCTGGCGCCCGGTCCGAATGAAAATCAACAGACAGAAAGGGCAAAGCCCTTGTTCAAATTGATGTTAAACTGAAATTCTATTGTTATAAAGAGAGAGCAATATAAAAAGAAAAAATACTGCCTAAACCAAACAACCCCCGTTCATTTCATCGCTATAGAGAGAGTATCGTTATAGGCTAAAACTAACTAATCATCACGCCGTCTCCCCGAAAGGGTAGGCAGAAAGAATGGAATGCCACACTTTAATCGATACAGCTCTTCATCCTTCTCTTTTCGCCCCCGCGAGAGACGCGGTGTGATGGGTTGCGAACCTCATCGCCACCAATAGGCATCCTCCACGCACACTTCAATCGTTCAACGTCTACATAATAAATCTAAAACAAATTATATAAAATACAATCATATAAAATAAAATAACCAATAAAAAAAATTTAACACAATATGTTATTTTAGATGGTGCACTGTTGTCAGCTGGACGATCCGGACATTTGCGTTTATTTATTTTTTATTCCACGTTATCCACCGTTTTTTTAATAAACTGTAATTAGGCACTTAAAACAATCCAACACCAGAAAAAAAAATTTAATATTATTGAAGAATTTATTAATCGTTATAGGGAGAATCGTTATAAAGAGAGACTATTGTATTTCAATTTCCATGAGCAGTGGCTTACTTTGTACTCATTAGCCAGTGTGTGCAGGGCCTGTGTCCACCGCCCCATGTCTGCGTGATGGTGTGCAGCCGCGTGAGCCGCCCGCGAGGATACGCGTCTCAGTCCCGCTCTTCCCAGCAGCAGCAGGGCCCCGCCTCCCGTCACGCAAGCCCCTCCCAGCGCACTGCCTCCTGCTGTGGCTAGGGCTTCCGATACTTTACCGCCTGTGGCTACACCCTGAAAGAATATCATTTAGATTATTACGAAATTTGAAGTTTTAGAATGTTATAATTTGATGATTATTTACATAAAACAGCACATAATTGAATTCTGATAACTAGGGTTCCGAATCGACATATAAAGTATATTTTTTCTTAGGCTTAGCTTTCAAAAAGACACCTTTTTGTGTGTTTTAAGATGATTTTAAAAGAATATTACAGAGTTTTTACGGTGAGAGTAATTAAAAGGAATATTTTTACTGTGCCCATATTATATGTAATCTCCCGTTGAAACTTATTGTAAATGACGAGATAATAGACAAGCAAAAAGTAAACAAAATACGTCGTGAATATAAGTGTTTTCTTATTTCAAAAAAAATAAATCATCCTGCAGGGAGAACTTGTGGACGTTGCCACAAATGATTGCGTAAATCTACAAGTATTTACCTATTGTCTCGAGAGGTCATTTTCCCGCCTAAAAAAATCTTGCATAAAATCCACCGTCTTACCCCCGAAAATATTGAAAATATGTGATTGTACAAAAAACACTGAATAGTTTGTCACACATAAGATCTTGTATTTTTTTTTCTAGTAAATATAGGGTTAGAGAATATAAAATAACATTTGGCACATATAAAAGAATATTTTTTACTTTTTTGGCGAATATAAATCCGAGCCCTCCTGATAACAATCATCAATCATCTTAACAGATAACAGTGATTGAATGACGATGAAAATGACAATGTTAATTCATCGTGTAGTTTGGATGGTGGTCTAAAAACACTTGGTTTCTGATATAAGAAGCCTGGGCATGTATAGTCTTTATATTGTGGATTTGACAAAAATGTTGTTGGTGAAATCTTGAAGAAGAAAAAAACTAGTGCAACATTGAGTAAAGATAAAATCAGAGAGACAACACATTTTCAATGCTTATTGGATATTAAAGAGAGGAAAAAATTCATGAAAAGGTAATTTTAGATTTTCCAGCTAGGTTAAACAAGTCACTCCCATAAAATATAATAAGACTTCTAGAAATCTGACATTTTCATCAATATTAAATACTTAATATGGATGTATAGATTTTCACAGTTGGTAATAATATGTTTTTTGGAATCTTGGTCTATCTATTTTAGCGGGAGATGCCTATTGGTGGTGATGAGGTTCGCAACCCATCACACCGCGTCTCCCGCGGGGCGAAAAGAGAAGGATGGAGTGCCGCATCGGTTAAAGTGTGACAATCCATTCTTTCTGCCTACCCTTTCGGGGAGACGGCGTGATGGTTAGTTAGTTAGTTAGTTTTGGTCTATCTAATCTATCCAAGTATCTTGATTAGATTGTAGTCTCCATATTCAGGGTAGTTATATAACTGCAACGATCTCCGAAACGATAACAAGTCGAAGAAACTAACATGGTATACTTAAGATCCCAAAAAAATATACAAAATATGGATTTTTACATGGTAGTTTAAGAAATAGTAAACTAAGACAAATGGTTTAAAAATAAACATATTACAATATATTTATTTCATTATCTATAAAAATAAAAATGTAAATGTTCATGTTTAAGATCTAAAATCCCCGAAGGTTATGCAGTGATTGCTTTGAAATTTTTACTCAACGTTGCATTCGAATACGCAATTGTTTTTACTTTGGATATCGTCTTCTGGGGAGTTCAGGTTCGGAAGCGATTCTTCCCTCACACGTTAGAATTTTTTTTTTTGGATGTTGAGGTTGGATATTTTTGGATGGTGAGAGGAGGGTTTCTTGGAGGATGTGTTAGGTTGGGTCCAACATTTGGACCTGACTACCTGGGTAGGGAGGAGTGTGGGGGGTCAGGGGCAGGGGTGGCCATGGGCAGGGGCCAAGGTTTTAGGTGGAGACTGAGGGATGGTGACAAGGAGTGGCCTTAGTGTGGGCCGGTGGTCATGGGTGGGGAAAATTGAACCACCATTTGGGACCATTTTCCATTTAACTTAAGTTAGTCACAGCAACGTATGGCTGGGTACAGCTAATGTACAATGTAATCGTTCACTAAATGCAGAAATAAAATATATAATCTTACTTTAAAATGGGCATTGGCATAGATAAGCTGCGCATCCGACAGGTCCAGAGTTTCCAGCGTGGATGCGGAGGACACGTCCCACAGGTGCAGCACTTCCTTAGCATCGATCAGCGCCAACCTGCGGGCCCCCAGCCAC